>CM035147.1:21616966-22816966 GCA_020205605.1 Panax ginseng | reverse complement strand
CAATTTTTTCTATTTAAGGGACTCAATTTCAGTTTTGCAAAGAAGTAAATATTCCTTTTTCATTTGACTAGGTCGAGACTTAGTAGAATATTTTTTCTCATTGTAATTAGGGACATAGGGAAGAGAAAATATGCTTCTTCCTGTTCCAGAAAGCATTTGGGACATCACTACATATTTCAGTTTGAAGAGTCTTGTAGATCAATTTTATCTTGTCCTGTAAAGAAGGTTGTAAAATTCTCTGTTATGTAGTAAGAAATTTTATTTCTTTTTGAATAAAATTAATCTGCTTTTCTTTAGAATAAATCATGTGTTTAACTTGATTTAACTCTTTTGTATAAGGTTCTGTTATGTCTGTTGTTAAGAGTAGTATGAATTCCTAAAGTATCAATTTTTGAAATAGGCATTACAAGACATAAGAAAGGGGTGCCCAATATGATACTTTGATTCATATTACGGATAAGGACAAAAGAAGTAGGTAAACATAAACCTTGATTACATATTAAGGCTTCAGGTATCTTGTATTTAATATTCATAGTGTTTCCACTTGCACTAGTTAAAGATTGAGTGGTTTTCTGGAAGTATTTAGTAGGAATTAACCCTTCCTGGATACAATTCATGTCAGCACCACTATCTACAAGGTCAAGGAGGGGCATCGAAGGTTCTGTAAAAGGTCTCTACTCTATCGGTATTCATAAGTCCCGTCCAACAAAATGGTGGAGGACCGCTTGAACTAAGGTGTAATGGCGCGTCTTCCTTCTGGTTAGAAGTCTAATGTGAGGATCAATTTCTTCTTTATAGGCTTGAAGAACTTCTATTCTCTGCTTATCATTTAGCATATTATCCCACCATCCTTTAAGGATGCAGGGTGAAACCATTAACTAAGAAACGGCGGATCTGGTGATCAAGATATCATTACATGCTCACAGACGATCGCATACATCATGATATGATGGATGGTTTCAATATTTGATATTCTGGTCTTGCCATCAATATTCCATTCATAAATGGTTTTTCTATGGTAAGACTTTTGAGAATGAAGAAAGTCTTCTTCATACAGAATATCCTGAGGAGTAGGTCTAGGGTAATAATACCTACTAGGTCCAGATAAAGCCATACAATTTATGGGTTTTTTACTATAAGTAGTTTTATTAATATTTTGCATTTCCTGAAAATTATTTTGGATTTCCAAAATATTAATAGGAGAAAAGGAATCAGAATCTTCTTCATTATCAGTATTAGCATTACTGGTTTGTGAAGAGGGCTGTCCAGACATCATATTGATCTGGGACGTGGAGGCAGGAGTGAGGTTTAAATCTTTCATTTTATTTAAAAGATTACCAATGAACTCATTATCGGATTTAGAAGATTTCATTTTAAAATTACTAACTTCTAAGGGTGGTTTAACGGTTACGGGTTGAAGATCAAGCTTCTGAGGAGTAACTCGACAATTATCATTAATATGATGAATTTGTTCTTCTATCCTGGTTAACTGTTTTCCTACAGTTTGAAGGAATAAATTTGTATAATTATTCTGTTTAGACAAGGGTAAAATGTCTTTTATTTTAACATCTTCATGTTGACGGGGTATTTCAGTAATATCAACATACGGATTAATAAGTAAAGGTTTCAGGTTTTCATTTCCTGAGCTAAGTTCAAGGGACTTAGGAGGTGGATGGATAGATTGGATAACACTACCAGTAGTGGTAATCCACTCCTTTTGAATTCCCGTCAACACATTTAGTTGACTTTCATTGTAAAGGTCTGATTTAGAAACAAAATCATAATACCATTTAACAAATGATAAAATACATTGGTTCTTGTTCAGATAAGTATAAAAATCAGATTTTATTTCTACTAATTTATCATTATTATGATTCTTAAAATACCAATTTCTAAAATTCTGGTATTTATCCTGCATGAACTCCTGGTTTAAATATTGGCGAATTTAATTTTTGGAGAAAAATCCATTAACATTCAAAATTCATATCACTAGCAATTGGACTATAAGGTCTTCTGTTTGGAGTATTTGTTTCATATATACCATGAGGTATTTGATTTTCAGAAATATGAATTCCTTTGATTAAGTCTTCATTTTTGACAGACTCATTGCTGGGATTCTTAGACTCTTGAAAAATATATTTTAAGCGGTCAGACACAGACTGTCTAGAAGATTCAGGGAAATCAATATTATAAGGAACATTATTAATAGACCGGCTTCAAGTAAAAGGTCTTTGAAATTTTAAATAAACATTTCCATTACTGGTTTGGACAACATCTTCAATGGATTGTCTAATTATAGGTCTGGTTGGAACGACATTAGTAATCTGCCATTGCTTTGGGAAAGTTATCTCTTCCCAAGGGATCATTCTTGGAATAGCCACTTGACTGCTAAAAAGATTAGTGTTAATTAGGATAGTATGTCCTTGTTGGCTTTGTTTTGTGATATAGGGATTTAAAGTAGTTAATACTTTAAGATGAATACGGAATAATATGGTAAAAGGAGGAGATCCTAGTAGATACTCATAGCCATGAGATATAATTCTCATTTCTAAAACTTTTGACAAATTATTATCAGTTAAAGCAACGCTTAAGTTCGGATAAATATTAAAATAAACTGGTCCATGAGCAAGACTAGTTTCAATAGCACCCATAAGGGAGGCTTTCCAGTTGAGACACCTACCATCTCTAAGTGTGCGTTGAATACTGGTATTTTGACCAAGTAAAGTCAATGGTTTAAAAGCTACATGGACAAGTCCTATATGAACATATTTATATTTTTGCAAAAAGGGATATAAATCTTCAACATGCAATAAATATAATATTTCATCATTATTCTGTAAAGGAACATCATGTTCAAAGGTTTTAATATTTCTTTTGCTGATAAAATCAAAGGTTCTAATTTTATAAATAGTTTCTAGTTTGATTTTAGGAAGGGTCCATTTGTCAAGGGCTTCCTTAACATCCTGGTAGGCAATAAGTTCAGTTGCTTCCAAAGTAGAAGCTGAAGTATTGTCTACTGTTGTTACAGATGAGGTGGAAAAATCAGTCATTTTTTAAAGTGATCATATATGCATAATTTATAAGTAATATATTCATTAATATGTCAATAAACTTAACATGGCTCTGATACCAAAGGAGGGAGGATCAAAGATTGATATAAATAAAGCACGTCTGTCAATGATTTACAGAGGATAAAAGCCACAACGCCATAACACGGCTAAAGGCAAAGTCCTAAAACACGACTTGGGTGACGTTCCACTTAATCAGACATCAATCTTAATCTATCTCATCTAGTAAGATGGCATGATTGTTTAAAGGCATATTAAATATATATTAGCAGATAAATTATTACATATATGATCTCATAAAGTTACTATTTATTTGGGGGTCTTCCCAAAACTATAAGCCGACAGGTTTCTTCCTGTATAGCGTTTTTAGTTAAAACGATAAATTGTTCAGATTTGTTGAACTGTTCTAAAAAATAAGAATGATTATGGCTATTGGATGCAGTTTGATATGTTGTTTTATAATGATTACTGTTTCCAGTATGATAATCTAAAAGCTCTAGTAAAGAGACATAATAATTAATAGAAGCAATACTTAAAACTTACAAGGGAGCCTTGGATATCTTCAAAATTCAAACTTATATATTCAATATTTAAAGAGAGAGGGAGAGAGAGAGAATACAGAGAAAACGTAAAAGAAAATCTGCCTCAACAATGGGTGAGGACATCCCCTTTTATACAAGAAAGAAGATGAGAAAGGATCTGGCGTGTCCTTGGTAGTGGAGTCAATTAGTAATCCTTATCTTTTCTTCTTTAACTCTCAGCCGTAGGAAGTGGAAGGCGTGAGACAGGTTGTCGTTTGAGTGGAGTATTATTGCAGATAGCTGGCGTCATTTTTTGATAATTGAAGTGCAGTTGGCCATGTCTTTTTTGCTGGTGGAGGTACTGTGGTTGCCCTTTTCTAATTATTGATGTTGTAGTGGAGAATAGATTTATGCTTTTCCTTTTCCTTTTTTGTCTTGTTCCATTTACTTGGAAATCATGGAAGTGAGAGAATCCCAAAAGTCTCCCATGGTGGGTTCTGGCTCTTGACTTTCTCCGGCTAAGACGTTGAATTGATTGTCATCCTGTTCAGATTCATCATCGCTAACTATTTTCATAGAAACATCATCTTGGACTAGAGACTATAGGAATTGTATTTTCATATAATCCATGGTCTTGACTATGAGTTCAGTTTCAATTAGATTTGGAAACTTCTATTTTAAGTCTGCTTGGATTTTGACAAAAGGATTGACTGGTGTTGGTGTTTGGAAGGCTTTGAGGTATAACATCTAAACAAGCCTGAGTATGATTTTCTATGGATTTGAGAAGTTCTGGTAAAGTGGGATTAAGTCCTTTATCCCACCATTTGGTAAAAAATACCCTTTTAAGACGGAGAATTTTATTCTGATAGTCACATTGGAAATCTCATTTCCATATCCAAGGGATACTGAAACGAATTATGAAATGGGCCAGTAATTTAAGCATTGACAAATCTTTATTTACTGGTATATGGGAATAAGCTACTTGCCATTCTTTGAATGTTGTTTGAACGGGATTTGGTAGGGTTTCAAGAGTGATTCTGGATTTATCCCACCAAACAAAAAACCAGTTGGGAATTTCATTTTTTAGAACATCAAGACAGATACGGATAAACTAACTATGATTATGAATTGGATTCTGATAATAAAATACCTGTGTGAAGGAATCAATATAATCCCAATAGTCAGATCTCGTTTCACTTGTGACTAGATTCAATGGTTCGGGTAGTATGGGGATTAATACCCCAATTATCAAGAGGCATGATGCTCTTGACGGTTGTTTTACTGTATTAGATTGGACTAGCTGATTTTGATGGATCATGAAGCGTGTGCTTAATGTCCATGGATGCTGTTTTAAGGATAATTTGCTCATAAACATAGCGATACTGATTGAAACGGGGAGGAGACTGTTGAGTCATTAATTAACATCTCTTTATCTCCCATGGATCTTTCATCCATTTCTCATCTTTCTTTTCAATGATCAATATTGTTTCTTCCGTATTTTTGTTGGGAATTTACTGTTCAGGTAATAGGAGAACATCCTTTACTGTTGGTTGGCTAGAAGAAGCCGAAGAAATGCTGGATTGAGTATTTAAGGACGAGAATTTCAGATAGTACAATTAGCTCGCTTCTACTTCTACTACCGATCACGCTACCACGGCTTCTACTGGTCATTCCTACAAATATTCTCGGGTTAGAAAATCTAGTAAAGAATTCTATTTTCCTTTGATATATTCAATATCAAAGTCAAATACGGATAAAGTACTTTGCCAGGTTGAAAATATCTGTTTAGATGCTAGATTCTGCACATCTTTTTTAAATATCTGTTTTGCAGCTGAGCAATTAACTCGGATTAAAAATTGCTGATTTAAAAGATCATCCTGAAATTTTAAAACACATTTAACAATTGAAAGGCATTCCTTCTTTATATGAGGATAATTTAAAGAGGGTCCTTTCCAAGTTCCTGAAGTAAAATGGACAAGATCTTCTCTTTTACTGTTAGGATTAAATTGCTTTAAAATCCCACCATATCCTGTGTTAGAAGCATCAGTTTGAACATTCTTTTTCCAATCGGGATTAGGTAGGGAAAGACAAGGTATCTGTTTAACCCTAGTTTTGATTTTTATTACTGCTTCAGTATGTTCATTAGTCCAAGGTAAAGGATTTTTTCGTAATCGAGTATACAGAATAGTAGTATCTTGGGAAAGATTTGGGTAAAATTCTTGAATATAATTAAGACTTCCCAAAATTCTTTGCAGTTGGTTAATACCTTTAATTTCATCTGGAAATTTAGATGCAAATTCGATACATCTATCAATTGGAATTATAGTTCCATTGAAAATATTATGTCTAAGAAATCTGATTTTAGTTTGGAAAAGTTTCATTTTAGGGGCAGAAACTACCAAACCATTTTTTATGATAACATTTTTGAAAATATTTAAATGTTTAATATGCTGGTCTATGGATGAAGAGAAAATTAAAACATCATCAATATAACAAATAATAAATTCAGTAAAGGGATTAAAAATATCATTCGTGATATGTTGGAATTCTAAAGGTCCATTTTTGACACCAAATGGAAGAACATTCCATTCATAATGACCATAGGGTATTGTAAAAGCAGTTTTATAAGCATCTTGTTCTCTAATTTGTATTTGCCAAAATCCTGATTTCATGTCAAATTTAAAGAAAATAGTGGCATCATGAAGTCTCAAAGAAGGTCCTTTTATTCTTGGATTGGATATCTAATCCATCGATGGGCTTCATTGCTTGGTTTATAACTAATAACGAGTCTAGAGTTCCTCGTTCAATTTCTCGAATTTTTATCGACATAAAAAGTCGTATAACCTGTGGAGAGGTACTAGGTTTTATCAATTTTTTCTGTTTAAGGGACTCAATTTCAGTTTTGCAAAGAAGTAAATATTCCTTTTTCATTTGACTAGGTCGAGACTTAGTAGGAATATTTTTCTCATTGTAATTAGGGACATAGGGAAGAGAAATAATATGCTTCTTCCTGTTCCAGAAAGCATTTGGGACATCACTACAGATTTTAGTTTGAAGAGTCTTGTAGATCAATTTTATCTTGTCCTGTAAAGAAGGTTGTAAAATTCTCTGTTCTGTAGTAAGAAATTTTATTTCTTTTTGAATAAAATTAATCTTCTTTTCTTTAGAATAAATCATGTGTTTAACTTGATTTAACTCTTTTGTATAAGGTTCTGTTATGAATTCAAAAACAATATGTCTGTTGTTAAGAGTAGTATGAATTTCTAAAGTATCGATTTTTGAAATAGGCATTAAAAGACATAAGAAAGGGGTGCCTAATATGATACTTTGATTCATATTACGGATAAGGACAAAAGAAATAGGTAAACATAAACCTTGATTACAGATTAAGGCTTCAGGTATCTTGTATTTAATATTCATAGTGTTTCCAATTGCACTGGTTAAAGATTGAGTGGTTTTCTGGAAGTATTTAGTAGGAATTAACCCTTCCTGGATACAATTCATGTCAGCACCACTATCTACAAGGGCAATGACATCTTTAATAATAAAATCCGGTTTAATAACAAAAGTAATTCTGTTATACAATTTTTGAAAGACTACTTGATTCATAAGCATTAAATACTATTCAGAAGATTCTAGCTTATCAGAAGATTCAGTCTTAGAGGATTCTATATTATTATCCTTTTAATGAATTAATTGTTCTTTAATATTTTTTAAGTCTCGGAAAATAATAACATTAGTATTCTTTAATTGCTTTATTTCAGATTTCAGAATATTAATATCACTCTTAAGGTCCTAGATAATAGTAGGCTTTTCAGTAGTAGAAACATTTTGAACACGTTTCATGACTTCTCTCATGCTATATTGTTCTATGGGAAGAATTTCTTCTGTTTTTGGTTTTTATAACAGGCTTCCAAAAATTTAATTTAATTTCTGGATCTTTAATCTGATCTGCTAAGTCGAGAAGGGACTTTTGGGTTTCTATTAGGACATTGATATTGGGTCCTCCAATATCTAAACCATTCATTTCAATAATGGCTTTCCAATAGTAAGCTTCAGTAGTCGTATTACAGTTATATTTTGTAGTACAAGCTTGACATTGATCCTTAACAGAATTATCGTCAGATTCAGAATAGATTTCTGCCAAGTCTTCCTCTGCACTTGATTCTGAATCACTGCTGGATAAACCATTAAGAATTTTTTGTTAAATGTCTTCTTCAAGGGACATTTCATTCAGTTTCTGTTTCAATTTTGATTTACATCCTGGTAGGCAATAAGTTTATTGAGATTTAGGATTCCCTTTTCTCCATGGTAAGACTTTCTAGAATGAAGAAAGTCTTCTTCATACAGAATATCCTGAGGAGTAGGTCTAGGGTAATAATACCTACTAGGTCTAGATAAAGCCATACGATTTATGGGTTTTTTACTGTAAGTAGTTTTATTAATATTTTGCATTTCTTGAAAATTATTTTGGATTTCCAAAATATTAATAGGAGAAAAGAATCGAAATCTTCTTCATTATCGATTAGCATTACTTGTTTGTGGAAGAGGGCTGTCCAGACATCATATTGATCTGGGACGTGGAGGCAGGAGTGAGGTTTAAATCTTTCATTTTATTTAAAAGATTATCAATGAACTCATTATTGGATTTAGAAGATTTCATTTTAAGTCTTTCTTCATAATCAAAAGTCTTACCATGGAAAAACCATTTATGAATGGAATATTGATGGCAAGACCGAATATCAAATATTCGAAACCATCCATCATATCATGATTATTATTATTATCCCTATTGGAAAAAGATTGTTCAAACTGATGCTTCTGACACAGGATATGGTGGGATTTTAAAGCAATTTAATCCTAACAGTAAAAGAGAAAGATCTTGTCCGCTTTACTTGTGAACTTGGAAAGGACCCTCTTTAAATTATCCTACTATAAAGAAGGAATGCCTTTCAATTGTTAAATGTGTTTTAAAATTTCAGGATGATCTTTTGAATCAACACTTTTTAATCCGAGTTGATTTCTCAGCTGCAAAACAAATATTTAAAAAAGATGTTAAGAATCTAGCATCTAAACAGATATTTGCAACCTGGCAGAGTACTTTATCCGTATTTGACTTTGATATTGAATATATCAAAGGAAAAATGTAATTCTTACCGATTTTCTAACCCGAGAATATTTGCAGGAATGACCAAGAGAGAAGTGGTCGTGGCCAATGAGGTAAATGAGGCAGAGCTAATTTGTACTTATATGTAATTCTCGTCCTTAAATACTCAATCCAACATTTCTTCTAAGTTCTTCTAGCCAACCAACAAAGAAAGGATGTTCTCCTATTACCCTAAACAAAGACATTCCCAACAAAAATACTAAGAAACAAAGATTGATAATTGAATGTAATGATGAGAAATGGATGAAAGATATATGGGAGATAAAGAGACGCTATTTAACGACTCAACAGTTGAATAAGTATCCTGTTCTCTAAGTATCCTGTTCTCTAAGTACCCTAATTATTAATTTTATCTTGTCCTATAAAGAAGGTTGTAAAATTCTCTGTTCTGTAGTAAGAAATTTTATTTCTTTTTGAATAAAATTAATCTTCTTTTCTTTAGAATAAATCATGTGTTTAACTTGATTTAACTCTTTTGTATAAGGTTCTGTTATGAATTCAAAAATAATATGTCTATTGTTAAGAGTAGTATGAATTCCTAAAGTATCGATTTTTGAAATAGGCATTAAAAAGACATAAGAAAGGGTGCCTAATATGATACTTTGATTTATATTACTGATAAGGACAAAAGAAGTAGGTAAACATAAACCTTGATTACAGATTAAGGCTTGGTGTATCTTGTATTTAATATTCATAGTGTTTCCACTTTGACTTTGTTAAAGATTGAGTGGTTTTCTTTTCGGAAGTATTTAGTAGAATTAACCCTTCCCGGATACAATTCATGTCGACACCACTATCTACAAGGGCAATGACATCTTTAATAATAAAATTCGGTTTAATAACAAAAGTAATTCTGTTATACCATTTTTGAAAGACTACTTGATTCATAAGCATTAAAAACTATTCAGAAGATTCTAGCTTATCAGAAGATTCAGTCTTAGAGGATTCTATATTATTATCCTTTTAATGAATTAATTGTTCTTTAATATTTTTTAAGTCTCGGAAAATAATAACATTAGTATTCTGTAATTTCTTTATTTCAGATTTCAGAATATTAATATCACTCTTAAGGTCCTGGATAATAGTAGGCTTTTCAGTAGTAGAAACATTTTGAACACGTTTCATGACTTCTCTCATGCTATATTGTTCTATGGGAAGAATTTCTTCTGTTTTTGGTTTTTATAACAGGCTTCCAAAAATTTAATTTAATTTCTGGATCTTTAATCTAATCTGCTAAGTCGAGAAGGGACTTTTGGGTTTCTGTTAGGACATTGATACTGGGTCCTCCAATATCTAAACCATTCATTTCAACAATGGCTTTCCAATAGTAAGCTTCAGTAGTCGTATTACAGTTATATTTTGTAGTACAAGCTTGACATTGATCCTTAACAGAATTATCGTCAGATTCAGAATAGATTTCTGCCAAGTCTTCCTCTGCACTTGATTCTGAATCACTGCTGGATAAACAATTAAGAATTTTTTGTTGAATGTCTTCTTCAAGGGACATTTCATTCAGTTTCTGTTTCAATTTTGATTTACATCCTGGTAGGCAATAAGTTTATTGAGATTTAGGATTCCCTTTTTTCCATGGTAAGACTTTCTAGAATGAAGAAAGTCTTCTTCATACAGAATATCCTGAGGAGTAGGTCTAGGGTAATAATACCTACTAGGTCTAGATAAAGCCATACGATTTATGGGTTTTTTACTGTAAGTAGTTTTATTAATATTTTGCATTTCTTGAAAATTATTTTGGATTTCCAAAATATTAATAGGAGAAAAGGAATCAGAATCTTCTTCATTATCAGTATTAGCATTACTTGTTTGTGAAGAGGGCTGTCCAGACATCATATTGATCTGGGACGTGGAGGCAGGAGTGAGGTTTAAATCTTTCATTTTATTTAAAAGATTATCAATGAACTCATTATCGGATTTAGAAGATTTCATTTTAAGTCTTTCTTCATTCTCAAAAGTCTTACCATGGAAAAACCATTTATGAATGGAATATTGATGGCAAGACCGAATATCAAATATTCGAAACCATCCATCATATCATGATTATTATTATTATCCCTATTGGAAAAAGATTGTTCAAACTGATGCTTCTGACACAGGATATGGTGGGATTTTAAAGCAATTTAATCCTAACAGTAAAAGAGAAGATCTTGTCCGTTTTACTTCAGGAACTTGGAAAGGACCCTCTTTAAATTATCCTACTATAAAGAAGGAATGCCTTTCAATTGTTAAATGTGTTTTAAAATTTCAGGATGATCTTTTGAATCAACACTTTTTAATCCGAGTTGATTTCTCAGCTGCAAAACAGATATTTAAAAAAGATGTTCAGAATCTAGCATCTAAACAGATATTTGCAACCTGGCAGAGTACTTTATCCATATTTGACTTTGATATTGAATATATCAAAGGAAAATGTAATTCTTTACTGATTTTCTAACCCAGAATATTTGCGAGAATGACCAAGAAGCGTAAGCCGTATGCATGAAAGTGAGAAAGTAGCTAATTTGTACTATACAGAATTCTCGTCCTTAAATACTCAATCCAGCATTTCTTCGGCTTCTTCTAGCCAACCAACAGTAAAGGATGTTCTCCTATTACCCGAACAGTACATTCCCAACAAAAATACGGAAGAAACAGTATTGATAATTGAACAGAATGATGAGAAATGGATGAAAGATCCATGGGAGATAAAGAGACGCTATTTAACGACTCAACAGTTGAATAAGTATCCTGTTCTCTAAGTATCCTGTTCTCTAAGTACCCTAATTATTAATTTTATCTTGTCCTGTAAAGAAGGTTGTAAAATTCTCTGTTTTGTAGTAAGAAATTTTATTTCTTTTTGAATAAAATTAATCTTCTTTTCTTTAGAATATATCATGTGTTTAACTTGATTTAACTCTTTTGTATAAGGTTCTGTTATGAATTCAAAAATAATATGTTTATTTTTAAGAGTAGTATGAATTCCTAAAGTATCGATTTTTGAAATAGGCATTAAAAGACATAAGAAAGGGGTGCCTAATATGATACTTTGATTCATATTACAGATAAGGACAAAAGAAGTAGGTAAACATAAACCTTGATTACAGATTAAGGCTTCAGGTATCTTCTATTTAATATTCATAGTGTTTCCACTTGCACTGGTTAAAGATTGAGTGGTTTTCTGGAAGTATTTAGTAGGAATTAACCCTTCCTAGATACAATTCATGTCAGCACCACTATCTACAAGGGCAATGGCATCTTTAATAATAAAATCCGGTTTAATAACAAAAGTAATTCTGATATACCATTTTTGAAAGACTACTTGATTCATAAGCATTAAATATTGTTCAGAAGATTCTAGCTTATCAGAAGATTCAGTCTTAGAGGATTCTATATTATTATCCTGTTTATGAATTAATTGTTCTTTAATATTTTTTAAGTCTTGGAAAATAATAACATTAGTATTCTGTAATTGCTTTATTTCAGATTTCAGAAAAAAAATATCACTCTTAAGGTCCTGGATAATAGTAGGCTTTTCAGTAGTAGAAACATTTTGAACACGTTTCATGACTTCTCTCATGCTTTATTGTTCTATGGGAAGAATTTCTTCTGTTTTTTGGTTTTTATAACAGGCTTCCAAAAACTTTAATTTAATTTCTGGATCTTTAATCTGATATGCTAAGTCGAGAAGGGACTTTTGGGTTTCTGTTAGGACATTGATCTTTGGGTCCTCCAATATCTAAACCATTCATTTCAACAATGGCTTTCCAATAGTCGACTTTCGAAGAGTGACATTATTCGAGTTATTTTAATAGTACAAGCTTGACATTGATCCTTAACAAGAATTATCGCCGATTCAGAATAGATTTCGCCAAGTCTTCCTCCGCACTTGATTCTGAATCACTGCTGGATAAACAATTAAGAATTTTTTGTTGAATGTCTTCTTCAAGGGACATTTCATTCAGTTTCTGTTTCAATTTTGATTTACATTTATTAATAAAATGTCCTAGTTTACCACATTTATAACACTGGACTTTAGATTTATCTTTTTTACTATTGTTCCTTCTTTTCTTAGTGGTTTTTTCAGGGGTTTTGTTCTTAGATTTCCTAGAAGAACGTCTTGATGAAGTCTAGAGTGCTTTGAACTCTGTTGTTTTTAGCCTTATTGGGATCTCAGTAATTTTGTATCATAAGAGAATTGGTCACAAAATTCTCTTATCTCATGTCTTTTTAGTGAGATTCATTGTTTCATTAATTGTTGGAGTTTTATATCATTACATAACGATAATCCTTCTTCAATAATTCTTTGAAATAAGATGGCCATAAGAATCTTTGGTCATAAGGGATACTCATGCGATCATGTTTATCTCTTTAATTTTTTTCTGAAAATTTTTCAAAGAAAGAAAGTAGGGAGGCCATCAATAAATTTAGCCTTCCAATGTTCACGTTAGCATTCCGCCTTTGCATGACTTTCATGAGAAAGACATCCTTATACCATCTAAAATGGGTCGAGGAGGGGCATCGAAGGTTACGTAAAGTTCTCTACTCCTATCGATGATTCATAAGTCCCGGTCCAACAAAAATGGTGGAGGACCTTTGAACTAAGGTGTAACAAGCGTCTTCCTTCCCAGTTAGAAGTCTAGTAACAAGATCAATTTCTTCTTTATAGGCTTGAAGAACTTCTATTCTCTGTTTATCATTTAGCATATTATCCCACCATCCTTTAAGGATGCCGGTGAAACCATTAACTAAGAAACGGCAGATCTGGTGATCAGTATTATCATTCTGTCTACAGACAGTCGCATACATCATGATATGATGGATGGTTTCGAATATTTGATATTCGGTCTTGCCATCAATATTCCATTCATAAATGGTTTTTCTATGGTAAGACTTTTGAGAATGAAGAAAGTCTTCTTCATACAGAATATCCTGAGGAGTAGGTCTAGGGTAATAATACTTACTAGGTCCAGATAAAGCCATACAATTTATGGGTTTTTTACTGTAAGTAATTTTATTAATATTTTGCATTTCCTGGAAATTTTTTTGGATTTCCAAAATATTAATAGGAGAAAAGGAATCAGAATCTTCTTCATTATCGATATTAGCATTCTTTGTGCATGAAGAGGGTTGTCCGAGACATCATATTGATCCGGGGCGTGGGAGGCGGAGTGAGGTTTAAATCTTTCATTTTATTTAAAAGATTATCAATGAACTCATTATCGGATTTAGAAGATTTCATTTTAAAATTACTAACTTCTAAGGGTGGTTTAACGGTTACGGGTTGAAGATCAAGCTTCTGAGGAGTAACTTGACAATTATCATTAATATGATGAATTTGTTCTTCTATCCTGGTTAACTGTTTTCCTACAGTTTGAAGGAATAAATTTGTATAATTATTCTGTTTAGACAAGGGTAAAATGTCTTTTATTTTAACATCTTCATGTTGACGGGGTATTTCAGTAATATCAACATACGGATTAATAACTAAAGGTTTCAGGTTTTCATTTCCTGAGCTAAGTTCAAGGGACTTAGGAGGTGGATGAATAGATTGGATAACACTACCATTAGTGGTAATCCAGTCCTTTTGGATTCCCGTCAACACATTTAGTTGACTTTCATTGTAAAGGTCTGATTTAGAAACAAAATCATAATACCATTTAACAAATGATAAAATACATTGGTTCTTGTTAGAGATAAGTATAAAATAAGATTTTATTTCTACTAATTTATCATTATTATGATTCTTAAAATACCAATTTCTAAAATTACGGTATTTATCCCGCATGAACTCTGGTTTAAATATTGGTGAATTTTACTTTTTGAGAAAAATCCATTAACATTCAAAATTCATATCACTAGCGAATGGACTATAAGGTAATTACTGTTTGGAGTATTTGTTTCATATATACCATGAGGTATTTCATTTCGAAATATGAATTCCTCCGATTAAGTCTTCATTTTTGTGAGACTCATTCTTTGGGATTCTTAGACTCTTGAAAAATAGATTCTAAGGGATTGGAACAAATTTATATCTAGAATATTCATGGAAATTATTATTATTATTATTATTATTATTATTATTATTATTATTATTATTATTATTATTATTATTATTATTATTATTATTATTATTATTATTATTATTATTATTATTATTATTATTATTATTATTATTATTGTTATTATTATTATTATTATTATTATTGTTGTTGTTATTATTATTATTATTATTATTATTATTATTATTATTATTATTATTATTATTATTATTATTACTTTTATTGTTATTATTATTATTAGTAGTAGTATTTTTATTATTATTATTATTATTATTATTATTATTATTATTATTAATATTATTATTATTATTATTATTATTATAATTATTATTATTATTATTATTATTATTATTATTATTATTATTATTATTATTATTATTATTATTATTATTATTATTATTATTATTATTACTTTTATTGTTATTATTATTATTATTAGTAGTAGTATTTTATTATTATTATTATTATTATTATTATTATTATTATTATTATTATCTTTAATTTAAGGCAACATGTTAATAGTCGTTGCAAAAGTTGTATAAAATATGCAATGAAAATAAAATTGTTGCCAATGAATGTAGTCCATATTATTATCTGACGAATATATATAACAAAAAACTTTAAATAAGCCACGATGAGTAGAAATCAAGGGTTAGAAATTTTATAGCAATTTCTAACTAATTTGTTTCCAAATTTTGCAACTACTTATGAATTTCGTTGCGAAAGTGAAAGCGACCTGATAATCAGCGAAGGACAAGTTTAGTTGCTAAACAAACATACGCTTTATAGCGACTTCTAAAAGTCGTTGCACGAAAATCATTGCTAAAGACCCATTTTAGCAACAAAAAAACTTTCGTTGTCCACGATGATGGGAAATCAAGTGGCCGAAAATTTTGTAACGAATTTCTAACAAAATTTTTTCCGCCTTGATGAATTAGCAACGAAATTTTCAACGACTTATGAATTTCATTGCAAAAAAAGTGAAAGCTCGACCTGATCTGCAGAATCTAAGGACAAATTTCGTTGCTAAACATATACTTTTAGCAACGACTTATAAAGTCGTTGCCCGAAAAATCGTTGCTAAAGGCCCATTTTTCTGTAGTGCAAGTTTTACTTAACTCTACTTAGAGTTGTTTCATTCAGATATGCTTATGGATAATCATTGTCGATTGCCATTGTAGAATTGTACTCTGTACATATTGCATGTATAAGTCAGGTATGAAAGGTTGATCACCTTCATTACCATTCGGTCCAGATATATTTGTTCATGTTTAATACTTTTTCAGTCAAAAGTTTGTTCCTACTAGTTCACAATTATATTATTGAATTATAGCCAGCTTATTATTCAAATTCTTTAAATCATGATATATCATTAAATTATTGAACTTAAACTTGCTGGGAAAACTTATGCTCACCCTTGCTATATCATGATAAACATTGCAGATTAAGACGAATACGTTAGATACAAGGAAAGGTCAAAGACAGTTCCAACTTTAGTATATGTGTGTAGCTAAATTTGTATAAGTGTTGTATATTAATGTTATTGTAAGTTAAATAAGTTATGTATTGTGTATAAGTTAAGGTTACTCGACCTTGGGGGAAAATGTTTAAAGTTATTGTATAAAAAATTTATGTCTATATCTTACGCAAATAGTTGTATAGTGTTATAGTTATTGAACAGGGTCTGCGGTGATTCGGGACCCGGATTCGGGGCTCTCACAGTTGGTATCAAAGTTTTAGGTTATACACCTTAGGTAGGAATACCTGAGACTAATAACTGTAGTGATTAGGATTAAGTACTAACTCAAATAGAGTTAGTGAGTCGGTATGATTCAAAGACGAATCTCGGCGAGTTATAAAGATACAGAGTTCCCTAACTCTGATAATAAAGTTGAACAGTAGTGGTGAATAGATAGAGTCTTAAAGACTAAAAGAATTGGAATAGGAGATCGTAAGATAAAACGATCACAATATATAAATGAATCATAATGTATATGATGAGATCACCCAGTGATCGGATAAGGTTATTGTATGGAGAAGGATCAAGTGAAAGATTGAACAGTTTACAGCAAGATTGCTGAGTGTCAGTTGTACTATGAATTGGTACAAATTCAAGAAATAATTATGAATACGAGTTGAATGAAATTCGTATTGAGAAGGGATTTAGAATTAAGTGGGGATTTCAATTAAGGACTCATGTCAGCAGCTGCGTTGTATGATTCCTTGTATGGACGGGGAATTGTACTTGGTGTAAAAACCACTTAGTTTCTGGTAATGATTATCATTGAAATGTTTGTGTCACGCTATTTGCTATATGCATGTTAAGAGGGTGATTCCTTTCTCATGTGTAAAACAGATAGATAGGTTATAAGTAGAGAATATCAGGTTAAGTACGAGTTCTTAAAAGTCATACTTATGTGACATTCTTGATTCATAGTTATATGAAATATTTATGAAACCCTCAGCGAATGGACGCCAAAGGTCTGACTAGGACAAGTTCTTAAACTCATATGATTGTGGCAAGTTCATGAACTCTTAAGTGTGGTTTGACGAACTTGGTATAGTTGTGTGTAAATGGAGTATTAAGGATAATATGAACAGATAGATTGTTAAGCAAATGATTATTAGTGGAGACATAAGTTTTCCAAAACTCCTAGCTATGCTAGACTTCGAAATTTGGACATCAAACTAAATACACACTGTGCTTAAAAAAAATGTAGACTCGTAATCATTTTGAAACGGTTTAAAGTATAGTCTATGCTACTTATTTCAGCTAGACACAAATGATTTGAAATATCAAAATATATTTTATTTATCACTCATGTACCATGTAACCTGGTGCAGAGATGATAAAAAGTTGATGGAGTTGTAAATATAGAAATAGTTAGTGCATGTGAATCCGATCTAAAAATCATTGTTCCACTATTGTATGATGTGTTATGACAAAGTCATATAATGACGGCATCCTCAAACGGACTGTTAATACAGTACGACATCATGACGACATTCTCAAAAATATTTTCAAAATTATAATTTGCCAACGCGGTTTGGCTACACCTAAATAATTCGATTGGATTGAATTATTGATATGAATCTATGCTATTCGATTCAGCTAGACCAATGTTTATGAAAACTGTAAGAGTTCTTTGAAAACTTTCTCGAACCAAATTATTTTGGTGTGGAATCCAATAAGACTGAGGTAAAAGTTTATGCTACTTGGCGAATCTGAGAAATGATCGCAGACCAAGAAGATTTTATAAGTACAGAGCGTCTAAGCTTTAATTACCACTATGTATGTCCAATGCGTTATGGCATTTCTTGGATGAATTTCCATAAAACTCAAAAAAACGACAGATAATAGCTCAGATAACCCTCAGCACAATTTCAAAAATTTTACTCTTGTGAGAGGTGTATTGGGTAGCATGTGATGATGAGAAGGAATGGTGAATGGTGTACGGTGTACAATGTAAGGTAAATTTCGGGGACGAAATTTTTAGAAGAAGGGGTGAATGTAACAACCCTAGAATTTGAATATTTTTAAAATTTTTATTAATTGATTTAAGGTTCAATATTAGAACCTAGACAGAAAATAAGTGTATGCGTTTGATATTTTTGAGAAGGAATTTTGAGGATTTCAAAATTATGTGAAGGATTTTGGTGAATTATTCAGGATTAGGGGTATAAGAGAATATGTTATGTATATATGGTTGTATATGTGTACAATATGTGGTTAAGGGTCAAGGGTTGACCAGATAAACGATATATGTGACAAACACTAGGTATATATTAAGAACGTCAACATTTGGTTAGAAAATTCTTACGAATTATAAGAAACCCTAGAAACTGGCTCTGAAACCCTAATTTCAGTTCCAGGAATCTGAAACCCTAATTTAGGAATGCAGATGTTAGTATAAGGTTTAACGTTATTAAATTATAACCTAATTAGGGAAAACCCTAGAGATTTACTAGTAAACCCTAATAATTAGAAAACCTAATTATTAATTAGAAACCCTAATTTATAATTAGGGAAAACCTAATTGTTAATTTAATAATTATAATGTTAATTAGGAAATCTTAATCCTAATTTTCAAGTTATAAGTAATTAGGAAACCCTAATTTAATTAGGAAACCTAATTTTTAAATTAGAAAAATATTATTTTTCTATTTAAAACCCTAATTCGTGGGTTGTAAACCCTAATGAACAATTTTGACCCTAATAGCTAAATTAGAAATTTTAATTAGGAAATACTAATCCTAATTAGCAAGATTTAATATAATTAGAATATTCTAATTATAATTTTGAAATATTAATTTTCGATTTTGAAAACCTAATTTGGAAATTCTAGAATTTATTTTTTAAAACCTAAGGGTTAAAACCCTAAACCCTAAGGGTTCAAACCCTAAACCTTAAGGAAAAAGACTATTTTGCCCCTTTTCAATTATTTATTAGATGGTGTGTAGATCTAACCCTAGTATTGGTGGTTCACCAACCCTAGCTCTAGCCTTGTGCCATATATCTCCAAAAATATCAGCAACTCAGCCACCTAACACCAATTAGATACATGCATCAAGAAATATAAAAGAGTTTACTTTAATTCTCATTTGCTCCAAAGCCATTCTCTCTCTAAAATTCGGGATTGTAGAGTGAGAAAGTGAGAAAAGTTAAGCTAAGATCATGTGTTAGATCTCTAAGAACAAACATCAAGGATCAGAATCAAAAATCAAGGCTCAAAGTGGTATAAGCCCTAATCTTAGAAATCTTATATATGATTTGTTGATTAATGTTGTTAATGATTGGTTGGATGTGTGTAATAGAGTGTCTTTTAGTGAACTGGGTTGTTAGATCCTAGATCCATAACATCAAAGTGCTCGAAAATTGAGTTTTCAAAAATCTGGAAAAAGTTGAAAAATGTTGTCTGACAGTAACATGTCAGGGATTCTATATCTCTGTGTGTTAATTGTTTGTTGTGTTTTAAGTTATAAACTTGTAGTATGTTGTAAGGGCTATGATCTGGAACTTGAATCAAGCCCAGATCACATGTAGATTGAAAGTTATAGGCAGTCAAAGGTCGTTGACCGTTCACGGCCCAGGGTTTCTCAAATTTGAAACCCGAACCCATCGACAAGAATTTCTAGACTTTTGATCTTGTTGATGTTAAGTGTTTTATCCATGTTGTTGTATTAAAGTTGTTGTCTGACATGTAATCTACGTATTCAAATCATTAGATCACTCAGATCTTACTTATAATCAAAATTATATGTGGTCAAACCACCGTTGACCAACTGGCAGTATGAAGTTCTAGGTAACCCAGATTCTTCGAGAAATGTTTTCTGACTAGCACTTTGACCGGACGATATCTAGTACTTGTGATGTTGTTGTTATGCTCTAATGTTATGCAATTGTACACTGACATCAATACTACATGAATGAATCAATAAAACACACTAACCAAGCCGGGGACATTGAGATTCAAAGGTCCAAAGTAGCATCCTTGAGATGTTCATCGTTTCTGGAAAACCCAAAAATGAAGAACAACTCTGACATGAAATGTGAGAGGCCATATCTCTCAGTTGTAGTATTATATTTCCATGAAAATTGTTCAACGACAAGTACTTTCCCGAAAGTATTATATTTCCAAGAACTGTTCAACGACAAGTACTTTCCCGAAAGTATTCGTCACATGAAGGAGGTGGAATTTATCAAGTTGGAACAAAACAATATGACCGTGTCGCAATACGAGGCTAAATTTGCGGAGTTATCCCTGTTTGCATCCCATTTGGTCGATAATGAGGATCGAATGACGCGAATGTTTCTAAGAGGTTTGAAACCCGATATACGTCAATACATCAATTTTCACAAACTTTGTATATTCAGATGTTGTGAATAAGGCTCAGTTATTAGAGCACGATAATGAGTCAACACAACCAAAAGGTAACGAGTAACAACACGATAATAATCATCACAGTATGGCCATCGAAACAAAGGATAACCATCGTGGGGGAAATTATCATGCCAAGAATGGTAACCACTTCGGTGGTAATCATGGCCAAGATAATAGGAGTGGAAATTTCAAGAAGAGAAGGTTCAACAACGATGGAAAGATAGCAGCACCAACACCCGTTTTCAAGGAAGGAAAACGACCACCAATTATATGCTTCAAAAGCGGAGGGGAGGGACATATCAGTCCAAGTTGCACGATGCAGTCCAAAGCATGTTATAATTGTGGAAAAGAAGGTCACCTAGCTCGATTTTTTCGTGCACCAAAGTCAAGTCCAATTTGGGGCCGGTGTCACCAAAAGCGGATCTGGACAAAAACAAAGTCGATTGGTTTCAGGGAGGCGTTTTTCGTGACTTCTCAAAAAGCGAAGTAACCCAACGAAGTTAGCACGGATTAGTTAATTATAAATTTTTGCGAAGTTTATACCTTATTAGATACCGGTTCTACCCATTCTTTTATTTCTCCTACTTGCGCTCAACGTTTAAATTTGACTCCGGAGAAATTAGACTTTGACTTATCGGTTGAAACTCCATTGGGATAAACCTTCATTACATCCGCTATTTATAAGTCTTGTTTGATTCAAATCGGTAACCGCACGTTACCTGTCGATCTTATTTCTTTGAAAATACTTGCCTTTGATGCAATTTTAGGAATCGATTAGTTAACTACTCATCATGATTTTTGTAAGGTTGTTAGCTTTCATATTCCTAACCAACCTGTTATGAGAATTCAAGCAACCAAACCACTAAAGTCAATCATTGTCATACCAAGCCATAAGTAAAGAGCCCCGAGCCTTTCACTGGTGACTTCCTTGTGTGGAATGCACCAAAGCCGAACTTTCCGTAGGGGACGTTGTAAATAACGGTGGCAAGTTGATAGGTATCAATGTGACGTACTATCCAAGTCCTGGATGAGAGTAATAGTTTTGAATGATATATCTATTGTTAATAAATTTCCTGACGTATTCTTAAAGACTTCTTAGCCTACCCCTAGAGCGTGAAATCGAATTTTGTATTGACCCCAGTACAAAACCCATTTCTAAAACCCTCAAATATTTCTTTACCTAAAACGATCGTATAATGTTCCAAAGACGTTGGCTCGAGCTGTTGAAGATTACGATCGTACTATTCAATATCATTGTGGAAGAAGAACGAGCAATAGTAGGCATGCGTTGAGTAGAAGATCGTATGCGTTTACGAGTGCGATGTTGTTAACACAAAAACCCATTTCGTATAACTTACAAATGATAAAGATACAGTTAAAGACTCTAAGGACCCACGTGATGATGTCAAATAATACGAGTAGAATCCACGTTAATCGATAAAGTTAAAGTCGTGCAAGCTACAAACTCAGAGCTAATGAATGTGAAGAAGAAGGTTCAAGAGGGCGTTATTCTAGAAGCAAGAATCGATGAAGAGAGGAAATCTCAACCCTCGATTTTATTGGCCCATTTGAAATCCTCGATGGAGTAGGAATTGTGGCCTATAGACTCGTTTTACCGTCAAGTATGTCACGTGTTCATAACGTTTTTCACGTATCGATGTTACGCAAATATGTGGATGACCCGAACCACGTCATTAAATTAGAACTAGACGAGATAGCAGAAGATTTAACGTATGAGGAGATACGTGTTAAAATCTTGGATAAGAAGGATCGTATTCAACACTCAAAGGTTATACCTCAAGAGTTAGAATTTGAAATGAAGTCATGGTATCCTCATCATACCAGGTACATACGTAAATTTCGAGGGTGAAATTTCATAAGGAGGGGAGATTGTGAGACCCCAAATTTTATGAATAAAGATTTAAATTTCTAGAATTTTTTTTTTTTAATATTATGGTGTGGATTTGATATAATGTTATAGTCGTGGGTATTATTTACAAATTTTACAAAGTAAGCAAGTGGTTATATAATATTCGATTGGTCGGGGAATATTTATTTTAACATGGAATATTCGTACGACGACAAAATCATTGGTGGACCCCAGCAATGTAAGTATTATCGTGGTTAAAAAGCGACATAATTATCTTTTATAAAAATAATGACGATAGTGTTACAGCTTAAAACTGTTGAACTACCCGTTATTTTATAAAAAGATAAAAAGATAATTTCAATAGTTTTCTTAACTGACAATACTTAGTTATTAGGGTCCACCAATGATTGTGTCGTAGTACGAATATTCCCTGTTGAAACGAATGTTCCCCGACCAATCGAATATTATATAACCACTTGCTTACTTTGCAAAATTTGTAAATAATACCCACAACTATAACATTATATCAAATCCACACCATAATATTAAAAAATATATTTCGAGAAAAATTAATCTTTATTCATAAAAGTTGGGGTCTTACATCACTAGTACGACTTAGTAACTAAAACTTGAAACTGTGTTGTCAGGTTGTCGAATGTTGGAGGAACTAGTCGAGCTGGGGAGGAGGAACCCCGAGTACCTACAGAGGAGGAGCCCCGATACATTCATGTCGTCAAGGAGCAGTTAGTACAGAGAGAGCCATCTCCATTGATCACTATTGTTGGTCAGGAGCATGAGCCTGAGACTGATCCAGAGGATGATCCTGAGGAGGAAGAGGAAGAAGAGGAGTTCCCACCGAACTCCATTGATGCTGAGATGTACGATGCATTATATGACCGTAACATAGAGTTACGTGACACTATTCAGGATTTGATTGAGCGGGCGATTATTTAGAAAATTACCATCGAGCAGAAGGATAGGGAGGTTGTGACTCTTCACACACGTCTAGGAAACGTGGAGTGGGATTTGGTTCATGAGAAGGGTCAAATCGAGGATAAGTCTGAAGAAATAGAGAAGTTGAAGAAGGAACTGAAAGAGAGCTCAGAAAGACTGATCATAGCAGAGGAGGGCTGGGTAAGAGAGTCACGTCGTGCTAATCTTGTAGAAGAGGATTGTCGTGCGAAGAAGGCTAAGCTTGGAGAGACGTATTCTACACTTCAAAATGCAATGGATGAGGCCCAAGATCGAGTTATGAGGTACCCAATCTAGTTTGAAGGACTACCATCGTACATGCTAGATCGTCGGACGATGTCCCGCATCATGGAAGAGGAACGTAGCAAGGCTATTCAACGCCTTAACAGGCAGGGATATGATTTGTTTAATTATGTGAAAAACTTATCTATTGTTAGATGTAAATTGCGATGTGTCTCTAAACAAAGGAATATTTTAATGTTTTAAATCCTATAGATTCTTTATCTCGGGATAGTTGATGTACATAGCAGTGATGCTATCGTTTAATGTTAAAACTTTCGATTTTAATAAATATATCAAGTTGTTTGAGAAAATGTGTTAAGTGATTATGTTAAATTGTTGAGTTAAGCCTTAACTATTTAGAGAATTGGATAAAACCTAATAAACATATATTTTTAACAGAAATATGTAGCCGAGAAGAAGACAGATCCGTCAACAAGCTCAAGAAGAACCGATGAAAAATAATAACAAAAACAACAACGCCAATGCTAACCCCGTTCAGTAATTGGTGAACTTATTAGCTGGAGCAATTCATAATCAACCTTAAGTTCCACCGAATATGACGTTTAAGGATTTCAAGGCAGTGGGACCGCCAGAGTTTAAAGGCTCCATGAACCCGATTGAGGCTCAAACTTGGGTTATGGAGATGGAAAAAGTTTTTGATGTTGCCAGAGTCAAGTAGGACCAGAAAACTGCCTACGCAATGTTCATGCTAAAATCCGAAGCCAGTTATTGGTGGCAAGTAAACAAGGTCCGTGGAGGAGAAGGTGTGATTACATGGGAGAGGTTCAAGGAGATATTTTTCGAGATGTATTTCCCGACCGGCTCACAGAACCAAATGGAGGTCCAGTTTCTGGAGTTGAAATAGGGGAATATGTCCGTACCAGACTATGCGGCAAGATTCAATGAGTTGGCTCGATTTTCCACATATCAAGTGCACATAGATGAGAGAAAAGCAAAAAGTTTTGAACAAGGATTAAAGCCCTAGTTGTATAGTAAAGTGTCGTTGTTTTAACTAAAGACGTTCGCTGGAGTAATGGAGAAAGCCATACTCGCTGAAGGTGGAAGTGATGCGGTAACCAAATATAATCAGGATCAGAAATGGAAGAAGTGTGAAAATGAAGGAATCAACAAGGCTAGTGGAAGTAACACGGGAGGTGGTAATAATAATTAAAAAAGAAGGTGGTCTGACAACTCATCTGTAACAGGTCGAATTTATTGAGTCATGATTCTGGGGACAGAATCCTTTTAAGGGGGGAAAGATGTGACGAACGAGATTTTTGTATTTAATTTTAATATTTATTGAATTAAATATTAAATAAATATTTTTCGATGATTTAATTATTGGATTAAATAATTATTTGATGCAATTATGGTAGATTAATTTAATTATATGTGTTACATTATTATTCAAGTATGTAATTATGTGAGCTTGTTGAATTAAATGAATTATTTAATTAAGTATGATGTTATTTAATTAATTTAATTATTAATTAGAGAGTTAATAATTTGACATTATTTATTAATGAGAAAATTAAATATATGACTATGTGAATTTATGAGAAGTTATTATATTTTATTTATATTAAATAAGATATATGAATTATTGTGCAACCGGGTGTGACATGATTTAAACTATATGATAAAGTTTTATTAAATTAAATGATTTGAAAACCTTTTCTTTCTAGCCAAACAAGGCCTTATTGGGAGTTGGGATCGCCACCCATGATAGGATAATCGACCACAACGCGTCGCCTTATATCGACGCCTTCTTTTGTTCTTTTTTCATTATTGCCTAAGTCTAAGAAGCATCATAGAGAGAAAAATTGAGAAGTCTGAGAGAAAATTTGAGTGTATAATTAACAAGTGTTGAGAAAGGATCATCTGTGAATCATCTCCTCTAGATTATACTCTGGGTAATTTCTCCCAAACCCAATTTCTACTTTTACGTATTTAAGTTTTTATACAAATGGTTTTCAAGTACTGAAAAGTCTTTATGATGAGAATTTGTAAGGCTTATATGAATATATGGGTTAAGATGTTATCAAATCATATTTAATCATATATATTTTGTTAACCATAATATCAATCTGATGAAAACATGTCGTATATAATTTCTACAAAATTACAGTGTATGGGTTATGGCCTTATGGCCTTATACGTGATATTTTATGTATTAATGATATATTATCCCTAAATTTTACACTCGTATGTTGTTATGCATGTTAATACGAAGAGACCAAAGTTTAAATAAATGGATTCGGTGTTATAATGAATCCGTAGTGACTATTCTCATGTTTTATTTTCTAAACCTTCATGAACATCAAAGTAAGTGAAATCACATGCTTTAAATCTGTTATTTAGTGTTTAAAATTGTTAATGTCAGTATATAAATGTTGGGTTATGTTTATACATGAATTATTAACATATGGGTATGTTAATTTAGTGAAATTAATGATTATTTAGTGTCCTTTTCGCTGAACTCTGTGTTCTTCGCGAACTGGGAATCGAAGTCTGGAGTCTCGCGTCGCGGCGCCAACTCCAAAATTGAAGTCCACATAACGCCACCTCTCACCGCAGCCACCGACGCCAAGTGTCTGTCATAGCGCCATCGCTACCATGACATGAAGATCATATATATAGAAGTGGCACAGCCACTTCTCTCCGAAAAGTTCAAGAATGAGATTTTTTTTAAATGTTTAAGTCAAACAATGTGTTAGTGAATTAATGTAATGAACGTGTAAACATGTTAGAAGTATAATGTGATGATAAAATAGTTGTTTAACATGTAAATAACATAATTACATGTGGATTGAATTATTGAATACATAATCAATTTATTATTCATGAAGTACAAATTATGTCACAATGTGATAAATTGACTAAGTATAGTCATAATCAAAGTAGACAAGAGAATGAGTTATGATGATTAGTTAAGTTATAATTAACTGGTATTGTGAATGTTAATGGTATGTAGGATTTAATTCAAAGAACGTGCTTAGTTAAAGTGTAATCTACGCACGAGGCTAGTTTTCTAACCCTACTTGTCATTATTGTTCAAGTTTATTATTTACCTCGAGTAAATTATCTTTGCTATTATTCAAGTTCAAATGTTATATTAAGATTGATTATCTTTTCAAAGCATGATTCAGTTATACAATAATTGTTCTATTGTATACTTCTTGAGATTATTATTCAAATTGAATATCATTATTGTTGAACCTTATTAGACTAGTGAACTTTATTGATTCAACTGGTCCTTAATTGATGAACGTTCTAAATTTCAGAACCCTTATTGAATTATCCAAACCAAACTTCCTTTGGTGCGGACTCGAATGTCAAACTGAGATGAACAACCCTGCAAAGGGATTTACTTATGCGTTAGCGTTAAGATATTGTGCACAGAATGGTACTAAGGGTTGATCCCCCTAAGTACGAGAAGAAAGGTCCATAGTCTTATGACTGTTAAAGGTTTCAAGTATAACCCTTGATAACCTAGGACATAGTTCAAGGTCTTATGACCCTCAGAATTCTTTTGATTCTTGTTAGTCATTCTTGATTCAAAAGTTGAGCTTTTATTCAGATGTCTATGATTTACTGGCATATTATTATATTGTTATTTCATTATTATACTTGTGGGCAATAGTTCTCACTCTTGCTTAATAATAACATTGCAGTTAAGAACGAAAGAACTGATGAACCTTCCACTAGTAAAGGCAAGGGCAAAGTTAGCAAATGATGAACACTTGTTATTTTATTTGATGATGTATTTATGTTAGACCTGAGTTAATGATGTTGTTTAAGACTTATTATTTATATTTCTGCACTGATGTTTAAGTTTAGTTCAACCTGGGATGATGTTTATTATTCGAATGTTATAACCCCAAAAGGGGAAGATTTTATTTCTATCTATTGCATGATTTGCATTTATTATGGGTAGATAGTTAGATGATATTTGTACATCCCGTGGAATTGAAGTACCCAGATTTGGGGGTGTCCCATCATCAACCAGAAATCAGCAGGGAGGTCAGAAGAAGAGGATCAAAGCGTGCCTGACCTGCAGGAAAGCTCATTTAGGAGTGTGTATGAAGGGTAAACGAGTGTGCTACAATTGTGGTCAGGAAGGCCACATAGCACCTAACTGTCCTAATCCAAAGAAGGGTGCCTGCTTCACTTGTGGCTCAAAGGATCATCTTGCAAAGGACTGTCTTAAGAAAGGACTGTCTTAAGAAAGGATCTGGAGGGGCAGGATCAGGTGGAAATAGAGGAAACAACGGTGGAAGTGCTCTGACTATCACAGGACCAACCACAACTAACCGACCGACCGCTAGGACATTCAACATGACGGTGCAGGATGCAGAGCAGTCTCGTGATGTGGTGTCAGGTATCATTCCGATCAATAAAGTTAATGCTTATGTGTTATTTGATTCAGGTGCTACTTGTTCATTTATATCCGATGACTTTGCTAAGAACTTAGAATTGCCTAAGGATGAGTTAGAATACCCCATGAATATAGAAATTGCAAATAGAGAAATAATCCTTGTTAAGTACGTACATAAGAACTGTAGAGTGGGTATTAAGGGTAATATCATGAATGTATATCTTATCCCTATTCGACTTGGAGAATTTGACGTTATTTTGGGTATGGACTAGTTATTCAATTACGAGGCTGTAATTGATTGCCAGAAGAAGCGTATTAACCTTATGACTCCGTCAAAGGTTATGTTTTATGGTATCAAGTTGCCTAGATAAGCGAGTTCTCTGACAATGATGCAGGCCAGGAAGTTGTTAAAATAAAATATCAACGCAATAATTATTGAATCAATAAAATAAAATATTGAACAATAATTACTGTAACAATTATTGAGTAGTGCCTTCTTACGTAAGAATCAATAATTCAAAAATAATGTGCAATATCAGGTGTGCTACTACTATGCCACTTTCTGGTGACATCGATTTTAACCACCGGGTATTCCAACAGTGTTAACGGTAACAACTACGCCATTATTTATAAAAACTCAAACTTGTCATTTTCTTCATCCGATATTTATTATTCGTTATGGGGCCCATAAATGGATGCTGATAAATTGCATTTAATATTCCCAAAGCAGAAAGAATATTCCACGACTAAATGAATATTCCCCGACACAATGAATATTTTATAACCACTTTCTTATTTTTCAAAATTTGCATATTTCACCCATAACCAAAGTATTATATCAAATTAACACCTTATTATTCACAATAATAAATAGAGGAAATTCGATTTTATTTATAATAAGTTGGGGTCTTACAACCTCCCCTCCTTATGAAATTTCGTCCTTGAAATTGACTTACGTACCTGGTGTTTCGAAAAGGTGAGGATACCTCGCTTTCATTTCTGATTCCAACTCCCAGGTCATTTCTTCAATAGCATGGTTTCTCCATAAAACCTTAACTTGTGGTATAACCTTCGTGCGTAGGACATGCTCTTTCCTATCCAAGATCTTAACATGTACCTCCTCGTACGTTAAATCTTCGGCTATCTCGTCCAGTTCTAACTCATTAATGTGGTTCGGGTCTTTAACATATTTACGAAGCATAGATATATGAAAAACATTATGAACATGAGACATGCTTGGAGGCAATGCGAGTCTATAGGCCACATTTTCTATTTGGTCAAGAATTTCAAATGGACCGACAAATCGTGGATTGAGCTTTCCTCTCTTCCCAAATCTTGTAACTCCCTTCCATGGTGCAACACGTAACAATACATGATCCCCAATATTAAATTTCACGTCCTTTCGATGAAGATCCGCATAACTCTTTTGTCGATCCTGTGTAGTTTGTATACGTTGTCGGATCATTTGGATCTTCTCTATAGTTATCGTCTGCATTTCGGTCCCAAAAACGTTGCTTCACCCACCTCGTCCCAAAGATAATTGGAGAGCGACACTTTCGCTCATACATACAATGCTTCAAATGGAGCTACACCTATACTTGCCTCGATAATCTGCTGGTTGTAGGAGAATTCCACCAATGGTAGGTACTTATCCCAACTCCTTTGAAATCTAGGACACGAGTCTTAATAGATCTTCAAGAGTTTGAATAGTCCTCTCGATTGTCCGTCCGCTTTGAGGATGGTATGCCAATCCCAATCTTAAACTGCGCCCCATAGCTTTACTGCAAGCTAACCCAAAATCGTGAAGTGAATCTTGGGTCACGATCCAAAACTATGGATACAGTGCATGCCATACAATCTCACAATCTCATTCACGTACATCATACGAGCAAGACGTTCAAGAATAAGTCCCCGTGATAGGCAAGAAATGAAGCGGACTTGGTTAATCTATCAACAATAACCCAAATCGCATCTATACCTTGAGAAACCTTGGGAAGACCCGTAACGAAATCCATAGTAATGTGTTTCCACTTCCATTTCAGAATCTCAAGTTGTTGCAATGGACCCTTTGACACTTGATGCTCCGCCTTTACATGTTGACAAGTTAAACACCTCGAGATAAACTCCACGATCTCTCTTTTCATATTGCTCCACCAAAATGTATGTTGAAGATCATGATACATTTTGGTACTCCCAGGATGGATTGCAAATGGTGTGTTGTGTGCCTCCATCATGATTCTATGCTTCAAGTTAAAATCGTTAGGAACACAAAGTCTGGAGTTGACTCGAAGTATTCCTTCTTCATCGATTCTTGTTTATAACACATTCTTGCACTTTCTTCTTCATACGCATCAGCTCCATATTCGGAGCTTCAGCAGCTTTAACTTTATCGATTAAAGTCGATTCTACTCGTATATTTGATATCATCACGTGGGTACTTGGAGCCTTTACCTTTATCTCCATCCTTTACAAGTCATACAAAATGGACCTTTGTGTTAACAACATTGCACTCGTACCCGCATATGATCTTCTACTCAATCCGTCAGCTACCACGTTTGCTTTTTAAGGATGAAATTGGATAGTGTGATCGTAATCTTTCAATAGCTCGAGCCAACGTCGTTGCCGCATGTTGAGTTCCTTTTGGGTGAAGAAATATTTAAGGCTTTTATGATCTGTATAGATCTCCTCTTTCTCCCCATACAGGTAGTGTCTTCTGATCTTCAACGCGAAAACGACTGCTGCCAACTCCAAATCATGAGTAGGATAATTCCTCTCATATTATTTGAGTTATCGTGAGGCATAGGCTATGACTTTCCCATGTTGCATGAGAACATATCCTAACCCTTTGCCTGAAGCATCGCTGTAGATAAAAAATCAATCCGAACCAGATGGTATTGTCAGAACAGGTGCCGAAATGAGTCTTCTCTTGAGTTCTTGAAAAATCTTCTCACAATGCTCACTCCAACCGAATTTTGTATCTTTATGAGTCAGCTAAGTTAACGGAGTAGCGATTCGAGAAAATCCTTCCACGAATTTCTGATAATAACCAACTAAACCTAGAAAACTACGTACTTCGGTAACCGACTTCCGTTGCTTCCAACTTTGTATTGCTTCAATCTTCATCGGGTCGATATATACTCTATGTTTTGACACCACGTGCCCAAGGAATGCTACTTCCTCAAACCAGAACTCACATTTCTTCAGCTTGGCATATAGCTTGTTATCACGAAGACTTTGTAGTACCAGCTTCAAATGGCACTCATGATCTTCACGGCTTTTGGAATAGATGAGGATGTCATCAATAAAGACAACAACGAATTGATCCAAATATTCTTTGAACACACGGTTCATCATATCCATGAAAGCAGCAGGAGAATTAGTCAATCCAAAAGAATGACTAAGAATTCATAATGCCCGTACCGAGTTCTGAAGGCAGTCTTTGGAATATCCTCAGTTTTAATCTTCAGCTCATGATATCCAGAACGAAGATCGATCTTTGAAAATAATTATGCTCCTTGCAACTGGTCGAACAAGTCATCAATGCGAGGTAGCGGATACCTATTCTTGATAGTGACACGGTTCAATTCTCGGTAGTCAATACAAAGTCGCATACTCCCGTCTTCTTTCTTTACGAATAACACAGGAGCACCCCAAGGAGATGTACTAGGACGAATGAAACCGATGTCCAACAACTCCTGTAGTTGGACCTTTAACTCTTGAAGTTCAATAGGAGCCATTCGATATGGGGTTTTAGAAATGGGCTTTGAACCAGGTTCAAGGTCAATAAAGAATTCAACTTCACATTCTGGTGGTAGACCGGGAAGTTCTTCAGGAAATACGTTAGGAAATTCACCAACAACAAAAATATTATTCAAATCTGACGTTTTTTTGTTCAAGTCCGTGACATGGGCTAAAAAAGTTTGACATCCGTTTTTAAAAAACAAATAGCTTTATGGCTTGATATGACAGTGATTGACTTTAATGGTTTGGTTGTTTGAATTTGCATAATAGGTTGGTTAGGAATATGAAAACTAACAACCTTATAAAAACAATCAATTTTAGCATGATGCGTGGTTAACCAATCAATCCCCAAAATCACATCAAATGCAAGAATTTTCAATGAAATAAGATCGACAGGTAATGTTATGGTTCCAACTTGAATCAAGCATGATTTATAAATAGTAGATGTAATGAAAGTTTCTCTTAACGGAGTCTCAACAGATAAGTCAAGGTCTAATTTCTTCGGAGTTAAGTTTAAACGTTGAGCACAAGCAGGAGAGATAAAAGAATGGGTAGAACCGGTATCTAATAAGGTACAAACTTCATAAGAGTTTATGATTAGCTTACCCGTGATCACCTCGTTTGGGTTTCTCACGTTTTGGCCAGTCACGACAAACGCCCTCCCTTGAACCACCGACTTTGTTTTGTCCGTAGTCGCCTTTGGTGTCACCGTTCCAGCTGGACTTGACTTCGCTACCGGACAAAACTGGGCTATATGACCGTCTTGTCCACAACTGAAACACACCTTGGAAGGCTGTGAACAATTTGGACTTATGTGTCCCTCCTCTTCGCATCTATAGCATCTAAGTGATTGATTGCTCATTTGGATGCTAGGATCGAAATTGGTCTTGACAGATGCCAGATATGGTAAAGTTAATTTGATGCGTCTCGTCACATTTCGGGGAACGCATGTAAGAAGTATGCGGACTCATATAGACTAAGTTGAGAGTTTGAGGTGGGCTCGTATGTGTTTCTAAAGGTATCTCCCTGGAAACGAAAGATACGCTTTGGAAAGAAGTGAAAGTTAAGTCCAAGGTTTATAGGACCTTTTGAAGTATTAAAACGGGTGGGAGAGGTAGCGTATATGATAGCATTACCTCTAGACCTAAAATGAATACATAATGTGTTTCACGTATCTATATTACGTCCATATAAGCCGAACTATAAACATGTAATCGAGTATGAGCCGATTCATATCAAGAAAGACTTATCATATGAAGAGTCGCCGATGCAGATCATTGATAGAAAGGAACAAGTTCTGAGGAACAAGGTAATACCATCAGTAAAAGTATTATGGAAGAACAACGACGCTGAAGAAGCAACGTGAGAACTAGAAGAAAAGATGAAGAAAAATTTTCCTCATCTATTTGATTAAAGTAAGACGAGATTCTGGGGACAAAATCTTTATAAGGGGGGAAGAATGTAACAACCGAGAAATTCGGATCTTATTGTAAAATGATTTTATTAAGTTAAATAATAATAAAATCATATTCTATGTGTTATCAAGATGGTTTTCATTGTATAACCTATTGATGTTAGAATGTCGTAGTATTTGAGTTACGTGGATGAATTAAAGTGTTTAAATTTCCAAGATGAAAATGAAAGTTTTCTGAGAAATTTTTTGATAAACACTATTCATCAGTATTTGCTCGGGATATAATTTTGAGTTTCCGAGAAATACGCAATGATGGAATAACAAGGTAAGATGGATTATGTAATAAAAATCTAGTTATGGAAAATGTAACATTTCGCTTGTGGACTTAATTCCTAAACGTTAAGGAAGTTGATATAGTAATGAATGAGTAATAATTGTATGATACTTGGTATTTTACGAAGTAATGAAAACGAGTATAATATGAAGTATTATACGAGTTTGTATGAAGGATGAAATACCGTATATAAATTCTATAAGAATTAGAATACGAAAATAGTACATCAACAATATGTATTAAGAAATGTTAATGGACTTGGATGATTGGTAAACAATTATATACAAGTCCAAGTGAATTAGAGAGAGAAGCCCAACTAATGAATTAATGAACCAATTGGTGTTTGTTAAAGTAAAGCCCAAGGATTAATTAATGTAAGCCCAAGCTAGAATCCATGGATTGTATAACCCATGGGGCAAACCATATTGATATGGTTAATGTGTGGTGACCAAGTGATGTTGTGATCAAGTAAGTGTGATGATCAAGTAGGAGTATTGACCAAGACTTTGAAGTAATGACCAAGTGTAGGATAAGTTTTGGTGCCTTGCAAGTAATGAATAGTAAGGAGGTGCATGAGGAGGTGGGATGATTTAATGACCAAGCTACCCTAACCTTGGAAAGTCTATAAATAGAAGAGCTTTACAAGTCATTTGTTGGTTGATCAATTAATCCAACATATCTAAAGTGCTTAAGTTTTAGAGAGAATAAGCTAGCAATAAGTCATTTCCATAAGCTAAAAAGAAGAAGCAAGCTACTTACCAAGACAACAAAAGAATAAGACTTCTTCTCCAATTATCTTCTATCTGTATTCATGATGGGATGATAAGAAAAGTTGGATTAAGAAACATGAATGAGTAAGTAATGAACTTAAGCCAATTAAGTTGGTAATAAGTCATTTAAGCTAGCATAAGTTATAAACTTATGTGAAAATAATATGAACTTGTAAGAAGTTTATTAAGAGAAATGATATGAATGTAAAAGAAATTATATGATCATATGTATAATGTATACCTAAGTAAAGATATATGTGAAGAGCATATAAAGTATGATGATTAAGAAACCTTAATTATCATAAGTCATTAACAATGAAATCGTAAGTAGTTATAGTTGACAAGTTATAAACTTATGAAGAATAAGTCAAAATCCAACAATGAATCTAAGTTGTTGTATTAAGTATTTAAAATGTTCACATGATGAATGAAGTTCATTTGTAATGTTGAAAAAATCATAAGAATAAAGAATTGCTGAAATTTCCACGATTGGACGATAATCGTCGAATATGTAAAATTCTCGGAATGGAAGTCAAATTTTGTGTTGGATCATGAAACCATTGTTTTCCAATAGAAACAAGTCATAATTGGCATTTTAGAGTTGCGGACTCGAAAATGACCGGATTCTGACTTAGAACGAAGAAACGAACGTTGAACGTTCACGAACGTTTATCGTTTACGTTAAAAATGAACTAATAGGTGAATTTGTAGCAAATGAAGTCAAATAGATAAAATTCTTGAATGATCATGTAGAGTGCGTAAATTGTGAACCGTAGGCTTTTGAACGAGCCAATTCGGACTTATAACGAAGAAGTTATGCGTCCGGGAAGTTCACAAAATTTCAAAACTGAAATTGATATCTGGTGCACAGAGTTGGCGCCGTGGCGCCAACCCTAGGCAAAAGACCCACGCTTGCGATCAAGGAGCGATGGAATCGAGCCATCAAGCAAGAGTTCATGCAATGTGAACCTTAGTTCACAAAGTGGCGCCGCAACGCCATGAACAGTGACAAAATCCTCTGGTGTGTGGCGTAGCAGTATGCTGACCCATTAAGTAAGGACTTCATGGCCATGCCAAGTCCGGGACAATGGCATTAAGAGCTCATGGCATGAAATATGAGATGTAGAAATATATAAACCGGGCGCCGCAGCTGCCTCTCGAACAAAGATAGTAATGAAGGTTTCTAAGTACAAAGAAAAGAAAACCTAAATGGATTCAAAGTAAACATAACCTAAGGAAGGTAAGATAACATTGTTTAAACTTTGTTAAACCTTAAGGAATGTAATGTAAAGGTTGAGATAACCTAGTCAAGTATAATGCAAGCATAATGACAAACTGAAACGAATAGTAAATGAATCTAATACACAATTAGATTGAAATGAAGGGTATGATATAGTCATATATATACTGGATTATATGTGACCTAATCTAAGGCATTATGTGATCATGTATTGTAGAGACTTGAACGACTTGAACATAAAGTTAAAATACCGTAGCGCACGCTTTAAAGGCAAGTATTCTAACTCTTGTCTCAGCTTCAATCAAAACAAGTTTTTGAGGTTCATGTATTCTTTCGCATGAATTGAGGTATGTTGAAGTTGAAGCCAATTCCTTTGGCTAGACTTAATGAATTGATAATCTATTCATGTATTATCAAATGTTGCTATCTTTTATCAACTACTTGATATGGTTTTCAAAAGAAGACTGAAATGTTAAACAAATATTTTGTTGGTAAAACGACAGGCACGTGAGGTTGCCAAATGCTTAAACGTGCATACGTTTAATGGATGTAGTGTTGATCAACATAGAGTACAATAGGTTGATCACCTAGAAGTGCTCGTAAGTGATATCGGGCTTACGAACTTGCTTCCGGGTTGTCCTTTTCCAATAGAGAATGAATACTCGAGGTCTTTGACCGGAGTGCATGTTTTACTAAATACTGTTGTTATTGTAAAACATTTTGAAAGAAAAGATGAAGTGCTATTTTGAATTATCAATAGTACTTCATAACTATTGTTCAATTATCGAAGATATACAATTTGTATGTGTCAAGCATGTTGTTATTAAATTGTTATACTTGCTGAGCTAGTTATGCTCATTCTTGCTTGAACCATATGAATGCAGTTAAGACTGAATGTCCCGAAGGATCGAAAAAGGATAAAGGAAAAGCTAAGGTAGATTATTAAGCTGTCTTGTAATAGTATAGGTCTATTGTTGTAATTTAACTTATATTATGACAAAGAACCTTTTGTAACGGGTTTAGAACTTAGGAAATGTAAATATTACTTTAAATATATAGAAGTTATGTTCGTTCTTTGAGACTTTTCAATTGAATGAATGTATGAAGGTTGTACAGTATAGCACCATCTGTCGGGTTGGAAGATACCCGGATTTGTGGGCGCTACAACTTGTCATCTCAATTATTGATTTAATAATATCAAATATTGACAATAATTGAATCAAATAACGTGAGATATTATGCAACAATTATTGTAGCAATAATTGAGTTTAACTGAGTGACTTCTCACGTAAGCATCAATAATCAATACCGTGTGCTACTATGCAACCACACATATTACTGTACTTTTATCACCTGGTATTTCAACAGTTAACAGTAAAACTTTCGCCGTTATTTTTATAAAAAGATATTTATGTCATTTTCTAACTCTGACAATAATTCCGTTGTGGGGTCCACCAATGATTGTGCTTTCGTACGAATATTCTCTATTAAAACAAATATTTCTCGACCAATCAAATATTTTATAACAACTTGCATACTTTGCAAAATTTGTAAATATTACCCAAAACTAGAATATTATAACAAATCCACACAATAATATTAGAAATGCTATTTCGATAAAAAATAATCTTTATTCATAAAAGTTAGGGTCTGACAAAAGATAAGATTTGGTCAGAAAGGTAAATTGAGTCTGAGGTTCATAGGATCATTTGAGTTATTGAAGCGAGAAGGCGAAGAGGCGCACAAAGTAGCCTTACCACTAGAGCTGGAACACATCCACAATGTATTTCACATTTTTGTGTTGTGCCCGCACAAGCCTGACTACAAGCACTTGATATCTTATGAGCCTATTCAAATAGAGAATAACCCGACTTACGAGGAAATTCATGTCCAAGTGATAGATAGAAAAGACCAAACTTTGAGAAATAAAACTATAGCTTCTATAAAAGTAAATTGGTGAAACCACAACGCCGAGGAGGCTACGTGGGAGTTAGAGGATAAGATGAGGGGGGACTTGTTAGAGTTAATACCCTAGAGGACAATTATTGGATATAATTGCTTAACATTTTGATATTATATTTGAATGAATAAATGAATGATTTTATTATAGTTTTATTTACTGCATTATATAAATGTGAACATAATAAAATTCCTTAGAATAGTGATACAATTTATATAGTTTCAAGTATGTGACTTGAACATAAGATTATATAATTGCAATTAGTATCATTGCTCTTAAATGTCCCTAGTCGAGTATCATTGTTGATAGGACAACAATGATGCATTGAGACTAGTATGTGGATTGACTGATGACCAAATCTCATTGGTCATAAATATATGAGATATTAAGTCAATTCATAGGTATGTGTTAGAGAACGATGTATTGCATATACCCACAATGAGAATTCTATGTGTAGCATCGAAGTGTCATTAGCGATTCTCATAGTGACAATGATGTAATGGTCCTCCGACTTGAAATCACTATATTACTACACGAGAATTTATGTACTTTGATATCATCAAAGGTCACCTTTAATAGGGTGGACTATAAAGGTGATTATTGGGTACATCATGAATCGTGTGAGAAATATGAGTGATCTAGATGGAATTTAACCCTCCTATATAATAGGGGTGATATCCATAGGCCTCTTGATTGAGTAGGACTATGAAATGCATGGCCATGCTCAAATAATGATTTGTTTCATATAGTCTACTCATTGATCAAGAAAACTCAGATTAAATTATGAAGAGTATGACACATTCCATGACTCGAGTTTAATCTAGTATGTCAAGGTTATAAGGATTAAATTGCATTGAAACATTGGTCACGAAAAGGTTGCATCGAATCATCGATCTTATTATTACTTGGGTGGCAGTGATGCATTACTAGATGCCGCTCACTGTTTATAATTTTATAATATGATTTTAAAATCCAACATAATAATAACCTATAGGGTCACACACATAGAACGTAATTAAAAGAGAATTAATTTAAATTATAAAGATTTAAATATGTCAATATGATTGATAATATTTAAATTACGAATTTAAATTAATAGGATAATTTATATATAGGTATATTAATTAAGTAAAACTTAATTAAGATATATATATAAATAAATTCAGATTTTAAAAGGGTTTTGGATTAATCCTTTTTAACTGCTATATATATGATAAGTAGCAGTTATTTTAGGGTTAACGATCATAACCTCACAAACCCTACCTCCTCTTAGAGAGAGACTAGAGAAAAGTTCGAAAACCTGTTCCTTTGGTGGCTATTACCGCAACTCCCTTCAATTGCAGAATCGTACGACGAATCGCGAGCGTTCGTGTGGATACCATAGAGACGTTGTTCTGTTGCATTGCGTTGGAGATTCGACCGCATCATTTCTAGCTTTCTTAATCGGTATAATTTGTAACCACTGAATTAATTTGGTTTTTGCATGGATCCTGTTTTAGGGTTTCAAAATTGCACTTTAAATTGTTTAATTTCTGATGCGTTTTATGTGCCGAAACCCAACAGTGGTATCAAAGATACTTGCGAAACGATTAATTCAGATTACGTGTTTTATTACTTTCGATATATATGATATATGATGTTACAATTTTACCGATCTGAAATTGATTATATTGTTTTCGATATATATATGATATATGATGATACAATTTTATCGATCAGAAATTGAATATATAATATTCTGTATATAAGCGTATTCTGGTATTATGAATATCAGTGATAGATATGCATGTATATGATGTTCTGTTAATTGTATATTATATGGCGTAATAACAGTATACAACTTATGTTCTAATTGGATTAGAAGTATGAAGATTCGATTTAATATGATTAATTGAAACTGGACATATATGATATGTACCGGGTGTATTATTATTATGATTGTTTTGGTGGATTAAATATATGATTCTGAAACTGTTTCAGAGATTCGAATGAAAAAATTCTGCAATACAGATTGTAGTTCGAAATTTTTTTCGTAGCGCCCCCAAACCCCTTAGGGAGACCCCTGTCAGAATGCGCACGATGGTGGTCGTGACCCCAATATGTTATATATAGTTTTCTTTAATTATATATAAAATGTTATGTGCTTATTGTGATATGCATGGTGCACAGTTATGTCCTTTTAATCCCATAGGTTAGTGGTTTTTGGTTTTGAAATACGGCTTGAATGTCGTGCCTTCTATAAATTCTAATGTAATATTCTCTTCTCATCTAAATCCCCTCGAATATAACTCGAGGTTTCTTTATGTCATGTAATAATCTGTAATCGATGAAGATGACGAGATGGAGAACATGATGGAAAGATGATGATGGAGAGGAGGCACATGTATGAGGAAGATCCAAGGGAGCTACTATTTTGAAGATCTTTTACCACCTTAGATTGACCTTCAATCTTTCATTAGCTTGAAAAGATTGACAGTGGATTGGGCCATAACTGTAACACATTTATTTTATGCACTTTATTTATGCTTGTATGCGATATGAAATGATAAATAATGTGCGTGCTTAATAAGATTAAAATTGGTGAGATCTAAATTAATTTATAAAATCCCTCAATAAATTATTAAGTCTAAATCAGATGCCTTCCAATGAATAACACTCATCAAGACCTTTATCAATAGATGTAGGTTTGCCAAAACAAAGTACCATATTTATCTAGGTAAGATGCGATAGGATAATTATGATATCTAAACTGTTAAAATCATTGGGCCCGACTTAACTAAGTTATCTCAATAGGATTGTGGACTTAGAGGCATGGAGTTTGGTAGGTACCATTAGATGGACTAGAAACAAATGTTGTTTACCAAACTATCCAGGATTTATATATGATATAATTGACAAGGGGTTGTCTACCTAAATAATTATGTTTTGAGAGAATAGCCAAAGCTAACTTAAGGCATAATGAAATATAGATCTTGGCTCACTAGAAAGATTTAATAGAAAATGTTTTTCGAATTAATGGTGAGGGCTATTAATTTGAATAAAATAGTGGGAGGTATATTTTGAATGTACTATTATCAATTACATAATATCAACTCTGCAATTTGACTTATTATTTTTGCACTTATAAATTGTAGATATCAATGGTAAACAACAACAATAACAACAACAACAACACAAGTAGTCTTTCACTATGATCAGTCCTTGAGAAGGACAAGCTGAGTGGAATTAATTTCTTTAACTGGCATAGGAACTTGAGGATTGTCCTCAAATAAGAGCGCAAGCTATATGTCCTTGATGGGCCCATTCCTGTAGCACCAGCTGTCACTGCACCACGTGCGAAGCATAATGCTTACAAGAAGCATCAAGATGATGCTCTGGACGTGAGTTGTGTCATGCTAGAAACCATGAACGCTGAGCTTCAGAAGCAACATAAGTTGATGGATGCTTATGAGATGATCGAGCATTTCAACCATGAAGGGCATGCTCGACAGGAGAGGTATGATACAAGCAAGGCGTTGTATCACTGCAAGATGGGTGAACGTGATCCAGTTGGTCCACATGTGCTGAAAAGGATTGGGTATATTGAGTACCTTGATAGGTTGAGTTTTCCAATCACTCCGGAAGCCCAAACTGATCTTATTTTGAAATCTTTGAACAACAGCTACTCTTAATTTTTTATGAACTATCTTATGAATGAAATTGAGAAACCCCTTACAGAGTTATTGAGCATATTAAGAACTGCCGAGAACAACATGAAAAAGGCAGGACCCGCTCCCATAATGATGGTGCAAAAGGGGAATGCTAAGGGAAATTGGAAAGGCAAGAAGAAGATAGGATCTAAATCTTTTGCCAAACCCAATTCCAAAACCAAACAGGCTTTAAAACCTAAAGGTGGGGTGGCTAAAGAAGGTGAGTGTCACTTTTGTGGAAAACCTGGACACTGGAAAAGGAATTGTCATGCTTATTTGGAAGATGTGAAGAAAAGGAAAGGAAGTGCGACTTCTGATTCAGGTATATATGTTATAGAAGTCAAGTTGTCAACTTCTACATCATTGGTATTGAATACTGGATGTGGTTCTCACATTTGTGTTAATGTGCAGGAACTCCGAAGGAGTAGGACTTTGGCGAAATAAGAGGTTGACCTACGAGTTGGGAATGGAGCAAAAGTTGATGCACTGGCCGTAAGAACTTATAATTAATCTTTGCCCACTGGGCTAGTTTTAGAATTAGAAGGTTGTTATTTTGTGTCTGCTATAAGCAAAAACATTATTTCTGTTTCTTGTTTTGACAAGAAAGGTTTTTCATTTATAATAAAGAACAATCGTTGTTTGTTCTACTTAAATGATATTTTCTATGGTGTTGCACAATTGTTTAACGGTCTCTATATTCTTGATTTAGAAATGCCTATCTATAACAGAAATACAAAACGATTTAAATCAAATGATTCAAATCCGACATATCTCTAGCACTGTCGTTTAGGCCATATAAATGAGAAACGCATATCCAAACTCGATAAAGATAGGTTCTTGGATTCATTTGATTTTGAATCATATGAGAAATACGAGTCTTATTTATTAGGCAAGATGACTAAAGCCCTTTCACTCGGACACGATTGAACAGCTATATGATATGTATCGGGACTTATACATAGTGATGTATGTGGACCGCTGAGTTCGTTAGCAAAAGGTAGGTTTTATTACTTCATTACATTTACTGACAACTTTAGTACATATGGATATGTGTATCTTATGAGACACAAATCCGAATCCTTTGAAAAGTTCAAGGAATTCAAGAATGAAGTTCAAAACCAATTTGGCAAAAGCATAAAAGCCCTTCGATCCGATCGAGGAGGTGAATACTTAAGCCAAAACTTTGATGACCTTTTAAAGGAGTTTGGTATTATATCACAGCTCACTCCAAATGGAACACCACAATGGAATGGTGTATCTGAGAGGAGGAATAGAACCTTGTTGGACATGGTACGATCAATGATGAGTCATGCAGATCTTCTAATAAGCTTCTGGGGTCATGCCCTAGAGACAGCTACATTTACACTTAACCGTGTTCCTACAAAGACGGTTCAGAAGACACCATATGAGATGTGGACTGGGAAACGTCCTAGTATGTCGTTCATAAAGATTTGGGGTTGCAGGCGTTAGTTAAACGTCTGGATTCTGACAAGCTCGGACCCAAATCTGACAAATGTAATTTTGTGGGATATCCAAAGGAAACAAAAGGGTATTATTTCTACAAACCTTTTGAGAATAAAGTGTTTGTTGCTCGAACTGGTATTTTTCTAGAAAAAGAATTTGTCTCTAAAGGAAACAGTGGGAGGAAAGTAGAAGTCGAAGAAATTTGAGAACCACAAAATATCTTTGAACCTGAGTTGGAACTCGAGCAGGAACCACAAGATATTGTGGAAACTGAACCGGCTCAAATTATACAAGGCATATGTAGATCTGGTAGGACACGCTTGTGACTCAAAACGGCGATGTGATGCTCATAGATCAGGATGAGCCTGCTTCCTACCAAGAAGCTATGAATGGACCAAATTCTGAGATATAGCTTGAAGCCATGAAATCTGAGATGGATTCCATGTATACTAACCAAGTATGGACATTGGTTGATCCACCCGAAGGGGTAAAACCAATCGTGTGCAAGTGGGTTTTCAAGAAGAAAACCGACATGGATGGTAATGTATAAACCTATAAAGGCCGACTGGTAGCAAAAGGTTTCAAACAAATTCAAGGTGTTGGCTATGATAAAACCTTCTCTCCAGTGGCAATGGTTAAATCCATCAGGATCTTACTTGCTATTGCAGCTTTTTATGATTACGAAATCTGGCAGATGGATGTCAAAACTGCTTTCCTTAACATAAATCTCCTTGAGGATGTGTATATGACATAACCTGAGGGTTTTGTCACTCCAAAGGATGCTGGAAAAGTATGTAAGCTACAACGATCCATTTATGGATTGAAGCAAGCCTCTCGGAGTTGGAATCTTTGATTTGATGAAGCAGTCAAAGAGTTTGGCTTTATTAAAAATGAAGATGAACCTTGTGCATATAAGAAGGTTAGTGGGAGTCACATTGTATTCCTAGTATTATATGTTGATGGCATATTAATTATTGGGAATGACATTTCTTCCTTACAGGCTGTAAAAACATGGTTAGGAAAATGGTTCTCCATGAAAGATTTGGGCGATGCTGCCTACATTTTATGTATCAGGATCTATAGAGATAGATCGAGAAAAATGCTCGGCCTAAGTGAAAGTCCATATATTGATAAAGTGCTGAAACGATTCAGCATGCAAGAGGCAAAAAGAGGAAAATACCCGTGACTCATGGTGTAAAGATCTCTAAGACCCAATGTCCTAAATCACAAGATGATGAGGAGCGTATGAGAAAGATCCCTTATGCTTCGGCAATTGGATCTATCATGTATGAAATAATATGTACTCGTCCGGATGTCTCGAATGCTTTGAGCATGATGAACAGATACCAGTCGAATCCAGGTGAAGGTCACTAGACAACAATCAAGAATATCCTCAAGTATCTGAAAAGGACTAAGGATTCATTCTTGGTATATGGAGGTAAAGACGAACTGGCAGTAAAGGGTTACACAAATGCTAGTTTCCAGACTGACAATGATGACTATAAGTCAAGGTCAGGTTTTATGTTTTTCCTTAATGGTGGTGATGTTAGCTGGAAGAGTTCGAAGCAAGAGACAGTAGCCGATTCTACAACAGAGGCTGAGTATATTGCTGCTTCTAGTGCATCCAAGAAGGCTGTATGGATTAAAAAGTTCATCACCGAACTTGGTATTGTTCCAACCATTGTTGTTCTTGGTTGCTTTATATTGTGATAATAATGGAGCCATTACACAAAGCTATGGAACCCGAGATCTCACCAACGATCCAAGCATATACTTAAAGCGGTACCATCTCATCCGTGAAATCATTGATAGAGGAGATGTACATATAGGAAGAGTGCCAACAGATGATAATGTTGCGTATCCATCGACCAAGGCTTTGTCGCAGCAGGCTACACACGGTCACACTAGTTCCATGGGTATTAGATACACGAGTGATTGGCTCTAGTACAAGTGGGAGACTGTTAGAGTTAATGTCCTAGAGGCCAATTATTTTATATAATTGCTTAACATTTTGATATTATATTTGATTGAATAAATGAATGATTTTATTATTGTTTTATTTACTACGTTATATAAATAATAACATAATAAAATTCCTTAGAATAGTGATATAATTTATATAGTTTCAAGTATGTCACTTAAACATGAGATTATATAATTACAATTAGTATCATTGCTCTTAAATGTCCCTAGTCGAGTATCATTAATCATAGGACAACAATGATGCATTGAGACTAGTATGTGGATTGACTGATGACCAAATCGCATTGGTCATAAATATATGAGATATTAAGTCAATGCATAGGTATGTGTTAGAGAACGATGTACTGCATATACCCACAATGAGAATTCTATGTGTAGCATCGAAGTGTCATTAGCGATTCTCATAGTGACAATGATGTAATGGTCCTCCGACTTGAAATCACTATATTACTACACGAGAATTTATGTACTTTGATATCATCAAAGGTCACCTTTAATAGGGTGGACTATAAAGGTGATTATTGGGTACATCATGAATCGTGTGAGAAATATGAGTGATCTAGATGGAATTTAACCCTCCTATATAATAGGGGTGATATCCATAGGCCTCTTGATTGAGTAGGACTATGAAATGCATGGCCATGCTCAAATAGTGATTTGTTTCATATAGTTTACTCATTGATCAAGAAAACTCGGATTAAATTATGAAGAGTATGACACATTCCATGACTTGAGTTTAATCTAGGATGTCAAGGTTATAAGGATTAAATTACATTAAAACATTGGTCACGAAAAGGTTGCTTCGAATCATTGATCTTATTATTACTTGGGTGGCAGTGATGCATTACTAGATGCCGCTCACTGTTTATAATTTTATAATATGATTTTAAAATTATTGCCAACGTAATAATAACCTATAGGGTCACACACATAGAACGTAATTAAAAGGGAATTAATTTAAATTATAAAGATTTAAATTTGTCAATATGATTGATAATATATAAATTACGAATTTAAATTAATAGGATAATTTATATATAGGTATATTAATTAAGTAAGACTTAATTAAGATATATATATATATATATATATATATATAAATTCGGATTTTAAAAGGGTTTTGGATTAATCCTTTTTAACTGCTATATATATGATATGTAGCAGCTATTTTAGGGTTAACGATCATAACCTCACAAACCCTAGCCGTTCTTAGAGAGAGACTAGAGAAAAAATCGAAAACATGTTCCTTTGGTGACTAGTACCGCAGCTCCCTTCAATTGCAGAATCGTGCGACGATTCGCGAGCGTTCGTGTGGATACCATAGAGACGTTGTTCCGTTGTATTGCGTTGGAGATTCGACCGCATCGTTTCTAGCTTTCTTAATCGGTATAATTTGTAACCACTGAATTAATTTGGTTTTCGCATAGATCCTATTTTAGGGTTTCGAAATTGCACTTTAAATTGTTTAATTTCCGCTGCGTTTTATGTGTCGAAACCCAACAGGACTATCCTCATATATTCGTGTAATCTTTTACAAATTCCGAGGATGGAATTTTTATAAGGGGGGAGGATGTAATACCCAAGAATTTCTGAATATTATTAATAAATATATTAATAAAACTTGAATATTTATTTGAATATAAGTAAATATTGTTGTGGCATGGTTTATGGAAATTCTATTCAATTAAGTTAAGTGTTGAGAAATATATGACAGTAAGGTAATGTGGTAAGATTGGTGAAGAGCTTAATGTAAAGCTTATAAGAATTGCCTAGTGTGGCATAATGAAAGACTAAGAGATTCACTAAGTGAATTAAGAGAGAAACGGTTTAATAAGAGAAAGATTAATTGATATTTATTATGTGTAATTGTATATAATTGAATGATTAAGTAACTCCATGCATAAAAAAGGAATATGATGTTTAATTATTATTATTATCAATTTGGGATTTAATTCATACTATGTGAAACTGGAATTATGGTAGAGGTTGGAACTGGCATGTAGCTTGTAACATTCCAGAATTTTAAAGTGTAATATTAAATATTTATTGATTTATATAAGTATTTAATGGATATGTTTATTCTTGAATAAATAATTGTTCAATTTGAGTTGATATGGTTTAGTTAATTATTTGTTGAATAAATAATTAAATATTAAATATTTATTTATAATATTAAATATTTATTGAATTATATAAGTATTTAATGGCAATTTGAGTTGATGTGGTTTAGTTAATTATTTGTTGAATAAATAATTAAGGAGCTAAGAAAATTAATTGTTAAGAGATTATATACCAATTTAATTTAATAAGTAAGCTAGAGAGCTTATAATGAATTAAATAAATTATAATATTTTAATTAGAATTTGTGATTTAAAATAAGGTGTTAGTTGGATTAAATAAAATTATAATTATAAAGAAATTATAGTTTTGTGATAATGATTTATGTGTTAAAGTAATTTAATAGATTAGTATTTAAATTGATTAAATTGATTATTTAATTAAATAGAAGTGTGACAAATAACCTTGCTATAAAGGAGTTACTAAAATAAATTAAGGGAGTTTAATTTAGTTTTGCCAAACATGTCTTATTGCATATTAAGTCTTTAATCTAATGATGTTTTATCAAACAAGGTGTAAGGATTAATCCATTTGTTTTAATTAAGTTTACCATACAAGGTGTAAGGGGGTTAATGAGTTATTTTAGTTAGATAGCCAAACAAGCCTTATGACTTTTGATTTTCAAATTTTTATAACTGATGTCAGTTAAAATCCTATACTTAATATCTATATTATCATTATTATACGTTATATGATAATACGTAAACTAGAGTTGGGAGAAGAGAGAAGAAGAAGAAGAAGAACATAGAGAAAAAAATAGAGAAAACTCTAGAGAGAAGGTGAGTGTTTTCTAACAGGTTTTTGAGAAAGGAATTGGGGAAAAGAATTGCCATCATCTTCCTAATCAAAGGTAAGAGCTTAATCTTTTCTTTAAAAGTTTAGTTTTCTTCTTCTTCCAAAAAGTTCTCTGTGAAATTTTATAAAAGATAAATTGATGGTGTTTATAGTTATATGATTAATTATTGATTATAAGATGATTTCATGAGTTTATATATGATTATAGACAAATGAATTCATGTATGTATGTGTTTTGTGGAAGAAAATATATTATAGAGTGTTCATATGAAATATATATATGAATATGGCTTAGTTGAAGTAGAAATTAAGGTTTAATTAGTTGTTAAACTGATAAATTGATTATTGAATTTGATAGAGTATGTGTAATCATAACTATAGTGTTTTGAAATTTCTGTTTTGATTGAAAAACAAAATCACAGTGTTGATTTCCATTGAAAACATCAAAAATGGAGTTTTTGCCAAAAACATTGGAATTGGGTGATGTATATTTGATGTTTATGTTATTTTATGGGTAGAAACATGTTAGAAGTCTTCACAATATGTTTACATGAAGTCTATGTGTAAATTACATGTTAATCAGTCTATTAGATTGGAGCTTTTAGGCCAATTTGGCTTTTGTTCATACTGTTACCGAGCTTGGTCGCCAGATTCTGGAGTCTGGCAGGCTAGTCATGCCCAAAGAAGATAAATATCGCTACCGTGACACATTGCCACGCCACAGCAAAGACCAATCGATGGCTTCGTGACTCATACAGGCCAACGCTGAATTCAGTCAGCATATACCAACCACAATGTAAATCAAGTATGCAAAGACGAGTTAGCGTAATGTTCGATGGTTTTAGTTTATTACACAAATTTTGAAAATAAAGGTTATGTGTTAATAAAATGAATGCTAAATGATGATTTCAGTAATACTAAACTATGAATGAGCATGTTATCAAGTGTTAACTAGTATTAACATAGTTTGATTATGTGAATGGGTAATTCGTCATACATGATGTATGTATTATTTATATAGATATAAAATGTTGGTAATGACTAATTATGTCATGATGACATATGTATAGGGTATTGATTCAAGTTGTAAGGTTTAGCTTATGCTAAAGGCAAGTTCTCTAACTCAAAACTTTATTGTGCGAGTTTAATTTCATTAGTACGTTATTGTTTTCAAATTCAATTACAATTGTTGTAAGTTGCTACCTCTACACTTTCGTAGAGCTAGATTGCCTATTATTGAATAAGTTATTGTATCTAGTTGCTCATAACGATACAAGTATCCCAAATCTTATAGTTTAATATTGAGCAAGTTTCTCTAATATGTAACTTATTATTTAGCATGCGAGTCGCTTTATATATTCTAGTGTTGAACAACTTTATCGTTCAAAATACTATTTATTATGCATGCTTAGTATTCAATTCTCAATAACTTTGACCTAATATTGTTCAAAGCAAATTATGATATGATTATTCAATGTTTATGCTATTAGATTATTCCTAAAGCATGATGTTAATTACAAATATTAATTCAGTTATGATTATTCCATAGCATACAGTTATTTCTGTTGTAATCAACTAATCCTTAGTTGATTACCGTTGAATTCTAAATTACCCTGTAATGTATCCAAACCCAACTTACTTTGGTGCGGACTTGTATTCTAAATACTGAGATGAACAACTCTATTAGTAGAGGTTTACGCTTAGCGTTTAAATGGTTTTGCACAATACATTGTACGAATGGTTGATCCCCTTAAGTACGTGGAGTCCTTATAGTCTTATAACTGTTAAATTTAAAGTTGAAAGATTACTTATAACTGTGGACATGATTCGTGGTCATTAGACCCTCAGTGAATGTTATAATTTTCAGAAAGTTAATAGAATATATTGTTCAGTTCTATTGAGCCTGATATTGGCAATTGATGTAAAAGTTTAAAGATTTACTTATTGTTATTTCAAGTGGGCTTTGTTTGCTCACTCTTGCCAGTAAAATTTCTTACAGCTAAAGTTGAAACGGGTGACGTACCTAGCACCAGTAAGGGAAAAGGAAAGATGAATAAATACTGAAGACTTGTAATAGTTTTGATAGTTTACTTTCAGAGACTTGTAATAGTTTTGATAGTTTACTTTCAGACTTTGGTTTAAAGATTGTAATGAAGTTTATTTAATTTTCCGCATTTGAATGTTTGTAATTAAAGGTTAGATAACTTTGGGAGATTTTTATTTAAGTTTAATTACAGATGTAGCGTGTTTTGATTATTCAAATTTATTATAATTGGGTAGTTAGAAATGAATGTTTTGATTAAGTGAACACTGAATCCCGTGGGAATAAAGTACCTGGATTTGGGGGTGTCACATAGCTAAACCAGCTTTAGCCTTTGTCGAGGACCCATGTGATTGCACCCTTCCTCAGTAGTACAAACTAAGCGTGAATATACCCATGATGCCGATTTTGAAAGTTGGTTATTACTGTGGATATGGTATGGAACATTATTGTAATATGTGACATTATTGAAATCATACGATAAGGGTAAATTTAATGGTATGAGTACTAAGTAGCAAAATAGAATCATGTGACATTCTAATACAAAAATAATTAATTAAATGTGCATCTCAAGAATATAGAAAGAAATTGAATGTTAGAACAATAGACATTTAATATTGAATATTGTTATAATATTGATGTGTGAGTACAAATAATATTTATGGAGAATAACCAGTTAATAATACCTAACTGCATTATTTTATAAGTATTAAATATTATTTTTATGAGGACCCAATGTACATGAATTATGTGATATGGGTACATATATAATCCCTAACTTTTCATTATGTAGTAACATAAATACACTAAAATCACATAAGGGAACCAAAGAGGAATTAAACGAACTATATTAGGAAACCAAATGCTGAGATTTAGAGACTTGTTCTCAAATCAGTTGGCCAAATAGTACCCTATATCTCCTTTACGTAAAATGCAAAGCTAAGCACAGTGGCTGCAAACTAGGTAATGATGGTTGGAGATGGCTGAGGAAGAGGTGGTTGAGCAACTCTTATATAACCATTATCTTCTTCTTCTACCCCATGGATTCAAACCTTAGTGTAAAGCAATTAACTGGTCATATTTTCTTCTATAAAAAGGCAGCTATCTTCTTCACTCTTTTTGTTGTTGTGAATTGTCTGAGAAATTCTAAGTTGAGAGTGTGAGTTGCTTTGTTGATTAAGAAGGAGTCTGGAATTGCAGAGTGTAGTAATTCAACTGATTGGGAGGTAAAATTCTTTTTTTATGCTTTTAGTTTCCAAATTTGATAAATTGTAGAAATCCTCTTAAGTTCTTGTGAATTTGATTGGAAATTGCTACCAATGTGTTTATAAAGTTTATATGCCTGCATGGACCCTCAAAAAATAGGTTTAAGTATGTTAGAATGAAGAAAAACTAAAATTGGTTTGATCTCTGCCGAAGTAGAGGCTTTTCTTAACTAGCCAAGGTAGGGCATAGCTGCGCGCTCCCTGCAGTTCAACACGACGCAGTTGTACCATGTACTAGTCTTAAATTTGGACTTCTAGTATGATGTGGTAGTTCTAACATGATAATACAACTTAGACATACATGAAAATAGACCTAACTTATGTCTTTAGGTCCCTTTGCATATCATGATTACCTTAACTTGCTTTAGTATGTGTCTCTAATGAAGACTTGGAGCCTTAGAAATGAAACTTGATGAAACTAATAGGGTCTCTATTCTGATTGTTGTGAGTATGTGTATATGGTTTAGCAATGCATAAAATGTGATTCAATGTGATATGAATGAGAAATACTCTAGCTTAGGATAAAATGACTTTTAAAAGTAAGTTGGGATGTGTTGTAACTAATATTATGAACATGATGTTGTGTATGTTCTGAAATTAGAGCACGTAAGATTTATACTCCTTATGTGACACACGCAAAACATACGTACGTCCATTTTGGTTAGACACAATGAAAGTTAGTTAAGCATGAGTTAGAGATATTTTAAAGAAATAAATGATGCTAGTTTTGTGTATATGACGAAAACCTTTGTGAGCATACATACTAACTGATTTCATGACTACCTCATATATATACATGGCGATCATTGTAGCACTTGTAATTTCATAACCTTGATTTACCTTAACTCATTTGAAGTACTAAACAAAAACCATAATGTACCAACATAAGTGTAGGATCACTGTAAAAGCATAAAAGACCCTTTAACATGCATATATGCTATGTGTTGTTATCCATGTATGCTTAAAATGGGACTGATCCAGGAAGAGCAAAGCTCAACTCTGGTCTCGGCTGGGGGACAAACTGATACCAAGTGATCCCTAAGCCTAACTGGTATGAATGCGCCCTCTTGCAGTCTAGTATGGTGATTTATTTGTAATCTGTATATTGCAATTTCTATGTTATATTGCTTTCAGTCTTATTACATGATGTTAAAAGAGTTATAATACATAATAACTATATGAAACCAAAAATCTAAATATTTTTACAAACTTCGTAATACTTTTCCACAAGCAAGTAATGATCATATAATTATACGGTGTGAAAGCATACCAATGTGACATTCCATTTACGTTGCTAAGATGATAATGAGTGTGTGTGATTGAATTATATGATTAAACATATAAAAGATTTTGACTTATAGAATTGTGTAACTAATAAATATGTTGTATATATAACTACGTTACAATAAGATTTCAAGTGTTGATTTGGTAAACTACACTTAGAGGCAAGTTTCCTAACTTACACAACTTTGGATTTTGTGCTAGTTCTCTAACTTCATTTGATTCTCATATTGAATGCAAGTTTCCTAATTTCTTTACACTGTATATATTGTATAATCTGAATTGTTTCCATATCAACCATATTTATCTCGAGCAAATATCTATTACTATTTAGAAATTGTTTTTATATCTTGATATTGTTGCAAGCATTGAACTTATCGTTCTTGAATGCATTATAAAAGTTGTATAAGGCATTGACTCGGCTAGACTATTATCATGTTATAGAAAGTTATCCAGACCAATTGACTTGGTACGGACTCTTATAAATCTACTGAGATGAACAACCGTCATTGAAGGGGAAATTATATAATTGTCGAAGAACCGACGTGAGCACATATTAGCATGTTTAAATGTTATGCATAACGTAGGGTACTTAGGCTGATCACCTGTTGTAGTCGTTTTATAAAATTTTTAGTGTAATACTATTAATTCTAGAAAAAGTTCCTAGTCCTTAGTGACTACTCAGTGTTCATTATTCCTGAACCTTGACATGATGTATTTTTGAAATCTTTTTGATATTTCAGTCCATAGCGACCTTTTATTGAGAATTGTTAATAATTCTTGAACTATTATTTATGGTCATACCCTTGAGATTTAAACTTTATAATTGTTCATCCTTATTGCGATATTACTTGATGGGAAAATTTGTTGCTCATCCTTAATTTCCTTAAAACTTTCAGTCAAGGCAGAACGTGGTGAACCCTCAAGCAAGGACAAGGGAAAAGAGACGGCTTCAGAATAACTTTGTTTCTTAGTATTAGGAATTACTATTATTATGTTGTATGAAGACTTATTTATTATGATGTAATAAGTTATGTTTAAATTAGGATGTCGTAGTAACGATTGCGAGACCATGGGACTATAATATTTATGTTATCATAATATAAATTATTCTATTTTTCCGTTGTGTGATTTTGATTTATTATTATTAGAATTAGCACATGACGAACCAAATTCGAGATATGAGGGTCTGAATTTTTGGGCATCACAAATCCATATTACATTAACTTGCATGGGTATTATAGAGTCATTAGGAATTCAATTAAATTATTATAGTCGTTGTCAGGCGTATTATAAAGGCATGGTCATACGTTTGAAAATTGAGTTAGGATTGTCTATGATGGTGATAGTATTAGAGAAATGGTTAAGATGTGTGAACCATTTGAGTGATTGAGTTGTATGTGGATCATATGATAGTAGGACCTTTATTAGAAATGGAGCCAAATGCCCCTATTCTCACACCTATGAAAGTCCAGCTAAGGAGATGAATAATAATTGCAATGAAAAAGGGCTAAGTTCCTAGACTTACTAAGATATTGCTGATATTTTTATTTGAATAACTAATATTGAATGTAGAAACAGTAATTTATCCCAGAAAGAAGTAGTCGTAAAATGTGACAATTCTAAATGAATCTTAGAAGAAGAAGATTAAAAGTGAAAATCTTAGAAAGAAATGTGGGTGGAATGAATTTATTTTAGAGATATCCTTCAAAAAAATTACGATATTATAATTTCGAGGACAAAATTATTAGAAGAAGGGTGAATATGATATCCTAAAAGTTTAGGCGATTAATAATTCTTGAGATTAAGCAGCTACGATGATTGTGGCATACAGTGATCCGTAGAAAAAAATATTGATAGGCTAGAGAAAAATGATAATACTCGAAATATAATCGAGTCCAAATGAAGGTTATGAAATATTAAATGAGTCAACGATAAAAAAATTCGGAAGAGAATAGATGTAGACCGAGTAAGGATTTTCGGTAATTGTGATTCCGGGGACGGAATCCTTATAAGAGGGGAAGAATGTGATGACCCAGATTTTCGAAAAATATTATTAAAATAAGAATTTAATAAATAAAATTCTTATTGTGAAACACAATGTGTTTGAATGTATAAATATATATGTATTATATATATGTATAAATATATATATATATATATATATATTATGTGATTTATGTGGTTAATTTAATGTATATATATGTATGATATATATATATATATATATATATATATTTGGAACGAAAAAAATTAATAGATAGTTAAACTATTGAAATAGTTAACTTGAGTTAAGTACGAAATGAAATGTTGAAATAAAGAAAATTAATTAATTAATTGAGATTAAGTTAAAATTATATTATAAATTAAATAATTTGAATAATAAGCCTTGAGCGGCAATAAAAGAAAATTTTGAGATTAAGTTAATAGTCGTTGCAAAAAATTGTACATATTACGCAACAAAAGAAAATTGTTGACAATAAATGTGGTCCATGTTAGGTTACGAAATATAGAAACAAAAAACTTTTCGTTGCCCACGATGAGGAAAAATCAAGTGGTGGGAGATAAATTTTTACCAACAACACATCGGTAAAAAAAATATCAATAGGTCGGGATTTTTTTTTCCCGCTAACAAATTGGCAACGAAATTTTGCAATGACCTATAAATTTCGTTATAAAAAATGAAAGTCATTCAAAAACTACAACAAATGACAAATTTCGTTGCTAAACATGCATTTTTGGCAACGAATTGCATTTGCTGCCTTACCATCGGCAAGTTATCAAGATGGCTCTGGAGTTTGAAGAAATATCCTTCCTCCACATTCCTCGGAACATGACTGATTTCGCGGATGCACTAGCAACCATGGACTCCTTGATCAACGAATCTGAAAAGGGAGTCATTCAAAATATCAAATTTACAAGCTAGAAGGCACCAGCTTATGGAAATTACATCGAAGAAGTATCGGATGAACTGCCTCCCATCCAACACCCCTAGTACCATTCCATCAAAGAATACCTGCGAGATGGATCCATGCCCACTAGGGCAAGTCAAGCTGATAGAAAGTGAATCCATAAAATGGCAATGAAATTTTATCTAAGTAGAGATGCACTCTGCAAAAAGGATGCATAACTAGGCCTTCTAAGATGCCTAGACAAAGACCAAGCCCAAAGACTTATGGATGAAATCCATGGTGGTGTATGTGGCCCAAACATGAGCGGTCTGTTACTTTCCAAGAAGATATTGAGAACTAGGCATTATTGGATCTCTCTCAAAGCTGATTCTGATGATCACGTCAGGAGATGCTATCAATGCCAAATTCATGGAAATGTCATCCATGCTCCTCTAAGTGAACTCCACAATATGAGCTCACCATGGCCCTTTTCAATGTGGGGAATGGATGTGATCGGGCCATTCGAGCCCAAAGCCAGCAACGGTCATCGGTTTATCTTCAGCATGATCGACTACTTCACCAAGTGGGTAAAAGAGACCTCTTTTCCCAAAGTTACCAAAGTGGTAATCATTGGTTTCATCAAAAATAATGTCATTTGTCGATATGAATAACCGAAGGTGATCGTATTAGACAATGCCAAAAATCTCAACAACCAGATGATGGAGGAAATATGCTACAAATTCCACATCAAGCATCTCAACTCCGTCATTTATCGCCCAAAGATGAATCGTGTTGTTGAAGCGGCTAAGAAGAACATCAAGAAGATTATGCAAAAGATGTCTACCAATCACAAAAGATAGCCTGACTTATTGCCTCTGACTCTGTTAGGCTACAGAACATCAATGCGCACTTCTACTAGGGCTACCCCCTACTCATTGGTCTATGGCATGGAGGCAGTGCTCCCCATAGAGGTAGAAATGGAGTCCTTAAGAGTATTGATAGATGCTCAAATAGAGGAAGACCAATGGTTGCAAGACCGGTACCACCAATTATCTTTGATAGATGAGAGGAGGGCCATAACCATCTTTCATGGTCAATTATATCAACAGAGGATTGCTAGGTCCTACAACATGAAAGTCCAGCTACGGCAGTTTAAAGAAAATAACTTGATCTTGAAGAAAGTCCTTGACAATTAAGATCAATCTAAAGGAAAGTTCACCCCAAACTAGTAAGGCCCTTTCATTGTCAATGAGGTATTGATGGGAGGAGCCATCAGATTGCAAGAAATGGACGGCGGAGAATTTCCCCAGCTTATCAACTAAGACATCGTGAAAAGGTACTATGTCTGAAGTTACCTGCAAGCCAGCATCCTGGTTATGGAGAATCAATAATCATCAATTAAGTTAATTCAAGTTTTCAAACTGAACCAACCCTTTCATGGTTTTCAAGACCATAAACTACGAAAGACCTGATCTCCCCATACACGGGAGTACGTAGGCAGCTAACGATGGTGCAGTCCAACCTTTACCAAAACCTTTAGAACCCTTTCAACGACTCTGTGATCACCACATATAACTTTTCAAAGCAGTTCATGCAGCCATGAGCTACGAAAGACCTGATCTCCCCTCATCAATAGGAGTACGTAAGTAGCCATCTATGGTGGGGTTTAACCCCAAAAATAAAAAAATCAAACCCCTTCAACTTTTTAACATCTCAAATCCCAAACAAACACTTGTCAACCATTCAAGACTATGAACTTCGTAGACCTGATCTCCCCTATATACGGGAGTACGTAGACAGCCAGCTTTGGTACGGTATAACCTCAACAAAAATCACAAAACCCTTTCAATGGTTCAGTGATCCCCCATGCAACTTTTGAACCTTTCAAGCCAAACCATGGAGAAAGAACTAACTAGTCTACCCTCATCAATGGGAGAAAATTGGCGACCATCTATGGTACGGTCGAACCCTCAAAGAGGAAAATCAAACCATAGAGATGGAACTACCTGGTCTCCCCTCATCAATGGGAGGAAACCTGCGACCATCTATGGTGCGGTCGAGCCCTCAAAGAGTAAAGCTAAAATCCTTTGCTCAAACCTCAACCACTTTTCAAAAACCAGTCTCAAGACACCAAAAAAATGGGAAACCCAAAGATCAACGATCCATTCTGAAAGATCAGGATAACAAGTCATGAAGAAAATGGGAACTATCAAGCAAATAACAAGGCATATCTAAAAGGGAAGTGAACCAAAACATATTTCCTTGCCATATAATATTTTTTGATATATACAATGTGTCATGTGCCTGACAAAAATGGCTAACCTAGTCTACGCAGGAAAATAAAAGCTAATCTATAAACCCGTGGATAAGTGGACCAATAAGTCCAATATGGCATCCCTCTCAGAAGATGCAGGTGAATGTATGAGCTCTTGCCCCAAGGTGTCCATGTGATCTAGGAGATCTACGGCCATTTGCATAGTACTACAATGCTCATCTACGAATGCACTCATCTCTGCAACAATGCTAGTAGTATGAGATCTAAGTGTAGTATTATCTGCAGTGGCAACATCCCGGGTAGCTAAAGCCTCATCCCGCTCAACAACAGCTGCATCCTGAGTCGATCAAGCCTCATCCCACTCAACAAAAGCGGTATCCCTGCTAGCTTAAGCATCATCCCTCTCAATAAAAGTAGCATCTCTTCCAGAAAGAGATGTCAACATCAAGGCCCTAGCCTGATCCCTCTCAAATGTTATCAAATACAACCTCTGCTCCAAATACTCTACAAAAGGTGGAGTCGCAGCAGTGGAAATACTAGGGGAATCAACTAGAGCTGTTGTCAAACTAGTAAACAACTCATCCTCGGTGGGAGAACCAGGGTCCTCCATAGGCTCCTCATCATAACACTCAATACTCGGCTCTGAGGAAATAACCTTAGCCGATGCAATCCCTGCCTCCAGCCATGCAGAATACTCTAAAGAGCGACCTGGATGACTAGTCATAAAGTCATCCCTCTCTCGATGAGTCCAACAATCATAAATCCTGGTCAAGTCCTCTGTGAACAAAAGCCGAGATGACAATCTCTAACCCACTGCCCCGTCAAAGGAATGAATATCCTAAAACTGATCAAACTATCCCATGATAGCCAGTGGATGATATCTAGTCACCCCTCTCAAACTAGCTAAGGGAAGATAGTCCATGTCGACTACATGAGTAATAAAGCTATAGGGAGAGTTGAGTCCTGAACAAGGAAAAATAGCAAAAGGATCCTGAATCCCTAATAAAAAAGCCAACCAGGATTCTGCGTCTGTACACTCAGCCGACTGAAAAGAATAAGACATGGCTATCTCATGAGTAAAGCAATACTAATGACGTCTAAATGTGTTAATCGGTCTCAAGTATGTCATAAACCACACCTACAATAAGACAACACTGCCTCTGAAAAACCCCACAGAATGGGTATGACAAAATGTGGCTGACCTCAAGGTCTCTTCCAATATCATCGTCAAGATGGTATAACCCTCCCTGAGAGCATGGACTACCATAATCACGCTGATATCTAGATGGTCCATGTACAATGACATGTACAGATATGCCACAATGCACATTAAGAACACCACATGCCCCAAGGTAATCTCGTTTAGGGCAACTCTATGCCTCAAGCCTGTCAAGGTCATTAACCGTCGGCTCACATCTCTAATAGCCATCCGAGCACAAGGTCGATTCAAAGGAAAATCTATAAGACGCTCATACTCCTCCATTGTAGGAGTGAACTCATGGATATCAAATCTAAACACTTGTTTCTCTGTTATCCAACGAGATATCATGCCCTCTATAAAGCCCAATGGAACTTAAAACGTCACGAGGGTCATGGAGTGCCTCAGCAACTGATCAACTGTTACCCGATCCGGGGAAGATAAACTGCCATACAAGATCTCAAAGAAGATGCCACCAACATGGGTGGGGTATGCTCAATCCAGCTAACAGTAGATGAAGACATCTATAGAGCCGTATCATAAGACCATCCAGGGGTCAATGCTAAACTCACCTCTGGGAATTCATATTCATGACATAATGCATGCATTATGATAAATGATAAATGATAGATGACAATATAATGTAGGGAATAGAAAGAATTATACAGACATTCCTAAATACATCATCATCTAAATACATCATCTCTACATACAACTAAAAATAAAAAGTACATGGAAATGGGGTACAACTGCCAAACATCTAACAGAGGCCTATCAAAAGATATAACGAAAAATGGGGCATAACCGCTCAATATCTAACAGAGGCCTATCAAAAGAAATAACGAGAAATGCATCAGAAAAATCAATGATGTCCACATCATCTAATCTATCCATCTGAACTAACTCATGAGTCACTCAGTCTCTGCCAGAAGGGATATCATGCCGATTCAATGTAGGATCTGCGCCGATAAAACCATCAAAATATGGGCCACCTAAAGGGCCAGCACAAGAGCTAGAAGGATAAAAAGAATCAACCTCTGATGGATCTCTGCCCAAATGTCGGATGAAAAAATGTGCCCGGTCCAACAGCTGGGTCAAACTCTAAATCTGCATCAAATGAATGGGCTCTCAGACGCAAGTAATCCAACCTGTCATCATGACTTAGCCAGGAACTATATCCCCTATAAATTGTATGGCACGGGTCTTAGCTCTAATGGTGCAAGGGAACCAGCAGAGGTAAAAAGCCTCCTGAGTGAAGGGACCCTCTAACAAAAAAAACCCATCTACACCCATCAAGGGGATCTCGATGATCGGTTGACATAAAGGCCAATGACGTCTGGCAGGAGGATAAAATGGAATGTTTATCTCCCATATGGTGCTCCTGATAGCACACTATATTAAATAGAGCTCTCAGCCTCTATTAGTCAGGAAAGGAATCTGGCAGGTGGACAATACATACTCGACACATGTCGGGAAACCACCCTCAAAGCCTACTGTCAAGTGGTCCTCGGACTAAGGAACCCATGTAATGACATCGGCTGTCAATAACTCCAATTGTAAGAGAGAATGGGTGAAACCCTCAGCTACAGGAACCTCCGCCAAGGTGGATTAATGTCATTGTTGTCCTCGTGGATAGGTCTCCAAACCTAATGTGCTAATGGGATGAAGACATGGGAGCCTCTCGTAGGCCCAAAATAATGAATGCAGAGATTAAATATCTATAGTCAGGCAAACTGACAACCCGAATGAGGGGAATCAAAAATCAAGAGAAAATACTCACAAGCAAGAATAGGTAAAAGCCTAGCCAAACCTCTATCACGCCCTCTGAGCGTAGGCGCATCCCTGTAAGGAATTAGGCACATGTGTAAGAGCCCCAATCAAAATCTCTAATACGGTCCACCTTCTGAGTGGTGCTGGCTAAAACGAATGATACCATCTAGGAGTTGTCCACTAGAAAACAACCCCTGATGATGATCAGGAACAATCGCGGAAGAATATGATCTCTAACCCTCAGATCATTGGGAAAAGGATAAATCAGAGCCCCACTCATGGTATCTACACTCAAGGGATCAGAACTGATAGTCTGACCCTTGAGCGTCATGGCCGAGACTCCCAAAAGGGATCTGACGGCAGTCGGGGAAATATTAGCTACCAAAGGCACTGGCGCCCCTGTAAACTCTAATCTAGTGATGAATCAACAATCCATCGGTGTCATCATCACATCATAATCCAGCAAATCGAGAGACTGGGTATTGTGAAACCAGCGCTCAGACAAAGCCCTGAGATAACCCCAGGGACAACGATGGGGGGGAATAGAAAAGAAAGCCTTGAAGCCCCATGCATGAATAATGTCCCGGTACTCTGGATGGAGAGTCTGGTATAGAGAATGTATTCTAAACCAGTTCCCTCTGGGCTGCGTAAAGCTGGGAACCTGCATCAAATTGCAAATCAAGATTAGAACCCTTGCCCCCAAAAATGGGAAAAGGAATATGGAAACGGGTATTACCTCGTTCGTATAAAGATAGATTAAGGGGTGACGACTCAAATTATATAGAAAATCTAGAATCGTTACACTAATAGCTGGAAGCTTCTTACGAGGAATTGAAGAAGAAGAAGGAGCAGGATCCGCAATGGGAACATCCTACTACTTGTCGTCGGAATCTGGTCTCTCAACTCGGATAGGACAAATAATTAACTCAGTCAACCGACGAGGCTGTCGGGCTAGGTGAGGCCGAGAAACATTTGAAGGTCTCCTCCTCACACCTGAAGAGGCCTTACAAGAGCTAATCGGTTGGTCTGGATCCATAATCTGAACACAAATCTCCAAATCACCTTAGAAAGGGTGAGGTAAATTCTAAACTGAAGCTCATTAAATTCAAATCATAGATTCCTGCATTCATGCATTGCTTTAATATATGTCTACAGTGGAGTTAAAATTGCATGTTCATTAAATGCCCAAACTCGTGAAATTTTTTGCCAGAGTCTCCTTTGTAAAATGGACTGTTCACATGTACATAGGCATGACTAGGTGGCCATTCAGTAGCACACCAACTCAAAGTCATGAACATCTTATATGATTATAAAACATCAAAATCAAATCCATCATGGTAGCCTAATTTCCAGATGTGCTTTACTTCAAAACCTTTGCTTATTTTTCCTTAAATATGATGAATAAAATACCAAAAAATGTGCCAATTGACTGTTTCAAAAGTCAAATTTTTTCACATCAATACGTTCAGCATGGTAAAAGATTAACATTTACTGCGTTAAATAATTTTATAAAGTCATATGAGCATGCTTATCCACTACTATGTGTTTAGAAGCATTCTATATGATATCTCACATTCTAACAGTCAAAACTGGAAAAGAAAACAAGTAAACGTTACCAGGATAGTGCAGAATGATTGTACGGTGATGAATTTTGCAAAAAGCAGCCCGAACTCAGTAGATCTGAAGAAGAAATCTCAAATTTTCTGTGTGGCTTCAACTTAAAATGACATATAAAAGAGATGGGATGGAGTATATAACCCACGGGTGGCCGCGGGTCTACCTGAAGCTACCCAGGGTGGTCAACACCCCCTCCTACTCGATCAAATTTGAGTTGCAACGGAGGTCGCAAAAGTTGAAAAATCAAATCAGGGAAAAAGGTGTTACACGATTGAGCAGAAAGGGCCTGAAATCCTAAATTCAGAGACCAAACTGTGGATCTACATATAAGTCATTGGTATTCTCCCATATGGGGCTTTCAGAAGGTTGATGATACAAGTTATGGAAAATGACCTTTATCAACGCATCGTGAAGGTCCGATGCCATGAACCGGGGGTCTTGGTTGCAATCAAAGCATCCAAATTCAGTCAGGGGTAAGTCATCAGAAACATCTCCCCAATAGAGATATCAGACATCCTAGGCACTACAAATCATTAACGAGAACTCCAACGTAGCATCGTTAGTGGTCCGGTTGTGTAAGTCTTTGAAGGTTACTTCAACAAAGATCAGACATCCCTAACACTGTAAACCGTTAACGATAACTCCAGCGTAGCATCGGAAATGTTGCAGTGATGTAAGTCGTTTAAAGCTACTTCAACGAAGATCAGAGTAACAAATATTGCAAGCCATTGGTGACAACTCTTGGGAAGCGTCAGAGAAGTCTAATGATGAAACCATCTTCATCGGGGAGGACCGATGATCGAATCTGTTATACAGATCCTCAGCCGAGACACCGCGAAGGCTCAATGATTTCCAGACTATTATAAATTATTATGAAAGTAGGCACCGAGGAAAGTCGATGATGGTCAATCTTCACAGCACTGCCGTTTGAGTTTGTATTGTGAAGATGTTGTGAAAGCAAGTAGTCAAAATTTTATCCCTAGCGGAACTATCGGCATCGACTTGGTAGAAAGTTAGATCGATGGTGATAATGTTAGCGTAATGGCAAAAAGCATCCAATGGTGGCAACCAAGTCAAGCTATCATCAGGATAAAACATCAATAATCCCCGAGAGTCACTCATAAAAGAGAAGAACATCTTCTGTGGAAAGCACATCCAAAAGATCAAGGACTTTGGTGATAACCCCAACGTCAAAATATGATGCTCTCAACCATTGGAAAACCTCCATAGTATGGATCTTGAAAACATCTCTACAATTTGTCGTCGAATCAGGCTCAAAAAGTACTAATGGACATTTCAAACCACCGACGATAACCCCCGCGTAGCATTAGAAGATCCGGTGATGAAAGCTTTGTAGACTACCGTTCGAGTAGACATCAAAGCGGTGCAAGGGAAGTCATCATTGACAAATTCATCCAAACAGAAATGGCGGTAGCAGACACTTATAAAATCCCATTGGAAATCATTCCAACAACAAAAGCATCCAACATTCATAACATCACATCATGATGCATTACATCATCTTAATATTGTCATATTTCAAGTGTCTAGTAGTCTTTATCATGTCCATGCCATTACATTGCATAAACATGATAAAGAGGGGCATCTATAGACACTCAAAATTTTGCATTCATGTTACTAACCATTCATGAGGGTAAAATCGTCTTCCAGGGATAACCTTGGAAGTTAAATTAAGTTCCAGTCCCGAAGATAACCCCGAGAGATCTAGTTTCCAACCCCGGAGATTACCCCAGGAGATCAAGTTCTAACCACAAAGATAACCCCATGAGATCCACTTCCAACCTAGGAAATAACCTCGGGAGATCCAGTTCAAACCCTGGATATAACCCCGCGAGATCTAGTTCTAACCCCGGAGATAACCCAGGGAGATCCAGTTCAAATCCTGGAGATAACCCCGGGAGATCCAGTTCCAACCCCGGAGATAACCCTAGGAGATTCAGTTCTAACCCCGAAGATAACCCCAGGAGATCTAGTTCCAACCCCGGATATAACCACGGGAGATCCAGTTCTAACCCTGGAGATAACCCCGGGAGATCAAGTTCTAGCCCAAGAAATAACCTTGGGAGATCATTTTCTAACCCCAGAGATAACCCCGAGATATCCATTTCAACCCGAGGATAACCCAAAAGAATCCAGTTCAAACCTCAGAGTCAACCCTGGGAGGTCAAACAAACCTCAAAGATAATCCTGAGGACTGTTAGAGTCAACAGCAGGCCAATCTCGGAGATAACCCTGAGAAAACTCTATTACAACTACATCAAATTCGGAGACAACCCCAGGAGGGGAAAATGGTCATTTTGCCAACTCAACATCATTTCAACTCAAGTTGCTTCAAAAGAAGTCCCACAAGAACCATAGCTTAAATCCCGAGTGAAAACTGCACAAGATAGCTCAACGGATAGATTGCAAAGACTTGGAGATCTTGTTATGGACCCATCTTTCTAGATTTGGAAAACATCATATCCCATGTCATTGTGTAGCTCTCGTCAACGGCTTTCCAGAAAGGTACAACACGCCTCCATCGGATGCCCAAATTAAAAGTTATGAAGGTTTGAGTGGACATCGCGTTGTCCAATTGCATCTACTTTGAGACAATGGGACCCGCAAAGCCCGAGGGAACCCGGGTAGCCACAGGTAGATCCACGGCCAATTTGGTCTATAAATAGACCCCCCCTAATCAACTCAAAAAAAAGAACAAAAGAGAGAAAACTCTGTCTATTTCAGCCCTTCAACTCTTCTAGAGTGCTCCAAACTTTATTATTCTTCTTTATAAACACTCGTAAGCTCATATTCTATGACATATCAAAATTTAACTGGTGGAAACCGAGTTTTAAAGTTCCAAAAGTGGTCTGAAGTCTTCTTGGCAGCCCACTGTAAGATTTTTCAAAATTTTAAGCTTTCAACTGCTTTGATATATATATATATATATAGACTAAACTCGAACAGTTAAGCCTGGATCAAATATATGTGGCTTTTACTCACTTTTATATATATAAATATATATATATATTTCCATTCCATAGTTTTGTCTGGATTTCAAATTCGTGGTAGTTGATCGTCTTTATATATATATATATATATATATATATATATATATATATATATAGATTTACTGCTTTTAAATATCTGTTTTAACTACTTTTGCAATATAGATATTTAATCTTCCAGCATGTGGACTAGATTTATCTAAATCTAGCCATATTTAACTTTTAACCGGTTCAAAAGTGACTAAACTACAATCGTTGAAGCTAGAATGGTTTAGATTTATTTAAATCTAGTTTTCTTTCTATTTTTATACATATTTATTCAATCATGTGAGCCTAGGAGCCACGAGGTCGAATATGCAGCTTTCCAATCTAGATCTGGTTCCCATAATGTACACTTTTCAGCTGTGCAACCATCTTGTAAATTATCTACAGTGTCTGGACATCCTTGGATGACTCTCATGCCCTTAATGATCCCGACACTTCTATGTATCTTATTTTCTCGAAGATGCTTCGCATCTCAAAAATAAAATCATTCAAGCCGAATATAGAATAAAATGGAAGTATCAAAGGCCACAATTACTATTGAGCATAAAGGTCTGAAAACCTATTTTCCAAAACATCATTACTATATCTTGTTAAAATTAAAATTTTATACAAATAAAACCCTTTGTATATAGGTGCAAACGAGGCGTAACACTAATTCCAGATAATTGTTGTAATAACCCGATATTTTCTATATAATTAAATCAGAAATTTTGCGTATAAATTTTTTTATTATTATTTATTTATTATTAATTATTTATTTTATAGGCAAGAATGCGTGAAAGGAATTATGTATGTATTTATGTGATGAATATAAAATATATTTATTACATGAATGGTTATGAATAATTTTATTTTAGAATTATTGCTCATTATAAATTATATTCTAATAATTATTATTTTTATAGTAAAAATGTTTTTAATACTTATTTTACATGAAAATATGATAATTATATTATCAAAATAGTATATGATATGATTATTAGAATTTTTATAATACTTATTTTATTATATGAAATTATTTCAGAATAGTTAAGTTAATTATTTTAACTTGATTATTAAGGTTATATATGAAAGATAAATCAGATATGGAATCCAAACCCTAATTTTGGGTTTTGATCAAGGAATGAGAATAATAATATTATATTATTATTTGTCAGCGTTATAGATAAGTATGGTTATGCGTGTAATGTTAATGTGTGGAACAGTTTTATTGTATTACGACTAAACCCTAATAATATTTTTATAAACCCTAATACTAGTCTGATAAACCCTAATTCTGGTGCTAGATTAAGGAATAATGATAATAATAATATAATACTAATTATATTTTGATTTTACAATCTTATAAATATATCTTTATATAATCATGGACTTGTAGTATTGGTTAAATATTGTGTAAAATGCCAAAACCTAGTTTAAGTTGTTAAACCCCGAGTTAAAGCCAATGTCGACAAGACTATTATGAAATCAGGTTAATGTGATTTATGATTGGTGTTATATGTATTAACCCTAATTAGGGAGAATCGTAATTATTCAAAATCCTTATTATTTTTTTATATTATAAACCCTAAACTCTAAATTAGTAACCCTATTTTGTAATTATAAACCCTAATTATATTTGAATTTGTATTAAACCCTAATCCGGAAACTTAGACCGGAGGTTTGATCTGTCAAGAATTGTGTTACTGTGATTAATAACACGTGTGATAGACTTTAATTGCTAATTAAAATAAACTTAATTAGTAAATTAAAACCCTAAAACCTAGAACCCTAATTTAATTTCTAGAAACCCTAATTGTATTATGGAAACCCTAATTTTTGGTATTATAAACCTTAACTACTATAATTGGCAAGGTTAATTTTTATTAGTGGTATTAATACCCTAATGTCCCTGTATAAGATAATTACAAACTTAATTTAATTAACAAGTTATTTTTTTAAAAAAATTTTAAAAACTAAAATTATTTTATTTCATTTCTAAACCCTAGTTGCTAAAATTAATTTATGCTATGTGCTAAACCTTAGGGTTGAACCCTAAGGATTAAACCCTAAGGGTCAAACCCTAAGGGTTTGTCAAGATGACAATTTTGCCATTAAATGGAATTATCAAAAGACTATTTTTCCCCTAGTGCATTATTTGAGCAAACTTGTAAGTTTGGCCAATACTTTAGTAGCTCAACAACTCCCAACAACTCCACATGCACGATTTTGCCGACAATCGACCTCTAGAATGACCAATACATGCATCTAAATTTTTTATATATAGATTGGAGAGAGAATTATTTCATTTTGTTCACTAACATTTGTCCAATACTCAACCAATCCTCTCTCTCACTAAAACCTCCGAAAATATCAAGCAAATTAGTCCCAAAATCCAGCCCCACGTTTATCATAACAACATCAATAGCCAAAAATCAGAAATCAAACCAAGAAAGGTATAAAACCCTACCTTGAATTTCTGTCCAAAAGTTGTTGTTAGATCTTGTGAATTGATGTTGTAATATGTTGTTTGTAGTCTAAATTAATGATCTGGGTTGGTATATTGCAAGTCCATAACATCTAAATACTCAAATCAATGATTTTCAAAAATCTGGAAAATGTATTTACATTGTGCGACATCAAATGTCGAGGGTGTAGATCGTTGTGTGTTTATTGTTTTGTTGTTTAAGTGTTTACATTTGTAGCCTTGTATGAGATCTTTAATGCGAAAGTGGATTCACCGTCATTGGATGTCTAGATCAAAGATATTAATGGTCAAAGGTCGTTGATGTGAGCCATGACCAGAAGAAAAAATGGGTAAACCCATAAAAATTTTTAGCGTGTGACAGCATGTTGAACGGCTTTGATCTGACAGATTTAATGATTGTTTGATATTGTTATTGTATTAAAGTTGTAGCCTGTTATCTGTACTATAGCTAAGTGCCTCTAGATATCTTAATTCTTCAATAAATCGAACGTAGCATGTTGTCAAACCTAGTCCCTCGATCACGAATTCTGTTTCTGGGAAATTTCCAGAAAATTGTTGGTCTTATTTCTGACAGGGTTTGACCGAGTTAGATCTTGTAAATCTGTTAATGTTAAGCTTATCTGTTGATGTAGTGTTGTTCCTTGACACGAGTACTACAGATTTAAACCTTCAAATCGCATGAACCATGATCAGAACTACTATTAATTTGAGCATAAAAGTGCTCAGTCGACACCTGGGTTTCTGGGAAAACCCAGAAACCGTCTGACAGCTACTTTGCTGGCATAGATCGACTTGTTATGTTGTTGTTTGATCATATTAAGTTATGAAACTTGTATAGTTACATCAAACCTACAATAATTAGGTTTTATATTGGACAGAAACGATCTATAAATGAAATTATAAGCCCATTGAACGTGACCCCTTAACCATTGAGAATCGGTGTTCTTGAGGCTCAAGAACACCAACAATGACGCTTTTGTCGCTAAAGACCTACAAATGACGGTTTCTATTATTTTAATTTCTATATTTTCCGGAAATTACTTAAAATAGGAAATAAATTATAAAAATGGTTTTAATTATTATAAATACGAAATAAATTACGAAAAATTATTTTAAAGTCCAGAAAAATAGTTTTTAATTATTTTGAGTATATTTAGTATTTTTGCAATATAAAAGGTATTTATTTATTTAATTATTAAATTAAATAAATTATTTAAAAATGGTTTTAATTCATGAAAAAATCATGAAAAATTATATTATTGTGTTAGAAAATATTTTTGAGTTATTTTGATAACTTTTAATATTTTGTGATGAATTTCATTAATTAATTAGTATTAATGATATTTAAGTTATTTAATAAATGTATTAAATAATTATGAAAAATAGATTTAATAATTTAAAAATCATATAAAAAAATGATTTAAAGGATTATAAAAATATTTTTAGTTATAATATATAACTTTTGATATTTTGTCATGAAAATATTAATAATTTAATATTAATGATATTAAGTTTATTTAATAATTATATTAAATAAATAGTTTAAAATGATTTTATTAATTTAAAAATCATTTAAAAAGGGTAGTAATGAATTAAAAATATTTTAAGTTTTAATTAATGACTTTTAATATTTGGATAAATAGTTCATTAATATTTTAATATTATTGGTAATTATTCAAAACGAATTTAATTGTTTTAAAAATCATTTAAGAGTAACATAAGTACTTTAAAAATATTTTCGATTATTATAAATAACTTTAATAATTTGGCAATAGTTTCATTAATGGTTTAATATTAATTAAATATTAATAATAATAGAATTACTTGATATTTAAATCATTTTATAATGATTCCGGTGTTTAAAAATTTGTGATAAATTATTATAATTGTTTGAAAATTATTGTAAGTCAGTTAAAAATGATATGACTATTATTTAATTAGTCTAAATGGATATTTGAACTATATGGTAGAGTCTTAGACTCGATAATTACAAATAAAGCCACTCGATGAAGTTCCAATAACGTTTCGAAATTGATTTGGACTTAGATATTTTGACTGTATGAATGTTTGTTTATGATTCTATTACTGTGAAACATGTATGACAATGTGATTAGGTTATGTGCTGACTGCAATAAGCAGTACTATGTGTTATGGTATGTGATTCTAATGGATAGAATGATCTTATTAATGATAGGTTTTGGTATAAAAGATAAAACTAAGTTAAAATCGTAAGGCATGCCAGACGTCAAGATATCCTACCTTTGCATTTTCTTTATGCAATGGACAAGTGTAAGAATGTTTCAAAATTATATTATTACTATACAGATTGTTAAACCTATATTATATACGCCCATTGATTATCAACATGTCAAGATATGATAATTGGATATATATTTTTGTTCGTTAATTTCTATAAATGATTATACAAGTGTCCCCACTTGGATAATCATTATATTTCAATCACATGTTGATACACCTTTGATATACATATATGTTGAATTATAGATTATTGTTGGATAAGATAAAACCTTTTTTTTGGAACCACGACAAGTATGAACATCCCAAGATGGGAAAATTTTTATACGCTTCTGACGGACAAAAGGATGAACGATAATATCGTTCTAGCAATATAGTATTGATCAATCACAAGGGCCCATGAACCTGTACACCCTCGAACTCAGTAAGCAATGCCGTTTGCGGATGAAGTTACGCTAAACCTTTTCAAAATGAAAACAATGTTCATAATATGTCACATAAACCTTATATATAGACAATACACGATTTCAAAAAATTTGACGAGGGTTGTTATGTTATTATTATTAGTAAAGATTACTTCACAACTTTTGACTCGTTGTAGAAGGGTATTATAAAGTAAACATTTAAATTCTTTCACTTATATATAAATATATAATACTTCTTTGGGCACTCAAATGCTCATCCTTGCTTAATTTAAATGTTTTCGACTTAGTGTGAACATTTGGAAGGTTCGAGACAAGAACAAGTGAAAAGGAAAGCAAGCAGAATGTGCTTATTGGTATCTTTTGTAATAGTTAGGATCAGATTAGAACTATGATATGTATTATATATCATGTAAAGAATGTAGTAAAGGTTATGTACTTGGGATTAGACTCGATAAATGTAAGTTAAGTTTTAAATTTATATTATTATTATTATTATTAGTAATATTTCATTCATAGAAATGGTATCGTGAAGTACCGAGTTCGGGTTTCAAGTATCCGGATTCGGGGACTTTACAATTGTACATAGGCCCAATAAAAACACATAAACATGCAGAGAATTAAGGAAATTGAAAAGTTGTGGTAACTGTGTTTTCAAGGAAAGCCAGGGTTTGCCTAACACCTTCCCCTCACTTAATCAAGCCCCCGAACTCTATGAATCTCGGTTTCCAAGGCTTGTTAAATAGAGTCCAACCATTGGGCCTTTGTGTAAACCTTTTCAAAATCGGTTCAGTTGGTACAACCATTTCAAATCTACCAACTTAAGACTCTGATTTTCAAATCATCGACATTTATATGTCGGACCTTTTTCAAACTCGTCTTTTAAAAAAAAACTCAACAAAATAGAGAACAAAAAAAGGTAAGAACAGAAATATGGGTAAAATATTTCTCGACGTCGACAATATATATATATATATATATATATATATTTATAAAGTAAGAAGGAAAATTATAGAAAAATCCCATTGATATCCTCGGGTTTCATGAAGTTTGCCTTTGATGCGATTGATATTGTAAGTAATTTTTGAGGTTGATGGTAATTTCCTTTTATAAAATGTTCAGTTATATAATCTTATCTATTGTATGATTAGCTAGAGTAGTGGGTACACACACACTTTTTAAGGATCATGATTATTGTGGAATTAATGACTAAGTTAAACTGTTAGTTTTATGATTTGATTGTTGCTGAGATTTGTTTAATTGAAATCTTTGAGGCCATGTTTCAAATTCATGTTAATTTCTTACTTAGTTTAGTCTGCATATTAGTTAGTTAGTTAGTTTTTAACTATTTTGCTTGAGGACAAGAAAAGATTCAAGTTTGAGGTTATTTGATGAGTGGTTTTTATACCTATACATTGAGTACTTTTAGCTTGATAATTTGTGAGTTTTTGAGTATTTTTTATTCCTTTTTATGCGTTTTATTGCTTTTACGTAGGAAATGAAGTTGGGATCTATTTGGATGCATTGTAGTCAAAGTGGAGTATATTACAATTTCAAGCTTTTAGGTGGATTCGACCTCTGGAGGTTCAATGGAGTTTTAGATGGTGTCAGATTTTCAGAACAAAAAATGGTCTTCTTGAAGTTGTAGAGGACTTCTCAAGCTTTCCAGAAAGGTGTGGTTTGCAAAAATCCAAGTTCGTTTGGACCTCCAAACAGTGTGTCAAAGTAGTTAGGCTGAACCTTGCCTGGATTGGATTCTTGTTTGAACCTGTACACTTTAAAGGGTCATAACTTGATGTGAAGAGAAAAGGAAATAGGAGCAAATTGGTTGCCTAAAATTCAATTTGAAGTTACAAACATGCCGTGATGCTAGGATATTCGTTAGTTCGAAGTCCGTCAGTAAAAAGGTCATAACTTAAGATCCGGGAATAGTTACAGGACGTGCCACCTGTCAAAAATGAAGCTAGCGAAGAAATACACATGTATGGATAGGCGGTGCAGGGCCGCGACACTGCTATATAGAGTTGCAGTTCTTGGAACATAGTCACGGAGCTAAGAAAGTAAGTCGCGACGCTAGTCGCGTGCTGGAGTGAATTTTGCTAATTTTTCCACTTCAAATTGACTTGGGACTTGCCATATTAATTCCTAATTAGATTATATGTTTGCCAAGATACAGAGAGGCTATAAATACACATTAAAAAGGCTGATGAAAGGGGACTAACCCTAAAAACATAGAGCCTTAAAGTTATATCAGATCTGAAGAGGAAAAAGGAGGATATCATTTTACTATTCAACGGTTTTCCAAAGAAGAGAGGAGAGGAGTAAAGATCAAGAGTTGGAGTATTTGAGCGGAAGTCATGCTACAAATTCTTTAACTTACCCTTCTTTTAGATTCTTGTACTTTAAAATGATTATAGATAATATGATGTTGTTCCTTTTCTTATTCATGAACCAAATTCTTTTCAAGGTTACAATGGAACCCGGTGATTAGTTTTAATGGAATTTATCTTTTATTTGATTATGGATGATTATATTCAAGTTGCTTATCATATCTTGTGCATGATTGCGTAATTGGTTGGTAAAATATTAACTTGTTAACTAGGATGATATTGGAAAATATGATCTAAGATTTAGATTAAGATATGATAACATGTGTTATGATTATTCTTCTTAAGAGTGAATAATGTAATTCTCACATAGGATAGGAATATATCTATGTGACACATGTAACTTGTGGAAGAATTGGTGCGTATGGATTCATGCCTAATTGTTTATATAGGGATATAGTGAATGAATTAAAATGAATAATAATATGTACTCTTGAAAAAGAGATTGATAATTATTATGAATTCTTGCTTAGCAATTTGGTTTAATTAATTAATTAAATAGAGGGAAAATATGCTTGAGTAACTCGAGACTATTCTCCAATCCTGACTTTGTGCGTTAATGACAATCATGTACTAGATTTACATCATCATTCGATGTTATAATAGCTAAAAATGCTGATAATTTAAAATTTATATAACTTCCTTTCCTTCGTACCCTGAATCACAACATTTACGATTATATATTTTAGAATCATATTTACTTAATGATTCCTTTTATCCGAGATTTTCTTTGTACTTTCTCATATTACTTTCTCTTTATAGCATCCAACTAAGATTTTCAATCATTCAATTGATCATCTGTCATTCTATGACTTAATCAGATCACGTTCTTTTATGTTTATTCTAATCAGGTGTCCCCTGATCCTTTGGCTTTTTAAGATTTTTCTTTGAATCTTTTTGTATTATCTTAAAGCATTCTTTAGGAATTTTCTGAATTCATTTAAGATCATTTAAACCTCATTAGAGTTTATGTGTAGCATCTTCTTTTTTTTTCATCTACCTTATTTACGGTTATAGCTTAAGGTACTCCTACCTAAGGTTTATAACCCATAGCTAGGATACTAACTTTAATAACCCCAAAATCGAAACTATTCTTCAATCCCGACTTTGTGCGTTAACGATTATTCTATACTAGCTTTACATCATCATTAGATGTTAAAATAACTAAAAATTCGAATACTTTAAAATTTTTATAACTTTCTTTCTTTTGTACCCTGAATCGCAACCTTTACGATTATATACTTGAGAATCATATTTACTTAATGATTCCTTTTATCAGGGTAATTATGAGTATGAATAAACTCATTTCCTAATATAAATCTTTCTTGTATGATATTATTAATATAACGCTTTACATTATAAAGTAATCACTATGATACATTCTCATCTCAAAACAAACATCCTTTATTCATCGGATAATTCAATATTTACAATATCTTGAATCAATATCCTATCTAACATATAATGTTATTATCATACAATACTATTACAAATTTTATCTATACCATAAACCAATGATGGATCTATAACGCCCGAGAAAATCGGATTTTTAGGAGAATTAAAATTTTATTTAATTATACGGATTAAATGAATTTAATTGATTATTTATGGGAGCAAGCTAATTGAAGGTCGTTCTATGACCTAAAAATGTCATAACATCGTAGGATTTTGGCTACGTGGTAGAATTAAAGTGTTTGAATTTTCAAGACGAAAATAAAAGCGTTCCGAGAAATTTTATGGAAAACAGTATTCACGCATTTTTGTTCAGGAATTATGTTTGAACTTTCAAGAAATACATAACGATAGAATATCAAGGTGAGATGGAATATCCAATAATATTTCAGTTATTGAAAACGTAATATTTCGCCTGCGGACTTAAAACCTAACGTTTAGGGAAAGTGACTTCCGAGAAGGAATTTAAAGCGCGTAAAATGAATTAAGCAATGATCTTATAATATATAGGTATTGTACGAAGTAATGAATACGAGTATGATACGAAGTATTATACGAGTATGTATGAATTATGGTATGTCGTATATGATGAATAGGTATACAAGTTAGAATACGAGAATCATACATATAGAATACGTTATGGGGCTTTAAGCTAAATGTATTGAATATGTAGGATTGTGTAGGAAATATTAAAGTCCAAAGGGAAGTGTGATAAGGCCCAAATGTAAGAATGGTTAAGTCCAATGTAAATTAAATGTGCAAGCCCAAGTTGTTATTAATGTAAAGCCCAAAGCAAATTATTGCAAGCCCAAATAATTAAGCTAAGTTAATTAAGCTAAAGCCCAAAGTAAGTAACCAATGGGTTATGGGATGGTTTAAACCCATGGGGAAACCCATTGATGATCCAAATTAGGGAGCAAGTAAACTTAAAGGCTAAGTAAGTGTGATGAGCAAGTAGACTTAATGCTAAAGTAAACTTAATGCTTAAGTGTTGTAATGGACAAGCAAAGGATATATGTTGTGGAGGCCAAGTAATTTCTTTGAGGAGCATGTTTACTTGATGGCTAAGAGATAAATAGTAAGGAGGTGGGATGATTTAATGACCAAACTACCCTAACCTAGCAAGTCCTATAAATAGAGAGCTTAAGAGTTCATTTGTGGGTTGTTTCATTTCCTACCACACCATATACTTATAAGTTGAGAGCTTATTTGCTTGAGAGAATAAACACATATAAAGTTAGACTTTCCCTTGTTAGATTTCCAACCAACAACTTATAGCTTATTGGTTTGAGAGAATAAGCTAGAAAAGCTAGAAAGCTAGTCTTTCATATTTCAAGAAACAAGAAGAAGATTAAGGTGTAGCAAGTGAACATCAAAGAGTAAGTATTCATAAACCATGATTCTCTTTCTCTTTCATTCGTATAGAAGGGGGTATTGGTAGAACTAGTATGCTAAGGCATGATAAGAATGATTAATGAATGGACATAAGCCGTAATAAGTCATGAATAAGTCATTATACTTATATAAGTTATGAACTAAAAAGGAACTAGCAATAACTTATCATGCTTGCAAGTTAATTAAATATGTATGTCAAGAAGTTAATATGATTAATGAGATGTAAGAATAGTGATTAAAGGACTTAACTCATTAATAGGTCATAAGCAATAAAATCAAGTATGTTATACTTTAATAAGTAAATAAGTTCATGAAGAACACATAATGATTTTACATGAAAATAAGATGTTGTAATATGTAGGTGGAGATGTCTATATAATGGATTGAATTCATTTAGAACGATGAACAAATCTTAAGTAACAAAGTTTTGCCGAAATTCACACGATTCGACGATAATCGTCGAATTCATGAAATTCTCGGAATGGAAGTCGAATTTTGATATTGAGCTTGGAAACATTGGTTTTCAATAGAGACAAGTCTTATTTGGCATTATAGAGTTGCAGACTCAAAAATGACCGGATTCCGACTTAGAACGAAGAAACGAGCATTGAACGTTCGCAAACGTTTATCGTTTTCGTTAAAAATGGACTAATAGGTGAAATTTTAGCAAACGAAGTCGAATAGATAAAATTCTTGCATGAACACGTAGAGTGTGTGATTTGTGAACCGTAGGCTCTTGAACGAGCTAATTCGGACTTATAATGAAGATGTTACGAGGCCGAGAATCTCACAAAATGAAAAATCTGTCAAAAATATATGTGGCACAGAGTCCGCAGCAAGAATGCGACTCCAAGCTTAAATGATCAAGCGCCAAGCACAAAAATGGCTCATGTCCCCTAGAAACTCACGCGCTGCAGTCAGCGAAGTCCGGTCTCCAAGCCCTAATGGGCAACACTGCAGCTGTGATCTTGACTTAACAAAAGGAACAATCAAAGGGGCCATAATACCAATTTACTAAAACCTAGACAGAAAAGAATGGTTACAAGTAGAGTATGAAGGGAAATTGTTTAACAATAAACTAAGGGACTTAATAAAACATTGTTAAGTCATAACTAAACCTCAAGTATGATCACTTAGAGTTAAAGAAAGTTAATTGAAAGTAAACAGAAATGGTGTACAATAAGTGTACATAACCAATGCCGATTAAGTGTCGATTAATAACGTAAGGACGTTAGTAAGCCGTGAGGAAGGATATTTAACTCGAACCGAGTTGTAATAATGAAATAATTTCAATTAAGTTATAGAAAGGAAAGAAGTTGGTAAGAACGATGTAAAAGAACGATGGCAAGCCAGAACCAATAATAACAAATCTAATATTGGATTATATTGAGAAGAAGGGTAAGATTATTTAGAAACTATGTATGTTCATTCATAACCTAATGTGGTATGTTATGTGATTATGTGTTGTAGAGACTGTAAAGACTCAAAGGAAACGTAATTTTACTGCAGCAGACGCTGAAGGCAAGTTTTTCTTAAACCCTTGTCTAACCTTCGTGTTAGCCAAGTTTTCAAATGATTCAAGTTATGAGATACATGTATGGTTTTAAAGAAAGAGTCTAGGCCAGTTTTAACTCGGCTAGACTAATCTTGATAAGTTGATTGAATTATTTATAAGTCTTTCAATATAGAATTGATAACGCTATCCTACGCCAATTGTTTGGTACGGATTCAAGGTAAGCCTGAATATGAATACACAAATGTATTTTCATCGAGTATTCGATGGGCACGTGAGGTTGCCGCAACTTAAACGTACACACGTTTAAAGGATGTAGTGTTGATCAACATAGAGTACTATAGGCTGATCACCTAGAAGTTCTCATAAGATATGCTGGACTTACGGACTTCGTGTCGGGTTGTCCTTTTCAAATAAACTATAAGATGTTCACGTCTTGAACCAGAATTGATGTATTACTGAATATTGTTATTATAAAATGTTTTGAATGAAAAGAAACGTTATTTTAAGTTATTGATAGTACTTCGTAACTATCATCCAGTTATTAAAGATATACGATTCCTATGTTCAAGCATGCTTTTTAAAAGATATTGTTGTACTTGTTGAGCTTGTTATGCTCACTCTTGCTTGAACCATATGAATGCTACTTAGACCGAACGGACCGAAGGATTCGTCAAGGATAAAGCGAAGGTTAAAGCGAACTTGTAGATTACCTATGTAATAGTATAGGTTTGTAATGATAATATTTGACATTATGACAAGAACAAATGTAACGGTTATAAAGAACCTGGGGAATGGTAGTATTGTTTTGGAATATATATAAGACATATTCGTTCTTTTGAGGCATTTCAGTTGAATGTTTGTGTGAACTATAGCACCGTGGAGCACCATCTGTCGGGTTGGAAGATACCCGGATTTGGGGGCGTCACATGATCTATCCTTAACTTTTCATGTATCCGACGTATTCACCTTAATCTTCAATGTTTATCATGATATAGTAAGGGTGAGCAATAAATTTTCCCACCAAATATAAGTTTAATAAATTAAGGATATATCATGATAGAAAGATTTTGAATAATAGCTGGCTAACATTCAACAATATAATTGTGAACGAGCATGGACAAATTTTCATAGCTGAACGAACATTGAACATGAACATATCAATTATATCTGGACCTGGTAATGAAGGTGATCATGTGACACCCCCAATACCGGGTACTTAAATTCCCACATGATTTGGTGTTCACTATACAAACATCATATGTCTATCTACCCATAATAAATGAAAACATTAATAGATAGAAATGAATCCTCTCCTTAAGGAGTTACATCGTAAAAATACATAAATCCTAGGTCATACTAACCTTAAATCTTAACTGCAGAAACATAAACAATTAATCATCTTACACATCATTAACATAAGTCTAAAACAGAAATACATCATCACATAAAACAACAAGTCTTCATCACTTGTTAATCTTGCCCTTGCCTTCGCTAGTAGAAGGCTAGTCGGACCTTTCGTTCTTAACTTCAATGTTATTATTACGCAAGAGTGAGCATGATTGCCCACAACTATAAAAATGAAATAACAATATATAATAACATGCGAGTGAATCAAAGACTTCTGAAATAAAACTCAACTTTTGAATCAAGAATGAATAACAAGAATCAAAAGATTTTTGAGGGTCATAAGACCTTGAACTATGTCTTAGGTTATCAAGGGTTATACTTGAAACCTTTAACAGTCATAAGACTGTGGACTCTTTTACTCGTACTTAGGGGGATCAACCCTTAGTACCATACTGTGCATAATATCTTAACGCTAACGCATAAGAAATCCCTATACAAGGTTGTTCATCTCAGTTTGACACTAGAGTCCGCACCAAAGGAAGTTTGGTTTAGATAAATCAATAAGGGTTCTAAAATTTAGAACGTTCATCAACTATGGACTAGTCTAATCAATAAGGGTTCACTAGTCTAACAAGGTTTAACAATAAATGATATTTAAATTGAATAACAATCTCAAGAGGTATACAATAGAACAAGTATTGTATAACAGAATCATACTTTGAAAAGATAAATAATCTTTAATATAACAAATTGAACTTGGTTAACAATAAGGAGAATTTACTCAACGTAAATTATAAACTTGAATAATGATAACAAGTAGAGTTAGGAAACTTGCCTCGTGCGTAGATTACACGTTAATTATTCACGTTCTTCGATTTAATCCTACGTACCATTCATGTTCACAATACCAGTCAATTATAACGTAACTAGTCATTACAAGTTCATTCTTTTCGTCTAACTCGGATTATGACTATACTAAGTCAAATTACCACATTTATTGTCACCAAATTTTACACTTCACGAACAATAAGTTAACTATGTGTTTAATCATTCAATCCACATTTAATTGTGTTATTGACATTTTAATAACTTATTTTAACATCTCGTTATACTTCTAACATATTTTTATGTTCATTAAATTAGGTTACTATCACATTCATGGACTTGAACACTTTAAAAATTCATTTCTGGACATTCTGAGGTATTATGGGCTATTAAACACTTAAACGCTTAGTGTCTTGGTGTCGCTAGCGGTGGCATACATGACTTGGCTTGTGGCAATCATGGCGTGGGACTTAAGGTAGGTTACTAGCGCCGCGGTGCGGTGAACCAGTACTAGTTCTGTAATTCGCGAAAAATTGCAGAACATGGCCAAAACCTCCAATTAAATTATTTCTACACAAATTTAGACATACCCAAACATTGTCATACACATATAACTATTACTTAACTCTTATAGCATGATTTTAACATGTTATAACACATAATTTGTAGAATCAAAACATATAATTTACTGTTCTTGATATTCTTGAAAGTTTTGAACACAAAACATGAAAATCAACATCACGGGTTCATTATAATATCGAATATGTTCATTTGAAGTTTGATCTCTTCGTTTTAATATACATAATCATGTACTAGTACAAATTTATGATATAACATATGATTGGCGTATCAAACTTTGTACGTAAGGACTTATGGCCATATTTTTATTCTCTGTATATTTTGAATAAACAATGTACAACATAAATTTTATGAAACTGATGATATGAAAATATACAATATACAGTAAAACATGTTATAATAACATCTTACCACATATATAATGTAACGACCCCAAAATTCATACAATTTAATTCTCGACTTCGGTCGTTAATAATACATTCAACCTCTAATTTTACATCATTAAACGATAATACAACCATTGAAATTTGCGAAATAATTAAAATTTTCTATTACAAACTATCCTCGTTCCCAAAACCTTCAACCTTTACATCTAAATATCTCAGAATCATTTTAATACTACAATAGTTTACATTCGCAAAACAATATTACAATTCAATATTAATACATTATTCGAAACATTAGACATGGTTTACAAGAATAACAACTTAGCTAGGGTATTAAATCTTCATATATCACTTTTGATCCATAACAATCAAGTAGCACATAGCGTTACCTTCAATTCTTGAATCTGGAAAATGGTTATTTGCAAGAATGAGCTCGATATTTCAAAGAAAATCTAATGATTTTCATGCATCATGTAAGCACATAATAACATGCTCAACATACAAGAATAATCATAAACAAACATAACATACATGTTATAGTTCACATAACAACTATAAAGATTGAGTTCCTTACTTAATCAACATTCATAGTTCAATCATCATAGTCATAGATTGACTTGCACATTTCATACTTTTGACATATATAATACATCATACACTAAAATTTTAAAGCAGATCATCATCAAGTTCACATAGCAAAAAGGAACTGAAAGACTTTCCTTTACCGGCGTTTTACCAACACGCTAATACTTCGCGTCCTTGCACAACCTACACTATATGTGAGATTGATAATAAATAAAATCAATACTCAATTTCATGGTCAAAATTATTCTAAGACCTTACTTTATCTTATTATCATTTATAATGTCTTTATAGACATCTAACTATTTTATATGCAACTCGGTTTTATTTCATTACCACACATGCTAGACTATCGCACTTGTAGTTTAATGTGCGTATATCACACCATTTTATTATACCACTTTGGTTTCAAAAAATGCATATTCAACACATTGTTTACAAGTTTAATTTTCCTTCAAAAATCAAAAATTGCCCTTTTCAATTTCTTTCTATTATTATTCTTGTATTATCATCTTTTTCATACTCAGATGCACATAACATCCAATATTAGTCATTAGATAAACACGTTGTATACCAAAGTTTAGAAACACTATTACTCTTAGGCATTTTATCGAGCACGTTATGTGCACACATCAACTTATCTCAACTCTTGATCTTAAATGGTTAATTATGCATAGAATATGATAACACATATCTATACTCATTACATATGTAAAAACATATTTTTAATCATCAAAATATACCATCACCCAAAATCTTAATTCAAACAGAATTATAAAACTCATCTTCACAATTTCTTTAACAAAATGTTATTTTTGTTTTTAACATAACTCCTTCGTTACATGTCCATTTTTGTTCCTTCTTATATAGAATTAACCCTTACTCAATGTACTACAACCTCATATAGGCCTTAAAGTCAGACCCTTATCCATCTAAACCAGATTCTGTAATTCATCAACTAGTCTTGAAAATTTCATTTTTTGGACATCCTTACTAAACAATTTATTTCGGACATGATCCGGTCCATAAAATGGCTCAATCTCGCGTTTCTGGCTACAACTTTACAATTTAAAGTTTCTTCAAATTCAAAACACACAAGTTTATATGAATTGTTCAAAGTCAGAAACCGTAACAGTTTTGATTTTTTTGGCAGATTATTTTCCCTTCGGACCAGCCTTACTAAAACAGACATTGCAAGAAATCTACAAAGAGTTTTCATGTGATTCCACTTTCAGAATATAGCTTACTTCCATATCTTCGATTTGATATAAGGCTCACTTTCTAACTCATTATACCCAGAGAGGCATGAATTTTACAAGATTTGTCCACAATTACTCAAAACCTACGAATTTTGTTCTTCAAATTCTCTTTCCATTTCATTTTCTTTCTTGAATCCTCTTGTTTGATTCTTGATAATCCAAGATTAAACCTATACAAACAAGATTAAGCATGATCTACTACCCTAGAACATAAATCTACCCAAAAAAAATCAAAGATTAAATAAGAGTTTAGAAGTTACCTTCTTCTAACTTTTTCTTCTTCTTCTTCTTCTTCTTCTTCTTCTTCTTCTTCTTCTTCGAGCTCATCTCAATTCCTCTATTTCTCTCTATCTCTCTCAATTTCTCCTACATTATGAAGAACATAAAAATATAATTAAAACAAGGAATTTAGATTATAACCTTATTAGTATGAATTTAAGAGAGAGATGGAGATAATGAGTATGGGGCTTGTTTTGTCTTCTCAAAGCTTTCCTTCTTCTTCTTTTTTCTTCCTCTTCTTCTTCTCCTACAACTCTCTCTAACTCTCTTCTTCTTTCTTTGGTTTGTTTTCTAAAACTAACATACTAACTTGTAGTATATACATATAATATACAATACTAGTAATATATGTGACGCCCCCAAAATAGGTATACATCACCCATCTTGAGTCGCCAAATACATGGTACAAAATTCAAATACAACTTAATTATACAACAGTCGTGTAGAATACGACTAAACATATGTTGTGAGTTTTAATACAAATATTGTCATCTAGACAATATACAAACTCAATGGGGTCTTCATTACATTTATTGTCACACTATTTAACAGAATAGTGAGGACTACTAATACTATCATCTGGTCCATCACTCCGTTCCCCGACTCGTCCCAGCTATATTCTCATTTCCTGAAGAGAATGTTGAAAGAAAGGGTCACTCAACTAGCCCAAAGAAGAAATATTATGACTAAGATAATGCAGAATAAATTATCATTAGCCTTCAACAGTGTTAAACTGATAAAATATAACAAACATCAAGTTTAACTACAGCGGAACAAGCAATCCATTAGAAGAGTCAAGTAGAGAATAAAATCTACTATCTTCTATGATTTAAAAGGTTTTTCATGACTTTTATTGCTGGGACTCAGCTTAATAAATAATCCACATCATCGAATCACCCTTGCATTACGGCCAAGGATATTCTTTAGTATCACAACCACAATTATCCATGCACTACGGGCCAAGAATATTTGTGTATTCATTAATGGTCATGATCATGCCAACAACTATCCATCAATGTACTACGAGCCAATGAGGACTTTTTCCACATCATTTGTAATATTACGGTCATGATTACACCGAATAATCCCTGGTCATAATCATACCAAGTCCATCTATGCACTACAGTCCACATATGACTTTCAACATAATATAAACATGAGGATGATTACAATGATATAAGAATTCAATAAAACAAGTTCAAGAATTAATTTATCCATGAATCAATAACGTCCAAATTGTCAACATGATACTGCTTTGTAGAGTAAAATTCAAGAATGCTCAGAAGAATATTTCCATGAAAAGATACTGGATGAAGCGTAAATATCAAGGATATTCCACTAATTTCATGGAGTATAGAAGTCAAAACTTTAACTAACTGAGTATAATAACGAATGGAATAACAAAAGAAATCACCATACATGCGGTACTTCACATAGACAGGTTATTCTAACAGATTAATAAGTAATCGAACCGGTCAAAGTAAATTTCAAGACCGAAGCGGGATATTCCAACAGAATAATAAAGATGGAACCAGTGTCCAAATAAAACGCATGCATGTGATATTCCAATGTAATAATAATAAAGATTTAAACCAGTCCCACAGAAAGCCATTGCATGTGATATTCCAAATGTAATAATAAAGACGGAATAATGAGAAGAATGTCACCAACTATAAGGTAGCCACAGATACTGAGTTATTCCAATGTAATAATAAAGAATGGAATAACATAAGTTCTCTTCACGAATACAAAAGAATAACACCCCTTACGAGTACAACAAATAATATTCCCTACCTTAAGAAGAAGAGTATTGGATATATGAGTAGTGAAGTAGTAGGATACTTTTCTTCTTCTCTCTATAGTTTATCTCTCTAGAGTTTCAGTGAATTCGTAAGAAATAATGAAGGAATGAACTTCTATTTATAGAAAAGTAAACTGCATAGTAACTAACTCATGAACGGTCCAGATTGATTTACTTTAATCTGATGGTCCATATTTAAAGAAAAATCTTTTAAATAAAATATAATATATTCTACTTATAATCTAATAAAATGAATAACTTTATAAAAGATTTTACTATGCAAATACTATGCAGGCACTATGCATAATAAAATATAATATATTCTAATTATTGTCTAATAAAATAAATAACTTTATAAAAGTATTCATTTTTTATATAAAAAAGATTTTACTATGCAAAATACTATGCATACACTTATGCAACACTATGCATAATAGAATATAATATATTCTAATTATAGAATAACTTTATAAAAGTATTATGTTTTATATAAAAAGATTTTCTGTATTATTACATTAATAATACCAACAAAACTGAGTGACTTATCACGTAAGCATCAATAATCAATACCGTAAGCTACTTGTCGCAACCACACGTATTATCGTATTTTTAACACCGTGTTTCAATAGCTAACAGATAAAACTTCCGCCGTTATTTTCATAAAGTATTTTTATCGTTTTCTCAATCTGACAATAATTCCGTTGTGGGGTCCACCAATGATTGTGCCATTGTACGAATATTTCCTGTTAAAACGAATATTCCCCGACCAATCGAATATTATATAACAACTTGCGTACTTTGCAAAATTTATAAATATTACCCAAAACTATAACATTATATCAAATTTACTCCATAATATTCAAAAATGATATTTATAGAATATTTATCTTTATTTATAAAAGTTGGGGTCTTACAATATATAATATATGTAACTCCTAGTAATTATTATATATACTAATTACTAGTTAATACATAGGTTACACCAACTTGAACTTGAAAAGCCTAAGACCATGTTTGGCAAATACTCATTATTTTAATTAATCAATGGTTTAACATCAATCAATCTCATCAAATTGTCACATAATTATATTTACTTGTTAATTATAATTTCGTAACAATCATCACATAACTCATCTAATTTAATTATCTCAATTAAATTAGAACTATAACATAAAATTATTATATTAATTAAATTAAATACTAAATATTCATTTAATTAATCTACTACACTTAATTACATTACTCTATAATCAAAACCAAATTTATTTATTTAACTCGATAAATAATTCAATTAAATATTTATATATATTAAAATTAATATATAACATTCTCTTCACATCAATTCACATATTCTACAATATAAGACATACACATACTCACACCCAACATATCTCATAAATAATATTTTTATTTATAAAATTCTCATTTATAAATTCTAAAAATCTGGGATGTCACATCCTTCCTCCTTATAAGGATTCCGTCCTCTAATCACCAAACCCTACCTTACTCAAGTTTTCCTCAAATCTATTCATTGAATAACTTCAACACATTACCTTAATATAGGTTTTATATTTTCTACTCTCACCATTCTTGATAATAAATTCTTATAAGTTTTATTTCATAACATTTACTTAGACTCAATTATATTTGAGTATTACATATTCTTTGACCCGTTCAATATCTTTCTCTAAAGATCATTATCATATACTATATGATCAAACTCTTGGGACATTACATTCACCCCTTCTTCTAAGAATTTAGTCCTCGAAATTTTTGACTTACTAATTTTCATTCATTCCCTTTATCAAAAATAGATTTTATGTTACTATCTATTTATTCATTAGGTTCTGCAACCCAATTCTTTCTCTAAAGATCTTTCTAAGACCATCATATTCCTCACCCCATCCTCTTCTAAGAGTTTCACATTTCTCTTCTTTCTGAAAATTATTATTTTTTGCTTAATTTTTCTCATCCTTTCCACCTTCACCTTTCAGAATAATAAGAATCTTCCACAATTGCTCAATAATTGGGAAGCGATATGAATAACAGGAATTCAAAAGATTCCAAATCATGCTGAGGGGTCACAAGACCGTGAACTCTATTCTTGGTTTACTAGTGCTTCAACTCAATCCTTCACACTGCAAACCAGAGTGTTTATTAATCACAAAGACTGAAAAGACCCTCCTCACATACACTAGGTGGCCAGCCTATTGTACCACTACGGGGACGTAACGTAGTGTTTTGTAACGATTATATGCGTTGCGCTCGGAACCATTGTTGTGACACCCCCAAATCCTGGTACTTCATTTCCTCAAGATTTGGTGTTCACTTAATCAAAACATTCATTTCTAACTACCCAATTATAATAAAATTGAATAATAAAAACACCCCTATACATGTGATTAAACTTCAATAAAACTCTCCTAGGTTATCTAACCTTTAACAACAATCATTCAAATGCGGAAATTTAAATAAACTTCATTATAATCTTTAAACCAAAGTCTGAAAGTAAACTATCAAAATCATTACAAGTCTTCAGATTTATTCATCTTTCCTTTTCCACTTCTTGGTGCTAGGTACGCGTCCACCTGCTCCAACTTTAGTCAGTAAGAAATTTTACAGAGCAAGAGTGAGCAAACAAGGCCCACTTGAAATAACAATAAATAAATCTTTAAACTTTTACATCAATTGCCAATATTAGGCTCAATAGAACCTGAACAATATATTCTATTAACTTTCTCGAAAATTATAACATTCACCGAGGGTCTAATGACCACGAATCATGTCCACAGCTTATAAGTAATCTTTCAACTTTAACTTTAACAAATATAAGACTATAAGGACTCCACGTGCTTAGGGGATCAACCCTTCGTACAATGTATTCTACACAACTATTTCAACGCTAAGCGTAAACCTCTATTAAAAGAGTTGTTCATCTCACTATTTAGAGTACAAGTCCGCACCAAAGGAAGTTTGGTTTGGATAAGCTTTCAAGATAATTTGGAATTCAACGAACATCAACTAAGGAGTAGTTGAATAAGACCAATAACACTATACTATAGAATAATCGTGATTGAATCAATTATAGTAAACTAAAGTCATGCATTAGGAATAATCTAATAGCATACAATTTGAATTACTATAGCATACCTTGCTTGAACAACACTAAACCAAGGTTAATTAGAATTGAATAATAAGCATGCATAGCATATATAGTTGTGCATGCTAAACCACAAGTTAAATATAAGAATAACTTGCTCCAAATAACTTACATCATTATATTGTAATCTAATTGAAAATAGTAATTGAATTAACAAGATAATAGATTAGAGAACTTGTATCGTCATGAGTAACTAGATATAATGACTTACTCAATAATAGGCAATCTAGCTCTACGAAAGTGTAGAAATAGCAACTTACAATAATTGTAATTGATTTTGAAAACAATAATGTACCAAATGAAATTAAACTCGCACAATGAAGTTTTGAGTTAGAGAACTTGCCTTTAGCACAAGCTAAACCTTACAACTTGAATCAATACCCTATACATATGTCATCATGACATAATTAGTAATTACCAACATTTTATATCTATATAATCAAAATATATACATCATGTAGGTTAAATTACCAATTTACATAATCAAACCACGTTAATACTAATTAACTCTTGATAACATGCTCATTCATAGTTTAATACTACTTAAATCATCATTTAACATTCATATTATTAACACATAACATTTATTTTCAAAATTTGTATACTTAAACAAAATCTGTAAACATTCTCAGTTAACTTTCATGCCACATTTCACATTTACATCATGGAATTACGCGTTTATGATGACAGTGTGATGGATATATGTCATTGGCATGGTGAATATACTATGAAGCCACACTGCGGCATGGTGATGGTATATACCACTAACGTCTTGTTAATTGCTACCAATTGTATGCGAAACTCAAGTATCGACTGACAGCTTTGGCAACAGTACAAGAAAAAGCCAGTTTGGAATAAAAGCTCGAATCTAATAGACTGATTAACAAGTAATACACATATAGACTTCATATAAACATATTGTGAAGACTTCTAACATGATTTTACCCATAAAATAACTTAAACATCAAAGTTACAACACCCAATTTCAATGTTTTTGGCAAAAACTCCGTTGTTGACATTTTTTTATGAAAACCAACACTGTGATTTTGTTTTTCAATCAAAACAGAAATTTCAAAACATCATAGTTATAATTATACATACTCTATCAATTTCAATAATCAATTTTTCAATTTAACAACTAATTAAACCTTAATTTCTATTTTAAATTAAGCCATGTTCATATATATATTTTCATGTAAACACTGTAATATACTTTCTTCCACAAAACACATATATACATGAATTACTTTATCTATAATCATATATAAACTCATGGAATAACCTTATAATCAATAATCATACAAAACTACATACATAACAATAATTTATCCTTTATAAAAATTTTCACAGAGAACTTTTTGGAAGAAGAAGTCTAAACTTTTAAAGAAGAGATTAAGCTCCTACCTTTGATTAGGAAGATGATGGCTATTCTTTTCTCCAATTCCTTTCTCAAAAACCTGTTAGAATCACTCATTTTTTCTCTCTATAGTTTTCTTCTTCTCTCCCTTTTTCTTCTTCTGAGCTTTCTTTCTTCCTAACTCTAACATACGTAGAATAATATAACGTATATATATTAAGTATAGGATTTTAACTGACATCAGTTATAGAATTTTGAAAATCAAAAGCCATAAGGCTTGTTTGGCTAACCACTAAAAATATAATCAATTAACCCTTATGCCTTGTTTGGTAAAACACAATTAGATTAAAGACTTCATAGGCATTAGGCCTTGTTTGGCAAAACTGAATTAAACTCCCTTAATTTATTTTAATAACTCCTTTATAGCAAGGTTATTAGTCACACTTTTATTTAATTAATTAATCAATTAAAACATTAATCTATTAAATTACTTTAGCACATAATTTAATATCACATAACTATAATTTCTTTTATAATTGTAATTTTATTCGACTAACTACTATTTTAAATTACAATTTCCCATTTAAAATATTATAATTTATTTAAATCACTATAAGCTCTCTAGCTTACTTATTAAATTAATTTGGTATATAATTTCATAACAATTAATTTTCTTAGCTCCTTAATTATTTATTCAACAAATAATTAACTAAACCACATCAACTCAAATTGTCATTAAATACTTATATAATTCAATAAATATTTAATATTGCAAATAAATATTTAATATTTAATATTTAATTATTTATTTAACAAATAATTAACTAAACCACATCAACTCAAATTGAACAATTATTTATTCAAAATTATATAAATCAATAAATATTTAATAGTATACTTTAAAATTCTGGAATGTTACATCATTCCCTCCTTACAAGAATTCTGTCCTCAGAATCACAACTCAAACAAATCATTCGTTACATTCTTCCCTACTTACAAAGATTCTGTCCCCAAAATCGAAGACACAAATTAAACAAATAACTCAGGGTACTCTTTTAACATTTTCTCTTCGAGTTCCCACGTAGCTTCTTCAGCGTTGTGGTTCTTCCATATCACCTTTACTGAAGGTATCACTTTATTCCTGAGCACTTATTCTTTCCTGTCAACTATCTGGATAGGAACCTCTTCATAAGACAAATCTTTCTCAAACTGTAACTGTTCATACTCGATCACATGTTTGTAGTCGGGTTTATATGGTCGTAACACCGATATGTGAAAAACATTATGAATTTTTTCCAACTATGGAGGTAGAGCTACCTCGTAAGCCACTTCTCCCACTCTTCGCAGCACTTCAAAGGGTCCAATAAACCTCGGGCTTAGCTTTCCCTTTTTACCGAAATAAAGTTTCCCCTTCCAGGGAGAAACTTTTAAGAATACAAAAGTTCCTACGTCAAATGCACGATCTTGTCTGTGTTGATCAGCATACTTTTTCTGTCTGTCTTGGGCTACTACTAATCTTGTCCTGATGAGTTTGACAACGCCAACGCTTTATTCTACTGATTACGGTCCTAATAAATTGGTGTTCACCGACTTCATCCCAGCACAATGGAGTTCTGCACTTTCTGCCGTACAATGCCTCGTAAGGTGGCATGTCGATTCTCGCATGATAACTGTTGTTGTAAACACATTCCACCAACGGTAATTGTTCTTCCCAGCTTCCTTTAAAGTCCATGACACATGCTCTCAGCATATCTTCCAATGTCTGAATTGTTCGTTCACTTTGGCCATCTATTTGTGGATGATAAGACGTACTCATTCGTAACTGTGTCCCCATGCATTCTTGTAGTCTCTTCCAGAAATTCGATGTGAATCACGGATCTCTATCGGACACAATTGATACTGGCACCTCGTGCCTCGAAACGATCTCTTTAATGTAAAATCTTGCCAACTGATCAAGATTGAATATAATCTTTATTGGTAGAAAGTGCGTTGATTTCGTCAGTCTGTGCACTATCACTCAAATCGCATCGCATCCTCTCTGAGTAGTTGGAAGACCCACCATAAAATCCATCGTGATGTGTTCCCACTTCCATTCCGGTATTTCCAATGGTTGAAGTAATCCGCTGGGTCTTTGATGTTTGGATTTTACTCTTTGACATGTCAAGGATTTCGCTACGCATTCTGTAACGTACCTTTTCATATTCGGCCACCAAAAATGTCGGCGCAAATCTTGATACATTTTCGTGATTCCTGGATGAATTGAATATTTTGAGCTATGAGCTTCGGTCAAAATTTCGTCTTTCAGTTCTAGCACTGCTGGAACCCAAATTCTTCCCTCAAACCGTAGTAATCATTCGGTATCGACCTTGTATTTTACATTACCGCCTTCAACCAGATTCTCTTTAATTTTTCCACACTCTTCATCTTGTAGTTGAGCATTCTTCACTTTGTCCCCTAAAGTTGGACCCGCTTCTATCTGGAATAGTTGTTCATTAGATTCTTTTGGAAATTTGATTTTCAACTCCAGCTTTGTCATTGCTAAAATGAGCTCCTCCTGAGTTGTTATCAGCATCAACTTCTCTCGACCTTTCCTACTTAAAGCATCTACAACCACATTCTCTTTTCCCGGATGATAAAAGATTTCATAATCATAATCTTTTATCAATTCCATCCACCTTCTTTGACGCATGTTCAAATCCTTCTGAGTGAAATTATGCTTCAGACTTTTGTGGTCTGTGTAGATCTCACATTTCTCTCCATAAAGATAGTGTCTCCATATCTTAAGAGAAAATACAACTGCAGCAAATTCCAAATCATGAGTCGGATACCCTTTCTCATAATCCTTCAGTTGTCTTGATGCATAGGCAATAACTTTGCCGTTCGGCATAAGAACACAACCCAACCCTTTGTGTGAGGCATCACTATACACCATAAAATTTCCTGTATTATCTGGTAACGTCAACACAGGTACCACACTTAATTTTTTCTTCAAATCTTGGAAACTCTCTTCACACTTCTCCGTCCAAACGAATTTTCAGTTTTCCTTGTCAAATTTGTTAGCGGAGTGGCTATCTTAGAAAAATCTTGAATAAATCTTCTATAATAATCGGACAGTCCCAAGAAACTCCTCACTTTTGCTTTGTTCATGGTTGTTCCCAATTGATTCTGACTTCCACTTTTGATGGATCCACCGAAAATCCCATCCTTGTCAATAACATGACCCAAAAATTGTACACGGTCGAGCTAAAATTCACACTTAGAGAATTTCGCGTACAGCTTTTCCTTCCTTAGTGTTTCCAATGTCAAACGTAAATGTTCCACGTGTCCTTCTTGAGTTTTAGAATACACCAGAATGTCATCAATAAATACCACTACAAACTTGTCTAAGAATGGTTTAAACACCCCTGCTCACAAATCCATGAACACAAATAGGGCATTTGTTAAACCAAAAGACATCACCAGAAACTCGTAATGTCCGTACCGAGTTCTGAATGTCATTCTAGGTATATCCTCCTTTCTTACCTTTAATTTGTGATACCCACTTCTCAAATCTATTTTCGAGAAATATTTAGCACCCTTCAGCTGATCAAACAAGTCATCTATTCTAGGCAACGGATACCTATTCTTAATAGTGACCTTGTTTAACTCCCTATAATCAATGAAAAGTCGCATTGATACGTCCTTCTTCTTCACGAATAATACTGGCGCTCCCCACGATGATACGCTTAGTTGAATATATTTCTTGCCCAGCAACTCTTGCAACTGTACCATCAGTTCCTTCATTTCTACCGGAGCCATTCTGTACGGGGCCTTCGATATCGGTGTTGTTCCCGGTGCTAAGTCGATCATGAACTCAATTTCTCTATCAGGAAGAAGTCCTGGAAAATCTTCTGGAAACACGTCTTTGAATTCCCTCACTACTGGTATTTCTTCTAGTTTCACACCCTTCTTCTGAGTATCAACTTTGTAAGCTAAATAGCCCACACAACCTTGACTCAACAATTTCTTGGCATGCATAGTCGTCAGACATTTCATGTGTCTAGGCGACTTGCTATCATGAAATACTACCTTTAACGGAGTCATAAGGTTTACACAATTCTTGTGACAATCGATTACTGCTCCATATTTGAACAATCAATCCATCCCCAAAATTACATCAAATTCCCCTCGAGTCTAATCGGAATCAAATCTAGCAACAAGATATTTTCCTTAATGTTCGCCCTACAGTTCTTGTATACGAATCTAACAGGGATTACTTCCTTATTCGCAATTTCTATGTTCAAAGGAAAATTTAGTTCTTCTCTAGGCAATTCTAACCTCTTAGCAAATTCATCAAATATAAATGAACAAGTAGCACCCGAATCGAATAATATATAAGCATTTATATCATTGATTGGGATAATACCTGACACTACATCTTTTAATTGCACAACATCTTGCATAGTCATGTTGAAGGTTCTGGCTGTGGGTTTGTTTGATGATGTAGGTCCTGCAGTGGCCCATGTACTTCCATTGTTACCTCCATTGCTTCTGGTTGTCACTCCTTCCCTCTTCTTAGGGCATTCACGAGCAAAGTGATCCTTGGATTCACACGTGAAGCATACATTCTTCTTCGGTTGAGTGCAATTTGGGGCGATGTGACCCTCCTGGCCACAATTGAAGCAAACTCGTTTCCCCATCAAGCATGCACCTTTATGAAATTTCCCACATGTCGCACATGCTTCAAACTTTTTGTTTTGCTGGTTACCCTGATGGTTTCCAGCACCTATGTTCCCATTCCACTTCCTCTTCAAGTTGTTGTTGTCATCACTCCTGGCCCTTCCCGAGTTTTATTGGCCTGCCACCAATAACTAGCTTCTGCTTTCAACATGAATATTGCGAAAGCAGTCTTCTGATCATCCCCTACCCTAGCGACATCGAATACTTTTTCTATCTCCATAATCCAGGTTAGTGCTTCGACTGGATTCATAGACCCACAAAATTCAGGTGGTCCAACCGCCTTGAAATCCTTAAACGTTGTAGCATGGTTTTGTGGTTGATTCTGCAACGCTCCTGTCAGTAGGGTCACTAGTTGTTGAACGGGGTTACCGTCAACATTGTCGTTATTGGTAGTTCTCTCATTGTTTCTCTATCGGGGTGGTTCACGTCTGGGAGGCATTTTCTGTTAAAACAAAACATCTATTAGACTAACTCAACTTCTTTAAGTATTTTCTAATTAACTTGCCTCCATAAAAGAAATACCACATAACACATAACACTTTGAATAAAGTAACAACTTTTATTTATTCAAAACCTTTTTGGAAAACATAAAACAATAGCATCACTGCTATCTACATTACTTTACTGAACTATAAAAGTTTCAGGACAACATCATAATCATATCCCATAGGTTGTATAACACTTGGGATTTGCAATTTATTTAATCATTCACTCATCTTACAACAACTACGATGTTCAATTAAGATACTTCTTAGCCCTATCACGTTCTTCCTCCATGACTCGAAACATTGTCCTGCGATCTAATACATATGATGGCAGCATCTCGAACTGAATCGGATATCCCATGACCCGATCTTGAGCTCGACTAATTGCGGTGTCAAATACTTTATCCATCTCTTCAATCTTCATCCTTTTCGCCTATGAGTTCCTTACTGCTCTTCCAATTCATTGATAAGCTTCCTCGTATGCATCTTTAGCTCTTGCCCTCTTAGCAACTTCTTCTCTCAGCTTGTTCTTCAGTTCAGCGACCACTTCGATCAATTCCTCTTTCTCTCCTTCAGTCTGTACAAGTTTCTCCTTGACATTTGTCAATCGTTCCTCACGATCCAGGATCTCACTGTCTTTTTGTGTCATTGCAGTTTGTTGTTCAGCTACTAACTCCTGCAATTCCTCAACTGTATCTTGAAGTTCCACGTTACGGTCATGCACCTCATCGTATATACGGCTAGCTATCGAGTTAAGTGGAATCCTTTCTTCCTCGTCCTCATCATCCTCATCCTCTTGTGGTAACTCAATGGGATCCTCCTCATCTGTTTCCATGTCATCATCCTCATCTTCAACTACTGTGACCAACGGGGCTGACTCCCGTGGCAGTAGTTGTTCCCAAACTACCTGAATGTCGTGAGGCTCCTCCTCTATAGGCATTTGAGGTCCCTCATCCCTAGCCTGACTGGATTCTCTGACATTAGTCATCCTAACAACAAAGTTTTAAAGTTTTAATTATTAATCATTACTACTCGGCACTCACGAGTACATAAACTATAAACACATAAGCACATAAGTGTTTTATTACTTCTTTCTTAAAACTCGATAAGAGTTATCTCCACTATCTTTTCAAAGGTTACTTCCAAGGCTTGTCCCCCCACCTAAGGTTCATAACCTAAAGGCTTTGATACTAACTCAGACACCCCCAAATCCTGGTACTTCATTTACTCAAGATATGGTGTTCACTTAATCAAAACATTCATTTCTAACTACCCAATTGTAATAAAATTGAATAATAAAAACCTGCCCATACAGGATGAAACTTAAATAAAACTCTCCCAGGTTATCTAACCTTTAACAACAATCATTCAAATGCGGAAATTTAAATAAACTTCATTACAATCTTTAAACCAAAGTCTGAAAGTAAACTATCAAAACTATTACAAGTCTTCAAGATTTATTCATCTTTCCTTTCCCTCATCGGTGCTAGGTACGTCACCCGCTTCAACTTTAGTCGTAAGAAATTTTACAGCAAGAGTGAGCAAACAAAGGCCCACTTGAAATAACAATAAATAAATCTTTAAACTTTTACATCAATTGCCAATATTAGGCTCAATAGAATTGAACAATATATTCTATTAACTTTCCTCAAAATTATAACATTCAATTTGAGGGTCTAATGACCACTTAATCATGTCCACAGCTTATAAGTAATCTTTCAACTTTAACTTTAATAAATATAAAGACTATAAGGACTCCACGCACTTAGGGGGATCAACCCTTCGTACAATGTATTGTGCACAACCATTTCAACGCTAAGCGTAAACCTCTATTAAAAGAGTTGTTCATCTCAAAGATTTAGAGTACAAGTCCGCACTCAAAGGAAGTTTGGTTTGGATAAGCTTTCAAGATAATTTGAATTCAACGAACATCAACTAAGGAGTAGTTGAATAAGACCAATAACACTATACTATAGAATAATCGTGATTGAATCAATTATAGTAAACTAAAGTCATGCATTAGGAATAATCTAATAACATACAATTTGAATAACTATAGCATACCTTGCTTGAACAACACTAAGCCAAGGTTAATTAGAATTGAATAATAAGCATACATATCATATATAGTTGTGCATGCTAAACCACAAGTTAAATACAAGAATAACTTGCTCCAAATAACTTACATCATTATATTGTAATCTAATTGAAAATAGTAATTGAATTAACAAGATAATAGATTAGAGAACTTGTATCGTCATGAGTAACTAGATATAATGACTTACTCAATAATAGGCAATCTAGCTCTACGAAAGTGTAGAAATAGCAACTTACAATAATTGTAATTGATTTTGAAAACAATAATGTACCAAATGAAATTAAACTCGCACAATGAAGTTTTGAGTTAGAGAACTTGCCTTTAGCACAAGCTAAACCTTACAACTTGAATCAATACCCTATACATATGTCATCATGACATAATTAGTCATTACCAACATTTTATATCTATATAATCAAAATATATACATCATGTAGGTTAAATTACCAATTCACATAATCAAACCACGTTAATACTAATTAACTCTTGATAACATGGTCATTCATAGTTTAATACTACTGAAATCATCATTTAACATTCATATTATTAACACATAACATTTATTTTCAAAATGTGTATACTTAAACAAAACTATCAGAACATTTTGTTAACTCGCGCCGCGGCGCCACAGTTTACACTGTGGGTCGCGATGCGGCGTGGTGATGGTGTTGCAAATGTGGTGAATATACTTCTGAAAGCATCATTGCGGCGATGGTGATGAAATCTTGGCTTCACTAACGTCTTCTTTGGGCATGGCCAAGGTGAAACTCTAGTATCGAATTTACGACTTGACAAGCAAAGACAAGAAAAAGCTAATTTGGCCCAAAAGCTCGAATCTAATAGACTGATTAACAAGTAATACACATATAGACTTCATATAAACATATTGTAAAGACTTCTAACATGATTTTACCCATAAAATAACTTAAACATCAAAGTTACAACACCCAATTTCATGTTTTTGGCAAAAACTCCATTCTTGACATTTTTTATGAAAACCAATACTGTGATTTTGTTTTTCAATCAAAACAGAAATTTCAAAACATCATAGTTATGATTATACATACTCTATCAATTTCCATAATCAATTTATCAATTTAACAACTAATTAAACATTAATTTCTATTTTAAATTAAGCCATGTTCATATATATATTTTCATGTAAACACTGTAATATACTTCTTCCACAAAACACATATATACATGAATTACTTTATCTATAATCATATAAAAACTCATGGAATAACCTTATAATTAATAATCATACAAAACTACATACATAACAACAATTTATCCTTTATAAAAATTTCACATAGAACTTTTTGGAAGAAGAAGTCTAAACTTTTAAAGAAGAGATTAAGCTCCTACCTTTGATTAGGAAGATGATGGCTATTCTTTTATCCAATTCCTTTCTCAAAAACCTGTTAGAATCACTCACTTTTTCTCTCTATAGTTTTCTTCTTCTCCCCCTTTTTCTTCTTCTGAGCTTTCTTTCTTCTTAACTCTAACATACGTAGAATAATATAACGTATATAGTAATAATTGATATATTAAGTATAGGATTTTAACTGACATCAGTTATAGAATTTTGAAAATCAAAATCCATAAGGCTTGTTTGGCTAACCACTAAAAATATAATCAATTAACCCTTATGCCTTGTTTGGTAAAACACAATTAGGTTAAAGACTTAATAGGCATTAGGCCTTGTTTGGCAAAACTGAATTGAACTCCCTTAATTTATTTTAATAACTCCTTTATAGCAAGGTTATTAGTCACACTTTTATTTAATTAATTAATCAATTAAAACATTAATCTATTAAATTACTTTAGCACATAATTTAATATAACATAACTATAATTTCTTTTATAATTGTAATTTTATTCGACCAACTAATATTTTAAATTACAATTTCCCATTTAAAATATTATAATTTATTTAAATCACTATAAGCTATCTAACTTACTTATTAAATTAATTTTGTATATAATCTCATAACAATTAATTTTCTTAGCTCCTTAATTATTTATTCAACAAATAATTAACTAAACCACATCAACTCAAATTATCAATAAATACTTATATAATTCAATAAATATTTAATATTTAATTATTTATTTAACAAATAATTAACTAAACCACATCAACTCAAATTAAAAAATTATTTATTCAACAATAAACATATCCATTAAATACTTATATAAATCAATAAATATTTAATATTATACTTTAAAATTCTGGAATGTTACAATTGTCCCCGAAAACATGTCCCCTTATAGGGTTGTTCACCTCAGCTTTTCAACATCTGAATCCGCACCAAAACAATTTAGTTTGGCATAACTTTTCAATGAACGTTTGAATTTCATGAACATCTTCCAATAATCGTCTAGCTGAATCAAATAGCATAGACTTCTACAATAATTCGGACATCAATCGAAATATACATATATATATATATATATATATATATATATATATATATATTCTCACATCTTAAATAAATCTCAAAAATCTTTTTATGACTTCATGATACCGCACTGTATTTACAGTCCATTTGAGGATTCCGTCATTTTGTGACTTTGTCATACTACATCATACCATAGTGGGCTGACGATTCTTAGATCACATCCAACACTAAGAAATTCTGCATTGATAACTCCATTGTTTTTATCATCTTTGCACCAGGTTCCATGATGCATTAATGATATAAAATATATTTTGATATTTTCAAATCATTTTTTTCTAGCCAAAACAATTAGCATAGACTATTCTTTAAATAGTTCAATAGGTAACGATGTGTCAGTGTCCCGAAGTCCACACATACATATTTGTCACCATGCGTTGAGAGTAAAAATTCATTTTAAAAAGGCACATAGTGCGGATTTAGCTTGATGTCAAAAATTTGAAGTCTAGCATAGCTAGAAGATTTGGAAAAATTTATGTCTCCACCTTCTATACTGATCCATTGCTTTATAATTCTATCTATTCCCATAATCCTCAATTCTTCATTCATAACTTAATTATACCCCAGTTCATCAAACTTACCGCACATTGGAAGTTCAGACTTGCCACAATAATATGAGTTTAAGAACTTATCCTAGTCGGGACCATAGGCGTCCATTTCTTTGAGGGTTCAAAACATACCATATTATTATGAGTCACGAACTTACCATATGCATTAGTTTTAAGAATCATACCTAATCCTAATAATATATGTCTAATCTTAATAGTTTCTAACTATCAAACATACATGAGAAAAGAATCACCTTTTCGTCACATATACATTGATAAATATGACACCAACATTCCAATGATTATCAATATGATAAACCGAAAAAGCAAACACAAAACCCTCGCCTATACAAATATTTGTACAACTCAACCATCAAATGAGTCCTCAATTAAAATCCCACCTAACTCTATCTTACTCTTAACTTGCTCTTTGCTCGATACGAATTCCTCGTATCACATCATCTATAACTCCTCGTGAGTTATCTCGTACTATTTCATAGTACTCCATCTTCATAGCATTAAGCTATAATTATTCAAACATTACAGACCATCTTTCTTTTATAACTTAAACTGATCACGTCGTGATCTTATTCTATAATCATTTCTCTTAAAATTCTTTTGTTAACTTATGATCGTTTTGTTTTACGATTCTCTTTCTTTTCTTTCATTTACGACATTATTCGTTATCTTTGTTATTGGAGTTAGGTAACTCCCATTTCTTATCTACATATCTCTTCAAGATTCTTCTTTGAATCTTCTTGTTTATATAACAATTCCTGCTTTAAGAATTTCCAACCTCATTTACAATGTTCAACATTCCAATCGAGTTCCACATTTTCATCATACGTAACCATTTTCTAAACTTGGTACACATCGAGTCTCTAATAGTTTCAATATGGTATGCTGAGTGGTTTCCCACAAACAACCAACAAACTAGGTTCCGAGTTGCTAGTTCGTATATACCTCCGCTCTATGAAGGAATCGTTTAGCCCATATACCATACATCAACTACTAAAGAGTACAATTGTACCATACTTAACTATAACTTTTATTCTTAATTTCTTTATCATTCTCTTCTTATAGACATTGTCTATTTATTATCACCTTACATTCTTATTGGAGTTGGGTAACTCCATAACTCTACGAGATTCTTCTTTGAATCCTCTCACACATGTTTTTAATCCCTTCTCTATACATTTCTTAAATTACTTCTTATTGTTCAAACTCTATTTGAGCTTATGCTTTCATTATATTCACCTTCCTTCTCTAAGGTTATAGCCTAAGGTACTCCTACTTAAGGTTTATAACCTACAGCTTTGATACCAACTGTAACGACCCCAAAATTCATACAATTTAATTCTCGACTTCGGTTGTTAATAATACATTCAACCTCTAATTTTACATCATTAAACGATAATACAACCATTGAAATTTGCGGAATAATTAAAATTTTCTATTACAAACTATCCTCGTTCCCAAAACCTTCAACCTTTACATCTAAATATCTCAGAATCATTTTAATACTACAATAGTTATATTCGCAAAATAATATTACAATTCAACAGTAATACATTATTCGAAACATTAGACATGGTTTACAAGAATAACAACTTAGCTAGGGTATTAAATCTTCATATATCACTTTTGATCCATAACAATCAAGTAGCACATAGCATTACCTTCAATTCTTGAATCAAGAAAATGGTTATTTGCAAGAATGAGCTCGAAAATTTCGGCAAAATCTAACAGTTTTCATGCATCACGTAGAACATAATAACATGCTCAACATACAAGAATAATCATAAACAAACATAGCATTACATGTTATAGTTCACATAACAACTATAAAGATTGAGTTCCTTACTCAATCAACATTCATAGTTCAATCATCATAGTCATAGATTGACTTGCACATTTCATACTTTTGACATATATAATACATCATACACTAAAATTTTAAAGCAGATCATCATCAAGTTCACATAGCAAAAAGGAACTGAAAGACTTGCCTTTACTGGCGTTTTATCAATACGCTAATACTTCGCGTCCTTGCACAACCTACACTGTATGTGAGATTGATAATAAATAAAATCAATACTCAATCTCATGGTCAAAATTATTCTAAGATCTTACTTTATCTTATTATCCTTTATAATGTCTTTATAGACATCTAATTATTTTATATGCAACTCGGTTTTATTTTCATTACAATACATGCTAGACTATCGCACTTGTAGTTTAATGTGCGTATATCACACCATTTTATTATACCACATTTGTTTCAAAAAATGCATATTCAACACATTGTTTACAAGTTTAATTTTCCTTCAAAAATCAAAAATCGCCCTTTTCAATTTCTTTCTATTATTATTCTTGTATTATCATCTTTTCATACTCAGATGCACATAACATCCAATATTAGTCATTAGATAGACACTTTGTATACCAAAGTTTAGAAACACTATTACTCTTAGGCATTTTATCGAGCACGTTATGTGCACACATTAACTTATCTCAACTCTTGATCTTAAATGGTTAATTATGCATAGAATATGATAACACATATCTAGACTCATTACATATGTCAAAACATATTTTTAATCATCAAAATATACCATCACCCAAAATCTTAATTCAAACAGAATTATAAAACTCATCTTCACAATTTTTTTAACAAAACGTTGTTTTTGTTTTTAACATAACTCCTTCGTTACATGTCCGTTTTTTTTCCTTCTTATATAGAATTAACCCTTACTTAGTGTACTACAACCTCATCTAGGTCTTAAAGTCAGACCCTTATCCATCTAAAACAGATTCTGTAATTCATCAACTAGTCTTGAAAATTTCATTTTCTGGACATCCTTACTAAACAATTTATTTCGGACATGATCCGGTCCATAAAATGGCTCAATCACGCGATTCTGGCTAGTAAGCTTCCATATCTATAACTTTGCAGTTTAAAGTTTCTTCAAATTCAAAACACACGAATTTATATGAATTGTTCAAAGTCGAGAACCGTAATAGCAGCTTTTGATTTTTTTCGGCGATTATTTTCCCTTCGGACCAGCCTTACTAAAACAGACATTGCAAGAAATCTACAAATAGTTTTCATGTGATTCTACTTTTAGAATATAGCTTACTAAATCTTCGATTTGATATAAGGCTCACTTTCTAACTCATTATACCCAAAGAGGTATGAATTTTACAAGATTTGTCCACAATTACTCAAAACCTACGAATTTTGTTCTTCAAATTCTCTTTCTATTTCATTTTTTTTCTTGAATCCTCTTGTTTGATTCTTTATAATCCAAGATTAAACCTATACAAACAAGATTAAGCATGATCTACTACCCTAGAACATAAATCTACCCAAAAAAAATCAAAGATTAAATAAGAGTTTAGAAGTTACCTTCTTCTAACTTTTTCTTCTTCTAGCTTATCTCAATTCCTCTATTTCTCTCTATCTCTCTCAATTTCTCCTACATTATGAAGAACATAAAAATATAATTAAAACAAGGAATTTGGATTATAACCTTATTAGTATGAATTTAAGAGAGAGATGGAGATAATGAGTATGGGGCTTGTTTTGTCTTCTCAAAGCTTTCCATTCTTCTTCTTTTTCTTCCTCTTCTTCTTCTCCTACAACTCTCTCTAACTCTCTTCTTCTTTCTTTGGTTTGTTTTCTAAAACTAACATACTAACTTGTAGTATATACATATAATATACAATACTAGTAATATATAATATATGTAACTCCTAGTAATTATTATATATACTAATTACTAGTTAATACATAGGTTACACCAACTTGAACTTGAAAAGCCTAAGACCATGTTTGGCAAATACTCATTATTTTAATTAATCAATGGTTTAACATCAATCAATCTCATCAAATTGTCACATAATTATATTTAGTTGTTAATTATAATTTCGTAACAATCATCATCATAACTCATCTAATTTAATTATCTCAATTAAATTAGAACTATAACATAAAATTATTATATTAATTAACTTAAATACTAAATATTCATTTAATTAATCTACTACACTTAATTACGTTACTCTATAATCAAAACAAAATTTATTTATTTAACTCAATAAATAATTCAATTAAATATTTATATATATTAAAATTAATATAAAACATTCTCTTCACATCAATTCACATATTCTACAATATAAGACATACACATACTCACACCCAACATATCTCATAAATAATACTTTTATTTATAAAATCCTCATTTATAAATTCTAAAAATCTGGGATGTCACATATAACACATAATCACTACCATTTTCCAATTACAGTGGTTTTTATAGAACTTGAAAGCCATTTTCTTATAAAACTTAAACAACATAAATAAAAACTAGGTTCAAGAAATTACCCAAAGCATATAAAGTGTAGATTAGAAGAGATGATCCTTGATGATCCTTTCTCAGTTGCTTGTTCAATCACACACTCACAATTTCCCTCAAAACTATCAATTTCTCTCTGAATAGTTTGTCAGACTTAGAAAAATAATGAAAATAAAGAAGACGTATAATAAAGGAAACTGACGCAGTTGTGGTCAGTTAACCGATCATGGGTTAACTGCCCTCAACCTCCCCGAATGCCTTGTTTGGCTAACTTAAAGGATTTATAACCATTTAATTTAATAGATCTTTTGTACTATAGTTTAATATTGTCACGCCCTTTTATAAAATAAATCAAATATCTTATTTACTTTAATTCAATTAAAATATGATAATTTCTCATTAATTCACATAGTCACATAATTAATTTTCTCATTTATTAATTATGTCAAATTATTAAATCTCTAATTAATTGTTAAATTAATTAAAAAAAAAGCGTTATGCTTATTAAATAATTCATTTAATTCAGTAAGCTCACATAATTACATAATTTGAATAGTAAGAATTCTCCTCATTAATTTAATAAATATAACACATATAATTAAATTAATCTACCACAACTTCATCAATTAATTATCTAATCCAATAATTAAATCATCGAGAATATTTATTTAATTCAATAAATATTAAAATTAAATTATAAAAATCTCGTTCGTCACAGATTAACCTTTCATACCTGATGAATACATGAAATATGCACTGAGTACGATTCAATAATTCATAGACATGGTAATCAGTAATGATTATCCACAAGCATATTTGAATAAACAACTCAAAGTTGAGTTAAGGAAAATTTGCATGTTCTGTTGATTATCATTACACAACTTATTTAGCTTTGTCTGAAAACCTAATATAAATAATGCCGATCTCCAAATATTAGAATAATATCATCATAATATAAAATAACCTAAACACATTACCACATAATCATATCAGTCTATACAGCACATAAGACCTAGTATCAAGTCAAACTATTGCAGTCTGAGTTGAATCCGACACAATTTTGGCATCCTGACGGCCTAGTCGGATAATTATCAAGCCTAATATAAATAAGACTCGATCTAAACGCTACACAATTATCTTAGATAATTTACTATCAGTCAAAATAATTTTCAAAGGTTCGTAATAATTTTCAAGTAATTATTATCATTTACTATGATTTTTCAATCATTAATATCGCATTTATCTAATTTAAATACCACAATATTCCATTATCATTAATATTTATTTAATATTAAATATTAATGAAATACATGTTATAATATTATAATATATTTATAATATCTCAAAATATTTTTAATACTTTATTATTGTCTTTAAATAATTTTAAAGTAATTAAAACCATTATTAAATAACTCGCTATTAATATTAAATATTAATATATTTTATGACCAAATATCAAAAGTTATATTTTATAACTTCAAATATTTTATAACCTTTAAATTATTTTTATATGATTTTAAATCATTAATTCTATTTTTCCATAATTTTGTTAATACATTTATTAAATAACATAATTACCTTTAATATTAATTTATTAATGAAATTCATCACAAAATATTAAAAGTCATCAAAAATACCAAATTCATACACTTATTTTCTGTCTAGGTTTATCATTTAACCTTAATTCAATATTTTAAGATTTTAATAAATATCCATATTCTCGAGCTGTAACAGCGTCTCCCGATCTAGATCGCCCACCACCGCGGCGACCTCTGCCGCTATGTCTAGCCATGAATATGCTTTTGAAATAACCAAATTAACGCATATGAATTTGAATGTAAATTGTTTAAATATATGAATATACTATTTTATTAATTACCAAAATAACTTAGGTCTTATTTTAAATTGGTATCTCCCACTATTTTCTTCAAAGTATATTACCCTCACTTATATAGTTCGACAAAATCTAGTTAAAGATTTATTAGTGAGAATAATGATCTCATTTCAAATGTATGTATCCTTATGTGTGCACAACAAACTATATATAAATAAATAGGTAGACAACTCTTGTCAATTACATCAACATGTAACTCTTTTTATTATTTTGATTAATTATCTGAATCAAAATTATTCAACTTAAGACCAACCTAGCACTCCATATATTCAAAAGATAAACATTGTCCTTGTGGTGACACAACAAAACAACATCGTTCAATCTATTTATAAGCATCAAATGTGATAAAATAACATCTCAAAAAATTAAGTCTTGTGGTGACATAACAAACTTATAATAATTAATTGATACTTTATTAATTTTCATCATGCTAGAAGGCGACGTTCGATATTCCAAGTATCTTTGAACGCTTGGGACTTAATATAAAATCTTTGAGGGGTTTGTTATTAATTTGTCTCATCTTGTTTAGCTAAGCATACAATACACACACACACACACACATATATATATATATATATATATATATATATATATATATTTGTAGAGAGGATCAGGTAAGGACTCTCTTAGGATACTAAAATGCGGACTTTTTATTTTTTGCTTTTTTTAAAAAACAACTAAAAAAAAGTTTAATATTTTATGGAACTGAAATTTTTCCATAATACAATGTTTTTGGGCGTGATTTGGATACCTATACCAAAATATGTATGCACGGTATCCAAATCACGCCCAAAACATTGTATTATGAAAAAATTTCAGTTCCATAAAATATTAAACTTTTTTTTTAGTTGTTTTTAAAAAAAAGCAAAAAATAAGTCCGCATTTTAGTATCGTAAGGGAGTCCTTACATGATCCTGACTATATATATATATAGTATAAGCATTCACATATAGAATACTATATTATACCTAGATTGATTATGGACTTTATTCTAATTTGGTTCGTTATAACCACCAAGTGAACCAAGAGGTCAAACCTAGGGTGCACGAATTAAATTTAAATATAACTATTACATTTAAATCCTCGGCTCCATTACAAACGTGTCTTCAAGCGCTCATTTCTCCATAATCTCCAATTCTTCAAAATTAATTCGAACTATTCCTATTACAAAATTATTTACAATAAATAGAAACGTTGATCAGCAGTCAAGGGGAAGTATATAGGAGGAAGATAAAACTTATATCAAGAAAAATTAGAGAAGACGAGGTACGCATACCCCATTTATAAAAACCATACATTCATGCATCATACTAAAATAAAATCTAATCACATTAGTCAATAGTCCATAATCAATCACATTTATTATCATACATATCATCATATATATCAATAAATAACATCTAACTCATGAATAATAAATCCATTCCATATATGCATCGATATCAATTTAATGGGCAATTTTAAATTTATTAAAAATCTAATTTTGAGACAAAAATAAACTCCTTTATTTAAATCATAATAAATTTCTTTATTTTATTTTATCCAATTTTGAATAAAAATAAATTTCTTTTTTTTATCAAATTCCAAATCAAAATAAACTCCTTTACTTTAATTAACAATGAATACAATTTCAAGTACAAAATAAACTCCTTTATTTGAACTTAAAATTATTGGAAAAATAAAATTTGTTGAATTCTATTCCTTATCAAAAATTAAACATCTTTAACTTTAGAAAACATGGAATCTTATTCCATATAAGAATAAACTCTTTTATTCTAGGAAACATGGAATCTTATTACATGTATGAACAAACTCTTTTATTCAAGAGAACGTAGAATCAAATTCCAAGTTAATATAAAACTTTTTAAATAAACTCTTTTATTTAAGCGAACGTGGAGTCCAATTCCAAATTAAAATAAAAGAATTTGAATAAACTCTTTTATTCAAGCGAACGTGGAATCTAATTCCAAGTTAATATAATTATTTTTGAATAAACTCTTTTATTTAAGCGAAGGTGGAATCCAATTCCAAGTTAATATAAAAATTTTATTTTTAAAATATATTCCTAATTAAAAATAAACCTTTTATCTTAACTGAAATAAATAAATAAAAATATAAAAAAATTCAAATTCTAGAGTTTGGTGCGGACGCGCTCCATAATGAAATGGAGGCGGTGCGGCCGCACCACGTAGCAAAATCAGGAAAAAAATTCCTTACCCAAAAAATATAATCCAATCATATACCATACATACATGGAATCATCAAGATCGATAATTAACACAAAGATAGGTTCTGATACCACTATTAGGTTTGTATATAGCGCGATAATGCAATCTAATTAAATAAAAGGTGCAGAAGCGCGATAAAACAGAATTAAATTTTTTTTTTACAAACCATTATTATGATCATACTTTATGCATAATTATCAATCAATAGAAAAGTGAAGGAGATCAGATTCATACCCTTGGAGAAACTAGCTTCCACAGGTACGAGCTCACCTCCAATTCCTTTTCACGTTCAACTTGAATCCACCGGGTTTGATTCATTCCTTTGATTAACGTTAGCCACCCAAGTATTTGGCCTCTTGAAGTGATCCACCAAGGAAGAACAAGTATTCAAGAAGATGGGTGTTTGGAAAAACCTCAATTCTATCTCTATAGAATATTTGTATTCTCCCAACTCTTGTAATTGTCATTAATCCTAAATCAAAATAAGACTCCTCTTATTTATAGATGTAGACAACCCTCCTAAAAATTTTAGGAATTGTGTTTTATTTTAATTAATTAAACTTCTTTAATTAATTAGGCTCCTAATCTTATTAGGAATAATTAATTTAACTCTTTTACTTAATTAGCCTCCCAATCTTATTAGGAAAATATGAGAATACCTTTTATTAATTAATTCACAAACTCCTTTAGAAATTAAATAATAATAATAAGACTCCTCTTATTAATTTATATTTAATATTTGCAAAATATTAAATAATAAATATTAAGTTATTTAATTATTCTATCACCATAGATTGAATTAAATATAGTTAACTTATTATTACGATTATGTCATTTACTTCTTAAATAAATATTTTTTCCTTTTTTCGGTGTGACCCTTTACGTTCTCAATATTAAACCAGTTGTGAATAAATCTTATTTAAATAAATAAAATTTATTCTTAGAACAACTTTAATCTTATTTAAATAAATTTATTAATTTAGTTAAATAAATAAAATTTATTCTACAATAAGGATAAGCCTCCTTAACGATCAACGACTTTCCATATAATATATATTTTAACATTAATCGTAAAAGAACCATTGAGTAAATAGTTACCGTACAATTCTGTTGGGAACTGCATATTTAAATTTAATGTTGGAATATATAATAAGCATGTCTTTCCAAAGTTTATAAAGTCCGTATCAGATAATATGTGCAAGGACATAGATTTAAGATCAAAGTTGTTAAGTTGATATGAGCTTAATGTTTATCGTTATGTAAATCTCTTGTAATAGAAAGATCAATATTGTTAGGATGATCTTATGAGTTGTAATAGATAGGCAGTACAAATTCGTGAAGTCTGCAGAAGCCAAAATCGTAGAGCGATGAACAAGCCTATCAGAATCGTGAAGTAGTTTAAAACGAATGCGTGTCAAGCTAAGTCAAAATCGTAGGCACTGATCTAAATCATGGAGTTCTCAAATTGTAGTCTGCTAAGTGCTGTCAAAGCCAAGGCAGAATCATAGAGTGCAAGCTCTTATCATCAGACCACGATCGTAGTGCTCATCTGTAAGCATCAAAACGATGAAAATGTTTAACATCATCAACTGACACTTGAACTTTGATATGATTGAGAAACACAATGCTCTCACCAAACAACCTTGGTTGAATCAAAGAATCAGAAAGTACAAAGAAATGTATCCACCAACTAGTTTGCTGAAAGTGACGTCTCAGAGGTGTTAGGTGAGAAAGCAGACTATTGTGTCACATAAGTCAAAAAGAAGCTCTCACATCATCAGGTTGTCAACATAAAAAAAACTCAGAATGCCTGAAGCATTAAATGCTCAAACGTAACCCTCTCAACATGAAGATTTCAAAGGATTCTATACAAGGCCATCAGATTGAAGATGTTAGTAGCAAGAATCAAGATCGAAAAAGAACACATAACCTCTGACAAATCTTCACTCCACGATTCAGCTATATCTTGTTTCGCTACTAAGTTTATCAGTACCTGAGCTTAAGGCAACTTAGTAGCACAACAACAACATCAACTACACTCATTGTAGAGATACCAAACCTACTAGGTTTGAAGAGTACTCAGTGTACTCTTTTTCCAAGTCTGTTGGGCTTGAAGAGTTCTTTGTGAACTAGCTTTCCAAGACTGCTGGTTTTGAAGGAATTTCATTGATTCAAAGATTTTACCAACATCCTTAGTGGATTTCCTACTCGTGTAGTAGAAGAGTGGACTAGGAGTCTTGAGTGCTCTAAACCACTTAAAAACATTGTGTCATTTACTTTCAGTCGCTTTAACTGTTTTATCTGCTATAACAACTTCTTGATTTCTAATCTTGTCTTTAGCTTAAGGGGGATAACTAAATCATATTTTCCGTTGTGCTAAATTAATCTTTTTAATTAATAAAACTATTAAGTTATTCTTTAAAAAGAAAATCCAAAATATCTATCCAACCCCCCCCCCCCTCCTTCTAGATAACTTGTGTGCCTCTAGGAACTAACAATTGGTATCAGAGCAGGTTCTCTTATCTCAAAGCTCACAAAGCTCGAGTAGATCATGGTACATATCATGAGCGAATCCAAGCTTGGTGGAGGCAGCAAACCACCAATGTGCAACAAAGATAAATTTGCCAACTAGAAGGTTCGAATAAATGCTTTCATAGACTTAATAGATGATAATCTATTTTAGACAGTACTGAACGGGCCCTACGCTCCAACAAAGCATGCACCAACCCCTAATGATCCAAATAGAACAAAGATCAAGATAAAGTCTGAATGGAATGACAATGAAAGAAGGGCAGCCCAACTGGACAAAAAGGCAAAAAACATTCTGTTCCAGTCCTTAGAAGATGATATATTCAAAAATGTGATCAACTACAAAACAACAAACGAAGTCTAGGAAGCACTGCTCTTCATGTATGAGGGAACTAAAGAAGTAAGAGCGAACAAGCAGTCTCTACTCACTCAACAGTACGAAATGTTCACTCATATACCTGGAGAAAACATTACCTTAATTTATAAAATATTTAAAGTTTTGCTCAACTCTCTCCAATCCATCGAAAAGATCTATCCCAACAAATATCTCATCATCAAATTCATGAGGTCCTTACCAAGCAAGTGGGATGTAAAGACAACAGCCATCAGAGAATCAAATAATCTTCATGAAATTATTGTTCAACTCCTATACGGGAATCTTCTAACCTATGAACTGGAGCTGACTAAACGTGCAGAAAAATTATCAGAAGGAAAGAAAAAGGAAAAAGAAATGGCTCTTAAAGCAACATGAGCCACTTCAAAAGCTCAAATCAATGATGAATATGACACTGAAGCAGAAGATGATGACGATGTTGCTATGCTGGTCAGAAAGCTAAAAAGATTCATGTTCAAAGGCAGAAGCAGCAGACCAAGGAGATTCAACAACAATAACAACCAAGAGCAAACTAAATATTTGTGCTACAACTGCAAAAAAGTCAGGTCACTATATTACAGACTGCAACAAACCTCTTAGAGAAGAAATAAAGAGAAAGTCAAACCTGAGGAAAGAATTCAAAGGAAATAATAAACCTCAGAAGAAAGACAAAGGTCTGGTAGCTGGAGGATCATGGAAAAAACTCAGAAGATGAAACTAATTCTGAGTCAGGCGAAGACAACGAACCCCAAGTGGCCAACCTATGCTTAATGGCCAAGGATTCAAAAGACAAGAAAAGTAGTGATATTAGTATTGATGAGGTATTTGATTTCAACTCTCGTGACGTAGATATTGATGATTTAAGAACTGCTTTACATGACATAACATTTGATCTACATCAATACATAAATGGTTTAGAGTCTTATCAAAAGACTATTCCCTTCTTAAAGAAGAGAAAGAAAAAGTTCAAACTGAATTGGAAATAGTTCTGCTAAGTACTTATTCCCTCTCTAACCTTAAAGTTGAGAATAAGACTTTGAGACAGGCGAATGAGCTAAGTGCACAAAGAGAGTTGGACCTAACTTCTAAAGTTGAGGAGTTAGAGAAGACAATCCAAATGTGGAACAAGTCTTCTTCATCTATGGACTCCCTGATCTCTAGTCAGAGGAATTCTTCTGCTCGATCAGGTCTAGGTTTTGAGGACTCTCCCTCAAAATCAAATGTGTAAAAACCTGGAAACTAACACTAGTAATGCTTCTAATCTCAATAAAAGTATTATTTTTATGAAATCCACACAAAGTGTCGAGCTAATGAATCCTTTCTTTTTGGATCCAAGTAGTGTCATTAGACATAACGAATCTCATGCTGGTCTAGGTTTCAAAAAAATCAAGAGTAAATCAACTGCTACTCTCAAACCTCGAAGGATTGTGGGGTCAATCAAAACCAACTCCACGCACTAACCAAGAAAAGATCGTAGACTTGAGATATACTCTACGAAATCTCTGAATCATAGAACAGTATGGAAAAAGGATAAGGTTGCCTATCACCCACATACATCCAGGATAAGAAATTATCCACACACACACAAGCATGCATCATACTAGTTGTTATATATGCAATGGATATGGTCATAAGTATGCAGCATGTTAGTATAATCCTATAAACCATAAACCTAAAATCAAATAGATTTGGGTCCTCAAAGGAACTAACAGGGAATGACCAAAGTAAGTTTGTGTACCAAAATGAAAGCTAAAATTTACTGCAGGTATAAAGTTCCACTATGACAACCTGGTACCTTGATAGTTGATGCTCAAGGCATATGACTGAAAACAAAGTTCTTCTGTCTAAATTTAAAGAAAAGGAGGGTCCAACAGTCTTTTTGGGTGACAACGGCTATGGCAAAACCAAAGGATATGGCTCAACGGGAAATAATGTCGTTTCCTTCAGTAAAGTAGCTTATGTAGAAGGTCTGAAGCACAATCTCTTGAGAATCAGCCAACTTTGTGACAAAGGACATCAAGTCACCTTCCTCAATAATCAGTGTTAAGTTAGAGATTTAAAGACCTCTTCTTTAAAGCTCACAGGGACTAGAGAAGGAAATGTCTATATTGTCAACCTTGCTAAGTTAAGTTATGATGAGACAATATGCTTCCTTACCAAAGCTTCTGAAGAAATTAGCTGGCTATGGCATAAAAGATTATCTCATCTAAACTTAAAAGGTATGTCAAAACTGGCCTCCAAAGACCTGTAGCGGGCTTACCGAGATTCAACTTCATCAAAGACAGACCTTACAAAGCTTGTCAGTAAGGAAAACAAACAAGAAGCTCTTTCAAAGGTAAGGCAGTCAACTCTATTAATAAGCCCTTGGAGTTACTTCATATGGACCTCTTCGGGCCTATCCCTACTGTAAGCCTTAGAGGAATGAGATACACTCTGGTAGTAGTAGACGACTACACCAGATACACATGGGTATTCTTTCTGAGTTCTAAAGATTAAACTTGCTCTCAATTTATCAAGATGTTTAAGTTGGTTTTGAATGAGAAAGGAGAAAAGATCAAGGCAATTAAAAGTGATCATGGTAGAGAATTCGAACAGAGATGGACAAGTTTTGTGAAGATAATGACATCAACCACAACTTCTCCGCTCCAAGAACTCCATAGAAAAATGGGGTAGCTGAGAGAAAGAACAAAACACTAATTGAGGTAGGAAGAACACTTCTGGCAGCAGCTCGTCTACCTGAATACTTATGGCCAGAAGCTATCAACACAATTTGCTACACCCATAACATATATCTTATTCACCCTACACTCAAAAAGACCCCTTATGAGCTATAGAAAGAAAGAAAGCCAAATGTTAGCTATTTCAATGTTTTATGTTGCACTTGGTACATTCTCAACAGTAGAAAACAATATCTGACTATTAATAACCGTGAAAATTTAAGTCACTATATATGTATGTACATTATGGATTTTTTTTTAATTACCTCAGGTTACATAAGGATTTAATATGTGACAACACATGTGAAGTGGTGTATGGGTCAATTAACATATATATTATAGTTATGGATACATACATTTATAGATTTCATTAAAAATGAAAGCCTTAACATGACCTAATTATATATTAGGTAAGACTATTAAATAACCTAAGGGTTATGGTAATACTAAAAAGTTAGTATTTTATATGTATACTAACTTAAGTGGGGAAACTTTGTATTTTAAGTGACTAATAATTCTAAACCTAATTTTGTAAATCTAATTAGGTTATGAGATAAAATCATATGTAAGTAATTAAACTTCATATGATTGGAAATGAAAGCCCTAAATTATCAAATTGGGTAACATTATTAAAATTGCTAGACTATGTTTATTATCTAGCCCAAATCAATTAAAAGAAAAGCCCAAAGGAAATAAAATACAATCCAATACTTAGCCCACTTGATTAGGGGTATTCTAGACATTTGATTAATCAAAATTGGGCATTTAAAATAAAAGCTAAATGGAGGATATTATGAGGATCCTAAGTGAATAATTAAGCTAACTTGTCCATTAGTAGACATTATTAAACATAAGGACAATGTTGTTAAGCTCCATTGGTTGCCACTCCATTATGCACATTTAATCATGTTTAGGTTAATGGAAGTAATAATACAAAGTTTTTACCTAATGGGCAACAAAATAATTGTGGGAGGGTTATTAGTGAATCACCCACTTCATTTTGTTTTCATTCTTCCAACATCTCATTCTCTCTTCATCTTTTTCTTCTATCTTTTGCTCCCAAGCTAGCTAACTTCAAAGAGAGAAAAGAGTGAGAGGATTCGCCATAGGAAGAAAAAAAAATATAGGAGTGCTAGTTGTTTATGCCCCTAAGTTTATTAGTTACTTTGGAAAATCAAGAAGGGTAAGAAACTAAGTCAAGGTATAATGTACCTTCATCTTCTTCTTTTTACTTTGTTTTGCTAGCTTGAGTTTTGATGGGGTAGTAGTACAACTACTCAAGATACACTAGTTCTACATATCATCATGCATGAAATTAAGTATCTTGAGTGTTAGATCAAAGACTTAGAGGAAGAAAATGAGCATATGTTCTCCAAGGGTGAAAACTCTTGTTTTTCTTCCACTAAATCTTGTGTAACTCAAGTTGTACAACTTGGAATTGTGATCCGTCAAGGGGGGGGGTGCTAGATACATGAGTTACCTAGTAAACCCAAGTGATAGGACACAAATCTAGCATGTTTTGGAACCTTTAAGATTATTTTTCCCAAAACAGTCCACACTTTATATGCTAAAGCTTTGAAACTCTAAATCAGCTACCGACTTTGTTTTTCATGAGGCTGTTTCGGCCAGTTCCTTGTCTTGTAAAAATCTGGAAAAATATTACAGAGGTACCTTATGAAGTTATCTACGCCAGAGGAAAAAAAACTACACGCTTCGAAAGTTATATATTGTGCGTAATGACTATTTCCGTAAAGGACTCCATAAATATTATCCTACGAATATCTCATCTGTATATACATCGAAAAATTCCAAAATTTTTACAGTAGCTTCATATATGTTAAGAGAGCATACCCTGAAAATTTTCAGATTTTTTTGAGTAAAACTCAATTTATGAAAAATAGAGCAAGATCCGAGTGTTTTGGACACTTTAAAAATAGTAAATCATTTTCTAAAATTCTAGAAAAATTAGAGGATCATTGTTGGTTCATATTCTGTTAAAATCCAGAAGCTGAGAATTTTTGGAATCAGTTTGCTATTTTTTTCCTAAAAATGATTAGGTTGTAAATAAAAGGAAATAAATAGTTAAATGATGTCTTTAATGAGAAAAATATGATTTTTATGCTTGAATGCTCATAATATATTATATCATGACTATCTTAGGGCATTTTGGTAATTTATAATAATAAATATTATTTATGACCTTTTATGGATATTAAATAAGAGGTTAATAAAGGATGAACAATTAGAATAAATTGTTTGTTAATTTAATAAATCATTGAATATTATTATAATATTAATAATATTATAATATGATGTTGTTATGTAAATAAAATATTAGATTAGAGTATTATTATTAAATAATAATATTCGAGATTAAATAAAATATTATTAAATGATTAATAATATTAGTAAGGGATAAAATATTATTAAATGATTAATAATATTAGTAAGTGAATAAAATGTTAGTAATGATTTAAAGTATTATTAGTGAACCAATAATACTAGAAGGTGAATTAATATTATCTAAGTTAATAATATTATGTGAATTAAAGGTAGTCGTTAATTAATAATAACACTATCTAGGCATATGATAATGTTTATAAGAACTTATCAGAATGTATAATATCTATGTGGTTACATAATCTGATGTTATGCATCGACTAATTGAAAGACTAATTATAGGTCTCTCAAAGGAAGATAATTTAACCGCATAAAGGATAGAAATTAATTTCAGAAGTCAGAACTCACGATCGAGGCAAGTTTCCTAACTCAACTTGAGTTATTATTTTCAAAGCATGTTAGTGAATAATTATCGATGATTATTCACGCCTTTATTGATTATTGAAATTCGTGACTTTGTGCAATCGAATTCGCTTCTACCGCCATCGAACTCGTGAATTAAATTAAAGTTCTTCATTTATGAACTGCTTATGGATAGATCTATGCTAATTGTATCGCCTAGATCAAGTATGTCTAAATTTGTTAAATCAAATGGGTTTTAAATAACTGTTTTATTAATTGATATGGTAAGAACTCTCGATCGAGAAATGGACAAATTTGATTAAGGCATGATATCAATGTTTGATTATTAAGTGTTTATGCATAAATCACGGGTATGAAAGGTCGATCCCTCAATACCAAAACTTATTAAAAGGTCCAGCTTTAAATCATCGAAAGACTCGGCAAATGTTCATGGTTATTCAAAACCACTCGCCTATGTTATTCAATTATCGAATATTCAATTGTTGATTATTAATTCATGTTCCTCCACAATCTTATATTATTGTTGAACATCAAGGCAATATTTCTTTCTAAGTCATGATATATATCCTTGTTTTATAAACTTGTGAAGCAAATTAGTTGCTTACTCTTGCTATATCATGACCTCTATTTTCAAATTAAGCCCAAGGATCTAACGCGAAGGACAAGGGCAAGGGCAAGATCCAGAGTAATTTTAGAATGAATGTTAAATTAGTTATTATCTAATGGAATTTCTTAAGTAAACTATTTGTATTATAAATGGTGTATTTAAAGTTAAGGTTATGGAGACCTTGGGACCATATTATGAGACCTTATTATAATGAACAATGTATGTTTATTATTTCAAAATAGTTATAGAATGCTTATGATGATGATAGGATCGTGAGCACCGAATCTGAGGTTGTAGAGAACCCGGATTTGGGGGCGCCACAAAGTTGGTATCAAAGTCGAGGTTATAAACATTAGGAATGCTAAACCTAGGTTATAACCTTAGTAGAAAACTCTTATAGAGTATGTTAGAGATGGATTATGGAAATTCATCAAGTTTAGTAAACAGACTTAATAAAATATTATTTCATTTCATCAATGAATATATTTTATTGTGGTAATCGATGTTGATTTTATTTATGGTGTTTGTAGGATGTCTAACGAGCGCCAAGGTAGTTACTCAAATGATCAGAACCCATCGAGCATGAGGTCACCCAAGATGTCCTCATGGTCCTCCTCCTAGGGGGACTTGTTGAGGAGAATCACCAATTAGAAGGCAGAGGGAGGAATTAGAAGTAGAAAACCACACCTCCAATTTCCATCAAGAACAATACAAGGATGAGGCTCATCAAGCCCAGATGGAGAAAGTCGAATGTAAGGAAAAATTGATGAGTCCCAGTTGCAAGTTGAGATGCCGAGGGTACAAATAGAGAATGAAAAGGCAAAGTTTGGAGAGTCGAGCATAAAGCATTTGGAGATGCAGTGAGTTTGATGTAGAAATTGCCGATATAAGATGCGGTGGAAGAGGCACTCCATGAGCTCTGGATGAGCCAGTGGGCCAATTAAAGATCGAATCACAGCCATAAAGGTCGAGTAGAACTTTAGGACCGGCCTCGATGCAACAGATGAGGGGCCAAAAGCAAGGGGGGCTAGGAGGGCACACTATGAGATAGAGAGCCTAGTCGATCCGCTCGACGAGAGTCCCGCAGAGAGTTGCTTCCCTAGAGCCTGCAGGTGTGACTCAGGGCCACCAAAGGTGATGATGTGATGGCCCAGCTTGTAAATAGATGCATTAGTACCTTTCTTGTTGTGTAATAAGGTTTTATGTTGATGTAAACCTCAACAGTGTGAGGTAGTAAATGGTTAGGTACTTTCCTAATCAGTTTGTAGGAGGTATCATTATGAGTTAATCCCATCTTTGTGTTAAAATGGGATAGTAGCATTTATAAAATATACCGTATTAATCATGTAAGTCATCAAGATTGGTGTATGAATATAAATGCAGATTATTATGATATGTGTTGGAAGATTTTAAATAGTAAATTTTCTATTTAATGTTATGTGAATCCAAAGAGACCGATTTGGAAAATGTTCTTTAAAAACAAACTTAACCCACTAAGGTGGAGAAAGACTTCCAAATCTCTTGTAATTTAAAACTCTCACATAATGATCATCCGATTGTTTAAATAAATAGCGTGTTACATGCTAAGTAATCATATGATAATAAATCCGAGTAACGTGTTAGAATTTTGTTTCACTAGATAATGGCGCGCAGACGTGGACCGAGGAACCAAGAGATCAAGAGTCGCTTAATAATGTAATGGATCTCAACAAAACCCAATGCAAGATTTTATCAACATGATGGTCAAGCCATGAGGAATCAAGCTCAACTCAGCAGGAAATCAAAGCAGCACCCAACTAGTCAACTTTAAAGACTTCAAGGCAGAGGACCGCCGAGTTCGTGAGGAACAAAGAGACCCGATAGAAGCCCAAATGTGGGTAAAGGAGATTGAGAAGGCCTTCATTATTGCTAGAGTAGCGTAAGAGCAAAGACAATTTTTGCTACCTACTTAATGAAGGGTGAGGCTAACTATTGGTGGATGCCAACCGTAACAAAGCCGAATCGAATCGCGATTGGGAAGCATTCAAGAAGTTGTTCTTCGAGAACTACTTCCCCGAGAGTGTTCAAGCAAGAATGGAGATCAAGTTCTTGAACTAAAACAGAGAATATGTCAAGATTTAGTATGTCATGAAATTCAATGAATCGCCGATTCGCTTCCACATCGTGGACACAGAGGTGAGGAAAGCGAGAAGGTTTGAAAATGGACTAAAGCCGTGGATTTATAGTAAGGTAGCGGTTTTACAAATCACATCATTCTCAACTCATGGAAAAAGCTCTTATAGCGGAAGGAGGAAGCGGCTGCTGCCTCAAGATACAATCCTGGAGAAGAATAAGAAGAAATCGTAAGGTGGGAATCAAAATGTCAAGAAGGGCAGAAGCAACAATAAGAAGCTTAAATGGAGCAAAGGGGGGGTAGTAATCTGAGATGCAAAGAAGGAAGTGTGCAACAAAAGAAGCTCGTGTGGGAACTGTGGGAAAGGGTCACCTGGGGAGTGCTTGAAAGGAAAAAACGATATGTTATACATGTGGGCAAGAAGGGCATACCTCACCCAATTGTACTAAGGTGAAGAAAGGAGGTTGCTTTAATTGTGGTGAAGTGGGACATCGGATCAAGGATTGCCCAAAGAAGAAAAGCACTGATGGCGGAAATGGCAACAGGGGCAATAACACTAAGACAACCAAAGGAGGACCAAATTTCAACCAAAATGTCGACAAAGACGACATTCAATATGACGGCAAGATGCCGTGGCATCCAGTGAGGTGGTGTCGTATAATTCGATCAATGATATAAATGCCTATGTGTTATTCGATTCGAGCTTCATGTTCTTTTTTATCCGATGAATTTGCTCAAAGATTAAGTTTACCTCATGAACTATTAGAACACCCTATGAATGTAGAAGTAGCAAACAAAGAAATTATCCCCGTAGACTACATCTATAGGAACTGCAGTGCTAATGTAAGAGGGTTTAAGCTTAACGTGGATTTGATACCGATTCGCCTTGAGAGTTTGATGTAATCCTTGGATGGATTGGTTATCAAGTCATGGAGCGGCCATCGATCGAAGAAAAGTGTGCGATACCTAAAGACCCGGTAAGTCAAAGGTGGTATTTCACGGCAAGAATCGCCAAGACAATCTTGTTGTTCGACGATGATGCAAGCAAGGAAGTTGCTTAGAAGGGTTGTATAGGTTATTTGGCTCACGCCAGGATACCCGCAGAATCGAGGGTGAACCGGGTCAAATACCTATTGTAAGGGAATTCGCTGACGCTTTCCCGTAAGAGATTCCGGATTGCCACCAGACAGAGAGAGATAGAGTTTGTTATCGATTTGGCGCCAGGACATCACCGGTAGATCCAAAGCGCCAGATCGTATGGCTCCTCAGAGAAATGAAGGAACTGATGGTTCAACTACAAGAGTTGTTAGATAAGGGATACATTCACCAAGCGATCACCACCATGGGGAGCACCACCTTATTCAGAAGAAGAAGGATGGGTCATTAAGACTTTGATCGACTACCGAGAGTCGAACAAGGTCACCATTAAGAATAAATACCCGCTGCCTGTGATCGACGATTTGTTTGATCAACAAGGGGGCAAAATACTTTTCAAAATCGACTTGAGGACCGGTTATCACCAACCTAAGGTGAGACATGAGGATGTTCCAAAGACGGCATTCGTCGTACTCCTGTGATGGACACTTTGAGTTTCGTAATGTCTTTTTGGGTTAACTAATGCACCAAAGAAAGATTCATGGATTTGATGAACAGTGTTTAAGCAAAGATTTGATAAGTTTGTTGTCGTGTTCATCGATTTACATTCTCGTATATTCAGAGACAGAGGAAGATCACGCTACCGACATCTAAGGAAAGTGTTGAGACGCGTTAAGGAGGGAGAAGTTGTATGCAAAGTTCTCCAAGTGTGAATTTTGGTCATGGAGAGTGCGCTTTTAGGTCACGCTATCGATAAAGATGGTGTTTCTAGAGATCCAAAGAAAAGTAGAAGCTATATCAACTCGGGAACAAACCAAAGACACCGGCTGTAAATTAGGAGTTTCTTGGGATTAGCAGGATACTATCAAGATTCATCCAAGATTTTTCAAAGGTAGCATCGCCATCGACCAACCTTACTAGAAAGACAAAGAAGTTCGCTTGACGGAAAAATGTGAACAGAGTTTCATGGAATTGAAGAAGAGGCTCACCAAGCACCGTGGTTGGCTTTTACCGACAACACGGGAGGATTTGTAGTGTATATAAGTGATGCGCCACACAAGGGTCTTGGCCGCAGTAATCGATGCAAAGATGGCAAGGTCATCACAGACGCTTCACGCCGCCTAAAGGACTATGAGAAGGGTTATCCGACTCATGACCGGAGTTAGCAAAGCAGAGTTTTTGCCTTGAAAATTTGGAGGCACTATTTGTATGGAGAGAAGTGTGAGATATATACATGATCATAAGAGTCTAAAGTATATCTTCACGCAGTATGAGCTAACATGAGGCAATACCGATGGCTAGAATTGATCAAGGATTATGATTGTGAGATTCTGCACCATCCAGTGCAAAGCAAATGTAGTGGTCGATGCCTCGAGCGTAAAAAGGCAGAGAGAAGTTATTGAAGTTAACCATTCAAGAGGAATTGGTGAAGGATTTCAACGACTCGACTTAGAGGTTAAGTATCCGATGGAGATCAATGAGAAATTATTTATCGCGGCAAATGAGCCCTACTTTTATTAGATAAGGTTAAAGAGGCTCAAGAGAAGGACGAAGATCATGACAAAGATCAAGAAGCTAAGCAATCAAGGGGATGAATTGAAATACAAGATCGATGGCACCGGATCGCTAAGATTTGAAGGACGAATTTGGGTACCATTAATACCGTAACTAAGAGAAGAGATTCTCGCAAGAAGCACACAACATACGAGGTACTCAATACACCCAGTGAAGCACAAAGATGTATCAAGATTTACGCCAACACTTTTGGTGGCCAAACATGAAGAGAGAGGTTGCAGAATGTGTCGCCAGATGTCTAACTTGTCGAGAGTCAAGGCAGAGCATCAACGAATCGAGTGGATTATTACAAATTTTAGAGATTCCAGAGTGGAAATGGGAGCACATCACGATGGATTTTGTGGTGGACTTCCAACAACGCAAAAGGGACACGACGCCATATGGGTGATCGAGATCGCCTTACGAAGTCGGCCACTTTTTGCCGATCAAGATCGTATAGTCCGACCAAATAGCCAAATTATATATCAAGGAAATTATCTCGAGACATGGCGCATCAATATCTATTATGGTTGATAGGGATCCGCGATTCACGCCAAACTTCCGGAAGAGTCTTCAGAAAGAATGGGGACGCAGCCACGGATGATGAGCACCGCGATCATCCGCAGAATCGATGGGCAAAGCGAGAGAACGATTCAAACACTCAAGACATGCTCGTAGCTTGTGTGATGGACTTCAAGGGTAGTTGGGAGGATCATCTTCCATCGGTAGAGTTCAGATACAACAATAGCTACCACGCCAAAGATTTAATGCCGCCGCTTTTTAAGCATCGTATGGAAGGAAATGTAGAACGCCTTATGCCGGGATGAAGTGGGTGAACGCCGATCGCTGGGGACCAGAATCGTGCAAAGCAGACTGAGAGACCATTAAGGTGATTAGAGCCCGACCGGTAGCAAATTTCAAGATCGCCAAGAAGTATGCAGACTTACATCGCCGTAAGCTTAGATTTTGAGGTGGAAGCTATGCATTTTTGAAAGTATCTCCTTGAAAGGGAAGATAAGGTTTGGAAAGAAAGGTAAACCGAGTCCGAGATTTATCGACCTTTTGAGATCCTCAAGAAGATAGGCGGCGGGCGACGAGGTAGCTCTCTACCTCCCGAATCGAACATATTCATAATGTATTTCATGTGTCAAGCTACGCACCATATAAGCCTCGACATAAGTATGTGATATCGCATTTGTTAATTCAGTCGAAAAAGATTTGTCGTGACGAGGAAATTCCTATCAAGTTTTAGATAGAAAGGAAATGTAAATTGCATACAAATAAGGTTATACATTCTCAGAAAAGTTCTTTGAGGAACCACAATGTCAAGAAGCTACGGGGAACTTGAAGAAAAGATAAGAGAAAATTATCCGCACACCTTTTTGAGTAACCTTATATGTAATTCCTGGGACGGAATTTTATAAGGGGGGAGGATGTAATAACCGTGAAATTTTAAGTCACTATATATGTATGTACATTATGGATTTTTTTTTTTACCTCAGTGTTACATAAGGATTTAATATGTGACAACACATGTGAAAGTGGTGCATGGGTCAATTAACATATATATTATAGTTATGGATACATACATTTATAGATTTCATTAAAAATGAAAGCCTTGTGACCTAATTATATATTAGGTAAGACTATTAAATAACCTAAGGGTTATGGTAATACTAAAAAAGTTAGTATTTTATATGTATACTAACTTAAGTGGGGAAACTTTGTATTTTAAGTGACTAATAATTCTAAACCTAATTTTGTAAATCTAATTAGGTTATGAGATAAAATCATATGTAAAGTAATTAAACTTCATATGATTGGAAATGAAAGCCCTAAATTATCAAATTGGGTAACATTATTGAAATTGCTAGACTATGTTTATTATCTAGCCCAAATCAATTAAAAGAAAAGCCCAAAGGAAATAAAATACAATCCAATACTTAGCCCACTTGATTAGGGGTATTCTAGACATTTGATTAATCAAAATTGGGCATTTAAAATAAAAGCTAAATGGAGGATATTATGAGGATCCTAAGTGGAATAATTAAGCTAACTTGTCCATTAGTAGACATTATTAAACATAAGGACAATGTTGTTAAGCTCTCATTGGTTGCCACTCCATTATGCACATTTAATCATGTTTAGGTTAATGGAAGTAATAATACAAAGTTTTTACCTAATGGGCAACAAAATAATTGTGGAGGGTTATTAGTGAATCACCCACTTCATTTTGTTTTCATTCTTCCAACATCTCATTCTCTCTCTCATCTTTTTCTTCTATCTTTTGCTCCCAAGCTAGCTAACTTCAAAGAGAGAAAAGAGTGAGAGGATTCGCCATAGGAAGAAAAAAAAATATAGGAGTGCTAGTTGTTTATGCCCCTAAGTTTATTAGTTACTTTGGAAAATCAAGAAGGGTAAAGAACTAAGTCAAGGTATAATGTACCTTCATCTTCTTCTTTTACTTTGTTTTGCTAGCTTGAGTTTTGATGGGGTTGTGTACAACTACTCAAGATACACTAGTTCTACATATCATCATGCATGAAATTAAGTATCTTGAGTGTTAGATCAAAGACTTAGAGGAAGAAAATGAGCATATGTTCTCCAAGGGTGAAAACTCTTGTTTTTCTTCCACTAAATCTTGTGTAACTCAAGTTGTACAACTTGGAATTGTGATCCGTCAAGGGGGGGTGCTAGATACATGAGTTACCTAGTAAACCCAAGTGATAGGACACAAATCTAGCATGTTTTGGAACCTTTAGATTATTTTTCCAAAAACAAATTACTTTTATATGCTAAAGCTTTGAAACTCTAAATCAGCTACTGACTTGTTTTTCATGAGGCTGTTTCTTGTCAGTTCCTTATCTTGTAAAAAATCTGGAAAAATACTACAGAGGTACCTTATGAAGTTATCTACGCCAGAGGAAAAGAACTACACGCTTCGAAAGTTATATATTGTGCGTAATGACTATTTCCGTAAAGGACTCCATAAATATTATCCTACGAATATCTCACTGTATATACACTGAAAATTCCAAAATTTTACACAGTAGCTTCATATATGTTAAGAGAGCATACCCTGAAAATTTCAGATTTTTTCTGAGTAAAACTCAATTTATGAAAAATAGAGCAAGATCCGAGTGTTTTGGACACTTTAAAAATAGTAAATCATTTTCTAAAATTCTAGAAAAATTAGAGGATCATTGTTGGTTCATATTCTGTTAAAATCCAGAAGCTGAGAATTTTTGGAATCAGTTTGCTATTTTTCCTAAAAATGATTAGGTTGTGAATAAAAGGAAATAAATAGTTAAATGATGTCTTTAATGAGAAAAATATGATTTTTATGCTTGAATGCTCATAATATATTATATCATGACTATCTTAGGGCATTTTGGTAATTTATAATAATAAATATTATTTATGACCTTTTATGGATATTAAATAAGAGGTTAATAAAGGATGAACAATTAGAATAAATTGTTTATTAATTTAATAAATCATTGAATATTATTATAATATTAATAATATTATAATATGATGTTGTTATGTAAATAAAAATATTAGATTAGAGTATTATTATTAAATAATAATATTCGAGATTAAATAAAATATTATTAAATGATTAATAATATTAGAAGGGATAAAATATTATTAAATGATTAATAATATTAGTAAGTGAATAAAATGTTAGTAATGATTTAAAGTATTATTAGTGAACCAATAATACTAGAAGGTGAATTAATATTATCTAAGTTAATAATATTATGTGAATTAAAGGTAGTCGTTAATTAATAATAACACTATCTAGGCATGATAATGTTTATAAGAACTTATCAGAATGTATAATATCTATGTGGTTACATAACTGATGTTATGTATCGACTAATTGAAAGACTAATTATAGGTCTCTCAAAGGAAGATAATTTAACCGCATAAAGGATAGAAATTAATTTCAGAAGTCAGAACTCACGATCGAGGCAAGTTTCCTAACTCAACTTGAAAGTTATTATTTTCAGCATGCATGTTAGTGAATAATTATCGATGATTATTCACGCCTTTATTGATTATTGAAATTGCACTTTGTGCAATCGAATTCGCTTCTACCGCCATCGAACGCGGAATTAAATTAAAGTTCTTCATTTATGAACTGCTTATGGATAGATCTATGCTAATCAGATCGCCTAGATCAAGCATGTCTAAATTTGTTAAATCAAATGGGTTTTAAATAACTCGTTTTATTAATTGATATGGTAAGAACTCTCGACCGAGAAATGGACAAATTTGATTAAGGCATGATATCAATGTTTGATTATTAAGTGTTTATGCATAAATCACGGGTATGAAAGGTCGATCCCCTCAATACCAAAACTTATTAAAAGGTCCAGCTTTAAATCATCGAGCACTCGGGCAAATGTTCATGGTTATTCAAAACCACTCACCATGTTATTCAATTATCGAATATTCAATTGTTGATTATTAATTCATGTTCCTCCACAATCTTATATTATTGTTGAACATCAAGGCAATATTTCTTTCTAAGTCATGATATATATCCTTTGTCTTTATAAACTTGTGAAGCAAATTAGTTGCTTACTCTTGCTATATCATGACCTCTATTTTCACCTAAGCCCAAGGATCTAACGCAAGGACAAGGGCAAGGGCAAGATCCAGAGTAATTTTAGAATGAATGTTAAATTAGTTATTATCTAATGGAATTTCTTAAGTAAACTATTTGTATTATAAATGGTGTATTTAAAGTTAAGGTTATGGAGACCTCGGGACCATATTATGAGACCTTATTATAATGAACAATGTATGTTTATTATTTCAAAATAGTTATAGAATGCTTATGATGATGATAGGATCGTGAGCACCAATCTGAGGTTGAGAACCCGGATTTGGGGGCGCCACAAAGTTGGTATCAAAGTCAGAGGTTATAAACATTAGAATGCAAAACCTAGGTTATAACCTTAGTAGAAAACTCTTATAGAGTATATGTTAGAGATGGATTATGGAAATTCATCAAGTTTAGTGTTGTACTTAATAAAATATTATTTCATTTCATCAATGAATATATTTTATTGTGGTAATCGATGTTGATTTTATTTATGGTGTTTGTAGGATGTCTAACGAGCGCCAAGGTAGTTACTCAAATGATCAGAACCCATTGAGCATGAGGTCACCCAAGATGTCCCTCATGGTCCTCCTAGAGGGGACTTGTTGAGGAGAATCACCAATTAGAAGGCAGAGTGGAGGAATTAGAAGTAGAAAACCACACCCTCCAATTTCATCAAGAACAATACAAGGATGAGGCTCATCAAGCCTGTATGGAGAAAGTCGAATGTAAGGAAAATTGGATGAGTCCCAACAGTAAGTTGAGATGCCGAGGGTACAAATGCAGAGAATGAAAAGGCAAAGTTTGAGAGTCGAGCATAAAGCATTTGGAGATGCAGTCGAAGTTTGATGTAGAAATTGCCGATAAGATGCGGGTGGAAGAGGCACCCATGAGCCTGATGAGCCAGTGGGCCAATTAAAGATCGAATCACAGCCATAAAGGTCGAGTAGAAACTTTAGGACCGGCCCTCGATGCAACAGATGAGGGCCAAATAAGAGGGGGGGGGCTAGGAGGGCACACTATGAGATAGAGAGCCTAGTCGATCCGCTCGACGAGAGTCCCCGCAGAGTTGCTTCCCTAGAGCCTGCAGGTGTGACTCGGCAGGCCACCAAAGGGTGATGATGTGATGGCCCAAATTGTAAATAGATGCATTAGTACCTTTCTTGTTGTGTAATAAGGTTTTATGTTGATGTAAACCTCAACAGTGTGAGGTAGTAAATGGTTAGGTACTTTCCTAATCAGGTTTGTAGGAGGTATCATTATGAGTTAATCCCATCTTTGTGTTAAAATGGGATAGTAGCATTTATAAAATATACCGTATTAATCATGTAAGTCACCAAGATTGGTGTATGAATATAAATGCAAGATTATTATGATATGTGTTGGAAGATTTTAAATAGTAAATTTTCTATTTAATGTTATGTGAATCCAAAGAGACCGATTTGGAAAATGTTCTTTAAAAAACAAACTTAACCCACTAAGGTGGAGAAAGACTTCCAAATCTCTAGAATTTAAAACTCTCACATAATGATCATCCGATTGTTTAAATAAATAATAGGTGTTACATGCTAAGTAATCATATGATAATAAATCCGAGTAACGTGTTAGAATTTTGTTTCACTAGATAATGGCGCCAGACGTGGACCGAGGAACCAAGAGATCAAGAGTCGCTAATAATGTAATGGATCTCAACAAAACCCAATGCAAGATTTTATCAACATGATGGTCAAGCCATGAGGAATCAAGCTCAACTCGCAGGAAATCAGTGCAGCACCCAACTAGTCAACTTTAAAGACTTCAAGGCAAGAGGACCGCCGAGTTCAGAGGAACAAAGAAGAATCTGAGAAGCCCAAATGTGGGTAAAGGAGATTGAGAAGGCCTTCATTATTGCTAGAGTAGCAGAAGAAGAGTAAGACAATTTTTGCTACCTACTTAATGAAGGGTGAGGCTAACTATTGGTGGATGCCAACCGTAACAAAGCCGAACTCGAATCGCGATTGGGAAGCATTCAAGAAGTTGTTCTTCGAGAACTACTTCCCCGAGAGTGTTCAAGCAAGAATGGAGATCAAGTTCTTGAACTCAAACAGAGAATATGTCAAGATCGAGTATGTCATAAATTCAATGAATCGCCGATTCGCCCCACATCGTGGACACAGAGGTGAGGAAAGCGAGAAGGTTTGAAAATGGACTAAAGCCGTGGATTTATAGTAAGGTAGCGGTTTTACAAATCACATCATTCTCAACTCATGGAAAAAGCTCTTATAGCGGAAGGAGGAAGCCAAGGCTGGCCTCAAGATACAATCGGAGAAGAATAAGAAGAAATCGTAAGGTGGGAATCAAAATGTCAAGAGTAAGGAGAGCAGCAACAATAAGAAGCTTTTAAATGGAGCAAAGGGGGGTAGTAATCGAGATGCAAAGAAGGAAGTGTGCAACAAAAGAAGCTCTGTGGGAATCAGGAAAGGGTCACCTGGGGAGTGCTTGAAAGGAAAAACGATATGTTATACATGTGGGCAAGAAGGGCATACCTCACCCAATTGTACTAAGGTGAAGAAAGGAGGTTGCTTTAATTGTGGTGAAGTGGGACATCGATCAAGGATTGCCCAAGAAGAAAAGCACTGATGGCGGAAATGGCAACAGGGGCAATAACACTAAGACAACCAAAGGAGGACCAAATTTCACCAAAAAGTCGACAAAGACGGACATTCAATATGACGGCAAGATGCCGTGGCATCCAGGAGGTGGTGTCGTATAATTCATCAATGATATAAATGCCTATGTGTTATTCGATTCGGAGCTTCATGTTCTTTTTGTATCCGATGAATTTGCTCAAAGATTAAGTTTACCTCATGAACTATTAGAACACCCTATGAATGTAGAAGTAGCAAACAAAGAAATTATCCCCGTAGACTACATCTATAGAACTGCTGTGTGCTAATGTAAGAGGGTTTAAGCTTAACGTGGATTTGATACCGATTCGCCTTGAGAGTTTGATGTAATCCTTGGGATGGATTGGTTATCAAGTCATGGAGCGGCCATCGATCAGAAGAAAAGTGCGATACCTAAAGACCAATAAGTCAAAGGTGGTATTTCACGGCAAGAATCGCCAAGACAATCTTGTTGTCTCGACGATGATGCAAGCAAGGAAGTTGCTTAGAAGGGTCAGTATAGGTTATTTGCTCACGCCAGGATACCCGCAGAATCGAGGGTGAACCGGGTCAAATACCTATTGTAAGGGAATTCGCTGACGCTTTTCCGTAAGAGATTCCGGATTGCCACCAGACAGAGAGAGAGTTTGTTATCGATTTGGCGCCAGGACATCACCGTAGATCCAAAGCGCCAGATCGTATGGCTCCTGAGAAATGAAGGAACTGATGGTTCAACTACAAGAGTTGTTAGATAAGGGATACATTCACCAAGCGATCACCATGGGGGAGCACCACCTTATTCGTAAAGAAGAAGGATGGGTCATTAAGACTTTGATCGACTACCGAGAGTCGAACAAGGTCACCATTAAGAATAAATACCGCTGCCCAGTGATCGACGATTTGTTTGATCAACAAAGGGGGCAAAATACTTTTCAAAAATCGACTTGAGGACCGGTTATCACCAACCAAGGTGAGACATGAGGATGTTCCAAAGACGGCATTCGTAACTCCTGATGATGACACTTTGAGTTTCTCGTAATGTCTTTTGGGTTAACTAATGCACCAAAGAAAGATTCATGGATTTGATGAACAGAGTGTTTAAGCAAGATTTGATAAGTTTGTTGTCGTGTTCATCGATTTACATTCTCGTATATTCGAGACAGAGGAAGATCACGCCGAACATCTAAGGAAAGTGTTGAGACGCTAAGGAGGGAGAAGTTGTATGCAAAGTTCTCCAAGTGTGAATTTTGGTCATGAGAGTGCAGCTTTTTAGGTCACGCTATCGATAAAGATGGTGTTTCAGAGATCCAAAGAAAAGTAGAAGCTGCTTATCAACCGGGAACAAACCAAAGACACCGGCTAAAAATTAGGAGTTTCTTGGGATTAGCAGGATACTATCAAGATTCATCCAAGATTTTTCAAAGGTAGCATCGCCATCGACCAACCTTACTAGAAAGACAAAGAAGTTCGCTTGACGGAAAAAATGTGAACAGAAGTTTCATGGAATTGAAGAAGAGGCTCACCCAAGCACCGTGGTTGGCTTTACCGACAACACGGAGGATTTGTAGTGTATAAGGATGCGTCACACAAGGGTCTTGGTCGTGGTAATCGATGCAAAGATGGCAAGGTCATCACAGACGCTTCACGCCGCCTAAAGGACTATGAGAAGGGTTATCCGACTCATGACCGGAGTTAGCAAAGCAGAGTTTTTGCCTTGAAAAATTTGGAGGCACTATTTGTATGGAGAGAAGTGTGAGATATATACGATCATAAGAGTCTAAAGTATATCTTCACGCAGTATGAGCTAAATATGAGGCAAATACCGATGGCTAGAATTGATCAAGGATTATGATTGTGAGATTCTCGCACATCCAGCAAAGCAAATGTAGTGGCCGATGCCCCGAGCGTAAAAGGCGTAGAGAAGTTATTGAAGTTAACCATTCAAGAGGAATTGGTGAAGGATTTCAACGACTTGACTTAGAGGTTAAGTATCCGATGGAGATCAATGAGAAATTATTTATCGCGGCAAATGAGCCCTACTTTATTAGATAAGGTTAAAGAGGCTCAAGAGAAGGACGAAGATCATGACAAAGATCAAGAAGCTAAGCAATCAAGGGGATGAATTGAAATACAAGATTGATGGCACCGGATCGCTAAGATTTGAAGGACTTAATTTGGGTACCATTAATACCGTAACTAAGAGAAGAGATTCTCGCAAGAAGCACACAAAGACGAGGTACTCAATACACCTGTGAAGCACAAAGATGTATCAAGATTTACGCCAACACTTTTGGTGGCCAAACATGAAGAGAGAGGTTGCGTAATGTGTCACAGATGTCTAACTTGTCGAGAGTCAAGGCAGAGCATCAACGAATCGAGTGGATTATTACAAACTTTTAGAGATTCCAGAGTGGAAATGGGAGCACATCACGATGGATTTTGTGGTGGACTTCCAACAACGCAAAAGGGACACGACGCCATATGGGTGATCGAGATCGCCTTACGGGTCGGGCCACTTTTTTTGCCGATCAAGATCGTGTATAGTCCGGACCAAATAGCCAAATTATATATCAAGGAAATTATCTCGAGACACGGCGCATCAATATCTATTGTGTCTGATAGGGATCCGCGATTCACGCCAAACTTCCGGAAGAGTCTTCAGAAAGAATGGGGACGCAGCCACGATGAGCACCGCGATCATCCGCAGAATCGATGGGCAAAGCGAGAGAACGATTCAAACACTTGAAGACATGCTCGTAGCTTGTGTGATGGACTTCAAGGGTAGTTGGAGGATCATCTTCCATCGGTAGAGTTCAGATACAACAATAGCTACCACGCCAAAGATCGGAATGCCGCCAGACGGGCAAATCGTATGGAAGGAAATGTAGAACGCCTTATGCCGGGATGAAGTGGGTGAACGCCGATCGTTGGGGACCAGAATCGGTGCAAAGCAGATCAGAGACCATTAAGGTGATTAGAGCCCGACGGTAGCAAACCAAGATCGCCGTAAGAAGTATGCAGACTTACATCGCCGTAAGCGAGATTTTGAGGTGGGAAGCTATGCATTTTTGAAAGTATCTCCTGGAAAGGGAAGATAAGGTTTGGAAAGAAAGGTAAACCGAGTCCGAGATTTATCGACCTTTTGAGATCCTCAAGAAGATAGCGGCGGGCGCACGAGGTAGCTCTACCTCCCGAATCGAAACATATTCATAATGTATTTCATGTGTCAAGCACGACCATATAAGCCTCGACATAAGCATGTGATATCGTGACGAGCCAATTCAGTCGAAAAAGATTTGTCGTATTTAGGAAATTCCTATCAAGTTTTAGATAGAAAGGAAATGTAAATTGCGAATAAGGTTATACATTCCGTAAAAGTTCTTTGAGGAACCACAATGTCAAGAAGCTACGGGGAACTTGAAGAAAAGATAAGAGAAAATTATCCGCACTTTTTTTGAGTAACCTTATATGTAATTCCTGGACGGAATTTTATAAGGGGGGAGGATGTAATAACCGTGAAATTTAAGTCACTATATATGTATGTACATTATGGATTTTTTTTTTTAACCTTGTGTTACATAAGGATTTAATATGTGACAACACATGTGAAGTGGTGCATGGGTCAATTAACATATATATTATAGTTATGGATACATACATTTATAGATTTCATTAAAAATGAAAGCCTTGTGACCTAATTATATATTAGGTAAGACTATTAAATAACCTAAGGGTTATGGTAATACGAAAAAGTTAGTATTTTATATGTATACTAACTTAAGTGGGGAAACTTTGTATTTTAAGTGACTAATAATTCTAAACCTAATTTTGTAAATCTAATTAGGTTATGAGATAAAATCATATGTGTAAGTAATTAAACTTCATATGATTGGAAATGAAAGCCCTAAATTATCAAATTGGGTAACATTATTGAAATTGCTAGACTATGTTTATTATCTAGCCCAAATCAATTAAAAGAAAAGCCCAAAGGAAATAAAATACAATCCAATACTTAGCCCACTTGATTAGGGGTATTCTAGACATTTGATTAATCAAAATTGGGCATTTAAAATAAAAGCTAAATGGAGGATATTATGAGGATCCTAAGTGGAATAATTAAGCTAACTTGTCCATTAGTAGACATTATTAAAACACAAGGACAATGTTGTTAAGCTTCCATTGGTTGCCACTCCATTATGCACATTTAATCATGTTTAACCTTAATGGAAGTAATAATACAAAGTTTTTACCTAATGGGCAACAAAATAATTGTGGAGGGTTATTAGTGAATCACCCACTTCATTTTGTTTTCATTCTTCCAACATCTCATTCTCTCTCATCTTTTCTTTCTATCTTTTGCTCCCAAGCTAGCTAACTTCAAAGAGAGAAAAGAGTGAGAGGATTCGCCATAGGAAGAAAAAAAAAATAGGAGTGCTAGTTGTTTATGCCCCTAAGTTTATTAGTTACTTTGGAAAATCAAGAAGGGTAGCAAACTAAGTCAAGGTATAATGTACCTTCATCTTCTTCTTTTTACTTTGTTTTGCTAGCTTGAGTTTTGATGGGGTTGTGTACAACTACTCAAGATACACTAGTTCTACATATCATCATGCATGAAATTAAGTATCTTGAGTGTTAGATCAAAGACTTAGAGGAAGAAAATGAGCATATGTTCTCCAAGGGTGAAAACTCTTGTTTTTCTTCCACTAAATCTTGTGTAACTCAAGTTGTACAACTTGGAATTGTGATCCGTCAAGGGGGGGTGCTAGATACATGAGTTACCTAGTAAACCCAAGTGATAGGACACAAATCTAGCATGTTTTGGAACCTTTAAGATTATTTTTCCCAAAACAAATCCACTTTTATATGCTAAAGCTTTGAAACTCTAAATCAGCTACTGACTTGTTTTTCATGAGGCTGTTTCGGCCAGTTCCTTTATCTTGTAAAAATCTGGAAAAATACTACAGAGGTACCTTATGAAGTTATCTACGCGAGGAAAAAGAACTACACACGCTTTTGAAAGTTATATATTGTGCGTAATGACTATTTCCGTAAAGGACTCCATAAATATTATCCTACGAATATCTCACTCGTATACACTGAAAATTCCAAAATTTTTACAGTAGCTTCATATATGTTAAGAGAGCATACCCTGAAAATTTCAGATTTTTCTGAGTAAAACTCAATTTATGAAAAATAGAGCAAGATCCGAGTGTTTTGGACACTTTAAAATAGTAAATCATTTTCTAAAATTCTAGAAAAATTAGAGGATCATTGTTGGTTCATATTCTGTTAAAATCCAGAAGTTGAGAATTTTTGGAATCAGTTTGCTATTTTTCCTAAAAATGATTAGGTTGTGAATAAAAGGAAATAAATAGTTAAATGATGTCTTTAATGAGAAAAATATGATTTTTATGCTTGAATGCTCATAATATATTATATCATGACTATCTTAGGGCATTTTGGTAATTTATAATAATAAATATTATTTATGACCTTTTATGGATATTAAATAAGAGGTTAATAAAGGATGAACAATTAGAATAAATTGTTTGTTAATTTAATAAATCATTGAATATTATTATAATATTAATAATATTATAATATGATGTTGTTATGTAAATAAAAATATTAGATTAGAGTATTATTATTAAATAATAATATTCGAGATTAAATAAAATATTATTAAATGATTAATAATATTAGTAAGGGATAAAATATTATTAAATGATTAATAATATTAGTAAGTGAATAAAATGTTAGTAATGATTTAAAGTATTATTAGTGAACCAATAATACTAGAAGGTGAATTAATATTATCTAAGTTAATAATATTATGTGAATTAAAGGTAGTCGTTAATTAATAATAACACTATCTAGGCATGATAATGTTTATAAGAACTTATTGTAATGTATAATATCTATGTGGTTACATAATCTGATGTTATGTATCGACTAATTGAAAGACTAATTATAGGTCTCTCAAAGGAAGATAATTTAACCGATAAAGGATAGAAATTAATTTCAGAGTCAGAACTCACGATCGAGGCAAGTTTCCTAACTCAACTTGAGTTATTATTTTCAAAGCATGTTAGTGAATAATTATTGATGATTATTCACGCCTTTATTGATTATTGAAATTGCACTTTGTGCAATCGAATTCGCTCTACCGCCATCGAATCGTGAATTAAATTAAAGTTCTTCATTTATGAACTGCTTATGGATAGATCTATGCTAATTGTATCGCCTAGATCAAGCATGTCTAAATTTGTTAAATCAAATGGGTTTTAAATAACCGTTTTATTAATTGATATGGTAAGAACTCTCGATCGAGAAATGGACAAATTTGATTAAGGCATGATATCAATGTTTGATTATTAAGTGTTTATGCATAAATCACGGGTATGAAAGGTCGATCCCTTGAATACCAAAACTTATTAAAAGGTCCAGCTTTAAATCATCGAGCACCTCGGCAAATGTTCATGGTTATTCAAAACCACTCACCATGTTATTCAATTATCGAATATTCAATTGTTGATTATTAATTCATGTTCCTCCACAATCTTATATTATTGAACATCAAGGCAATATTTCTTTCTAAGTCATGATATATATCCTTTGTCTTTATAAACTTGTGAAGCAAATTAGTTGCTTACTCTTGCTATATCATGACCTCTATTTTCAGCTAAGCCCAAGGATCTAACGCAAGGACAAGGGCAAGGGCAAGATCCAGAGTAATTTTAGAATGAATGTTAAATTAGTTATTATCTAATGGAATTTCTTAAGTAAACTATTTGTATTATAAATGGTGTATTTAAAGTTAAGGTTATGGAGACCTTGGGGACCATATTATGAGACCTTATTATAATGAACAATGTATGTTTATTATTTCAAAATAGTTATAGAATGCTTATGATGATGATAGGATCGTGAGCACCTAATCTGAGGTTGAGAGAACCCGGATTTGTAATCAAAGGTAGGATATTAATCCTTGTATTTTATTTTTAAAGTTTAGTTTTCTTCTCCAAAAGTTCTCTGTAAATAATTATGGATGATGAATTTCTCAGTATATAGCTTTAGATGATGATTGTTGTTGTAAAACTATTTTTTTGAGATTATGTATGATTATAATCAATTTCTTTATGTATGTATGTAAATTGTGAAGAAAAATATATCACAGTGAATTCATATGAAAATATATATGAATATGGCTTAGTTTATATAAATTAAGGTTTAATTAGTTGTTAAACTGATAAATTGATTATTGAATTTGATAGAGTATGTATAATCATAACTATGGTGTTTTGAAATTTCTGTTTTGATTGAAAAACAAAATCACAGTGTTGATTTCTATTAAAAATGTCAAAATGGAGTTTTTGCAAAAAACATTGAAATTAAGTGTTGTAGATTAGATGTTTATGTTAGTTTATGGGTAGAAACATGTTAGGAGTCTTCACAATACGCTTATATGAAGTTTATGTAAAATTACATGTTAATTAGTCTATTAGATTGGAGCTTGAAAGCCAATTTGGCTTTTGTTCATGTTGTTCTTAGAGAACTTGGTCACGAGTTCTCGACTCAAGGCAATGCGCGCCAAGAAAGAAAGATAAGTTTTGTGCCGCATGCTAATCGATGGCTCATGATTCTAAGTCATGCTACCAACCACAATGTAAATCGGAAATAAGCAACATGAAGTTAGCGAATGTTCTCGACAGCTTTTAGTTTATTACACAAATTTTGAAAATAAAGGTTATGTGTTAATAATATGAATGCTAAATGATGATTTCAGTAGTATTAAACTATGAATGAGCATGTTATCAAGTGTTAACTAGTATTAACATAGTTTGATTATGTGAATGGGTAATTCGACCTACATGATGTATGTATTATTTATATAGATATAAAATGTTGGTAATGACTAATTATGTCATGATGACATATGTATAGGGTATTGATTCAAGTTGTAAGGTTTAGCTTGTGCTAAAGGCAAGTTCTCTAACTCAAAACTTCATCGTGCGAGTTTAATTTCATTAGTACGTTATTGTTTTCAAATTCAATTACAATGGTTGTAAGTTGCTACCTCTACACTTTCGTAGAGCTAGATTGCCTATTATTGAATAAGTTATTGTATCTAGTTGCTCATATAGATACAAGTATCCAAAATCTTATAGTTTAATATTGAGCAAGTTTCTCTAATATGTAACTTATTATTTAGCATGCGAGTCGCTTTATATATTCTAGTGTTGAACAACTTTATCATTCAAATTATGCATGCTTAGTACTCAATTCTCAATAACTTTGACCTAATATTGTTCAAAGCAAATTATGATATGATTATTCAATGTTTATGCTATTAGATTATTCCTAAAGAATGATGTTAATTACAAATATCAATTCAGCTTATGATTATTCTATAGCATACAAGATTTCATTGTAATCAACAAATCCTTAGTTGATTACCGTTGAATTCTAAATTACCCTGTAATGTATCCAAACCAAACTTACTTTGGTGCGGACTTGTATTCTAAATACTGAGATGAATAACTCTTTTAATAGAGGTATACGTTTAGCGTTAAAATGGTTGTGCACAATACATTGTACGAAGGGTTGATCCCCCTAAGTACGTGGAGTCCTTATAGTCTTATGACTGTTAAAGTTAAAGTTGAAAGATTACTTATAACTGTGAATATGATTCGTGGTCATTAGACCCTCAGTGAATGTTATAATTTTCAGAAAGTTAATAGAACACATTGTTCAGTTCTATTGAGCCTAGTTTTGGCAATTGATGTAAACGTTTAAAGAATTACTTGTTGTTATTCCAAGTGGGCCTTGTTTGCTCACTCTTGCCTGTAAAATTTCTTACAGCTAAAACTGAAAAGGGTGACGTACCTAGCACCAGTAAGGGAAAAAGAAAGATGACCAAATACTGAAGACTTGTAATAGTTTTGATAGTTTTATTATCAGACTTTGATTTAAAGATTGTAATGAAATTTATTTAATTTCCGCATTTGAATGTTTGTAACTAAAGGTTAGATAACCTGGAAGATTTTTATTTAAGTTTAATCCTGTATGGGCAGGTTATTATTATTCAATTTTTTTTTATAATTGGGTAGTTAGAAATGCATGTTTTGATTAAGTGAACACCAAATCTTGAGGAAATGAAGTACCAGGATTTGGGGGTGTCACAAGTTGGTATCAAAGCTTTAGGTTATGAACCTTAGGTTGGGGGAAAAGCCTTGAAGTAACCTTTGAAAAGATAAGTGAGATAACTCTTATCGAGTTTTAGGAAAGAAGTAATAAAACACTTATGTGATTATGTGATTTTAAATTATGTACCGTGAGTGTCGAATAGTAATGATTAATAATTAAAACTTTAACACTTTGTTGTCGGGATGACTAATGTCCTGAGAATCCAACAAAGTTAGGTGGAGGGACCTCAAATGCCTATAGAGGAGGAACCTCACATTGAGTAGTTTGGGAACAACTACTGCCACGGAAGTCAGCCCCGTTGGTCACAGTAGTTGAGGATGAGGATGATGATGTGGAGACAGATGAGGAGGATCCCGTTGAGTTACCACAGGAAGATGAGGATGACGAGGACGAGGAGGAAAGGATTCCACTTGACGGCGAGATCCAGGATCGTGAAGAACGACTGACAAATGTCTAGGAGAAACTAGTGCTGCATCAAGGAGAGAAAGAACAATCGATCAAGTGGTCACCGAATCAAGAACAAGTCGAGAGAAGAAGCTGCTAAGAGGGCAAGAGCTGAAGATGCTTACGAGGAAGCTTTTCAACGAACCAGATTTACAGCAAGAGACATGCAAGCAAAGAGGATAAAGATGGAAGAGATGGATAAAGTATTTAACACTGCAATTAATCGAGCTCAAGATCGGGTCATGGGATATCCGATTCAGTTCGAGACGCTACCATCATTCATGTTAGATCGCAGAACAATGTTCGAGTCATGGATAAAGAACATGATAGGGCTAAGAAGTATCTTAATAGAACATCGTAACTGTTGTACAATGATTAAAAGATTAAATAAATTATAAATCCTAAGTGTTATGCAACCTATGGGATATGACTATAATGTTGTCCTGAAACTTTTGTAGTTCAGGAAAGTAATGTAGATAGCAGTGATGCTATTGTTTTATGTTTTCCAAAAAGGTTTTGAATAAATAAAAGTTGTTACTTTATTCAAAGTGTTATGTGTTTTGTGGTTATTTCTTTCATGGAGGCAAGTTAATTAGAAAATACTTAAAGAAGCTGAGTTAGTCTAATAGATGTTTTGTTTTAACAGAAAATGCCTCCCAGACGTGAACCACCCCGACAGAGAAACAATGAGAGAACTACTAATAACGACAATGTTGGCGGTAGAACCCCTGCTCAACAACTAGTGACACTACCGATGACGAGAATTGCGTAATCAACCACGTAACCATGGTACAACGCTTAAGGATTTCAAGGCTATTGGACCACCCGAATTTCGATGGTTCATGAATCCAAATCGAAGCACGCACTGGATTATGGAGATAGAAAAGGTGTTCGATGTCTAGGGTAGGGGATGATCAGAAGACTGCTTTCGTAACATTCATGTTGAAAGCAGAAGCTAGTTATTGGTGGCAGGCCAATAAAACACGTGAAGGGCCAGGAGTGATGACCTGGGAAAGGTTCAAGGAGTTGTTCTTCGAGACCTATTTTTCGGAGAGTTCGAAGAGTCAGCTAGAAGTGCAGTTTCTGGAACTAAAACAAGGAACGATGACGGTATCCGAGTATGCCACAAAATTCAATAACTTGGCGAGGTTTGCGCCATATCAAGTCAGCACAGACGAGCGTAAGGCGAAGAGATTTAAACAGGGACTGAAGCCCTGGTTGTATAGTAGGGTATCCCTATTCCAATTGAAGACATTTGCAGCGGTGATGGAGAAAGTAGTACTCGCTAAAGTTGGAGGCAAGGCAGTGACAAAGTTCAATCAGGAACAAAAGAAGAAGAAGAATGAGAATGAGATTAAGAATGGAGGTGGTAACAGTGGAAACAAAAACAACAAAGAACAACAAATAAGAGAAGTGGAATGGGAACGTGGTGTCTGGAAACCAAAGAGGTAACCAAAGAAAAAAAAGTTTGAAGCATGTGCGACATGCAGGAAATTTCACAAGGGTGCATGCTTAATGGGGAAACGAGTTTGCTTCAATTGTGGCCAGGAGGGTCACATCGTCCCAAATTGCACTCAACCGAAGAAGAATGTATGCTTCACGTGCGGATCCAATGATCACTTTGCTCATGAGTGCCCTAAGAAGAAGGATGGAGTGACAACCAGAAGTAATGGAGGTAACAATGGAGGTACATGGGCCATTGCAGGACCTGCAGTATCAAATAAACCCACAGCCAGAACCTTCAACATGACTGTGCAAGATGCTGTGCAATCAAAAGATGTGGTGTCAGGTATTATCCCAATTCAATGATATTAATACATATGTATTATTTGATTCGGGTGCTACTTGCTTGTTTATATCTGATGAATTTGCTAGGAGGTTAGAATTGCCTAGAGAAGAACTGAATTTTCCTTTGAACATAGAAATTGTGAATAAGGAAGTAATCCCTGTTAGATTTGTATACAAGAACTGTAGGTTGAACAATAAGGAGAATATCTTGTTGGTAGATTTGAATCCGATTAGACTCGGGGAATTTGATGTAATTTTGGGAATGGATTGGTTGTTCAAATACGAAGCGGTAATTGACTGCCAAAAGAAGTGTGTAAACCTTATGACCCCGTCAAAGGTAGTATTTCGTGGTAGCAAGTCGCCTAGACAAATGAAATGTCCACGACTATGCATGCAGCCAAGAAATTGTTGAGTCAAGGTTGTGTGGGCTATTTAGCTTACATAGTCGATACTCAGAAGAAGGGTGTGAAACTAGAAGAAATACCAGTAGTGAGGGAATTCGAAGACATGTTTCCAGAGGATTTGCCAGGACTTCCGCCTGACAGAGAAATTGAGTTCGTGATCGACTTAGCACCGTGAACAAAGACCGATATCGAAGGCCCCGTCTGAGAATGGCTCGTAGAAATGAAGGAACCGATGGTATACAGCTTACAAGAGTTTCGGACAAGAAATATATTCAACCAAGCGTATCGCGTGGGAGCGCCAGCTTTTATTCGTTAGAAGAAGAAGGATGGATTAATACGCTCTTTGCATTGATTATAGAGAGTTAAACAAAGTCACTATTAAGAATAGGTATCCGTTGCCTAGAATATATGACTTGTTTGATCAGCTGAAGGGTGCTAAATATTTCTCAAAAATAGATTTGAGAAGTGGGTATCACCAATTGAAGGTAAGAAAGGAGGATATACCTAGAACGACATTTAGAACTCGGTACGGACATTATGAGTTTTTGGTGATGTCTTTTGGTTTAACAAATGCCTCTGCTGCGTTCATGGATTTGAAGAACAAGGTGTTTAAACCATTCTTAGACAAGTTTATAGTGGTATTTATTGATGACATCCTGGTGTATTCCAAAACTCAAGAAGAACACGAGGAACATTTACGTTTAACATTGGAGACACTAAGAAAGGAAAAGTTGTATGCGAAATTCTCTAAGTGTAAATTTTGGCTCGACCGTGTACAATTTTTGGGTCATGTTATTGACAAGGATGGGATTTCAAAGAGATCCATTAAAAGTGGAAGTCAGAATCAATTGGGAACAACCAAGAACACCATCGAAGTGAGGAGTTTCTTGGGGACCGGCCGGGTTATTATAGAAGATTTATTCAAGATTTTTCTAAAATAGCCACTCCATGAAACAAATTTGACAAGGAAAGCTATAAAATTCATTTGGATGAGAAGTGTGAAGAGAGTTTCCAAGATTTGAAGAAAAATATTAAGTATGGCACCTGTGTTGACATTACCGAGATAATACAGAAATTTTGTGGTGTATAGTGATGCCTCACACAAAGGTTGGGTTGGGTTCTTATGCGAACAGCAAAGTTATTATGTATGCATCAAGACAACTAAAGGATTATGAGAAAGGGTATCCGACTCATGATTTGGAATTAGCTCAGCTTGTATTTGCTCAAGATATGGAGACACTATCTTTATAGGAGAAATGTGAGATCTACATGCACTACACAAAAGTCTCAAGTATATTTTCACTCGTAAGGATTTGAACATGCGCCAAAAGAAGGTGGATGGAATTGATAAAAGATTGTGATTATGAAATCTTTTATCATCCCGCAAAGCGAATGTGGTGGCGAGATACTTTAAGCAGAAAGGTCTGGAGAAGTTGATGCCGATAACAACTCAGAGGAGCTCATTTCAAAGAATGACAAACTGGAGTTGGAAATCAAATTTCCAAAAGAATCTGACGAACAACTATTCCAGATAGAAGCTGGTCCAACTTTAGTGGACAAAGTGAAGAATGCTTAACTACAAGATGAAGAGTGTGGGAAAATCAAAGAGAATCTGATTGAGGGTAGTGATGTAAAATACAAGATCGACAATCAAGGACTACTACTAGTTTGAGGGAAGAATCAAGGTTCCAAAGAACACCAGAATGAAAGAAGAAATTCGAATCAAGCTCATAGCTCAAAATATTCAATTCATCTAGGAAGCACGAAAATGTATCAAGATTTGCACCGATATTTTTGGTGGCCGAATATGAAAAGGGACGTTGCAGAATGCGTAACGAAATGCTTGACATGTCAAAGGATAAAAGTCGAACATCAAAGAACCATCGGATTACTTCAACCGTTGGAAATACCATAATGGAAGTGGGAACACATCGCGATGGATTTTGTGGTGGGTCTTCCAACTACTCAAAGAGGATGTGATGCGATTTGGGTGATAATGGAAAGACTGACTAAGTTAACGCACTTTTTACCAATAAAGATTAGATTCAATCTTGATCAGTTGGCAAGATTGTACATTAAAGAGATCGTTTCGAGGCATGGAGTGCCAGTATCAATTGTGTCCGATAAAGATCCTCGATTCATGTCAAATTTCTGGAAGAAACTACAAGAATGCATGGGGACACAGTTGCGAATGAGTACGGCTTATCATCCACAAATAGATGGCCAAAGCGAACGAATAATTCAGACATTGGAAGATATGATGAGAGCATGTGTCATGGACTTTAAAGGAAGCTGGGAAGAACAATTACCTTTGGTGGAATTTGCTTACAACAATAGTTATCATGCGAGCATCGGCATTCCACCTTACGAGGCATTGCACGCGTGTAAAAGTGCGTAACTCCACCGTCTTTGGGATGAAGTCGGTGAACGCCAACTCGTTAGGACCGTAATCGGTATAACAAACTGCCGATGTTGTCAAACTCATCGTGACAAGATTGGTAGCAGACTCAAAGACGCATGTAAAAAGTATGTTGATCAACACAGACAAGATCGTGCATTCGACGTAGGAACTTTTGTATTCCTAAAAGTTTCTCCTTGGAAGGGGAAAATTCATTTTAGTAAAAAGGGAAAGATAAGCCTGAGGTTTATTGGACCCTTTGAAGTGCTGCGTAGAGTGGGATAAGTGGCTTACGAGGTAGCTCTACCTCCAGAGTTGGAAAACATTCATAATGTTTTTCATATTTCGGTGTTACGACCATATAAACCCGACTACAAACATGTGATCAAGTACGAACCGTTGCAGTTTGAGAAATATTTGTCTTATGAAGAGGTTCCTATCCAGATAGTCGACAGAAAAGAACAAGTACTCAGGAATAAATTGATACCTTCTGTGAAGGTGATATGGAGGAACCACAACGCTGAAGAAGCTACGTGGGAACTCGAAGAGAAAATATTGAAAGAGTACCCTGAGTTATTTGTTTAATCCGTGTCTTCGATTCTGGGGACAGAACCTTTGTAAGTAGGGAAGAATGTAACGAATGATTTGTTTGAGTTGTGATTCTGAGGACAGAATCCTTGTAAGGAGGGAATGATGTAACATTCCAGAATTTTAAAGTATAATATTAAATATTTATTGATTTATATAAGTATTTAATGGATATGTTTATTGTTCAATAAATAATTGTTCAATTTGAGTTGATGTGGTTTAGTTAATTATTTGTTGAATAAATAATTAAATATTAAATATTAAATATTTATTTGCAATATTAAATATTTAATGAATTATATAAGTATTTAATGGTAATTTGAGTTGATATGGTTTAGTTATTTATTTGTTGAATAAATAATTAAGGAGCTAAGAAAATTAATTGTTATGAGATTATATACCAATTTGATTTAATAAGTAAACTAGAGAGCTTATAATAATTTAAATAAATTATAATATTTTAAATGGGATTTGTAATTTAAAATATTAGTTGGTCGAATAAAATTACAATTTTAAAAGAAATTATAGTTATGTGATATTAAATTATGTGCTAAAGTAATTTAATAGATTAATGTTTTAATTGATTAATTAATTAAGTAGAAGTGTGACTAATAACCTTGCTATAAAGGAGTTATTAAAATAAATTAAAGGACTTTAATTTAGTTTTGGCCAAACAAGTCTTAATGCATATTAAGTCTTTAATCTAATAGTGTTTTATCAAATAAGGTATAAGGATTAATCCATTTGTTTTAGTTAGATTTGCCAAATAAGGTGTAAGGGTTAATGGGTTATTTTTATTAGCTTAACCAAACAAGCCTTATGGCTTTTGATTTTCAAAACTTACATAACTGATATAATTTATAGCTAGAGTTATATTATATATTTAATATATATTATATCTTATACGTTATATTTTTCCTACGTTAGTTAGACTAGAGTTAGGAAGAAGACTCAGTGAAGAAAAGAGAAGGAGAAAAATACAGAGAGAAAAGTTGAGAGAACTTAGAGAAATTGAGAAAAGAATTGGGAAAAAGAAGATTGAAATCATAACTATTTTCTTCTAAACTCTAGAGTATCATCTTCTTAATCAAAGGTAGGATATTAATCCTTGTATTTTATTTTTAAAGTTTAGTTTTCTTCTCCAAAAAGTTCTCTGTAAATAATTATGGATGATGAATTTCTTGTATATATAGATTTAGATGATGATTGTTGTTGTAAAACTATTTTTTTGAGATTATGTATGATTATAATCAATTTCTTTATGTGTGTATGTAAAGTGTGAAGAAAAGTATATCACAGTGACTTCATATGAAAATATATATATGAATATGGCTTAGTTTAAAGTAGAAATTAAGGTTTAATTATTTGTTAAACTGATAAATTGATTATTGAATTTGATAGAGTATGTATAATCATAACTATGGTGTTTTGAAATTTCTATTTTGATTGAAAAACAAAATCACAGTGTTGATTTCCATTAAAAATGTCAAAAATGGAGTTTTTGCCAAAAAACATTGAAATTGGGTGTTGTAGATTAGATGTTTATGTTAGTTTATGGGTAGAAACATGTTAGGAGTCTTCACAATACGTTTACATGAAGTCTATGTGTAAATTACATGTTAATTAGTCTATTAGATTGGAGCTTGTAGGACAATTTGGCTTTTGTTCATCTTTGTTATCAACTTGGTCGCCGAAGTTCGACTCGCACCGCAATGACGGGGCTCAAAGAAGACAAGTTTTAGCCACAGCCACCAATCGATGGCATGTAACTCAATAATACATGTGTATGACAAAATCGTACATTAAATACCAACCACAAGTAAATTGTGGCGCCACAAATACCAATCGAGTCCTCATTACAATTATTATCACACTATTTCACAGAATAGTGAGGACTACTAATGCAAACATCTAGGACCATCACTCTGTTCCCCGACTAGTCCCTGCTACGTTCTCATTTCCTGAAGAGAACAATAAAAGTAAAAGGGTGAGCTCAACTAGCCTAGTAAGAAAATATTATGACTAAGATAATGCAGAATAAGTTATAATTAGCCTTCAACAGTGTTAAACTGATAAAATATTACAAACATCAAGTTTAACTGCAGTGAAACAAGCAATCCATTAGAAGAGTCAAGCAGGGAATAAAATCTACTATCTTCTATGATTTAAAAGGTTTTTCATCACTTTTATCGCTGGGACTCAACTTTTAATAAATAATCCACATCATCGAATCACCCCTCGCACTACTACCCAAGGATATTCTTTAGTATCACGACCACAAATTCTACATGCACCACGCGCCAAAGACATTCGTGTATTCATTAATGGTCATGATCAAGCCAACAATTGTCCATCAATGCACTACTACTAATGATGAGGACTTTTACCACATCATTTGTAACATTACTAGTCATGATTATACCGAATAATCCTCGGTCATAATCATACCAAGTCCATCTATGCACTACAAAGCCACGAGATGACTTTCAATATAATATAAACATGAGGATGATGACAATGATATAAGAATTCAATAAAACAAGTTCAAGAATTAATTTATATAGGAAATGATAACGTCCAAATTGTCAACATGATACTGCTTTGTAGAGTAAAATTCAAGAATGCTCAGAAGAATATTTCCATGAAAAGATACTGGATGAAGCGCAAATATCAAGGATATTCCACTAATTTCATAGAGTATAGAAGTCAAAGTATTAACCAACTGAGTATAATAAAGAATGGAATAACAAAAGAAATCTGTAACGACCGAGAAATTCGGATCTTATTGTAAAATGATTTTATTAAATTAAATAATAATAAAATTGTATTCTATGTGTTATCAAGATGGTTGTCATTGTATAACCTATTGATGTTAGAATGTCGTAGTATTTGAGCTACATGGATGAATTAAAGTGTTTGAATTTCCAAGACGAAAATAAAAGTTTTCCGAGAAATTTTCTAAAAAACACTATTCATCGATATTTTCTCGGGATATATTTTTGAATTTCCGAGAAATACGTAATGATGGAATAATAAGGTAAGATGGATTATGTAATAAAAATCTAGTTATGGAAAATGTAATAATTCGCTTGTGGACTTAATTTATAAACGTTAAGGAAGGCGAAATAGTAATGAATAAGTAATAATGGTATGATACTTTGGTATTTTATGAAGTAATCAAAATGAGTATAATACTAAGTATTATACGAGTTTGTAGGAAGGATGAAATATCGTATATAAATTCTATATGAATTAGAATATGAAAATAATACATCAACAATATGTATTAAGTAATGCTAATGGACTTGCAAAGGTTGATTGAATTAATACAAGTCCAAGTGAATTAAAGGGAGAGGCCTAATTATTAGTTAATGAATCAACTAGTGTTTATTAATGCAAAGCCCAAAGGTTAATTTAATGTAAGCCCAAAATAGAATCCATGAGTTGTATGACCCATGGGGCAAACCATATTAATATGGTTAATATGTGGTGACCAAGTTAATGTAATGATCAAGTATTAGAAGTAATGACCAAGTATTAAGAGTAATGACCAAGTTAAATGAGTAATGACCAAGTATAGGATAAGTGTTGTGCTAGCAAAGTAATGAATAGTAAGGAGGTGGCTTAAGGTGGTGGGTGATTTAATGACTAATCTACCCTAGCTTTGCAAATTCTATAAATTTAGAAGGCTTACAAGCCATTTATTAATTGTTCAAACAATCTAACATTTCAATAGTACGTAAGTGTTAGAGAGAATAAGCTACAAATAAGTCATTTCATTTATAAGAAGAAGAAGAAAGCTACCTTTCCAAGAATACAAAAGTAAGACTTCTTCTCTAAATTATCTTATATCTCTACCATGATAGGTTGATAAGAAAAGATGGATTAAGAAACATGAATGATAAGAAGTAAGAAGAATGTGTAAGTCATAAACTTAAGCCACATAAGTTGGCAATAAGTCATTTGAACTTATAAAAGTTATAAACTTATTATAAGTTAACCTTGAATGTTAACTATGAAAATATGAACTTGTAATGAGTTTATTAAGAGAAGTGAATTAAGAACTTATATGATTATATGTATCATATATACATAAGTAAAGTTATATGTGAAGAACATGTAAAGTATGATGATTAAGAAACTTTAATTGCCATAAGTCATGAATAATCAATTCTTAATTAGTTTATAAATTGACAAGTTATAAGCTCATGAAGAATAAGTCAAAAATCCAACAATGAATATAGGTTGTTATAATAAGTATGTTGAGATGTTCACATGATGAATGGAATTCATTTGTAATGTTGAACAAATCATAAGAATGAAGATTTGCTGGAAATTGTATGATTGGATGATAATCATCGAATTCGTAAAATTCTCGGAATAGAAGTCAAATTTTGTGTTTGAACTAGGAACCATTGTTTTCCAATGGTGACAAGTCATATTTGGCATTTAAGAGTTGCGGACTCGAAAATGACCGGATTCTGACTTAGAACGAAGAAACGAGCGTTGAACGTTCACGAACGTTTATCGTTTTTGTTAAAAATGAACCAATAGGTGAATTTTTAATAAACGAAGTCAAATAGATAAAATTCTTGCATAAACATGTAGATTACGTAATTTGTGAACCGTAGGATTTTGAACAAGCCAATTCGGACTTATAACGAAGAAGTTATGCGTCCGAGAAGCTCACAAAATTCAAAAAAACGAAATTGTTTTCTCTGAGTTGGCCATGGCACGCCAACCCTAGGCAAAATGAGTGACACCACAAATAAATGATAATAGTGTTCGAGTACATGCTGAAGAGTTATTCTTGTATAAACCATAGTACAATATGTGGCCGCAATGCCATGTACAAGACAAAATCTTACGGAGAGTAAGTGGCATAGCATGCGGCCATTAAGTAAGGACTTCATGGCAACAGCCAAGTTCGGGACAATGCTACTATAAGCTCGCGCCGCAGCGTGAGATGTAAGTATAAAGCTGGCGCCGCAGCACCAGTCTCAGAACAAAGATGGTAATGAATGTTTCTAAGTACAAAGAAAAAAAAGCTAATTGATTTACAAGTAAACACAACTTAAGGGATGTAATATAACATTGGTTAAACTTTGTTAAACCTTAAGGATGTTGTATACAGGTTGAGATAACCTAGTTGAATATAAATGCAAGGATAATGATAAACCGAAACAGATAATAACTGAATCTAATACACAATTAGATTGAGATTAAGGTATGATATAGTCATATACATACTTGATTATATGTGACCTAATGTAAGGCCTTATGTGATCATGTATTATAGAGACTTGAAAGACTTGAACATAAAATTAATATACCGTAGCAGACGCTAAAGGCAAGTATTCTAACTCTTGTCTCAGTTCAATCTGAACAAGTTTTTGAAGTTCATGTATTCTTTCGCATGAATTAAGGTATGTTGAAGTTAAAGCCAATTCCTTTGGCTAGACTTGATGTATTGATAATCTAATCATTTATTATCAAATGTTGATATCTTTTGTCAACTACTTGATATGGTTTTCAAAAGAAGACTGAAATGTTAAACAAATGTTTTGTCGGTAAAACGACAGGCACGTGAGATTGCCAAATGCTTAAACGTGCATACGTTTAATGGATGTAGTGTTGATCAATATAGAGTACAATAGGCTGATCACCTAGAAGTGCTCGTAAGTAATATCGGGCTTACGGACTTGCTTCCGGGTTGTCCTTTTCTAATAAAGAATGAATACTCGAGGTCTTTGACCGGAGTGAATGTTTTACTAAATATTGTTATTATTGTAAAGCATTTTGAAAGGAAAGATGAAGTGTTATTTTGAAGTATCAATAGTACTTCATAACTATTGTTCAGTTATTAAAGATATACGATTCGTATGTGTCAAGCATGTTGTTATTAAATTGTTATACTTGCTGAGCTAGTTATGCTCACTCTTGCTTGAACCATATAAATGTAGCTAAGACTGAACGTCCCGAAGGATCAAAAAGGGATAAAGGAAAATCTAAGACAGATTGTTAAGCTGTCTTGTAATAGTATAGTTCTATTGTTGTAATGTAACTAATATTATGACAAAGAACCTTTGTAATGGGAATAGAACCTGGGAAATGTAAATATTACTTTAAATATATAGAAGTTATATTCGTTCTTTGAGACTTTTCAATTGAATGAATGTATGAATATCGTACAGTATAGCACCATCTGTCGGGTTGGAAGATACCCAGATTTGGGGGCGCTACAAGTTGGTATCAAAGCCTAGGTTATAAAACTTAAGGGGGAAAGTAGAACCTTAAATCATATCCTTAAGAAAGAATAAAGAAGTAAAAGATGGAAAGTAACCCTATAAAAATGCATTATCTTATGTTATGTATTTCTATTTATTTTACTGACGTGTACTAATCAAACTATATTGTTTAATTGTAGATTTCAGGAGAAAATGATATGTATAAAGATATACATGTAGTGAGCAAGGATTCGGTTAATCGGGTACAAATACTACCAAATCCCGTAGCAGTAGAACCAGAGTTGGTGACAATCGAGTCTGGAGACTCGGACGCTTTAGACTACATGTCTATATTTGATGGCATGCTAGAGGAGGAGGTGGACGTGATATCCTTTGACCAGGTTCCACCTACAGAGTAGTTGTCTACAGGGGAATCAATGAAGGCACTGTTTATGTCGGTATTGGATAGGAATGTCCATTACTGCCAAGAGGTTAAGGAGTTGAAAGAGGAACTCCAAGCTGTCCGTGAGGACAAGGCTAGCATAGAGGGAATGTGGGAAGAGGAGCATGATGATAGAGTTCTAGCTAAGGACAAGGTTCGAGAGCTGAAATGTGAAGTCTTTGAGCTCAAGCAGGAGCTAAAGACTAAACAGTGGAAGTTGGAGAGGATGTCCTATATACATAGGAGTTCTCACGTAGATTTCCAGCAGCAGGTAGCTGGGTATCAGATAGAAGCAGGACAGACCCGACACACTATCAGTAGAGATGTTATTGCCGATCTAGCCAGCAAAGATTTTGAGAATGCCCTACGTCAGATGTAATCTAGCAATAGCTAGAGTAGATTAGATATGTAATATTATGTATCTAGTAGTGACGTAAAACCCTCTTTTGTATAACAAAGGGTAGTCTTTTGTAAATCCCAATTTTTGAAAAGTAATTGCGGGATGGTAATGTAATCAGCTAAGGCTGAGTAATGTAAACCATGTAGTGTTATACTACAAGTTATGAATCAATATAAGTCTTTTTATGAAATATGTTGAGTAATGAGTATGAGTTATTGTTATATTACAAATAATAACAAACCAACAAGAATAAAGTAATAATGATGTATTATTTTCTTAACAGCAAAATGCCGCCAAGAAGGAGACAACGAAATCAGGGCGCTAATGTTAACCAACTGGAGGGTGGTCCGGTTAATCCAATGCAGGAGTTCGTTAATCTTTTAATGGCTGCATTTAGTAGAACGGGGGCTAATGTACCCGTGATTCCTGGAGTAGTACGAGCTACTACTTTTAAGGACTTTAAAAGTGTAGGTCCGCCGGAGTTCAAAGGAACTACTTGACCCTATAAAGCCAGACTTGGGTAAAAGAAATTGAGAAAGCATTTGTAATAGCAAATGTTGAGGAGGGTCAAAAGGTTGCCTTTGCAACCTATTTGATGAAAGGAGAGGCCAACTTCTGGTGGGAGGCAAACCAAGCTAGGGCCGACATAGGGAACCTAATGTGGGAAAGGTTCAAGGAGATTTTCTTCGAGAACTATTTTCCCACGAGTATGCAAGGGAGGATGGAAATGAGGTTTCTTGAATTGAGACAAGGGGATAGGACAGTTCCCCAGTATGCTACAAAGTTTAATGAACTAGCACGATTCGCTCCACACCAAGTGGACATTGAAGTGAGAAAGGCTAGAAGATTCGAGCAGGGCTTGAAACCCTGGCTCTATAGCTGAATCTCTGTGTTCCAAAGTACTTCCTTTGGAACCATACTAGAAAAGGCAATAATTGTCGAAGGTGGGAATGAGGCTCTTAACCAGTACCACAAGGATAAGAAAAATAAGGGCAAGGTTGATGGAGGAACCAAGACCGAGGGAGCCAGTAGAAGTGGAAACGGTCAGAAGAGGAAGGGCTTTAACTTTGGGAATATCGGAGTAAAACAAGGGGACTCTAAGAGGAGGATGAGACCTGTAAAACCTGCGGGAAGACTCACTTGGGAGTCTATCTCAAAGGAAAGGCGGTTTGTTATAATTATGGACAGGAAGGGCACATTTCGCCTAACTGTCCAAATCAGAAGAAAAATCACGGATGTTATGTATGTGGATCAACTGACCACATAGCAAAGAACTGTCCAAAGAAGGGGAGAGAAGAAAATAAGGGAACTAATAGCGGGAAGTTAGCTATTAGTGGTTCAGCTCAGCCGGGGAAATCAATGGCCCGCACTTTTAATATGACGGTCCAAGATGTGGTGGCATCAAGGGATGTAGTTACAGGTATTATTCCGATCAACAATATAAGCGTGCTATTTGATTCGGGTGCTACTTGTTCGTTTATAGCCCGAAAAATTTCCTATACCTTTGAACATTAAGGTAGCAAACGAAGAGATAATTCCTGTTGAAGATATTCATAGGAGTTGTTGTGTAGATGTACATGGTCGTAAGTTATCGGTAGATTTAACACCGATAAGGTTAGGAGAATTCGATGTAATTCTCAGAGTGGATTGGTTGATTAACCATGGAGCAATTATAGATTGCCAAGAGAAATGTGTGAGTATCAGGACGTTGAAGCAACCTCCTATAGTATTTTACGGTAGTAAATTACCGGGACGTCCGTGTTGCCTTACGATGACACAAACTAGAAAACTTTTAAGGAAGGGTTGTGTAGATTACCTATGCCATGTTGTTGATACCCAGAGAGTGGGAGCAACCATGGAACAAATACCTATCATAAACGAGTTCATGGATGTATTTCCAAGTGAGTTACCGGGTCTACTGCCGAATAGGGAGATCAAATTTGTGATAAACACTGTGCTAGGAGCGGCACCAGTCTCAAGGGCACCGCATCAGTATGGCGCTGTGGAAATGAAAGAACTAATGGTTCAAATTCACAGAACTATTGGATGTAAAGTACATTCAACCAAGTATTTCTCTGTGGGGGGCACCGGTGTGTTGTTTGTCAAGAAGAAAGACTCAGATTGTTAAGGCTTTGATCGACTATCGGGAGTTGAACAAGTTAACGATAAAGAATAAATACCCATTGCCCGTGATTGATGATCTTTTGATCAATTGAAAGGGCATTCGTGGACTCGTTATGGTCATTACTGAGTTTTACGGTGATGTCATTTGGTTTGGACGAATGCACTTGTGTATTTATAGATATGATGAATGAGTGTTCAAACTATATTTGGACAAGTTCGTCAGTGGTGTTTTATCGATGATATTCTAGTCACATTAAGACGCCGTAAGATCATGTTGAACACTTAAGATTAGTGTTAAGAGACACTAAGGAAGGAGAAGTTATATGTGAAATTCACCAAATATGAATTTTGGCTGGAAAAGGTGCAGTTTTTAGGTCATGTCATTGACCAGGAAGGGATTTCAGTGGATCTAGCGAAGGTGGAAGCAGTAATGAATTGGCAACAACCAAAAATGTCGACTGAGGTGCGGAGTTTCATAGGGTTAGCAGGGTACTATCGAAGATTTTTCCAAGATTTTTCGAAGATAGCTACCTCGTTGACTAATTTAACAAGGAAGACGGTGAAATACGTATGGACGGATAAATGTGAAGACAGTTTTCAAAAACAGAAGAAAAGATTAAGTGAAGCGCCTGTTTTGTCATTGCCAGATGACATAGGAAATTTTGTAGTGTATAGTGATGCTTCGCATAGAGAACTTGGTTGTGTGCTTATGCAGCATGGCAAAGTCATTGCGTATGCATCTCGGCAGTTGAAGGATTATGAGAAAGTTTATCCTACTCATGATCTGGAACTAGCTGCAGTAGTGTTTGCCCTAAAGATATGGAGACATTATCTTTATGGGGAAAAATGTGAGATATATACGGACCATAAAAGTCTAAAGTATATCTTCACTCAGAAGGAGTTGAATATGAGACAGAGAAGATGGCTAGAGTTGATAAAGGATTATGATTTCGAAATCCTGTATCACCCTGGAAAGGCCAATGTAGTTGCCAACGCCTTAAGTAGGAAGGGTCGGGAAAAGTAGTCTATGTTAACGGCTCAAAATGAGTTAATAACAAAGATGGCTAGGATGGAAATAGAAGTAAATATGACGAGTGATTCGAGGCAGTTACTCTTTGCGATGGAGATGCAATCTACCATCGTAGACAGAATCAAGGAGGTACAACTCAAGACCTATGAGTGTAATCAAATGAAGAAGCGGTTATCCGAGAAGGAAGATACTAAGTATAGTCTTGATAATGAGGGATTATTAAGATTTGAAAGAAGAATTTGGGTTCCGAATGAGACGGAATTAAAGGAGCAAGTGTTACAAGAAGCTCATAGTTCGAGGTACTCGATACATCCTGGTAGCACTAAGATGTATCAAGACCTTCGACAGAGTTTTTGGTGGCCAAACATGAAGAGTGAAATAGCAGAGTATGTGAGTAGGTGCTTAACTTGTCAAAAAGTTAAGGCCGAACATCAACGACCCAGTGGCTTATTACAGTCATTAGAGATTCCAAAATGGAAGTGGGAGCATATCACAATGGACTTCGTGGTGGGACTTCCGACAACGAATAAAGGATACGATTCGATTTGGGTACCAGTTAGCTAAACTTTATGTTAAGGAAATCATTTCCAGACATGGAGTACCGGTATCGATTGTGTCAGATCGTGATCCACGATTCACATCGAATTTTTGGAGGAGTTTGCAAGAACAGTTGGGAACACAGCTAAAGTTAAGCATAGCAAATCATCCACAAACCGATGGATAGAGCGAGAGAACAATTCAGATGTTAGAAGACATATTGAGGACTTGCGTCATGGATTTCAAGGGTAGTTGGGATGATCACCTACCACTAGTAGAGTTTGCGTATAACAATAGTTATCATGCAAGCATAGGCATGCCGCCGTACGAAGCTTTGTATGGAAGGAAGTGCAGAACACTATTGTGTTGGGATGAGGTGGGAGAACGCCGAATGCTAGGAGTAGAATTGGTGCAACAGACAGCGGATGTGGTAAAGTTAATTCGGATGCGTCTAAATCACTTTCGGATGTATGAAGAAGTATCGCGGACTCGCATAGACTAAGTCGAGAGTTTGAGGTGGGCTCAGACAGATGTGTTTCTAAAGGTATCTCCTCGAAAGGAAAGATACGCTTTGGAAAAAAGGAAAGTTAAGTCCAAGGTTTATAGGACCTTTTGAGGTGTTAAAACGGGTGAGAGAGGTAGCTTATGTGATAGCATTACCTCCAGACCTAGAACGAACACATAACGTGTTTCACGTATCTGTATTACGTCCATATAAGCCGAACTATAATCATGTAATCGAGTATGAGCCGATTCATATCGAGAAGACTTAACATATGAAGAATCGCCGATGCAGATCATTGATAGAAAGGAACAAGTTCTGAGGAACAAGGTAATACCATCAGTAAAGGTATTATGGAAGAACCACGATGCTGAAGAAGCAACGTGGGAATTAGAAGAAAATATGAAGAAAAATTTTCTCCATCAATTTGATTAAAAGTAAGATGAGATTCTGGGGACAGAATCTTTATAAGGGGGGAGAATGTAACGACCGAGAAATTCAGATCTTATTGTAAAATGATTTTATTAAATTAAATAATAATAAAATTCTATTCTATGTGTTATCAAGATGGTTGTCATTATATAACCTATTGATGTTAGAATGTCGTAGTATTTGAGCTACATGGATGAATTAAAGTGTTTGAATTTTCAAGACAAAAATAAAATTTTTCCGAGAAATTTTCCAAAAAACACTATTCATCGGTATTTGCTCGGGATATATTTTTGAATTTTCGAGAAATACGTAATGATGCAATAATAAGGTAAGATGGATTATGTAATAAAAATCTAGTTATGGAAAATGTAATAATTCGCTTGTGGACTTAATTTATAAACGTTAAGGAAGGCGAAATAGTAATGAATAAGAAATAATGGTATGATACTTTGGTATTGTACGAAGTAATGAAAACGAGTATAATACTAAGTATTATACGAGTTTGTAGGAAGGATGAAATACCGTATATAAATTCTATATGAATTAGAATACGAAAATAATACATCAACAATATGTATTAAGTAATGCTAATGGACTTGCAAAGGTTGATTGAATTAATACAAGTCCAAGTGAATTAAAGGGAGAGGCCCAATTATTAGTTAATGAATCAACTAGTGTTTATTAATGCAAAGCCCAAAGGTTGATTTAATGTAAACCCAAACTAGAATCCATGAGTTGTATGACCCATGGGGCAAACCATATTAATATGGTTAATATGTGGTGACCAAGTTAATGTAATGATCAAGTATTAAGAGTAATGACCAAGTTAAATGAGTAATGACCAAGTATAGGATAAGTGTTGTGCTAGCCAAGTAATGAATAGTAAGGAGGTGGCTTAAGGAGGTGGGTGATTTAATGACTAATCTACCCTAGCTTTGCAAATTCTATAAATAGAGAAGGCTTACAAGCCATTTATTAAATGTTCAAACAATCCAACATTTCAAAAGTGCTTAAGTGTTAGAGAGAATAAGCTACAAATAAGTCATTTCATTTATAAGAAGAAGAAGAAAGCTACCTTTCCAAGAATACAAAAGTAAGACTTCTTCTCTAAATTATCTTCTATCTCTACCATGATAGGTTGATGAGAAAAGATGGATTAAGAAACATGAATGATAAGAAGTAAGAAGAATGTGTAAGTCATAAACTTAAGCCACATAAGTTGGCAATAAGTCATTTGAACTTATAAAAGTTATAAACTTATTATAAGTTAACCTTGAATGTTAAGTATAAAAATATGAACTTGTAATGAGTTTATTAAGAGAAGTGAATTAAGAACTTATATGATTATATGTATCATATATACATAAGTAAAGTTATATGTGAAGAACATGTAAAGTATGATGATTAAGAAACTTTAATTGCCATAAGTCATGAATAATCAAATCTTAAGTAGTTTATAAATTAACAAGTTATAAGCTCATGAAGAATAAGTCAAAAATCCAAATGAATATAGGTTGTTGTAATAAGTATGTTGAGATGTTCACATGATGAATGGAATTCATTTGTAATGTTGAACAAATCATAAGAATGAAGATTTGCCGGAAATTGTACGATTGGACGATAATCGTCGAATTCGTAAAATTCTCGGAATAGAAGTCAAATTTTGTGTTTGAACTAGGAACCATTGTTTTCCAATGGAGACAAGTCATATTTGGAATTTAAGAGTTACCAACTCAAAAATGACCGGATTCCGACTTAGAACGAAGAAACAAGCATTAAACGTTCACGAACGTTTATCGTTTTCGTTAAAAATGAACCAATAGGTGAATTTTTAGCAAACGAAGTTAAATAGATAAAATTCTTACATGAACATGTATATTATGTAATTTGTGAACCGTAGGCTTTTGAACGAGCCAATTCGGACTTATAACGAAGATGTTATGCGTCCGGGAAGTTCACAAAATTCAAAAACTGAAATTATTTTCTAATGCACAGAGTTGGCGTCGCGGCGTCAACCCTAGGCAAAATGAGTCGCGTCGTAGTGCATAACAGTGTTCGAGTACACTGCAAGAGTTCACTCTAGTGTGAACCATAGTACAATATGTGGCATCGCAGTATGCATATACAATCTGACGAAAAATCTTCTCGAGAGTGGCATAGTATGGACGACCCATTAAGTAAGGACTCAAGGCAGCAATGGCCAAGTCCATGACAATGCTACTTATAAGCTCAGCACCAAAATGCGAGATGTAAGAGTAAAGTCAAACCAGTAATGCGCCGATCTCGAACAAGGATGGTAATGAATGTTTCTAAGTACAAAGAAAAGAAAGCTAATTGATTTACAAGTAAACACAACTTAAGGGATGTAATATAACATTGGTTAAACTTTGTTAAACCTTAAGGATGTTGTATACAAGTTGAGATAACCTAGTTTAATATAAATGCAAGGATAATGATAAATTAGAACAGATAATAACTGAATCTAATACACAATTAGATTGAGATGAAGGTATGATATAGTCATATACATACTTGATTATATGTGACCTAATGTAAGGCCTTATGTGATCATGTATTGTAGAGACTTGAAAGACTTGAACATAAAGTTAATATACCGTAGCAGACGCTAAAGGCAAGTATTCTAACTCTTGTCTCAGTTCAATCCAAACAAGTTTTTGAAGTTCATGTATTCTTTCGCATGAATTGAGGTATGTTGAAGTTAAATCCAATTCCTTTGGCTTGACTTGATGTATTGATAATCTAATCATTTATTATCAAATGTTGATATCTTTTGTCAACTACTTGATATGGTTTTCAAAAGAAGACTGAAATGTTAAACAAATGTTTTGTCGGTAAAACGACAGGCACGTGAGGTTGCCAAATGCTTAAACGTTCATACGTTTAATGGATGTAGTGTTGATCAACATAGAGTACAATAGGCTGATCACCTAGAAGTGCTCGTAAGTAATATCGGGATTACGGACATGCTTCCGGGTTGTCCTTTTCCAATAAAGAATGAATACTCGAGGTCTTTGACCGGAGTGAATGTTTTACTAAATATTGTTAGTATTGTAAAGCATTTTGAAAGGAAAGATGAAGTGTTATTTTGAAGTATCAATAGTACTTCATAACTATTGTTCAATTATTGAAGATATACGATTCGTATGTGTCAAGCATGTTGTTATTATATTGTTATACTTGTTGAGCTAGTTATGCTCACTCTTGCTTGAACCATATGAATGCAGCTAAGACTGAACGTCTTGAAGGATCGAAAAGGGATAAAGGAAAAGCTAAGGCAGATGGTCAAGTTGTCTTGTAATAGTATAGGTCTATTGTTGTAATGTAACTGATATTATGACAAAGAACCTTTGTAATGGGAATAGAACCTAGGAAATGTAAATATTACTTTAAATATATAGAAGTTATATTCGTTCTTTGAGACTTTTCAATTGAATGAATGTATGAATGTCGTACAGTATAGCACCATCTGTCAGGTTGGAAGATACCCGGATTTGGGGGCGCTACAAAATCACCATGCATGCGATAGAATCGCAGGCAAAAGTTATTCCAATGAATAGTAAATAACGGAACCAGTCCGTCAAGAAACGCATGCATGTAATATTCTAACGTAATAATAAAGAATGGAACCAGTCCGTACGTAACGCACAAAATGTGATATTCCGACGAATAATAAATAATGGAACCGAGTCCCATAGAACGCATTATGAACGTGATATTCCGGCGAATAATAAATAATTAAATAATAGAAGAATTTCACCAAGTATAGGGTAGCCCGCGTATACAGGTTATTGCAACAGAATAATAACTAATGGAATAACAGAAGTTCTCTTCATGAATACAAAAGAAATAATACCCCTTACCGTAAAAGAAACTGAATATAAGAGTAGGGAAGTAGCAGAATACTTTTCTATAGGTTCTCTTGTAATTTTCTCCCTAGAGTTTCAGTGAATTCGTAAGAAATAATGAAGGAATGAGCTTCTATTTATAGAAGAATGGACTGAATAGTAACTAACATATGAACGGTCCAGATTGATTTACTTTAAACGAACGATCCAGATTGGTTTACTATTAAAACTTAAAACAACGGTCCATACTGATTTACTATTAAAACTTTAAACCAAATGATCCATATTGATTTACTATTATAACTTCCACCAGGCCATTCCATATTGATTTACTATTATATCTTCAACCAACTATTCGAAAAATTAGCACATCTCCTCATGGAATAATATTGTACCCAAAAATGATTTGGACCGAAAAGAAATATATCTTACGGGTGAATAGTACCCCGTGAATAGTAACTCTTGAATAGTAACTCGTGAATAGTACTCCGACACAAAAAGTGTCCCGAAAACCCAATTGAACAATATATCCTCCAGACATCAATTATACTAACATAAATAAGTCCAACACAATGGAACTATAAAATTCATCTTTAATCAACACGAACTTATTCATCATTAATATTATAATTCACAATATTTAACAACCAGGTCGTTCCAAGGAAAGAGGGGGCTTTCCGATAAGGATTTCTCCTTATTGGCGCACAATTAGGTGACAAAATCTCTCCTTGACAGAACTTCTAGACATTTTCAATATTACAAATAATAATATGAATAACTTTGTCGTCTCAATTATTGATTTAATAATATATCATATAATGCAGATGATACCGTAATAATAATTGAATCAATAATATGAGAGATATGATCAAAGAATTCATCGTAGCAATAATTGAGTATAACCGAGTGACTTCACGTAAGCATCAATAATCAATACCGTGTGCCATCGCAACAACTACGCCAGACATCGTACTTTTACTACTAGGGTAGTTCAACGGTTTTAATGGTAACACCTCCGCCGTTATTTTCATAAAGTATTTTTGTCGCTTTCTCAATCCGGCAATAATTCCGCTAGGGGTCCACCAATGATTGTGCCGTTGTACGAATATTCCCTGTTAAAACGAATATTCCCCGACCAATTGAATATTATATAACAACTTGCGTACTTTGCAAAATTTATAAATATTATCCACAACTATAACATTATATCAAATCAATACCATAATATTCAAAAATATAATTCGAGAAAATTATTCTTTATTCATAAAAGTTGGGGTCTTACAATGTCCCCTTCTTATGAAATTTCATCCTCGAAATTAGGGTACATACCTTGTATGTCGAAGAGATGAGGATACCTTGACTTCATCTCAGATTCTAACTCCCAAGTCATTTCCTCCACATCGTGGTTTGTCCACAAAACTTTGACTTGAGGTATAACCTTGGAGCGTAGAACATGATCCTTCTTATCTAAGATTTTAACAGGTAACTCTTCATACGGTAAATCTTCCTCTATCTCGTCTGGTTCTAACTCAATAATGTGGTTCAGGTCTTTCACATATTTACGTAACATAGATATGTGAAAAACATTATAAACACGAGACATACTTGGCGGTAAGGCGAGTCTATAGGCCACAGTTCCCACTCGCTCAAGAATTAAAAATGGGCCAATGAATCGAGGATTGAGCTTTCCTCTCTTTCCAAATCTCGCAACTCCTTTCCATGGAGCAACACGTAACAACACATGATCTCCAATATCGAATTCTACGTCCTTTCGATGAAGATCAGAATAACTCTTTTGTCGACCTTGTGAAGTTTTTATATGTTGTCATATCGTTTGAATCTTTTCTGTAGTCATACATACCAACTCCGGTCCCAACAATGTTTCTTCATCCACCTCATCCCAGCATACTGGAGAACGATACTTTCTCCCATACAACGCTTTGAATGGAGCCATGCCAATACTTGCTTGATAACTATTGTTGTAGGAAAACTCCGCCAATGGTAAAAACTTGTCCCAACTTCCCTTGAAATCAAGGACACAGAGTCTTAATAGATCTTCAAGAGTTTGAATAGTCCTCTCCGACTGTCCATCCATCTGAGGATGATATGCCGAGCTAAATCGTAAATCTGTGCCCATAGCTTTTTGCAAACTAACCCAAAATTGTGAAGTGAATCTTGGGTCTCGATCAGAAACTATGGATACTGGCATACCATGCAGTCTTACAATCTCATTTATGTACATACGAGTAAGACGTTCAAGTGTATAAGTTTCTCGTATAGGTAAGAAGTGAGCAGACTTGGTCAATCTATCAACAATGACCCAAATTACATCTATGCCTTGAGAAACCTTGGGAAGACCAGTAACAAAATTCATGGTAATGTGCTCCCACTTCCATGAGGGACTGAAGAAGATGCATCACGAAAAGAACCACAATCTAAAAGGATACAAGAAGAAGGAGTGTCCTAAAAAATATGAGTTTCTGACAGATATTGTTGGGAAATGCATCTGCTACAAGAATTCTGGTCACAATTCACAACGGCGTGTATTCTCCAAGCATAACCCGAGATTTCAATAATTAAAATTTTACTAATAAATTTTTTTTTATTATTATCTGACATTATTTATTAATATTGTAGTGAGAATTAGTGAGACGAGTCTCGAGAATTAGTCAATATATGTTTGACCGAGAAATTAAAGTAGAGTTGTGCTTAACAACTTTAGAAAACCCTAACCCTAATTTTCTGGATAGGATTCTAGAGAAAATACAATTAAAATAATTGTATTGTTGATTATGTGTTTGATCAGATAGAAATGTTGATCAATGGTTGATCGGATAAGGTTTAATATTATTAAACCCTAATATGGTGTAGAAAACCCTAATGTGTTGTTTAGAAAATAAATTGTACCTTTAAAAAAACCCTAATTGTACACTTTGGGAACCCTAATTATTAAAAAACCGAGAATTATAAACCCTAATTAGGCAACCCTAATTTTATTAGCATGCCTAAAGTATTCATTAAACTTAAATATGGTTAGAAATCTCTAATTATATTTTTGTAATTTAACTTTCTATTTTAGAAACCCTAATTTTATTTTAGAAAATTTATTTTTCTAATTAAACCCTAAATTTGCAAATTATGGGAATTAGAATTTTTAGACCTAAAGGGTTCAAACCTAAACCTTATTGTCCAAACCCTAAACCCTAAGGGTTTGTGTATTGAACAAGAATGCCATTAAATATATTTATCAAATGTCAAAATACCCTTTTTACATTTTAAATGAGCTAACTTGCAAAATTGGTAAAATCTTTAGTTGTTCACCTAACCATTTGACTTGGTGACTCTAGAAATTCAGCAAATCAGCAGCCAAAAATCGTCCAAATGATCAGATCTAGCAACTTAGCATTATATATAAGATTTAGAGAGAGAAAAGTGGCCAAAAGTTGCTAATTTTACTCTAGCTCTCACCAACTCTCTCTCTCCTAAACCCACGAAAATCTGTAGTAGATCAGTCCTAGAAACAGCCTCAATATCAATCATAAACAGATTGGAGAGCCAAGATCAAAAATTATTCAAGAGAAGGTATAATCCTATTTTTATTTTTGATCTTTGTTGCTTGAGAAATTTTTATGTTTATGTGTTTAGATTAATGCTAGAGGATGTTTTATGTTGATCTATGATGATCAAACATATATCCATAGCATCAAAGTGCTTTAAATTGGTGTTTTTCAAAAACTGTTCTTGAGAAAAAAATTCGTGTCTGACAAGGAATGTCAGTCGCTTTAAATCCTTGTGTGTTTGTTGTTTTAGTTGTTTTAAAGCTTCAATCGATAGCCTGGTATGTAGGCTTTAATCTAAAAGTTGTAGTGCAGCCATTAGATAGCTGGATTTCAAGTTATTTAGGTCAAACAATATTAATGAGAGGTTATCGATGATGAAAATCAAGCAAATTTCAGAATGATCAAACAACGTCGACAATTTTTTAAGCCTCTTGATATGTTAGACGTTTTGGTTTATGATGTTATTTTTGTAATACATGTGTAGCCTGGTATCTTGTCTATAGATTTATGGCTTTATATCATATATTTGATCAATAGATCGAGTGTAACAAGCAATCAAAGTAGGCCAAACAACCATAATTTGAATTTCTGGAAATTCCAGAAAACTACTTGCACAATTTTTTTCGATATAAGTCGACCGCTTGATAAGTTGTGATTTGTTTATTTTTGACCGATTTGTTGGTATGGTATTGTTCCTCGACACATCGACTATATGTTTGAACTTTAATATCACATAAACAATGAAAAAAGCGAGTAAAATAATTAAGCTTGAAAGTGGCAACTCGAATCTGCTTTGGCCCGTAAACCGCTTTGATGTAAACTTTGGAGGTCTAGATCTCCTTGTTGTGATGTTGGTTGACCAAATTGTTGATTAGATATTGTAGTGTTACATTTATACTACAATAACAAACTTTTAGTTAGCCCGAACTTGATCATGTCAGTGAATTAAATCCGGCCAAACGATGACCCTTAAACACGAAAGTCATCGTTGTTCTTGAGCTCAAGAACACCAACAATGACGCTTTGTGTCGCTAAAGGCTTTTTAGCGACAGATTAATTAAATTATTTTCTCTAAAATTTCAAATTGATAAAAATTAGAAATAAATTCTAAAAATTACTAAAATGATTTTAAAAATTATTTTAAATTATGAAAAATAATTTCTAATTAATTGAATATTTTTCTTTAATATTTATAATTATTTAAATATTAAAGGTATTTAATTTATTTAATTAGTGTATTAAATAAATTAGAGAAAAGTGATTTAATATTATGAAAAATCATTTTAAATAAGAAAATGTATTTAAAAATATTTTGAGTTATAAAATGTAACTTTTAATATTTTTGGTGAATTTTCATTAATAATTTAATATTAATGATATTAGATTTATTTGATTATTAATTAAATAAATAAGATAAAATAATTTAAATGATTTAAAAATCATTTTAATTGAGAATAAAGTGTTAGAAAATATTTTAAATTATAAAATATAATTTTCAATATTTTTGGAGAATTTTCATTAATAAATTAATATTAATGATATTTGATTTATTTAATTATGATATTAAATAAATGAATTAAAAATGATTTTATTGATTTAAAAATCATTTAACAATGAGAAAAATAGTTTAAAAATATTTTAAGTTATAAATTATGACTTTTAATATTTAGATAATAATTTCATTAATATTTATATATTAATGGTGGTGATTTAAAATGATTTTAATTACTTTAAAAATCATTTAAGTGGAATATTGTTGATTTAAAATATTTTAAGTTATTGATAATAACTTTAATATTTTGACAAGTATGTTATTGATATTTAAATATTTTTAGATATTAATAATGATAAGATTAATTGAGAATTAAATCATTTAAAAATGATTCCGATGTTTAAAAAATTATTATAAATTATAATAATTGCTTGATAAATATTAAAAGCTTCCGAAAAATATTATAATTGATAATTGAGTTATCTAAATTAATATTGAAGCTTAGAGACCAAGTTTAATGGACAATCAATGTGTTAATTGTCGGATAGGGTGATCAGAACACCGAGAATGGACCGAAGTCCAACCAGACTAATATAGTTAGACTTGTTATGTGTTTATATAGGTTATAAACACTGATGTGACTATGTGGTAATGTGCCTAGGAGAAGTTTGACTGTGAACTACAGTGTTACGTGTTATGAATAATTGTGCTAATTGTAAGACCGATATTATTGATTATAGGTCTTTCAAAGCGTATAAGTATATTGTAGTAGTCAGTAATCACGGAAGAGGCAAGTTCCCTAACTCAACCTTGAGTTATTTCATTCAATTACTATTGGTGGATAATTATTGCTAATTATGCCACGTCCGTGATTTATTGTTGAAATTAAATTATTGAATTAGATTATATATATATATATATTCGTTGAATTACCGTTGTTGGATATTCATATATGTAGAAGTTAGAATTGACAAAGATGATAATTCTTGTTTATTGTCAAATTATACTTTGAGAAATGTCTTAGCTAATTATTCGCTGAGCGAATATTAGTTAGAACTTGATAAGTTCGAGAAGAGAATTCAATTATTATTGAGAGATCGATGCCAATTATTTCGCTAAGATCGAGAAGTAAATAGAATTTGAAATCACAAGATTTCGTTGTTAAATCAAAATCTTGATTCGAGACCGAGAAGAACAACCTTTTATAAAAAGGAATATCATTAAATCGTATATTCGATCATCATTGCGCTACGACTTAAGTATTATGCATAATATAGGGTATAATAAGTCGATCACTTGTTATACTTGCAGAGGGGTATGATTTAATCTTTACTATTATCTCGACACACTGGTATATCAAAGTATAACTTTGATAGTTACTCGAGAAGAGAAGTTCAAGATCCAATGGATCGCTTTCGGATAAATCTGAAAAACAATCCACTTTGCAAATTCAGTAGAATTAATTCTTGATTATTCAATTGAATATATCGTAGAACCTTGAAAGCGCTGTACCCTTTCATCATTACATTATTATGCGCAAGATAAAATACGAGAAAACTTGTTATTGAATAACGATTTGTTCAGCTATTTCAAAGTTCCCCGAACTTTGGTTTCATTCTATCAAAATAGATAGTCTGGTGATTTGAATACTTATACATTTATTGTATGTATTAACTTACGGGGCAAATTTGTTGCTCACCCTTGCTAAATAAAACATTTCAAATTTAGGGACGAAGTGGCGAGGAGGTGTCACAAGAATAAAGGCAAAGGCGTTGTAATAAACTAGTTATGATTAACATATTTATTATGTTGTATTTGTAAACCTTTTTTTTTTGTATATCTAAAGGGTATGTTTGTAATGTTAAGGTTAGTGAACCTGGGTGATGTATTATTAGTAAACTCTGATAAAAACTTATGTAAGATACTATCTATATATATTATGGGTAGTTAAATGTTATTTATATTGTGGATCGTGAACACCAAACTCGGGAGTCGTGTAACCCTTGATTTGGGGGCGCCACAAAGTTGGTATCGTTGAGTGATCAAGGTATCACCACCGATGATGAGTAGAGTAGGTTATAAACCTTAAGTGGGGTGGGGAAAACCCCAGGATTATAACCAAAAGCGAAATAGAGAATACTCAAATAGAGTACTAAGTGAGAGATTGCCAAAGTGCAACGATAGTGAGAAAAGTGGACACATAGTGTGAGAAGTTTGTACTGGTGAAGTACTAATCAAGTTGTTTAAACTGATTGTAGGATGTCTGGAAAAGACGAAATGGGTACGGAGATGCTAGTGGTCATTGCACCAAAGCCGATGAGCCGAGGTGCCAAAGACATAAAAGAAGTCTGTTGAAGAAGTGGGGAAAGATGAACCAATGGTTAATCTTGGGAGTGATCATGACGATTATCCTGAGATGTATCTAAGTGGAGATGAGGAGGCAGAGTCTGAGCCAGTTAAGGTGGAACCGAAGAATAAGATCAAGGTTGGTGAACAAGATCAATTATCTCAGGAAGTCCGTGAACTCCGAGCAAGGTATTTCTTTTGGAGGAGTTGTGGAAGACGGAGCGGGCATTACGTGAAATGATGAGAAGAACGGAATGAGCTCAGTAGGCAGTTGAAAGGATGAAGGCCAAGGTGGAGGATCGTCTCAAGGAACCAAAGAAGAAAGAAAAGAAGAAAAGGAAGAGAAACAAAGACAACATGACAACTCGAAAATTCAAACCCAAGAAGAAGCAAGCTTGTATCAAGTGTGGAAAGACTCACGAGAATGCATGATGTGGAAGAATGTATGCTTCAAACCGCAAGCGTGAAGGACATATTTCTCTGCATTGTCCTAAGCCAAATTTGAGGAAATGTTTTTCATGTGGGCAAACGGGTACCTGGATTTAACAAGTGTCCCAAAGAAGAAGAAGACCGAGAAGGCAAGGGACTTTAGATAACTTAGATATAAGTTATAATATCTTTTGGTAGAAGCTTTTGATATTAAGCGTTGTAATATCGAGAACAATGTGTGAACATATGTAAATATATGTTTTATGAATAAAATCTTTATTTTCTATATGAATATAAGATTAAGATAAATTTGTGAGTTCTTAAAACTCATACTTATGATAAATTAATGACTCATAATTATATGAAATGCTTTGAACCCTCAAATGAATGGACGCCAAAGGTCCGACTAGGATAAGTTCATACACTAATATAATTGTGGCAAGTTAATGAACTCATAAGTGTGGTAAGTTTGATGAACCGAAAATGGTAATTTGAAAATGGAGAATGTCAACTTTTTGTGTAAAGTTGAGAATTGCAACTTTTGTAAAGTTGTGAACGTTAATCCTAAAATATTTTAAATAGATAGTAAAATGTGTTAGGTACTATAAGTACTATGTGCTATTTGAATAAATATGCGATTAAATGAGAACTATGTGTTGAATTCTTATTGTGTTAAGAATTTGTATAGAGAAAGAATATTAATATAAGATTTTCATTTAAATCAGATCATGCCGCCTAGACGACGTAATCGGAACCAAAGAGAAGAGCAATCAGAATAATGAAGGAGGTCAAGTTTAACCGATGCAAAATTTTGCAAATATGATAGCCCAAGCTATGGAAAATAGTAACTCCAATGCAAGGGGAAGAGTAAGGAATCACCAAATTTACGATTTGGCTAATTTCAAGATTTTAAAGCGGTGGGACCGCCGAATTCAAGGGACTACGGATCCGATCAAGCCCAAACTTGGGTGAAAGAAATGGAGAAAGCGTTCATCATCATTGCGTGTGGCGTAAGAGCAAAAGACGGCTTTTTGCAACATATCTAATGAAGGAGAAGCCAATTATTGGTGGGAGACGAACCAAGCAAGAGCCGGTACAGAGGGTGGTATTGTGGACAAGATTCAAGGAGTTGTTCTTTGAGAATTACTTCTCACCGAGTATGCAAGCTTCGATGGATGGAAGTTAAGTTCTTGGAACTTAAGCAGAGAATTTGTCTGCTTTGAGTATCTTCGCTAAATTCAACGAATTGGCACGATTTGCACCTCATCGTGGATATGTGAAGCGAAAGGCAAGAAGATTCGAGAACTGATCAAACCGTGAATATTCAACAAGGTAGCGGATTGCGGATCAACACGCTTATGGGCTCTACTCGGAGAAAGCGTTAATTCTTCAAGGAGGAAGCGAGGTCGCATCTCGCTTTTATCGAGAAGAAGAAGAAGAAGACCAATGAGGGTGGAAGCAAAGGTGGCGAAACTCCAAACAAGAGGAAGTGGAGCGAGAATACCCAATCGGGTAGTAAAATTGAAGGAATAGGAAAGGAGCAGAGCCATGCTCGAATTGTGGAAAGAACCACGCCGGGTGTTTGTCTCAAGAAGAAGGGGTTTTATTATAATCATGACAAGAGGGCCACATGTCACCCAATTGTCCCAACCCAAAGAAGATACAAGGTTGTTTTGCACGTGTGGATCGAAATGACCATCGTGTAAGGAATTGTCCAAAGAGAAATGCTTTGAGAAGGAAAGCGCCAATAAGGGACCCTAGAGTGGAACCTTGGCAATCCGAGGACTCGCACACCCAGAAGATCAACCGCCAGTACATTTAATATGATGATGGCACTGAAGCAAAAGGGCTACTCCGGGAGGTAGCAAAGAGTAATGATTTTGCTTAATATTTAAATTACGCGAGTAATATTAGTTTAATATGGTTGAGAATTGTTTTTTTTTTATAGATTCAAGTCTCACGGTTAGAAATTAAGACACAATTTAATATTGTGTTGATAAAAATGAATTGATGATACAACTTTAAAAGATTGTAGAGAATAAGAAAGCGGTGATTCCGAGGACTAATCCTTTTAAGGAGGGGTGAATGTGATAACCCGAGATTTCAATAATTAAAATTTTACTTAATAATTTTTTTTTTTATTATTATTGACATTGATTATTAATATTGTAGTGAGAATTAGTGAGACAAGTCTCGAGAATTAGTCAATATATGTTTTGACGAGAAATTAGAGTAGAGTTGTGCTTAATAACTTTAGAAAACCCTAACCCTAATTTTCTGGATAGGATTTCGAAAAAATACAATTAAAATAATTGTATTGTTGATTATGTGTTTGACCCAGATAGAAATGTTGATCAATGGTTGATCGGATAAGGTTTAATATTATTAAAACCTAATATGGTGTAGAAAACCCTAATGTGTTTAGAAAACCCTAATTGTACAATTAGAAAACCCTAATTGTACACTCGGGAACCCTAATTATTAAAAAAACCGAGAATTATAAACCCTAATTAGGCAACCCTAATTTTATTAGCATGCCTAAAGTATTCATTAAACTTAAATATGATTAGAAATCACTAATTATATTTTTGTATGGTAACTTTCTATTTTAGAAACCCTAATTTTATTTTAGAAAATTTATTTTCTAATTAAACCCTAAATTTGCAAATTATGGGAATTAGAATTTTTAGACCTAAAGGGTTCAAACCCTAAACTTATTGTCCAAACCCTAAACCCTAAGGGTTTGTGTATTGACAAGAATGCCATTAAATATATTTATCAAATGTCAAAAATACCCTTTTTACATTTTAAATGAGCTAACTTGCAAAATTGGTAAAATCTTTAGTTGTTCACCTAACCATTTGACTTGGTGACTCTAGAAATTCAAAGAAATCAAATAAAAACCAAAAATCGTCCAAATGATCAGATCTAGCAACTTAGCATTATATATAAGATTTAGAGAGAGAAAAGTGGCCAAAAGTTGCTAATTTTTACTCTAGCTCTCACCAACTCTCTCTCTATCCTAAACCCACGAAAATCAGAGTAGATCACCCTAGAAAATGAAATTCAATATCAATCATAAAATGATTGGAGAGCCAAGATCAAAAATTATTCAAGAGAAGGTATAATCCTATTTTTATTTTTGATCTTTGTTGCTTGAGAAATTTTTATGTTTATGTGTTTAGATTAATGCTAGAGGATGTTTTATGTTGATCTATGATGATCAAACATATATCCATAGCATCAAAGTGCTTTAAATTGGTGTTTTTCAAAAACTTTTGAGAAAAAATTAGTCCCCATAAGGAATGTCACCGCTTTAAATCCTTGTGTGTTTGTTGTTTTAGTTGTTTTAAAGCTTCAATCGATAGCCCGGTATGTAGGCTTTAATCTAAAAGTTGTAGTCAAAACCATTAGATAGTTTGGATTTCAAGTTATTTAGGGTCAAACAAATATTAATGAGGTCGATCGGATGAAAATCAAGCAAATTCGAATGATCGAAACAACGTCTCCACAATTTTTTAAGCCTCTTGATATGTTAGACGCTTTTGGTTTATGATGTTATTTTTGTAATACATGTGTAGCCCGGTATCTTGTCTATAGATTTATGGCTTTATATCATATATTTGATCAATAGATCGAGTGTAACAAGCAACAAAGTAGCCAAACAACCATAATTTGAATTTCTCGAAATTCCGTAAAAATACTTGCACCTAATTTTCCGACATAAGTCGACCGCTTGATAAGTTGTGATTTGTTTATTTTGACCGATTTGTTGGTATGGTATTGTTCCTCGACACATCGACTATATGTTTGAACTTTAATATCACATAAACAATGAATGAATGCGCGTAAATAATTAAGCTTGAAAGTGGCAACTCGAATCTGTTTTGGCCCAGAAACCGCCTGACAGAAACTTTGGAGGTCTAGATCTCCTTGTTGTGATGTTGGTTGACCAAATTGTTGATTAGATATTGTAGTGTTACATTTATACTACAATAACAAACTTTTAGTTAGCCCAGAACTTGATCATGCTGTGAATTAAATCCGGTCAAACGATGACCCTTAAACACGAAGCTGTCAGTGTTCTTGAGCTCAAGAACACCAACAGCGACGCTTTGTGTCGCTAAAGGCTTTTAGCGACAGATTAATTAAATTATTTTCCTAAAAATTTTAAAATTGATAAAAATTAGAAATAAATTCTAAAAATTACTAAAATGATTTTAAAAATTATTTTAAATTATGAAAAATAATTTCTGACCAATTGGAATATTTTTCTTTAATATTTATAATTATTTAAATATTAAAGGTATTTAATTTATTTAATTAGTGTATTAAATAAATTAGAGAAAAGTGATTTAATATTATGAAAAATCATTTTAAATAAGAAAATGTATTTAAAAATATTTTGAGTTATAAAATGTAACTTTTAATATTTTTGGTGAATTTTCATTAATAATTTAATATTAATGATATTAGATTTATTTGATTATTAATTAAATAAATAAGATAAAATAATTTAAATGATTTAAAAATCATTTTAATTGAGAATAAAGTGTTAGAAAATATTTTAAATTATAAAATATAATTTTCAATATTTTTGGAGAATTTTCATTAATAAATTAATATTAATGATATTTGATTTATTTAATTATGATATTAAATAAATGAATTAAAAATGATTTTATTGATTTAAAAATCATTTAACAATGAGAAAAATAGTTTAAAAATATTTTAAGTTATAAATTATGACTTTTAATATTTAGATAATAATTTCATTAATATTTATATATTAATGGTGGTGATTTAAAAATGATTTTAATTACTTTAAAAATCATTTAAGTGGAATATTGTTGATTTAAAATATTTTAAGTTATTGATAATAACTTTAATATTTTGACAAGTATGTTATTGATATTTAAATATTTTTAGATATTAATAATGATAAGATTAATTGAGAATTAAATCATTTAAAAATGATTCCGATGTTTAAAAAATTATTATAAATTATAATAATTGCTTGATAAATATTAAAAGCTTCCGAAAAATATTATAATTGATAATTGAGTTATCTAAATTAATATTGAAGCTTAGAGACCAAGTTTAATGGACAATCAATGTGTTAATTGTTTGATAGGTGATCGTAACACCGAGAATGGACCAAGTCCAACCCAAGATAATATAGTTAGACTTGTTATGTGTTTATATAGGTTATAAACACTGATGTGACTATGTGGTAATGTGCCTAGGAGAAGTTTGACTGTGAACTACAGTGTTACGTGTTATGAATAATTGTGCTAATTGTAAGACCGATATTATTGATTATAGGTCTTTCAAAGCGTATAAGTATATTGTGTAGTCAGTAATCAATGGAAAGAGGCAAGTTCCTAACTCAACCTTGAGTTATTTCATTCAATTACTATTGGTGGATAATTATTGCTAATTATGCCACGTCCGTGGATTTATTGTTGAAATTAAATTATTGAATTAGAATATATATATATTCGTTGAATTATCGTTGTTGGATATTCATATATGTAGAAGTTAGAATTGACAATATGATGATAATTCTTGTTTATTGTCAAATTATAATTTGAGAAATGTCTTAGCTAATTATTCGCTAGATTTAATATTAGTTAGAACTTGATAAGTTCGAGAAGAGAATTCAATTATTATTGAGAGATCGATGCCAATTATTTCTACTAAGATCGAGAAGTAAATAGAATTTGAAATCACAAGATTTCGTTGTTAAATCAAAATCTTGATTCTCGAGATCGAGAAGAACAACCTTTTATAAAAAGGGAATATCATTAAATCGTATATTCGATCATTGCATGCATGACTTAAGTATTATGCATAATATAGGTATAATAAGTCGATCACTTGTTATACTTGCAGAGGGGTATGATTTAATCTTTACTATTATCTCGATACACTGGGTATATCAAAGTATAACTTTGATAGTTACTCGAGAAGAGAAGTTCAAGATCCAATGGATCGCTTCAAAGATAAATCGAAAACAATCCACTTTGCAAATTCAGTAGAATTAATTCTTGATTATTCAATTGAATATATCGAGAACCTTGAAAGCGTTGTACCCTTTTCATCATTACATTATTATGCAAAGATAAAAATACGAGAAAACTTGTTATTGAATAACGATTTGTTCAATATTTCAAAGTTCCCTAACTTTTCATTTCATTCTATCAAAATAGATAGTCCGGTGATTTGAATACTTATACATTTATTGTATGTATTAACTTATGGGCAAATTTGTTGCTCACCCTTGCTAAATAAAACATTTCAAATTTAGGGACGAAGTGGCGGAGGTGTCACAAGAATAAAGGCAAAGGCGCGTAATAAACTAGTTATGATTAACATATTTATTATGTTGTATTTGTAAACCTTTTTTTTGTATATCTAAAGGGTATGTTTGTAATGTTAAGGTTAGTGAACTGGGTGATGTATTATTAGTAAACTCGATAAAAACTTATGTATCTATATATATATATATGGGTAGTTAAATGTTATTTATATTGTGGATCGTGAACACCAAACTGCATGCGATAGAATCCAGACCGACAAAAGTTATTCCAATGTAATAATAAATAATGGAATCAAAGTCATGCGTAAAACGCATATGCATGTGGTATTCCAACAGTAATAAATAATGGAACCAAGTCATGCGCGTAAAGCACGTATGTAATGTTCCAATAGAATGATAAATAATGGAACCAAAATCATGCGACAAAGATGACATGGATGTTCCAACAGAATGATAAAGAATGGAATAATAGAAGAATTTCACCTTGTATGTAGTACTTCGCATAGACAGGTTATTCCAACATAATAATAAAGAATGGAATAACAAAAGAATTTCACCAAGTATAGGGTAGTCCGCGTATACAGGTTATTCCAACAGAATAATAAATAATGGAATAATAAAAGTTCTCTTCATGAATACAAAAGAAATAATATCCCTTACATTAAAAAGAAGAGTACTCCGACTGGTAGGGCGAGGATTTTCTTGAAGAAAACTTATACTGCTTTCTACGCTCAAAGCTTTTTAAAACTCTAAAGAAATACACTCAATATTATAGAAGAGAATTCTCTGAATTTCTGGTGTGATTTCTATTCTAACTAAGCATCCTATTTATAGGAGAATGGAAAGGGTATTGTTTCAAGAAAATTCACGGATTCAACATACAAAGTCACAAACTTCATACTCATATTCGACGATTGAATTTCTCTAATAAAACAAACCAACAATAAAACACATGCTTATTTAAAAATTCGTCCACCCACTCGTGACACCATTTCCACAAAAGTTGTCGTATCTAACACTCAACAAATGATGGGTGGAGTAGACTTTCTCTCATAATATAAATAGACTACAAAATAAGTAATGAGGAAGGAAAGAAAAACTAAAAGAAACATGGCCCATCACTGAACTATTTGTATTATACCTAAAATATGGTATATATATTCCTACGTGAATCCATTATCCCCCCCCGCCTCCCACTTTTTATTTTATATATATATATATATATGTATATATAATACTTATATATATATAACAAAACTAAGATAACTTTTTATCAACTATTTTGAAGAATGGGGGTTCATATAATAAGCGAAAAAAATCATATATAAAAAAATCTCCTCAATATTTTTAACAACATTTATCATCATTATTATAATTCACAATATTAATCGACTGTGTCGCTCCTGTGAAAGAGGGGCTTCCAAAAGGATTTCTCCCTATTGGCGTGCAATTAGGTGACCAAACCTCTCCTTGACGTAACTTCTGTACATCGTTAATATTGCAAATAATAATATTAATAACTTTGTCGCCTCAATTATTGATTTAATAATATATAAAATATTGACAATAATTGAATCAAATAACGTGAGATACTATGCAAAGAATTATCGTAATAATAATTGAACAAAACCGAGTGACTTCTCACGTAAGCATCAATAATCAATACCGCTTGCTACTATACAACCACGCCAGACATCGTACTTTTTTAACACCGGTGTTTCAATAGTTAACAGTAAAACTTCCGCCGTTATTTTCATAAAATAATTTTGTCTTTTGTTAATCCGACAATAATTCCGCTAGGTCCACTAATGATTGTCGTCGCATCAATATTCCCTGTTAAAATGAATATTCCTCGACCAATCGAATATTATATAATAACTTGCATACTTTGCAAAATTTATAAATATTACCCACAACTATAACATTATTTCAAATTCAAACTTTAATATTCAAAAATGATATCTATAGAAAAATTCATTTTTATTCATAAAAGTTGAGGTCGTACAATCTCCCATTCTTATGAAATTTTGCCCTCGAAATTAGGATACGTACCTGGTATGTCGAAAAGGTAAGGATATCTTGATTTCATTTCAGATTCTAACTTGCAGGTCATTTCCTCAACATCGTGGTTTCTCCACAAAACTTTGACTTGAGGTATAACCTTGGAGCGTAGAATATGTTCCTTCTTATCCAAGATTTGAACAGGAACCTCTTCATACGTCAAATCCTCCGCTATTTTGTCCGATTCTAACTCAATAATGTGGTTCAGGTCTTCCACATATTTAAGTAACATGGATATGTGAAAAACGTTATGAACACGAACATACTTGGCGGTAAAGCGAGTTTATAGGCCACATTTCCTACTCGGTCAAGGATTAAAAATGGGCCAATGAATAGAGGATTGAGCTTTCCTCTCTTTCCAAATATCGTAACTCCTTTCCATGGACCAACACGTAACAACACATGATCTCCAATATCGAATTCCACGTCCTTTCGATGAAGATCATCATAACTCTTTTGTCGATCTTGTGAGGTTTTTATACATTGCTGGATCGTTTGAATCTTTTTCGTAGTCATACGTACCAACTCCGGTCCCAACAACGCTACTTCACCCACCTCATACCAGCATACTGGAGAATGATGCTTTCTTCCATACAACGCTTCGAATGGAGCCATGCCAATACTTGCTTGATAACTGTTGTTGTATGAAAACTCCACCAACGGTAAGAACTTGTCCCAACTTCCCTTGAAGTCAAGGAGACAGAGCCTTAATAAATCTTCAAGAGTTTGAATAGTCCTCTCTAATTGTCCGTCCGTCTGAGGATGATATTCGGAACTAAATCGTAAGTCCGTGCCCATGGCTTTTTTTGCAAACTAACCCAAAATCATGAAGTGAATCTTGGGTCTCGATCAGAAACTATGGATACTGGCATACCATGCAGTTTTACAATCTCGTTTATGTACATACGAGCAAGACGCTCAAGTGTATAAGTTTTTAGACGCAGAAGAAATGAGCGTATTTGGTCAATCTATCAACAATGACCCAAATTGCATATATGCCTTGAGAAACCTTGGAAAGATCAGTAATGAAATCCATGGTAATGTGCTCCCAATTCCATTCTGGAATTTCAAGTGGTTGCAATGGACCTTTTGGTACTTGATGCCCCGCCTTGGCTCGTTGACAAGTTAGACACCTTGAGATAAATAAATTTATCTCTCTCTTCATATTGCTCCAAAAATGTATGGCGAAGATCACGATACATTTTGGTACTCCTGTGATGGATTGCAAACGATGTGTTGTGCGCCTCACCATGATTTTATACTTTAAATCGTAATCGTTAGGAACACAAAGTCCTGAGTTGACTCAAGTATTCTTTTTTCATCGATTCTTGCTTCCGGCATAGCACCTTCTTGCACTTTTTCCTCATACGCATCAGCTCCAGGTCTGTAGCTTGAGCAGCTTTAACTTTATCAATTAAAGTCAGTTCTACTCGTATATTCTCCATCATCACATGGGTCCCTGGAGTCTTTAACTCTATCTCCATCATTTGTAAGTCATACAAAATGGGCCTTTGCGTTGACAATATTGCACTCGTACCCGCATATGATCTTCTACTCAATGTGTCAGCTACCACGTTCATTTTTCCAGGATGGTATTGGATGGTATGATCATAATCTTTCAACAGTTCAAGCCAACGTCGTTATCGCATGTTGAGTTCCTTTTGAGTGAAGAAATATTTGAGGCTTTTATGATCCGTAAAGATCTCCACTTTCTCCCCCATACGGTAATGCCTCCAAATTTTAAGTGCGAAGACAACAGCTGCCAACTCTAGATCATGAGTAGGATAATTCCTCTTATATTCTTTGAGTTGCTGAGAGGCATAGGCTATGACTTTCCCATGTTGCATGAGAACACATCCTAACCCTTTGCTCGAAGCATCACTATAGATGACAAATCCCTCCGAGCCAGATGGTATTATCAGAATAGGTGCTGAAATGAGTCTCCTCTTGAGTTCTTGAAAACTTTTCTCACATTCTTCGCTCCAACCGAACTTTGTATCTTTTCGAGTCAGCTGAGTTAATGGAGTAGCGATTCAAGAAAACCCTTCTACGAATCTCCGATAATAACCAAATTTAAGCCGAGAAAGCTACGATTTCACCACTAATTTAGGTTGCTCCCAACTTTGAATAGCTTCAATCTTTCTTTGGGTCAACAGATATTCCATGACTTGATACTACGTGCCCAAGGAATGCTACTTCCTCCAGCCAGAACTCGCATTTCTTTAACTTGGCATAAAGCTTGTTTTCACAAAGCTTTTGGATTATCAGCCTCAAGTGTTGCTCATGATCTTCAAGACTTTTGGAATAAATAAGGATGTCATCAATAAAGACGACCACAAAGTGATCCAAATATTCCTTGAATACTTGGTTCATCATATCCATGAAGGCGCAGGGAGCATTAGTCAATTCACGGTGACATCACTAGAATTCATAATGCCCGCATCGAAGTTCCGAAAGTCGTCTTTGAATGTCATCGGTTCTAATCTTCAATTGGTGATATCCTAATGAAGATTAATCTTTGAAAAGAATTTGGCTCCTTGCAACCGGGTCAAACAGTCATCAATACGTGGCAATGGGTACCTATTTTGATGGTGACATGATTCAACTCCCGATAATCAATACAAAGTCACATAATCCCATCTTTCTTCTTCACAAATAGAACAGAGCACCCCAAGGAGAAGTACTAAGGCGAATAAAAGCCAATGTCTAACAATTCCTGCAGCTAGGTCTTTAACTCCTCGAAGTTCAATAGAGCCATTCGATATGGGGCTTTGGAAATGGGTTTTGTCTGCGGGTTCAAGGTCGATATAAAATTCAATTTCATGCTCTGGGTAGGCCAGAAGTTCTTCTAGAATACGCCGGAAATTTATTAACAACAGAAATATCATTCAAAACTGACGTATTTTTGTTTAGATCCGTGACATGAGCTAAGAAAACTTGACATCCGTTCTTCAATAAACAAATAGCTTTATGGCTTGAGATGACAGTGATTGATTTTAATGGTTTGGTTGCTTGAATTTGCATAATAGGCTGGTTAGGAATATGAAAACTAACAACCTTATGAAAATAATCAATTTTTGCATAATGAGTAGTTAACCAATCAATCACTAGAATCACATCAAATGCAAGTATTTTCAAAGAAATAAGATCGACAGGTAACGTACGGGTGCCAATTTGAACTAAACAAGACTTATAAACAGTGGATGTAATGAAGGTTTCTCCCAACGGAGTTTCAACAGATAAGTCAAAGTCTAATTTCTCTGGAGTCAAATTTAAACGTTTAGCGCAAGTAGGAGAAATAAAATAATGGATAGAACTGATATCAAATAAGGTGTAGACTTCGCTAGAGTTTATGATAAGCTTACCCGTGATGACCTCGTTCGGGTTCCTTGCTTTCTGGGAGGTTACAACAAACGCCTTCCCATGCACTACCGGCTTTGACTTTTCTGGGACGGCCTTTGGTGCCTCCATCCTAGCTGAACTTATCTTCGGTGAACGACAAAATCGGGCTAGGTGACCTTCTCTTCTACAATTATAACATGTATTTGACGGCATCACGCAGTTTGGACTGATGTGTCCCTCCCCTCCAAATTTGAAGCATATGATAGGTGGTCGTTCCCCTTCCTTAACAATGGATGTTGGTGCTGACGTCTTTCCATCATTGTTGAATCTCCTCTTCTTGAAATGTCCATTCCTATTGTCTTGGCCATGATTACCACCAAAGTGGTTACCATTTCTGGCATGTTGATTCCCTCCACGTTTGTTGTCACCGCTTCGATGATCAAGTACCAATCGGGTATTATCATTTTGCTTACCGCTTTCTCTCTTAGAAGTTGACTCGTTATCGCTACTCCAATAATCGAGCCCTATTTAAAACATCCTGAATACAAACACGGTTTATGAGAATTAGATATCGACGTATCTCGTGTTTCAAACCTCTTAGAAACATCCGCGTCATTCTCTCCTCATTGTCAACCAAGTGAGACACAAACCGGATAACTCAAAGAAACTTAGCTTCAGATCGCGACACTGTCCATATTGTTCTCGCTTCCAACTTGATGAACTCTACCTCTTTAATGTGACGAATACTTTTGAGAAAGTACTTGTCGTTGAATAGTTCTTGGAATTTCTCCAAAGACATCTTCAGTGCGGCAGGTTGAGTACGCTTTACTGATTCCTACCAAGAATCGCCTCCTCACAAACATAAAGGTGGCAAAGGGAACTTTTGCTCCTCGGAGCATCCCAAAACATCAAATATCTTGGTGATCTTCTTTATCCACGCTCGCCTTAAGTGGTTTTGGCTCTCCAATAAACTTCGTGGTCCCAGCTCCTTGAACTGCTTTAGCGGTGGACTGGTCTCCGAGAGTTTCAGTGTGTTTCCACCGTATTTTGGACAAGAGTCTCTCTTGCTCGATGTCAGACAAATTACGAAAGCTCCTAAACATTCCGTCGTTCGCCATTTGGTCAGTGTTGTTGTTCATCTGAGGATTATTTCCTTCCTGATGAACATTATCCTGACTATTGATCTGTGGAGACTCAACGGTCTCCTGCGCTCCATTGATGTTCTCAACATTCTCGGATGTCATTTTCAAATACTGCCACAAAACAAGGGTTAATTAACATATCACATATTATCCCTATATTCTGACCGACCAATTAAAAATCAAATAAACTTAGGTAGGTCATATTAGAGAAAGAATTCCCCATCTCTCCCCTCCTAGTTCTTATCTCACATCTCAGCCAGGGATCATATCCCTAAGCTTTGATACCAACTGTGACGCCCCCAAAATATGTATATATCACATATTCTGAGTCGGCAAATACATGGTACATAATACAAATACAATCTTAAATATACAACATAAGATGTGAGTTTTAATACAAATATTGTCTTCTAGACAGTATTTAAACTCAAAATAAGCCCTGAATACATTTATTATCACATTATTTCATAGAATAGTTAGGACTACTAATGTTATCATCTGGACCGTCACTCCGTTCCCCGACTAGTCCCTGCTACGTTCTCATTTCCTGAAGAGAACAATGAAAGTAAAAGGGTGAGCTCAACTAGCCCAGTAAGAAATATTATGACTAAGATAATGCAGAATAAATTATCGTTAGCCTTCAACAATGTTAAACTGATACAATATAACAAACATCAAGTTTAATTGTAGCGGAACAAGCAATCCTTTAAAAGAGTCAAATAGAGAATAAAATATACTATCTTTTATGATTTAAAAGGTTTTTCATCACTTTTATTGCTGGGACTCAGCTTAATAAATAATCCACATCATCCCTGCACTACGGCCAAGGATATTCATTAGTATCACAACCACAAATTATCCATGCACTACGGGCCAAGGATATTTGTGTATTCATCAATGGTCATGATCATGCCAACAACTGTCCATCAATGCACTACGGGCCAATGAGGACTTTTACGACAACATTTGTAACATTATGGTCATGATTATACCGATTAATCCCTAGTCATAATCGTACCAAGTCCATCTATGCACTACAGGTCACAGATGACTTTCAACATAATATAAACATGAGGATGATGACAATGATATAAGAAATCAATAAAACAAGTTCAAGAATTAAATTATCCAGGAACCAATAACGTCCAAATTGTCAACATGATACTTCTTTATGGAGTAAAATTCAAGAATGTTCAGAAGAGTATTTCCATGAAAAGATACTGGATGAAGCGCAAATATCAAGGATATTCCACTAATTTTATGGAGTATAGAAGTCAAAGCTTTAACCAACTGAGTATAATAACGAATAGAATAACAAAAGAATTCACCAAGCATGCGATAGACCGAACTGACAGGTTATTCCAACAGAATAATAAATAATGGAACCAGGTAATGTGTAAACGCATAGACAAGATATTCTAACAGAATAATAAATAATGGAACCAGGTCATGCGTAAAGCATAGACAGGATGTTCCAACAGAATGATAAATAATGGAACCGAGTCATGCAGTCTGAGATGCATGTGGATGTTCCAAATGAATGATAAAGAATGGAATAATAGAAGAATTTCACCATGTATGCAAGATTTATAGTATGAAAGTTATTCCAACATATTAATAAAGAATGGAATAATGTAAGAATTTCACCAAGTATAGGGTAGTCCGTAAAACAAAAGTTATTCCAACAGATTAATAAAGAATGGAATAACAAAAGTTCTCTTCATGAATACAAAAGAAATAATAACCCTTACATTAAAAAGAAGAGTACTCCGACTGGTAGGGCGATGATTTTCTTGAAGAAAACTTATACTGCTTTCTACGCTCGAGATTATAGAAGAGAATTCTCTGAATTTCTGGTGTAATTTCTATTCTAACTAAGCATCCTATTTATAGGAGAATGGAAAGGGTATTGTTTCAAGAAAATTCACGGATTCAACATACATAGTCACAAACTTCATACTCATATTCGGCGATTGAATTTCTCTAATAAAACAAACCAACAATAAAACACATGCTTATTTGAAAATTCGTCCACCCACTCATGACACCATTTCCACAAACGTTGTCGTATCTAACACTCAACAAATGATGGGTAGAGTAGACTTTATCTCATAATATAAATAGACTACAAAATAAGTAATGAGTAAGGAAAGAAAAACTAAAAGAAAATGGGCCATCACTGAACTATTTGCATTATACCTAAAATATGGTATATATATTCACGAGTTACTATTCATGAGTTACTATTCATGAGTTACTATTCACGAGTACTATTCATGAAGCATGATAAAAAAAATTTGTAAGAAGGCATTACTCAATAATTGTTACAGTAATTACTGTTCAATATTTTATTTTATTGGTTTAATAATTGCTACATTGATATTTTATATTATTGTTGTTTCAATAATTGTCACGGCACAATATTTCCCATTATCGGATCAATAATTCATATTATTTGGATAATATTATTAGATAGCATTATTGGCAATGTCTAGAAAGTTCTGTCAAGGAGAGGTTTGGTCATCTAATTGCGCGCCAGTAAGGAGAAATCCTTATTGGAAAGCCCCCTTTTTCCTGGGAACTGCTTGGTTGTCAGTATTGTGATTCTATAATATTATTTGTGAATAATTAATTATTGATTTATATGATAAGAAAAATATTCAATTTATGTGGTTATAGATGGAGAAAATTTTTTAATGCGAAAATTGTTGAAAATTGATATTTTATCTTTTCTGATAAAATATATTATTATATTACAGTATATAATAATGGTGATATTTTTACAATGAATGTGTGATATATGAATAAATGAGGAAAAGTAGTTTTGTTACATTAAATGCTAAACACATGTTTTGTGTGTTACAAAAAATGTTTAACACATGTTAAACATGATGGTGTACACAAATTTTGACTAAAATCTGATTATAGCCTGTAAAAACATTTTGAAGAATGGGGGTTCATATAATAAGTGGAAAAAAATCATATATAAAAAAATCTCCTCAATATTTTTATCAACATTTATCATCATTATTATAATTCACAATATTAATCGACACGGTCGCTCCTGTGAAAGAGGGGGCTTTCAAAAGGATTTCTCCCTATTGGTTGCCATAATTAGGTGACTAAACCTCTCCTTGATGCGAGAACTTCTAGACATCGTTAATATTGCAAATAATAATATTAATAACTTTGTCGCCTCAATTATTGATTTAATAATATATAAAATATTGACAATAATTGAATCAAATAACGTGAGATACTATGCAAAGAATTATCGTAATAATAATTGAACAAAGCCGAGTGACTTCTCACGTAAGCATCAATAATCAATCTACCGTGTCTGCTACTATGCAACCACGCCAGACATCGCATTTTTAACACCAGGTGTTTCAACAGTTAACGGTAAAACTTCCGCCGTTATTTTCATAAAATAATTTTGTCTTTTTCTTAATCTGACAATAATTCCATTGTGGGGTCCACCAATGATTGTGCCGTCGTACGAATATTTCCTGTTAAAACGAATATTTCCCGACCAATCGAATATTATATAACAACTTGCATACTTTGCAAAATTTATAAATATTACCCAGAGCTATAACATTATTTCAAATTCAAACTTTAATATTCAAAAATGATATCTATAGAAAAAATCATTTTTATTCATAAAAGTTAGGGTCTTACAAAGCAGCCCTGGGAGACAATATTGAAGATAGTGAAGGTGAACTTCTAAATGCCAACAAAAGAATGACCCAGCAGCTCTTCGTAAACTGGAAAAGGAATCCGGCTGAAAATGTGAAGAATTATCACTCTAAGTCTAGTGAAAAGACTGGGGAAGTCATGAAACCATTTGCTCTGATCAGGAGAAACAAGGGAAAGAGGAAGCTACAGACTGTTCAGATGGCAGAAGAGCCTCAGGGATCAACAACCGAAGTTCCTCAAGGATCTGATCCTGAACTCTCTGGCCAATTCATTGCAAAAGAGCTTTGTCAACCTGAAGTACAACTCAAGAAGAAGAAGGAGAAGCAGACTGATGAAGAGGATGAAGATAGAGCCACCATCTCTTAGCTGCTTAAGAAGGGAAAATGCAGCAGGCGTCTGCCTAAAGTATCCTTGACCACGATCATGGTTGAGTATGCCGATCGTAGAGTCAAGGGTTGCAAGTTAAAATGGAGCAGACATTGAGACACGACTCAACATAAACAAGTAAATATTGTTGAGGATGAACAATGTGTTGAAGAATCCATAAATTCAGATATAAGAATATCGAAGAGAAGGTTAATCTAGAAAACTGATCTTGAGCTGCAAAAAGCTATTCTAAAGATTAAAGAGTAGGAAATGAAAACAATGGAACATGTTAAAAGGACCGAGTCTCCAGATTCGAGTTCCCATAATGAGTCCATAGATCAAATCAGGATCATTGAAATTGTGATTGCCAACATCGACAATGCAATTAGTCTGACTATATTTGTCCAAACATGTGTGAATATTGAAGAAAATCAATAAGAAAATGCTGATCAGAGAGATGATCACATTGAGGGGAAGCTTTTCGAAGTCCCTGAGCCACCTAGTGCTCCAACTGAGGGGGAGGAATCAGAAGCTCATCATGGAGCCCCCTCTACCCCACAAGAAATGTTAAAGATTTTTAATAATGAAGAAGAAGAGGAAGAGGTTGAAATTATTGCTGAATAGAAAAATGAAGAAAGAAGCATCAATTATAACCAGATGTTCTCTTATCTACCTATGATGTTCTTTCACAGAGCTCTAATTCTACGCTCTTGGGATTATATGTTCTGGGCATTCAAAGCATATCCAGCAGTATATGTGTTCGCCCAAGGATTCCCAAGCAACCTCACCTTTGCTCAAAAATTGATCACAAATCATGCCTCTTCTACCCAAGAGAAAAGGGTATACTTCATTCCATCATGCTTCAAGGTAAATCACTATCCCTCATCAAATTTCCATAAATTTGATGAATTGCCTAGATGGATAAAGGTTATTTCTCACCCACTAAACAAATTTCCAGCTACAGAATCCTAACATTATGTAACTGATGAACCAATACACCTAACTTCAATTTAGTACCAACTTCAACCACCATTAACTCCACGAAAACAACACAACGTAACACCATGAACATAGCTCCTACTCAAATCGTGGAGTCACCCACTCAACTAGCTACAATAGCCTCCTCCCCCATTACTCAAACTTCTATTCCTTCACCTCATTCAAACATTCCTTCTTCCTCAAACAACAATTATTTTGATCTTGCTCTTGCTCTCTCAAATCTGCAAGAACAAAATACAAGAGCCTCTCCTTCAGACACTCTGAAAATACTTGAGCTTCTCTTAGTTCTTCCTACCAAAACTGATTTATCAACGCGTCACATAAAGTGACCAAATAAATTCAAGAAGATCTAGAAACTCTCTCTCTGCTCGTCCATCAACGGTTAAACCACTTGATTGATGTTGTCAACACTCTTCCTAGCAACTTGAGTTCTAAGCTAACAAAGAAGCTACGGGAGATCATCAAGGAAATGATCCAAAGCATAAATGAAAGGGATCAAATTCACTTCCAATCTACCCAAAAGTATAAGGAAGGAGTTATCCTTCTTCGGTAGAATCAGAAGGCTCAAAACAAACTCATTACGTAAAGCCTTACTAGCTTACGATCTTCTTTGATTGAATTCCAAGCCTATTCTTTGAATCAAATGAAACAAACGGACGATGTCTTGGCCATTCTACGAAAACATAGATCACAAACTAATACTTTAGTCCAAGAAAATCGAGAAGACATTGCTCAATCGAGAAGTCAACTCCACGAACTTATACAAGGCATGAATCGCTTGTCTCAAGACATTCGAACCATGGATGCTGACATAAAGGGGGAGAATAATGAGAATGGTATAGAGAAGTAAGCCGAAGATGTTATCAGCAGCCTCGTACTTAGCCTCTAAGAGCAGCGAATCAACAACGGATCTTAATGGCAAGTCCAATTTCCAGTGTTAGAGTTTATGCCCTAGAGGCCAATTATTTGATATAATTGCTTAACATTTTGATATTATATTTGATTGAATAAATGAATGATTTTATTATGGTCTTATTTACTGCGTTATATAAATGTTAACATAATAAAATTCCTTAGAATAGTGATACAAATTATATAGTTTCAAGTATGTGACTTGAACATGAGATTATATAATTACAATTAGTATCATTGCTCTTAAATGTCCCTAGTCGAGTATCATTGTTGATAGGACACCAATGATGCATTGAGACTAGTATGTGGATTGACTGATGACCAAATCTCATTGGTCATAAATATATGAGATATTAAGTCAATGCATAGGTATGTCTTAGAGAACGATGTACTGGACAGACCCACCATGAGAATTCTATGTGGAGCATCGAAGTGTCATTAGCGATTCTCATAGTGACAATGATGTAATGGTCCTCCGACCTGAAATCACTATATTACTACACGAGAATTTATGTACTTTGATATCATCAAAGGTCACCTTTAATAGGGTGGACTATAAAGGTGATTATTGGGTACATCATGAATCGTGTGAGAAATATGAGTGATCTAGATGGAATTTAACCCTCCTATTTATTAGGGGTGATATCCATAGGCCTCTTAATTGAGTAGGACTATGAAATGCATGGCCATGCTCAAATAGTGATATCATTCATATAGTCTACTCATTGATCAAGAAAACTCAGATTAAATTATGAAGAGTATGACATATTCCATTACTCGAGTTTAATCTAGGATGTCAAGGTTAAAAGGATTAAATTACATTGAAACATTGGTCACGGAAAGGTTGTATCGAATCATCGATTTTATTATTACTTGGGTAGTAGTGATGCATTACTAGATGTCGCTCACTGTTTATAATTTTATAATATGATTTTAAAATTATTGCCAACGTAATAATAACCTATGGGGTCACACACATAGAACGTAATTAAAAAGGGAATTAATTTAAATTGTAAAGATTTAAATATGTTAATATGATTGATAGTATTTAAATTAGGAATTTAAATTAATAGGATAATTTATCTATAGATATATTAATTAAGTAAGACTTAATTAAGATATATATATATAAATAAATTCAGATTTTAAAAGGGTTGTGATTAATCCCTTTTAACCGCTATATATATGATATGTATAGACTTGACTAAAGATGAGAAGTAAACCAATGAAGTTAGTGTTAACATAACTAATTGGAGTTGTGGTTCTAATGGTATATATAGGGTGTTTGGCGAACGTGTGTTATAATTGTGTAACTTACGCACGAGGCAAGTTCTTAAACCTTAATCTTATGTTGAGTAAGTTTCTTGACTCTATCGTGTTTACGATTATGCAAATTCTTGTATTCTGATTCTTTTACATTGAGAAAGTTCTTAACTTTTGTTTCTCGCCATTCAAAGTATAAATTGTTCAAGTTCATTGTCTCAAATGAGTTTTCTAACTCTTTTGGATGTAATACTTTGTATATACAATGTCTATTCAATTGTATATTGTAGACATTCAATCTTTAACTTAAGTATCGTTGTTTAATCTTATATTATCGTGTTGAACCTTCGAATAGCTAATAAACCTTTATTGATTGGACTAATCTATAATTGATGAGTGTTCTAAAATTCTAGAACCATTGTTAAGCTAATCCAAACTAAACTTTCTTTAGTGCGGAAATCCTAAAGTCAAACTGAGATGAGAAACCCTAATATAGGGGATTATGTACGCGTTAGTGTTTAGATATTTGTGCACAATACATGGTATGAAAAGTTGATCCCCATAAGTACAAAAGAAAAGGTCTGTATAGTCTAATGACTGTTAAAGGTTGAAGTAGAAATACTTATTAACCTTGGGACATAGTTCATGGTCTTAAGACCCTCAGATATAAATCTCAAACTTGTTTGCTAATCTTGATTCAAAGAACGAGTTCTTAATTATTCAGTATTCATTGCTTACTCTTATGTTATTGCTATTGTCATCATTATATTAGTGATCAATTGTTTGCTCACTCTTGCATTTAACATTGCAGCTAAAGTTGAGAAAGTTGATTAGCCGTCTTCTAGCAAAGGCAATGGCAAGATGTCCAAATGTTGAAGACATGTTTAAATTTTATTTAATAGAATACGTGATGTGAAACTTATTTAATTACGTGATGTATTCCGCAGATTTATGTAATAATTTAAGGTTAGATTACCTGGGATTTGTTTAAAGATGATGTAACCCTTAAAATGGGGAAGATTAATTTTTAAGTTATTTAAGTTATGTCTTTATCCTTGATTATGGGTAGTTACATGTAATTGTTTTGGACAGTGATCACCAAATCCTGTGGGAATGAAGTACACAGATTTGGGGGTGTCATAAGTTGGTATTAAAGCCTTAAGTTATGAACCTTAGGTGGGGAAAACCTTAAGAAATAACCTTTAAGAAGATAGAAAACATAGTTGTGAGAACTCTGATCGAGTTTTAAGGAATGGATTAAGGCATCCATTAAAGATGAATAATAAAAGAGTATATGTGCTATGTGTTAATAACTTATGTGCTTACGAGTATCGAAGAGTGTCACGTAATAGATAAAACTTAAAAGTATTTTGTTGCTAGGATGTCTAACGTTGAAGGATCAGGTCAAGCCATAGAAGAGATACCTCAGGTACCTAGAGATTAGGAGCCCTGAGATGTCCATGTTGTTCAGGAGTAGTTGATCCAGAGGGAGCCTTCTCTGTTGGTTGCTGAGGAAGGACAAGAGAATGAGCCTGTGTCTGATCCTGAGGAGGAGGACTCTGAGGATATAGAGGTAGAGGATGAGGAAGAGGATCCTGCGGAGTTTCCACCAAACTCCATATCAGCTGAGATGTATGATGAACTATATGACCGTAACATAGAATTATAGGTTAAGGTTGAGGAGCTGAAGGAGCTGACTGACATGCGTCAGGCTACTATAGAGGAGAATGATGTGGAAATTCAGGAACTCGACTCACAACTTGGGAACACGGAATGTAACCTAGTTCACATAGAGGGTCATCAAGAGGAGCTATTGGATGAGAATGAGAAAATGAAGACTGAAGTGGAAAAGCTAAAAGATGACTTGAAGGAGGAGTCAGCTAAGCGTGCGAGAGCAAAAGACGCTTGGATGAAGGCTACTTAGTGTGCAGATCGTGTTGAAGCCAAGGTTCAGACGAAGAAGTCTAACATGAATGAAATGGATTATGCTTTTCATTATGCGATTAATAGGGCCCATGATCGAATCTTTTATTACCCAACTCAGTTTGAAGACTTGCCATGGTACATGATGGATCGTAGGACGATGTATCGTATTAGGGAAGAAGAACGTAAACGTCTTAATATGCCAAGATAGGAAGAGTAATAAGTTATGTGATAAATAAATTGTAAATCCCTTATTTTGAGATAAATAATGGGGTAAGATCAGTATGTAATCCTGAAACTTGTCAAGTTTAAGAAAGTTAATGTTGATAGCAGAGATGATATCCTTACTATGTTTTGAAAGTTATGAATGAATAAAATGTCAAATTTTATTGAAATGTTATGTGTTAAGCTTTAATCTTAGAATGTTTAAGTTAAACTTTAAATATTCAAGGAATTGAGTAGTGATATAATAAACGTGTATCTCAAACAGAAAATGCCTCCTAAAATAAGACCACCATGCCAACAACCACTTGTTGAAGAGTCTACTAACAACAACAATAACAAGGCCAACGCTAACCCGGTTCAGCAGTTGGTGACCATTTTAATAGGAGCACTTGCAAATCAGCCGCAAGCTTAAGTCACAACTTTCAAGGACTTCAAAGCAGTTGGACCATTGGAGTTTTAAAGGTCTATGAATCCAGTTGAAGCCCAAACCTGGATCATGGAAATGGAAAAGGTTTTCGATGTTCAGGGTCAAAAAGGATCAGAAAACTGCGTTCGCAACATTTATGTTGAAGTTTGAAGCTAGTTTTTAGTGGCAGGTGAATAAGGTTCGTGGGGGATAGGGAATTATAGCATGAGATAGGTTTAAAGAAATTTTTTTTAAGATGTACTTTCTAACGAGTTCCCGGAACCAGATGGAAGTTCAATTCTTGGAATGAAAACAAGGAACCATGACTGTGTCAGAGTATGCAGTGAAGTTTAATGAGTTGGCAAGGTTTGCTCCATACCAAGTCAATACAGATGAACGTAAGGCAAAGAGGTTTGAACAAGGGTTGAAGCCCTGGCTATATCGCAAGGTCTCAAAGTTTCAGTTAAATACATTTACAACAGTATTGGAAAAGGCAATTATCGTGGAAGGTGGAAGCGATGCCTTAACTAAGTATAATCAAGAACATAAGAAGAGGAAGAATGAAGGTGAAAACAAGGTTGGTGGAAGAAATAGTGGAGGTAATAATCAGAAGAGAAAATGGAATGAAAATCCAAATGCGAGAGGACAATAATGAAGTCAACAAAAGAAGAAGTTTGAAGCTTGTACTACTTATGGGAAGAACCACACTGGAATGTGTCTGAAGGGTAAACGAGTTTGCTTTAATTGTGGCCAGGAGTGTCACATTCCGATAAATTGTTTTAGCCTCAAGAAGGGAGGAACCTGTTTCACTTGTGGGTCGAAGGATCATATGGCTCATGATTGCCCTAGGAAGACATCGGGAGGTGCAAGTGGAGGTAAGGGAAGCAACAGCGGTGGTACATTAACTATCACTTGGTCAGTGCAATCAAGCCGACCTACTACTAGAACTTTCAATATGATCGTGCAAGATGTTGTGTAGTCAAAGGATGTGGTGTACGGTATCATTCTAATCAATGGTATTAATGCTTATGTGTTATTTGATTCGGGTGCTACTTGTTTATTTATATCCAATGATTTTGTTAGGAATTTAGATTTGCCTCATGAAGAATTAGATTTCCCTTTAAGCATAGAGATTGCGAATAGGGAAGTCATTCCTGTTTGGTTTATATACAAGAATTATAGGGTGGATATAAAGTGCCACAAGATGATAGTGGATTTGATACCAATTGAACTTGGGGAGTTTGATGTTTTACTAGGATTGGACAAGTTATTCAATTACAGGGCAGTAATTGATTGTCAAAAGAAATGTTTTAACCTTATAACTCCATCAAAGGTGGTGTTTTATGGTAGCAAGTCACCTCGACAAGCAAGCTATCTGACGGTGTTGCAAGCTAAGAAGTTATTGAGACAAGGATGTGTAGGATACTTAGCCTACATAGTCGATACTCAGAATAAGAGTGCAAAGTTAGAAGAGATACCGGTCATTAGAGACTTTGCGGACGTATTTCCAAATGATTTGCCTGGACTACTGTCGGATAGAGAGGTTGAGTTCATGATTTATTTAGCGCCAGGAAAGGCCTTGATATCTAAAGCCCCATATAGAATAGCCCCAGTGGAGATAAAAGAGCTGATGGAACAGCTATAAGAATTACTAGATAAGAAATATATCCAGCCGAGCGTGTCGCCGTGGGGTGCGCAGGTGTTGTTTGTTATGAAGAAAGATGGATCAATGCGGCTCTAATTGATTATCGGGAATTGAAAAAGGTCACGATTAAAAATAATTATCCATTACCGAGAATCGATGATTTGTTCGATCAACTGAAGGGAGCGAAATATTTTTTGAAGATAGATTTAAGAAGTGGATATCATGAGTTGAAGGTAAGGAGGGAGGATGTAAAGAAAATGGCATTCAGAACTCGGTATGGTCATTACGAGTTTCTGGTTATTTGGTCTAATGAATGCTCATGCAGCGTTCATGGATCTAATGAACATGGTGTTTAAACCATTCTTAGATAAATTTGTAGTGGTGTTTATTGACGATATATTGGTGTATTCTAAGTCAAAGGAGGAACATGTTGAACACTTAAGGGTGACATTGGAGACATTGAAGAGAGAGAAGTTGTACGCTAAATTCTCGAAATGTTATTTTTGGCTAGAACATGTGCAGTTTCTTGAGCACGTTATTGACAAGGACAGAATCTCGGTAGATCCATCGAAAGTTAAAGCTGTAATAAACTAGGATTAATTGAAGACACCTTCAGAAGTAAGAAGTTTCTGGGGGTTGGTAGGTTACTATATGCGTTTTATTCAAGATTTTTCCAAGATCGCAACTCCGTTGACAAATTTAACTAAGAAGGCAGTTAAGTTTGTTTGGACGGAGAAGTGTGAGGAAAGTTTTCAAGAATTAAAGAAAAGGTTAGTTCAGCACCTGTGTTATCATTGCCTGATGATACAGGGAATTTTGTGGTATTCAGTAATGCATTTCATAAAGGACTAGGTTGTGTGCTAATGCAGCACAACAGGGTTATTGCGTATGCATTGCGTCAATTGAAGGATTACGAGAAAAGGGTATCCGACTCATGATTTGGAATTGGTTGCGGTAGTGTTTGCTCTGAAGATTTGGAGGCACTATCTGTACAGAGAAAGGTGTGAGATATATATATATACCATAAAAGTCTAAAGTATATCTTTACACAAAAGGATTTGAATATGCAACAAATAAGATGGCTGGAGTAGATTAAAGACTATGACTGCGAGATTTTTTCTCATACCGAAAAGGTGAATGTTGTTGCCGATGCCTTAAGTAGAAAGGGTCTGGAGAAATTAATGATGTTAACTGCTCAGGAGAAGCTTGTAACAGAAATGTCCAAGATGGAGTTGGAAATTAAATATCTAATAGAACCAGACGAAAAATTGTTTCAGATGGGGAGCAATTTTATTTTGGTGGATAAGGTAACAAATGCACAACTTTATGATGAAAACTATGAAAATATAAGAAGGAAAGTGTCTAAAGGTGAAGAAGACAAATTTAAAGTTGATACAGAAGGATTGCTTTGATTTGAGGGAAGAATTTGGGTTCCGCCAGTACAAGAAATTAAAGAGGAAATTTTGAGTGAAACTAATAACTCACGATTTTCGATTCACCCTAGAAGTACAAAAATGTGCCAGGATCTCAAACATCATTTTTGGTGGTCGAATATGAAAAAGGATGTTGTTGAATGTGTGGCAAAATGCCTAACGTGTCAAAAAGTTAAAGCTGAACATCAAAAGCCAAGCGGATTGTTACAGCCGTTGGAGATACCGGAATGGAAATAAGAGCATATTAAAATGGATTTTGTGGTAAGTCTTCTAACGACTCAGCAAGGTTATGATGCGATTTGGGTGATTGTGGATCGATTGACGAAGTCGGCACACTTTTTGCCAAACAAGATTTGATTTAACCTAGATCGGTTGGCAAAATTGTATGTGAAGGAAATTGTTTCAAGACACGGTGTCCCGGTGTCCATTGTATCATATAGAGATCCACATTTCACATTAAATTTTTGGAAACGACTACATGAATGCTTGGGGATGTAGTTGAGAATGAGCACAGCGTATCATCCTCAAACCGATGGATAAAGTGAGAGGATAATCCAAACATTAGAGGATATGCTTAGAACATGTATTATGGATTTTAAAGGGAATTGGGATGACCATCTACCGTTGGTTGAATTTTCCTAAAATAACAGTTATCACGCAAGTATTGGCATGCCGCCTTACGAAGCGTTATATGGAAGGAAATGCATAACTCCGTTATGTTGGGACGAAGTTGGTGAACGTCAACTATTAGGTCCAGAATTGGTTCAACAAACTGTTGAAATAAGGTAATTCTAGAAAGATTGATAGCTGCACAGGATAGGCAGAAGAAATATGATGATCAACACTGACAAAATTGGGAATTTGATGTTGGTATTTTTGTTTTCTTAAAAATGTCTCCGTGGAAAGGGAAAATCCGGTTTGGTAAAAAAGGGAAAACTAAGCCATGGGTTTATAGGACCTTTTGAAGTCCTACGACGAGTTGGTGAAGTGGCGTATGAGGTATCTTTACCTCCGAAACTAGAACATATTCATAACATTTTCCATGTTTTGGTGTTAAGACCATATAAGCCCGATTGTAAACATGTTAAAAATATGAACCTTTACAGTTTGAAAAAGATTTGTCTTATGAAGAAGTTCTTGTTCAAATTATTGACAAGAAATAGCAAGTACTAAGGAATAAAGTGATACCTTCTGTTAAGTTAATTTGGAGAAATCACAATGCTGAAGAAGCTACGTGGGAACTTGAAGATGTTATGATGAAAACTCATCCTCAGTTATTTGCTTAATTTTATATAGCGATACAGAATCTTCTTAAGGAGAGAAGAATGTAACAAATTAATTTATTGAGTCGTGATTCTGTTGAGTCGTGATTCTGGGGACAAAATCCTTTTAAGGATGGAAGAATGTAATGAACGAGAAATTTTATGTAATTTATAAATATTTATTCGGTTAAATAAATATTTGAATTGATTTATTTATTGAGATAAATATATATTGATGAAATTATTGTGCAATAATTTAGTTAAAGTGTGAATGATAATTTTATGATTTAAAGATTTAATTTAATGAATTAATTAAATTAAATTAATTATTAAATAATTATGACGTTGTTCTAATTTAATTTAATAATTAAATTAGAGATTTATTAGTTTGTTAAATAAAATTATAAATCATTATGGAAATTATAATAATATGGTAAATGCTTAATTTGATTTAAGAGTTATATTAATTTAATTGAACTAGTTTGTATAATTGTGTGACATAAGAACCATATTATAAGAAAAATATAAAAATAAACTAGAAATCTTAATCTAAGGTGTAGCCAAACATGGCCGTGCGGCCTTTGGCATATTATAAGTGATTAAACTTTTGGTTTTTTACCTGATATTTTAAGTTGCGCATAGTGGCTATATCAGTTATGTTCCTTTACATATTATCACTTGGGTTAAGCCTAAAACTAAAGGAAATGGAGAGAATACAGAGAAAGAGAGAGTGGGCTAGGGAGAGAAATTGAGAATTCTCTGAGAATTTGGAATCAAGGGGAAGAGGAAGGTTTGTCAAAGCCTTTGAAATCATCATATTTGCTAATTTAAATAAGGATTAAGGGTAATAATCTATTCCTAATCTTTAGTTTTGATTTTCAATATTTATTCTATGTGATTTAAGTTTTGTTGGATTAGTACTTAAAAGTGTTGATTATATATGTATATAATCTGATAGTTATCATATATAAGCAATATTTAGTGATCAAATTCATGGAATTTGGTTTGAAGAAGAAAATTTAAATTAACAGTGTTATATGTGTGTGAAAGTGGCTTAATGAGACCAGAAATAGATGTTCAATTCTGATTATAATTTGTAAATTGATTATGGATTGCGTTAATATGTCAAAAAACGAAAAGAATGCAATTGAAATGGTCTAATTTGGTTAAGAAATGAAAATTTGGTGATTGAATTCGCTAAATGTGTTGAAATTGAAGAAAAATAGCAAAAACATGATTTTTAATCCTCTAAAATGTGGTTGTTGTGTTGTTTTAAGTGTTAAATGATTAGGTGTATATGATATGTGGTTTTAGTAAGATTTTTTGTGTGTGGGTTAGTCCATGTTACTATGAAATTGGAATTTTTGTATAAGAGCAAAGTCTGAGTTCGTATTTTTGGAAAACTGAATCTGGAGTCGAGTGATGTCGCTGTGCTTTTTGAAACCGCAGCCACGATCCAAGAGTAGTTAGAAGCGCTGGTGCTTGCTAATGGTTAAGCGCAGACCAATAATGAACTGTTAAATGGTGTAGCTTGGGGAATGTTAACCTAACTTATTTTAATGATTATAGAGAAACCTAAAACATGTTATAAGACATAATAACATATTATAATCACAAAGTTGAAACTATAGGTTATGAATTAATAAGTTGTGCAAGTCTAGAATATGATGTCATGAGAATTGGAGTTATTTTTCAATCACCATGTCGTGTACTATAATATAATTGGGAGTTCAAGTTCATGGTACGTGAATGATTAGGATAATCAGATCTTAAACTAAAGATTATAGACTTGACTAAAATGAGAAGTAAACCAATGAAGTTAGTGTTAATATAACTAATTGGAGTTGTGGTTCTAATGGTATATATAGGGTGTTTGGCGAACGTGTGTTATAATTGTGTAACTTACGCACGAGGTAAGTTCTTAAACCTTAATCTTATGTTGAGTAAGTTTCTTGACTCTATCGTGTTTACGATTATGCAAATTCTTGTATTCTGATTCTTTTACATTGAGAAAGTTCTTAACTTTTGTTTCTCGCCATTCAAAGCATAAATTTATCAAGTTCATTGTCTCAAATGAGTTTTCTAACTCTTTTGGATGTAATACTTTGTATATACATTGTCTATTCAATTGTATATTGTAGACATTCAATCTTTGACTTAGGTATCGGTGTTCAATCTTATATTATCGTGTTGAACCTTCGAATAGCTAATAAACCTTTATTAATTGGAATAATCTAAAATTGATGAGTGTTGTGACGAACGAGATTTTGTAATTTATTTTTAATATTTATTGAATTAAATAAATATTGTTCAATGATTTAATTATTGGATTAAATAATTTATTGAGGAAATTGTAGTAGATTAATTTAATTATATGTGTTATATTTATTAAATTAATGTGGAGAATTTTATTATTCAAATTATGTAATTATGTGAGCTTATTGAATTAATGAAATATTTAATAAGCATAATGTTATTTTAATTAATTTAATAATTAATTAGAGAATTAATAATTTGACAAAATTAATAAATGAGAAATTTAATTTTGTAACTATGTGAATTAATGAGAAATTATTATATTTATTTAATGAAAGTAAATAAGATATTTGATTATTTTATAAAGGGTGTGACACTTATTAAACTATAGTATAAGAGAATCATTAAATTAAATGGTTTTGGAACCTATTATTGCCAGCCCAAACAGGCCCTAAAGAGAAGTTAGTAGCGAGTTAACCCATGATGGGTTAACAGACCTCCACAACGCAGCAGTTTTATTATTAAATACGTCTTCTTCTTTATTTTTCTAAGTTGGAACAAAACAATCACAGAGAGAAAATTGAGAGTTGTTTGATTTAAGAAGTGTCTGAGAAAGGAGAAAGGATCATCCCTACTAACCTACACTCTACGCTTTGGGTAATTTCTCCAACCCAATTTTATTTACGTTGTTTATGTTTTTCAAGAAAATGGCTTTCAAGTTCTGTATAATCTCTGTAATTCGAAAAAGGAGTAAAGATTTTGTGTTATTATGTTAAGTATAACATGTTTTACTATATATCGTATAATTCCATATCATCAGTTTCATAAAAATATGTGTCGTAGATTGTTTCTAAATTATAGAGTATGAAAATATGGCCATATGGCCTTATATACCAAATTTAACACGATAATCATAAGTTGTATTATAAATTTACACAGATATGTGTTAATATGTTAACGTAGTATATTTTTACCATGTTGTATGAACCATAACATCAGTTTCATAAAATATATGTAGTAGATTGTTTATTCAAAATTATAGAGTATTAAAATATGGCCATGTGGCCTTACATACCAAATTTGATACGTCAATCATATGTTATATCATAAATTTATACTTATATATAATTATACATGTTAAAGTGAAGGAATCAAACTTTAAATGAATAGATTCGGTGTTATAATAAACTCGTAGTGTTGATTTTCATGTTTTGTATTCAAAACTTTCAAAAATATCAAGAACAGTAAATTATATGTTTTGATTCTGCAAATTATGTGTTATAACATGTTAAAATCATGCTAGAAGGGTGGAGTAGTAAGTATATGTGTATTATAGTGTTTGGGTATGGCTAATTTCGTGGAAAAATAAATTAATTGGAGGTGTTGGCCATGTTCTGCAATTTTTCAAGAATTGTAGAACTATTATTTGGTTCATTGCCTTCCATGAGCCAGGTCCCATGCCTTATAAGGCCGTCTTGCATGCCATACCGCCATTACACACTAAAGGTCGAAATGCAGTATGCACCGCATGACAAGAAGAACAAGCATAAAAGTGGTACTTGATTACCACTCTGCAGAATGGCCGAAATGAAATTTTCTAGTTGTTCAAGTTTAGAAATGTGATAGTAACCTAATCTAATGAACATAAAAATATGTTAGACGTATAATGAGATGATAAAATAGATTCTTAACCTGTTAATAACGCATTCACGTGTGGGTTGAATTATTAAACGCATAGTTAACTTATTGTTCATGAAGTGTAAATTATGTGACAATAAGTGTAGTAATTTGACTAAGTATAGTTGATGAGTGAGTTTTATACCCATGAATTGGATACATTTGGGCTTAATTTATTGTTGTTCTTAAGTCTTTTAGGATGTTTTTATGTGTTTGTGTCTATTCATGCATGTTTTATGTTATTTTATAGGAATTGGGACAAAAGTTACATGGATCGATGTTTGGGGTGGCTAGATTCGCGTTTTTAAAACTTGCCATTTACACAAAGAGTCACTTCAGAGCCAATTTGAATATATCTCCTGACATTATTTCGAAAAACTCAAAGAATTAAAATTGTATATCTACTTCTCCTCTTTCCGGATCATTTTGAATCATCGAAATCGGAGTTCTGACGAAGAAGTTATGGTCATTTTCCCAAAAGGACGCCTGAAGAAAATGTCGAGAATATGTGGTAGCGTCAGGCGCCCATTTTTTTGCCTATGCTTGGCCAGGAACCTTTGGGGAGCAGAGTTTGAGCCGTGCTGCCAATTAAGAAAGCTGGGAAGGTCTTGGTGATGGCACGGACGTTTTGGGCAAATTTAACACCTTTTGACTCCAAATTGGATTGGGTTTGTTCTAAACTAAAAATTGGACTTGTAACCTATAAATACATGATGTAAGGCATAAAATAAAGGGAGATTACATAGCTTAGCCTAGATTAAACACTCCTTTAGATTAGAAAATAACCCTAGTTCTTATTAGTTTTGGAGATTGAAGCAACTTGGAGACTATTGAAGATCAAGAGCAAGAAGCAAGAGGGAGCATCGGATTTTTCTTGACAACGATTCTATTCTCTTCTCTCATCTTACTTTTATCTTTTGATGTCTATTCAGGTTGTGGATTCTTGGTTTTAATTCATTAATTATGAACTAACTATTTTGAGATTTCAATTGAACTTTTTATGGCTATGAATTAGTTATTCATTATATTCTAATTATTTATGTTAAAGTGGGTTGTTTATCTTGTCTTGTGCTTATTGCTTAATTATTTGATCAAGAATTACTTTGTTACTCTAGAAGGAATTGGAAGAGGAATTCTAGGGTTAGAATCGGGCATGATATCATGTGACTTAGTTATTTGCATGGTGAAAAATTAGGTTTGTGAATTGAATGGAAATATCATTACACCGCATGTAACACGTAAGGAATTGGGATTGGAAAGAGTTTAATTCAATTGTTTTGCATAGGAATATAGCAAGATTAATCTGGATTAAATAGAAGGCAATTGATCACTTGGAAAAGGACTTTTGGCATTTGAGAATTCCACATTAACAATTAGAGAGAGGCATAATAATTTGGATAATTGGATAATTGATTTATAATTCATAATTGGGGATATTGAAGTCTTAATCTTTATTTATTTGAATTCATTCGTTAAAATCTTAGTTTTAATTAGTTAATTTAGTTTTCTTAATTAGAAAAAACACGATTTGAGATTGTTTAAATAAAATTAGTTTGGTTAAGAATTAGTACTTGGTGATTTTTATTAAATAATTCCTCGTGGGAACGATACTCTACTTTCACTTTATTACTTGTTGACCGTGTATACTTGCACGTATTCATTGATTGTGAAATCGATCAACAATAGTTATAACTAGAAGTTATACAAAACAATGAACTTGTGATGACTAGTTACGTTATCATTGACTGGTATTGCAAATGAAATGATTTATAGGATTAAATCAAGGAACATGTATAATTAACGTGTAATCTACGCACGAGGCAAGTTTGCTAACCCTACTTGTTATCATTATTCAAGTTTATAATCTACGTCATGTAAATTCTCATTATTATTAATCAAGTTCAATTGTTATACTAAAGATTATTTATCTTTTCAAAGTATGATTCTGTTATACAATATTTGTTCTATTGTATACCTCTTGAGATTGTTATTCAATTTAAATATCATTTATTGTTGAACCTTGTTAGACTAGTGAACCCTTATTGATTCGACTAGTCCATAGTTGATGAACGTTCTAAATTTTCTGAACCATTATTGATTTATCCAAACCAAACTTCCTTTGGTGTGGACTCTAATGTCAAACTGAGATGAACAACCCTATATAGGGATTACTTATGCGTTATCGTTAAGATATTGTGCACAGTATGGTACTAAGGGCTGATCCCCCTAAGTACAAGTAGAAGAGTCCATATTCTTATAACTGTTAAAGGTTTCAAGTATAACCCTTGATAACCTAGGACATAGTTCAAGGTCTTATGACCCTCAAAAATCTTTTGAATTCTTATTATTCATTCTTGATTCAAAAGTTGAATTTTATTTCAGAAGTCTTTGATTCACTCGCATGTTATTATATATTGTTATTTCATTTTTATACTTGTGGGCAATCATGCTCACTCTTGCGTAATAATAACATTGCAGTTAAGAATGAAAGGTACGACGAGCCTTCTACTAGCAAAGTTAAGGGCAAGATTAACAAGTGATGAAGACTTGTTGTCTTATGTGATGATGTATTTCTGTTTTAGACTTATGTTAATGATTTGCAAGATGATTAACTGTTTATGTTTCCGCAGTTAAGATTTAAGGTTAGTATGACATGGGATTTATGTATTCTTATGATGTAACTCCTTAAGGAGAGGATTTATTTCTATCTATTAATGCTTTCATTTAATATGGGTAGATAGACATATGATGTTTGTATAGTGAACACCAAATCATGTGGGAATTAAAGTACCCAGATTTGGGGGTATCAGAGCTGTAGGATATACACCTTAGGTGGGGGAACAACCTTAGGTAGTAGCCTTATAGTAAGAACATAGTGATGGAAAACTCTTATCGAGTTCTAAGAAATGAATTTCTTAATTCATTGAAGATAATAAAAGACTTTATGTGTTTATGTGTTAAATTATGTGTTCACTAGTACGACTTAGTAACTAAAACTTGAAACTGTGTTGTCAGGATGTCAGATATTGGAGGAGCTAGTCGAGTTGGGGAGGAGGAACCCCGAGTACCTACAGAGGACGAACCCCGAGACATTCATGTCATCAGGGAGCAGTTGGTACAAAGAGAGCCATCTCCATTGATCACTGTTGTTGGTCAGGAGCATGAGCCTGAGACTGATCCAGAGGAGGATCCTGAGGAGGAATAGGAAGAAGAGGAGTTCCCACCAAACTCCATTGATACTGAGATGTACGACGAGTTATATGACCGTAACGTAGAGTTACGTGACACTGTCCAGGATCTGACTGAGCGGGCTATTATTCAGCAGATTACCATCGAGCAGAAGGATATGGAAGTTGTGACTCTTCACGCATGTCTAGGAAACGTGGAGTGGGATTTGGTTCACGAGAAGGGTCAAACTGAGGAGAAGTCCGAATAAATAAAGAAGTTAAAGAAGGAACTGAAAGAGAGCTCAGAAAGGCTGACCATATCAGATTAGGGCTGGATAAGAGAGTCACGTCGTGCTGATCTTGCAGAAGAGGATGGTCGTGCGAAGAAGGCTAATCTTGGGGAGACGTACACTACACTTCAAAATGAAATGGATAAGGCCCAAGATCGAGTTGTGAGATACCCAATCCAGTTCGAAGGACTACCATCGTATATGCTAGATCACCGGACGATGTCCCACATCATAGAAGAGGAACGTAGCAAGGCTATTCAGCACCTTAACAGACAGTGATATGATTTGTTTAATTATGTGAAAAACTTATCTGGTATTTAGATGTAAATTTCGATGTGTTTATGAACAAAGGAATATTTTAATGTTTTAAATCCTGTAGATTCTTTATCTCGGGATAGTTGATGTAAATAGCTGTGATGCTATCGTTTAATGTTAAAACTTTTGATTTGAATAAATATATCAAATTGTTTGAAACAATGTGATAAGTGATTATGTAAAATTGTTGAGTTAAGCCTTAACTATTTAGAGAATTTAAAAGAGATCTAATAAGCATATATTTTAACAGAAATATGCCGCCAAGAAGAAGGCAACACCGTCAACTAGCTCTAGAAGAATCGACGAATAACAACAATAACGCCAATGCTAATCTCGTTCAACAATTAGTGAACTTACTAGCTGGAGCACTGAATAATCAACCTCAAGGTCCACCGAATACAACATTCAAAGATTTCAAGGCGGTGGGACCGCCAGAGTTTAAAGGCTCCATGAACCTGATCAAAGCTCAGACTTGGGTTATGGAGATGGAGAAGGTTTTTGATGTTGCTATAGTCAGAGAGGACCAGAAGACCGATTTTGCAACGTTCATGCTGAAATCTGAAGCCAGTTATTGGTGGCAAGCGAACAAGGTCTGTGGAGGAGAAGGTGTGATTACCTGGGAGAGGTTCAAAGAGATGTTTTTCGAGTTGTATTTCCCAACCAGCTCGCAGAACCAAATGGAGGATCAGTTTTTGGAGTTGAAATAGGGGAATATGTCAGTACCAGACTATGCGGAAAGATTCAATAAGTTGGCTAGGTTCGCCACATACCAAGTGCACACGGATGAGAGCAAAGCAAGAAGGTTTGAACAAGGATTAAAGCCCTGGTTGTATAGTAAGGTGTCATTATTTCAGTTGAAGACATTCATCGGAGTACTGGAGAAAGCCATTCTCGCTGAAGGTGGAAGCGATGCGGTAACCAAATATAATCAGGATTAGAAGAAGAAGAAGAGTGAAAGTGAGGGAATGAACAAGGCTAGTGGAAGTAACACGGGAGGTAGTAATAATCAGAAGAGAAGGTGGTCTGACAATTCGTCAATTGGAAATCAGCAAGGTGGTCGGAGAAAGAGAATCGAAGCGTTTCCGACCTACAGGAAAGCTCATTTGGGAGTGTGTATGAAGGGTAAGCGAGTGTGTGTTGCCTCTTTTTCAGTTCTAACAAAAGAGCTCTAACTCATGCAAGCATACATGTGTCAACAAGTAATATAGAGTAAGTAAAGTATCGATCCCATAGAGAAAGTTGTCTAATTCAAATCACTATGCATCAATTAAATCACTATATTTATATGCTCAAACTAATGAATATAATTGGTGAATTACTCTAATTGCAAATAATGACTAAAACAAGAATAAAAATGTAATAAATCAAATCTGAAAGTAATGGGATCCTAACCTCATTTAATACTTCATCTAATCACCACTATCATGCAAGAATTGTTCAAATATCACAGGAAAGAAGCCAAGAGCACTAATAGAGTCATAGCGATTTTTCAATGTACTATGACCTACTTACACAGCATCCACAAGTGATAGACTCCATGTAATCATCAATATAACCAAAATCACTTTATGTCTATGTGAAATTGCAACCATATTGAATTTAAGCACATGCCCTTATTCTAACTTATACGGTGAAACAGTATATGTCTATCTGATTCACGAAATACACAAGCCATACAAGACAGCCCCATATACGTATGCTATCATGATTACAATCCATACTTGCATGTTCATTGTTAATTCCATACAAGTACTGCAAACGAATGGTGATCAAGCATTCATACATGCAAAACAACCATGATAGAAATCCCATATGATATGTAAAACAGTCCAGTATTCAAGCATGCAACTAAACTACATATTAAAATCCGTTAGAATCCCAAAATGGAGTTTAGTTCATGACTGAACCAAAAGCCATTATGGGATCAAAGCTAAGCATGGCTAATAAGCGAACAATTGAAACATGAAGGAAAGAAACGATCAAACCCAATTGCTGATTATAATCCACTAGTAACGTTCAAATCCTCATATAAATCCAGAAAAATACCAATAATTATCCACAATGATAGAAAATCCCAAGAAGAATTAAAAAAGTTGGAGTTTAGGCTTTGTTCTACGTTGGAGTCTCCCTCAGAGTGTAAACCCTAGTTACCAATATGAAAATACGTAAAAAGTAATGAATGATCCGTCTGACACCAGTCAGAAATCGTTTTTTAATTAATTATAACACTTAAAATTAGAAATTAAAATAAACAAACTTCAAAGAATATCAGTATCGCGCGATCAATCGCTCCTCTCCTTTGCAATCCTCAGACAGCGCACAACTTGCAAGCAATGCAATGTATATCCAAATGGCTACTCGGCATGGTAGCCGCGTCCTCAAGCTTATTCTACTGCTACGGTTTCGCAACTTTGAATTACGGTTCACGTCTTTTGCCGATGTGTTCTGTTGTTCATTCTTTTGTCCATCCATGTTTAGCCTCCTGCTCCAACTGATCCTCATGTCATGCATCCAACAGCCTCATGCCATTTACATCACCAAATCATGACATATCCTGTACTTTTACACCAAAGGAGTTTTAAGTAAATGCAATGCAAAATAACATGAAATGCAACTAAAAACAAACTAAAATATACTTGATATGGGCCTAGTTCGTGTGAATTAATATCCAATAAGTAGGTGTAAAACCCACTTATCAAATACCCCCAAACTTGAACAATTGATTGCCCTCAAGCAATGCATGCTAAATAACAATGAAAATACAAAAGCACTACTATGCAACTAAATTACTATGCAAACTTGTCTCACATTGTTCCAACTCTAATAGAATTTCAGTCCAAAATGCCTCAGCGAATTATCCAGATTCAAGAATACAAATTCAAACTGAACCATAGGCATAATATCATACACTCAGATAATTTATACATGCTATAGATATGCTGTGTGTGTGTTGTGTTCACCCAAAACTTGATTTAAGTAGAGAATACACATGCTAAATTGCTCAAAATAGAAAATTATAGTTTAAATCAAGACTCATGTATACATATGCAACGAAGACTATTCAAACATATCAAAGGAAACTGAGGTTCAACAATGGGCTTAACTGCATTATTTTTACTCACGAGGGCGATTTTCGCTTTTTCCCGCGGTAATTATTGCTATATATTTTTTTTGCACATGACTGTGCAATATCTTATTCCATTAGGCAACACTGCTACCCCTTAACGAGATTTCAACCAACGACTCCCAAACCATGAAAGATCTTAGGGTGCTAGGTGTAGAGACAATCCCCTCGGGCGTACTTACTCAAGTAGCCAGGGCCCCGAAATAAGACTAGCCACGTTATTGCTATTTGATTTTTATTTCTTTTTTCTTTTTTCTTTTTTTTATACATAGCTTACCCATGTTTTCCCAAAGTTTGAATGTCAATGTTTTGCAAGTCTACATCCATGTTGCACATATTTCTCTTTTTGACACTACATTTTCTATCGAGCGATACAACACATATTTCTTATACCTTTAAGTGATTGTGAACACATTCGTGCAAACCGAAAGCATTTAAACAGCAACATGAATTTCATCGTGTAAAACATTATAACTAGGTTCATGTTATCCAACATACTCAGAAATCTTTCAAAATTCACTATCATCATCGGCTAGACAAAAATTTCCATACAGCAAGAACTGTGAGACATGCAAACTAAAAAAAAATATTCTAACATAAACAAATAAACTAAACATGAACATGCAAAATTATGCAACTATACTACTACCCCAATACCCCCAAACTTATAATATTCAATGCCCCATTAAATGAAGGTAAAGGGTAAAGAAAACTCCCCTAATGATCAGTAGTACCACCCTCCTCGGGTGGTGAATCTGGTGGTGGATATGGCACTGCTGTCCCGAATTGAGGCCACTCTAGCATCGTTCCTTACTGCGCAAAAGCCTCGGCCAAGGCCCTCGTAAGTCCTGTCGCAAACGCTCCAAAATTATCGTACATGACATCGACTTTTTGCTCCAACCTTCGGAGCTGGCGATCACCATAGGCAGCAAGTGCTTGCGTGGACGGGCCTGCCTCATCTGTCTGAGGGGGCTACTATCACAGCTCTAGGAAAGTAGGCTGAATGATAAAACCTAATCCTCGCAGATGCGGTTCACCACCCGTCCAATCCTTGAACTTGGCAATATTAGCATGAGTGATGTCGTGGCTCGGGTTCTGCAGCTGCTCATTATTCCATTGGACTCCTTGTTGGGTACAAAGCATGGCTGCCACAAATGCATACGGAATACTCCCTGTAGTGCTCCCCCGCAAATAACGCCGCATGTTTTGATGAATTAAATGGCCTACATCAATGTACTTGCCTTTGATGATGCCCCACAAAATGATAGCACGCTCAGTGGTTATTTCATGCTGGTGAGCTGACGGTACTAGTTTGGCACAGATAAAGAGATTCCACGCTTTGGCATACCGATTCAAGGCAGACGCTGGAAAACATTTTGGCTCAGTTGTCCCTGCCTTATAATTCCATTTGGTGCCCGGAATACACAATTCAGCAATCACTACTGCCAGATTCGTTTCTAAATGCGCACCTTCTACCCAATTAGAAGACCCGGTGGGTGGTGCATCATATATTCTGAAAACTGCTCTGATCGCTGGAGGTCGAAAATCCACCTGCACTCCTCGAATCATCGTTATCCCTCCTGTCATTTCCTTAGCATTCGCGTAGAACTCTCAAACAATCCCCATGGAAATAGGCGTAGGAGTTGCAGTCAAGCCAACCCAGCCTCTTTCTCGTATCATATACCATAGTTGGTCGTCTTGCTTCTCAGGTTGAAGTCCTCGTTCCTTCACAAAAGATTTGGCCACAATCCGATAATATTCCTGTTGGGCCTCTGTGACAACCCGAGAATTTAGACAATTTAATAAAATATTAAATGATTGATTTAAGGTCATATAATAGACCTAGACAGAAAATAAGTGTATGCGTTTGATGTTATTGGGAAGGAATTTTGAGGGTTTCAAAATTCTATGAAGGATTTAGGCGAATTATTCAGGACTAAGTGTATATGTGTTTATGTTCCGTGAATATGGTATTATGTGTGCATAGTATGTGGTTAAGGGTCAAGGGTTGACCAGATAAATCTTATCAGTGTCAAACCCTAATATTATTAAGAATGACAACGTTATGTTAAAAAACCCAAACGTCTGATAAGAAACCCTAGAAACTGCTTCTGAAAACCCTAGTTTCATGCAGACGGAGTCCAAACCCTAATTCGGTATTTGGAAACCCTAGATCAGGAATGCAAATGCTATGAATAAGTTTAAAACGTCGTTAATTATAAATTTATTAGGAAAAACCTAATGAATTACTTGAAACCCTAATTGCTTATTAGAAAACCCTATTAATGGCTATGGAAACCCTAATTTATAATTAGGAAAACCATTTGTTAGTTTAATAACTTTAATGTTAAATAGGAAACATTAATCCTAATTTTCAAGTTATAAGAAAACCCTGATCTAATTAGTAAATCTAATTTCTAAATTAGAAGTATTCTTTTTCTATTTTCTATAAACCCTAACGCATAATTTTGACCCTAATTGCTAAATTAGCAATTTTAATTAAGAGTTAATAATCCTCATTAGCAAGATTGAATTTCGTGATTTTGGAAATCTTGTTATAATTATAGAAACCTAATTGCAATTTAGAAAATTTTAAATTTCTATTTTTGAAACCTAAATTGGAATTATTAGAAATCAATTTGTCAAAACCTAAAGGGTTAAATCCTAAACCCTAAGGGTCAAACCCTAAGGGTTGAAACCTAATGATTATGGGAAATACCAAGTTGCCTTGCACTTTATGAACCAAATGACCAAAGTGCCCTTTATATTATTTTAATAAGGTGGAGTGTAGATCTAGCCCTAGTAAGGAGTGGGTGACCAACTCTAGCTAGCCACATGGTCTAGAAAGCAACCTTTAATCAGCCCACAACTGATCAAATGATCATCCCTAGACATTGCATCATTCTATAAATAGATTAAAGAGAGAGAAAGGGCCACTTAAGTTTTCATTTTTCCCTAGACCTTCTTTCTCTAAAATTCGGGAATGGGGAGTGAAATTGAGTGAGAAACAAAACCAATGTCAGCCTTTAACTTGCCAAGAACAAACATCAAAGTCACAATCAAGATCAAGCTCAAAAAAATAGGTATAAACCCTAAATTTCAAAATCCTTAGATTTGATGTTAGATGTTATGATTTGTTGTTCAAAGTTGTGTTAGAGAGTGTTAATAAGTGATTTGGGTTGTTAAATCCCAGATCCATAACATCTAGATGCTCAAATATGAGTTTTTATAAATCTGGAAAAATTTCAAAAAGATGGTCCGACATGTACTCAAATGTCGTGACCTATAGATCTGTGTATGTTAAGTATTTGTTGTGTTTTAAGTTATAGAATTGTTCTTCGCCATAAGGAGAGTATATCGAAGTGGAATCACATCCATACCATGTCTAGATCTCAAGATATAAGCGATCGAACATGGTTGATCAACACAAAACCAATTTCCGGAAGAGCTGGAAAATCTCCAGATTTCCGTAAAGCTCGACAAGCAAATGTCGATCTTCTAAATCTGTCTCTCGTTAATTGTTTATGGTGTTTTATGTTGCGAATCCATAGTATGTCATGTGTTCTTTGTTCTGAAACTTGAATCAGAGTCATAGCATGTTTAGATCGAAAGTTATGAGCAGTCAAAACCCTTTGACCGACCACGGAATTTGGAATCTGGGCAACCCAGATTTGCCCAGATGGTTTCTGACAACTTTTGCAGGCTCTAGATCTTGCAGTATGTTAGTGTTTTGGACAAGTTGTTGTATTTATGTTGTTCTCTATCATATGGACTACAAGCATATGCTTTTAGATCACCCAGATCTGTACCAGAATCGGAGAAATTCATGGTCAAACCATGGTTGACCATCACGCAGGATGAAGATTTATGGGGAAACCCAAATCTTCAAGAACAGTTTTTGGCCTTCACTTTGACCAGCTTTAATCTTGTGTACCTGTTGTTGTTAGACCGACCTATTTATATATTATTGTAGCCTAACATCTCCCCTACAAGACTGAACCATTAGATCACAGAAACACTTCACAGTTGCAAATTATAAGGATCTAAAATAGGTACCTCAATCGTTTTTCAATTTCGAAAACCGTAAATTGAAGAACTGTTGTTGTCGACATTTTGGGGCTAATAACTCATAGATTTGATGTTGTTTAGCCATGATATTTGTTTTTATGTGTAGTATTACATACATACTACAAGATTAATGTTTTGACTTCTCGTAAACCTTATGATCACGAAAATTAATTGTGGTCAAACTTAAGCACCTTAGCGTCGACATGTGTTTCTCAAGCAGTTTCAAGAACACTTAAGAACACCTATATAATGATTTTGCTTATGTCGCTATAGAATCCTTTAGTGACAGATTTATTTTCTAAAATTAATATTTTATTAAATAATTAGAATTAAATAGTTTTAAATTATTAAAATACATACTAAATTATGAAAAAAATTATTTTAAGGTCCTAAAAATAGTTTTTAATTATTTTGTGTATATTTCAAAAATATTTAATATTTTTGGAATATAAAAAGTATTTATTTATTTTATTTTAATATTAAATAAATTAATTAAAATAGTTTTAATTCATGAAAAATTATATTATGGTGTTAGAAAATATTTTAAGTTATTTTTGATTACTTTTAATATTTAGTGATGAATTTCATTAATAATTTATTATTAATGGTAATTATTTATTTAATAATTATATTATAGAAAAATAGAATTAATATTTTAAAAATCATTTAAAAATGATTTAAGTGTTATAAAATATTTTTAAGTTATAAAATATAACTTTTGATATTTAGTCATGAAAATATTAATATTCTAATATTATAGCAATTATCGGATAATTGATTTATTCTGCTTAAAAATCATATAAATATGATTTGAAGGTATTAAAATACTTTGATATATTATAATATTATAATATTATGTTATGATTTTCATTAATATTTAATGATAAATAAATATTAATGATTAAGGAATTATGTGGTATTTAATTCATTTAAATACGATATAAATGATTAAAAATGTTGATAAATGATATTAATTATTTAAAATTATTGCAAGTCTTTGAAAATTGTTTTGACTGATAATATAATTATCTAAGATTATTGTTAATTGTTTAGGCGAGTGTAATTGAAATTAAACTTGATATTTGTCCGATTAGATCATTGATGATTGAATTGTGTTTGCTTCAACTCGCACTTAAATAATCCGATTTGATGTTATATCTTATGTGTTGTATGGACCGATAGGATTATGTGATAATGTGTTTAGGTTATTTTAATGTGATGATATTACTCTAATATTTGGAGATCTCAGATTATCTATATTAGGTCTTCTGATAAAGCTAAGTTATATTTCAGAATTTGATAATCAATTAGTGCGAAAAGTTTTTTTCTTAACTCTACTAAGAGTGTTTCATTCAGATATGCTTATGGTTAATCGTTACTGATTACCATATAGAATTTTACTCTGTACATCTTGTATGTATAAGTCAGGTATGAAAGGCTGATCACCTTCATTACCAGTTGGTCCAGATATATATTGTTCATGTTTAATACTTGTTCAGTCAAAGGTTTGTTCATGCTAATTCACAACTGAATTATAGCCAGCTTATTATTCAGACTCTTTCAATCATGATATATCCTTAAATTATATTTAAACTTGCTAGGCAACTTTCATGCTCACCCTTGCTATATCATGATAAAACATTGCAGATAAAGACAAATGCTTTAGATACAAGGAAAGTTAAAGACAGTTCCAGCTTAGAGTTAATATGCACGATTAGATTTGTAATAGTCTTGTATGCTGATAATATCATGTGTCAGATAAGTTATGAAATGTGTATAAGTTATGGTTACTCGACCTTGGGGATAGTGTATAATGTTTAATGTATAAACAATTTATGTTTATATCTTCCGTAACAGTTATAGAAATAGTGAACTGGATCCGCGGCGATTCGGAGGCGCTACAGCCTCCAAACTGATAAATTTCTTGTGGTCCATGACATCCTCTTCTTGGTTATTGGAGGAAGATGCTGATGATGAAGAGATGGAGATTGAGCGTGTCTTTTTGGACCCATGTGCAGATGATAGATAAATTTCCTGATGAGCGTACCCCCAAACTTACTGCTGTACAACCCAAGCAGAAACCCTTGATTTATGCCAGGGGAGAGATTTGTGGGTATGAACTTTGATGAGAGCTGAGGAGTCTTATGATTATGGGAGAACAGAAGAATACACTTCTATTATGTCAAGTGAGAGACCAAATAAACCATGACTCAATTTTTTAAACTTTAAAAAATTTTCCTCGACTGATGTCGCGCGCGGCCGCGCGACCTTGCAATGGTTTTCAGGCGCGGGTGCACGAGTGGCATTATTGGTCTGAGATGTGTAGCGCGTGAACGCGCGGTCTTGTGCTGTAGTCATTGTGCGGTCGCGCGACCCTGCTTCTTGCACTGCTGAGTTTACTCCCAAACTGCTTATCAGTGAGATTTCACTTGAAGATACCTACATCACACCATTTACCCGTATCAATGTATGAACTCCGGAATAAGCATAAATGAACAAGTAGATTCTATACAATATTAAAACACTGTCCCATACAGACTCTATTACACACTCACTTATGCTCAACATAGCCTTCTATTGAGAATGAAATAAAGATGAACTAGTTAAATACCCTACTGAATAAATAAAAAGAAAATAGAGATAGAGATAATGGGTTGCCTCCCATCAAATGCTACGTTATAGTCAAGTAGTTTGACTGTCTTAGATTCTCATGTCGAAGAAAGAATTGAGGCGACTTTTTTTCTGTCTACCTCACCAGCAAAGTAAGGCTTCAAGCGCCGTCCATTCACCTTAAAAGGCTTATCTGGCAACGTATCAAATACTTCAATTGCACCATGTAGAAAAATAGTCTTCATTGTAAATGGCCCTGACCACCTCGATTTCAGCTTCCCGGGAAAAAAGTTTAAGTCTGGAGTTATAAAATAAAACCCTTTGTCCCGGTTCAAATGCTCTCTCAATGATTTTTTGGTCATGCCATTTCTTCACCTTCTCCTTGTACAACCTTGAATTTTAATATGCCTGTAATCTGAATTCATCCAACTCATTGAGTTGGAGTAGGCGTTTCTCCCCGACAGCTTTCAAATATAAATTGAGCCTTCGAATTGCCCAATATGCCTTATGCTTAGCTCCATAGGAAGGTGGCAGGCTTTTCCATACACTAGCTGAAAAGGTGACATACCCAACGGCGTCTTATATGTCGTCCTATAAGCCCATACTGCATCATCCAACTTTAACGACCAGTCCTTCCTCGTGGGATTCACAATTTTTCCATGATTCTCTTAACTTCTTGATTCAACACTTCAGCTTGGGCATTCGTTTGTGGGTGATACGATGTAGCAATGCGATGGTTCACCCCATATTTGGCCAACAAAGTTGTAAACTGCCTGTTACAGAAATGACTGCCTTCGTCACTGATGATAGCCCTTGGAGTCCCAAACCTCGTGAAGATACTTCTGTGTAAAAATCTGAGGATGACCTTGGCATCATTTGTCAGAAGAGCTACCACTTCTACCCATTTTGAGACATAATCCACGGCAAGCAGGATGTAGAGATTTTCGCAGGAAGAAATGAAAGGCCCAATTGCTAATTATAATCCACTAGTAACGTTCAAATCCTCAAATAAATCCAGCAAAATACTAATAATTATCCACAATCATAGAAAATCCCAAGAAGAATTAGAAAAGTTGGAGTTTAGGCTTCGTTCTACGTTGGAGTCTCCCTTAGAGTGTAAACCCTAGTTACCAATATGAAAATACGTAAAAAGTAATGAATGATCCGTCTGACACCAGTCAGAAATCTTTTTTTAATTAATTACAACCCTTAAAATTAGAAATTAAAATAAATAAATGGCTGACAAGATCAGCATCAGCATATGCAAGCCCCTCCTCCTTCACAATCCTCATGGCGCATAACTTGCGGTGTGCAATGTCCTGTCCAAATAGAAGTGCTTTTCAAGCGCCGCAACCTTAAAGCTTATGATGCTGCTGGCCACACGGCTAACGCAACTTTGAATTCTTGTTCTCGTTGCGACCGATCTGCTCATTGTTCATTCTTTTGTCCATCCATGCTTAGCCTCCTGGTCTAATTGATCCTCATGCCATGCATCCAACAGCCTCATGCCATTTACATCACCAAATCATTCCATATCCTGCACTTTTACATCAAAGGAGTTTTAAGTAATTGCAATGCAAAATAACATGAAATGCAACTAAAAACACACTAAAATATACTTGAGATGGGCCTAGTTCGCGTGAATTAATATCCAATAAGTAGGTGTAAAACCCACTTATTAGTGTGCTACAATTGTGGTTAGGAAGGCCACATAGCACCTAACTGTCCTAACCCAAAGAAGGGTGCCTGCTTCACTTGTGGCTCAAAGGATCATTTGGCAAGAGACTGTCCTAAGAAAGGATCTGGACGGGCAGGATCAGGAAGATATAGAGGACACAGCGGTGGAAGTGCTCTGACTATCACAGGACCAACCGCAACCAATCAACCGACCGCCAGGATATTCAACATGACGGTGCAAGATGCAGTGCAGTCTCGTGATGTGGTGTCAGGTATCATTCCGATTAATAAATTTAATGCCTGTGTATTATTTGATTCGGGTGCTACTTGTTCATTTATATCTGATGACTTTGCTAAGAACTTAGTGTTGCCTAAGGATGAGTTAGAATACCCCATGAACATAGAAATTGCGAATAGAGAAATAATCATTGTTAAGTACGTACATAAGAGCTATAGAGTGGATATTAAGGGTAATATCATGAACGTAGATCTTATCCCTATTCGACTTGGAGAATTTGACGTTATCTTGGAAATGGACTGGTTATTCAATTACGGAGCTATAATTGATTGTCAGAAGAAGCGTATTAACCTTTTAACTCCGTCAAAGGTTGTGTTTTATGGTAGCAAGTCGCCTAGACAAGGGAGTTGTCTGACGACGATGCAGGATAGGAAGTTGTTAAGACAAGGCTGTGTAGGATATTTAGCTTACATAGTCGACAGTCGTAAAGAGAATCCGAAAGTAGAAGAGATACCAGTAGTGAGGGATTTCGCCGACGTATTTCCAGACGATTTGCCAGGACTTCCGCCTGATAGAGAGGTTGATTTTGTGATCGATTTGGTGCCAGAAACTGCTCCAATATCGAAAGCACCGTACCGAATGGCACCGGTAGAGATGAAAGAACTAGTGGTACAACTATAAGAAATACTAGACAAGAAGTACATTCAACCGAGCGTATCGTCGTGGGGAGTGCCGATGTTGTTTGTGAAGAAGAAGGACAGGACGATGCGACTATGCATCGATTATAGAGAACTAAATAAGGTCACGATTAAGAATAGATATCCATTACCGAGAATCGATAATCTGTTTGATCAATTGAAGGGAGCGAAATACTTTTCCAAGATAGATTTGAGGAGTGGTTATCATCAACTGAAGGTGAGGCCAGAGGATGTACCGAAGACAGCGTTCAGAATGCGATATGGTCAATACAAATTTTTATTAATGTCATTTGGTCTAATGAATGCTCCTGCAGCATTTATGGGCTTAATGAATGGAGTGTTCAAGCCATTTTTGGACAAATTTGTAGTGGTATTTATAGATGACATTTTGGTATATTCAAAAACCAAGGAAGAACATGAAGAGCATTTGAAGGTAATGTTAGAGGTATTGAGAAGGGAGAAGTTGTATGCCAAGTTTTCGAAATGCAAATTTTGGATTGAGCGGGTACAATTTCTAGGACACATGATCGATAAAGACAGAATTTCGGTGGATCCATTCAAAGTCGAAGCCGTGATAAACTGGGATCAGCCGAGAATACCGTCGCAAGTACAAAGTTTTCTTGGATTGGCAGGATATTACAGAAGATTCATTGAAGACTTTTCCAAGATCGCAAACTCAGATTAACGAATTTGACTCAAAAGTCATGAAATTTGTTTAGACGGAGAAGTGTGAGAAAGCTTTCAAGAATTGAAGAAGAAATTGAGTACAACACCTGTGTTATCTCTTCCGGATGATACAAGAAATTTTGTTGTTTTTTTAGTGATGCGTCGCGATAAAGGACTTGGTACGTGTGCTTAAGCAAAACAATGAGAGTCATTAAGCGTATCGTCCACGACAATTGAAGGATTATGAGAAGGGGTATCCCACCCATGACTTGGAGTTAGGCTGCGATGGTTTTTTGCATTAAAAATCTGGAGGCACTATCTCTATGGGGAGAAGTGTGAAATATATACAGACCACAAGAGTCTGAAATATATTTTTACACAGAAGGACTTGAATATGCGCCAAAGAAGGTGGTTGGAGTTAATTAAGGACTATGATTGTGAGATTTTATACCATCAGGGTATGGCAAACGTGGTTGCCGATGCCTTAAGTAGAAAGGGTCGGGAGAAATTGATGATGTTGACTGCTCAGAAGGAGTTAATTTCAGCCATGGAGAAGTTAGAAATGGAATTGAAGTATCCTATAAAAATTGATGATAAGCTATTTCAGATGCAATCTGGTACAACCTTACTGTATAAAGTTAAGGAGGCTCAACTTCGGGACGAAGAATGTAAAAAGATGAAAAAGAAGATATCCGAAAGAACTGAACCGATATTCAAGATAGATAAGGAAGGAATACTGAGATTCGAGAGCAGAATTTGGGTACCGCCAGTAACAAAGATTAAGGAAGACATTTTGAGCGAGGCTCATAGCTCAAGATATTCGATTCACCCTGGTAGTACCAAGACGTACCAATATCTTCGACAATATTTCTGGTGGCCAAATCTAAAATGAGATGTTGCTGAGTGTGTTGCCAAGTGTCTGACTTGTCAGAAAGTGAAAGTAGAACATCAGAGGCCGAGTGGGTTGCTACAACCGTTGGAGATCCTTGAGTGGAAATGGGAACATATTATGATGGACTTCGTGGTTGGCCTTCCGACAACTCAGAAAGGCTATGACGTAGTATAGGTTATCGTTGACTGATTGACGAAATTCGCACATTTCCTTCCGATCAAAATCAGATTCAACTTAGACCAGTTGGCAAGGTTATATGTGAAAGAAATTGTTTCAAGGCACGGAGTTCCGGTGTCAATTATTTTCGATAGGGATCCACGCTTTACATCGAACTTCTGGAAACGTTTACAAGAATGCATGGGTACGCAATTGCGAATGAGTACGGCATATCACCCTCAAACAGATGGGCATAGTGAAAGAACAATTCAGACATTAGAAGATATATTAAGAGCTTGTGTAATGGACTTTAAAGGAAATTGGGATGATCACCCACCGCTCGTAGAGTTCGGCTAGAACAACAGTTACCACGCTAGCATTGGCATGCCGCCTTATGAAGTGTTATACGGCAGAAAGTGCAGAACTCCGCTATACTGGGATGAAGTTGGCGATAGACAATTACTAGGTCCAGAATTAGTGCAGCAGATAGCAAAAATAGTCAAAGTGATCAGAACAAGACTGGTAGCAGCTCAAGATAGGCAGAAGAAATACGTCAATCCACACCATAAAAATTTTGAGTTTGAATCGGGTAGTTATGTGTTCTTGAAGGTCTCTCCCTGGAAGGGAAAGATCAGGTTCGTAAAGAAAGGGAAATTAAGCCCAAGATTCATTGGTCCCTTTGAGGTACTGCGAAAAATCGGAGAAGTTGCGTATGAGGTAGCCTTACCTCCAGCACTTGAGAATGTCCACAACTTATTCCATGTTTCAGTTTTACTACCCTACAAACCCGATTACAAACATGTAATTGAATACGAACCCCTATATTTTGAAAAAAGACTTATCTTACGAAGAAATTCATGTTCAAATTATCGACAAAAAAGAACAAGTTCTCAGAAATAAAGTAATACCTTCTGTTAAGGTAATTTGGAGGAACCACAATGCTGAAGAAGCTACATGGGAACTCGAAGAGAATATGATGAAGAATTACCCTCATTTATTTACTTAAATCATGTGTAAACGATTCTAGGGACAGAATCTTTGTAACGGGGGGGAGAAATGTAATGGGTCGAATTGATTGAGTCATGATTCTGGGGACAGAATCCTTTTAAGGGGGGAAAGATGTGACGAACGAGATTTTGTAATTTATTTTTAATATTTATTGAATTCAATAAATATTGTTCAATGATTTAATTATTGGATTAAATAATTAATTGAGGAAATTGTGGTAGATTAATTTAATTATATGTGTTATACTTATTAAATTAATGTGGAGAATTTTTATTATTCAAATTATGTAATTATGTGAGCTTATTGAATTAATGAAATATTTAATAAGCATAATGTTATTTTAATTAATTTAATAATTAATTAGAGAATTAATAATTTGACAAAATTAATAAATGAGAAATTTAATTTTATAACTATGTGAATTAATGAGAAATTATTATATTTATTTAATTAAAGTAAATAAGATATTTGATTATTTTATAAAGGGGTGTGACACTATTAAACTATAGTATAAGAGAATCATTAAATTAAATAGTTTTGGAACCTATTATTACCAGCCAAACGAGGCCCTAAGAGAAGTTAGTAGCAGTTAACCCATGATGGGTTAACTGACCTCCACAACGCGTCAGTTTTATTATTAAATACGTGTTCTTCTTTATTTTTCTAAGTCTGGAACAAAGCAATCAAAGAGAGAAAATTGAGAGTTGTTTGATTTTAGAAGTGTCTGAGAAAGGAGAAAGGATCATCCCTACTAACCTACACTCTACGCTTTGGGTAATTTCTCCAACCCAATTTTATTTACGTTGTTTAAGTTTTTCAAAAAAATGGCTTTCAAGTTCTGTATAATCTCTATAATTGGAAAAAGGAGTAAAGATTTTGTGTTATTATGTTAAGTATAACATGTTTTACTATATATCGTATAATTCCATATCATCAGTTTCATAAAAATATATGTCGTAGATTGTTTCTAAATTACAGAGTATAAAAATATGACCATATGGCCTTACATACCAAATTTAACACGATAATCATAAGTTGTATTATAAATTTACATATATATGTGTTAATATGTTAACGTAGTATGTTTTTACTATGTTGTATGAACAATAACATCAGTTTCATAAAATATATGTAGTAGATTATTTATTCAAAATTACAGAGTATGAAAATATGGCCATATGGCCTTACGTACCAAATTTGATACGTCAATCATATGTTATATCATAAATTTATACTTGCATATAATTATACATGTTAGAGCGAAGGAATCAAACTTTAAATTAATAGATTCGGTGTTATAACAAACCTGTAGTGTTGATTTTCATGTTTTGTATTCAAAACTTTCAAAAATATCAAGAACAGTAAATTATATGTTTTGATTCTACAAATTATGTGTTATAACATGTTAAAATCATGCTAGAAGGGTGGAGTAGTAAGTATATGTATTATTACGGTTGTTTGGGTATGACTAATTTCGTAAGAATAAATTAATTGAGGTGTTGGCCATGTTACGCAATTTTTCACGAATTGCGAATCATATCGGGTTTGCCACGTCGTGGCGCTAGTCCCACGCCTTTAAGGCTCATGCCATCACAATGGCCTAAAGGCCGAGCCAGCACGAAGAACAAGCATAAAAGTGAAATAGCATACCATCACTCTGAATGGCCAAAAAATGAAAATTTCTAGTTGTTTAAGTTTAGAAATGTGATAGTAACCTAATCTAATGAATATAAAAATATGTTAGACGTATAATGAGATGTTAAAATAAATTCTTAACATGTCAATAACACATTCACGTGTGGGTTGAATTATTAAACGCATAGTTAACTTATTGTTCGTGAAGTGTAAATTATGTGACAATAAGTGTAGTAATTTGACTAAGTATAGTTATAACCAGAAGTTATACAAAATAATGAACTTGTGATGACTAGTTACGTTATCATTGACTGTGCAAATGAAATGATATGTAGGATTAAATCAAGGAATGTGTATAATTAACGTGTAATCTACGCACGAAGCAAGTTTCCTAACCCTACTTGTTATCATTATTCAAGTTTATAATCTACATCAAGTAAATTCTCATTATTATTAATCAAGTTCAATTGTTATACTAAAGATTATTTATCTTTTCAAAGTATGATTCTGTTATACAATATTTGTTCTATTGTATACCTCTTGAGATTGTTATTCAATTTAAATATCATTTATTGTTGAACCTTGTTAGACTAGTGAACCCTTATTGATTCGACTAGTCCATAGTTGATGAACGTTCTAAATTTTCTGAACCATTATTGATTTATCCAAACCAAACTTCCTTTGGTGCGGACTCTAATGTCAAACTGAGATGAACAACCCTATATAGGGATTACTTATGCGTTATCGTTAAGATATTGTGCACAGTGATGGTACTAAGGGTCGATCCCCCCCTAAGTACGAGTAGAAGAGTCCATATTCTTATAACTGTTAAAGGTTTCAAGTATAACCCTTGATAACCTAGGACATAGTTTAAGGTCTTATGACCCTCAAAAATCTTTTGAATTCTTATTATTCATTCTTGATTCAAAAGTTGAATTTTATTTCAGAAGTCTTTGATTCACTCGCATGTTATTATATATTGTTATTTCATTTTTATACTTGTGGGCAATCATGCTCACTCTTGCGTAATAATAACATTGCAGTTAAGAATGAAAGGTACGACGAGCCTTCTACTAGCAAAGGCAAGGGCAAGATTAACAAGTGATGAAGACTTGTTGTCTTATGTGATGATGTATTTCTGTTTTAGACTTATGTTAATGATTTGTAAGATGATTAATTGTTTATGTTTCCGCAGTTAAGATTTAAGGTTGGTATGACATGGGATTTATGTATTGTTATGATGTAACTCCTTAAGGAGAGGATTTATTTCTATCTATTAATGCTTTCATTTAGTATGGGTAGATAGACATATGATGTTTGTATAGTGAACACCAAATCATGTGGGAATTAAAGTACCCAGATTTGGGGGTGTTACAAGTGTTCTAAAATTCTAGAACCACTGTTAAGCTAATCCAAACAAAACTTTATTTAGTACAGAAATCCTAAAGTCAAACTGAGATGAGAAACCCTAATATAGGGGATTATGTATGAGTTAGCGTTTAGATGTTTGTGCACAATACATGGTACGAAAAGTTGTTCCCTCTAAGTACAAAAGAAAAGGTCTGTATAATCTAAGGACTGTTAAAGGTTGAAGTAGAAATAATTATTAATCTTGGGACATAGTTCATAGTCTTAAAACCCTCAGATATAAATCTCGAACTTGTTTGCTAATCTTGATTTGAAGAACGAGTTCTTAATTATTCAGTATTCATTGTTTGTAATAACCTGGGATTTCGAATAATCCCAATTTTACGAATATTGTTTTTTAATATTGTTATTGACTGTTAATATTGTGCTTTGTATCTGTGATACGAGTTTAGAGAATGAGTCAATTTGTGTATTGACTGAGAAATAAGAGTAGAGTTGTGCTTAACAGCTCTAGAAACCCTAACCCTAAGTTCGGATAGGGATTTGATAGAAAATACAATTAAAATAATTGTATTAATGAATACGTGTTTATACTGTATAGAATTATTGATCAATGATTGATCGGGTAGGGTACAATATTAGTAAACCCTAATAAGGGATTAGAAACCCTAATCTCAGGTTTAGAAACCCTACCGTACAATTAGGAACCCTAAACAAAAGTCAGAAAGCCCTAATTTTGAATTCGGAAACCATAAGCCCTAATTAGGAAACCTTTATCCTAATTAGTAAGCCCTAATGTAATTAGTCAACTTGAATGTGATTAATAACCTTTAGTATAATTAGGAAACCCTAATTATACTTTAGAAATATTAATTTCTATTTAAAACCATAATTATATTTTTGAAATCTTAATTTTTTATTTTAAAACCCTAATTAGAAAATCCTAGCAAATTGATGTTGTAAAACCTAAGGGTTTGGAGAAATGTCAAGTATGCTATTAAAATTAAAATACAAATGACCAAATTACCCTTATTATATTTTTAATAGGCTAACTTGCAAATCCTGCCAATTATGTAGTTGTTCACCAACTAAAGCTAGCCTTTTGACTTAAATCTCAGCTACAATCTGATCTAGAGGGACACCTTGCATTACATACATTCAATGTCTCTAACTTAGAGGATTAAAGGGAGAGAAAGTCTTAACTTTTTCTCATTTTTCTATCAAAGACTCCACCTACTTTTCTCTCTCCCAAACCTCCGAAAATCTAAAGTGATTCAGTCACTAGATAACCCTTTAGGACACCAAAATCAGTAGGAGAGAACAAAGATCAAAGCATATCAAGTGAAGGTATAAAACCCTAACTTATATTTTGATCATGTATGCTAAGAAAAATTTTGTGTTTATGTGTTTAGATTTATGCTAGAAGGTGTTTTAAGTTGATCTATGATGATCCATCATGGATCCATAGCATCAAAGTGCCTTAAAATGGTGTTTTTCAAAAACTGTCCATGAACTCAAAAAGTCGTCTGACAAGCTAATGTCAGTGGCTCCAGATCTTTCCTTGTTTATGATTTTTGATGTTTTATTAGAGGATTTAAGGGAGAGAAAGTCTTAACTTTTGCTCATTTTGCTATCAAACACTCCACCTACTTTTTTCTCTCCTAAACCTCCGAAAATTTAAAGTGATTCAGTCACTAGATAACCCTTTAGGACACCAAAATTAGTAGGAGAGAACAAAGATCAAAGCATATCAACAGAAGGTATGAAACCCTAACTTATATTTTAATCATGTATGCTAAGAACAATTTCGTGTTTATGTGTTTAGATTTATGCTAGAAGGTGTTTTAAGTTGATCTATGATGATCCATCATGGATCTATAGCATCAAAGTGCCTTAAAATGGTATTTTTCAAAAACTGTCCATGAACTCAAAAAGTCGTCTGACAAGCTAATGTCAGTGGCTCCAGATCTTTCCTTGTTCATGATATTTGATGTTTTATGTTTTAGATCTATAGCTTGATATGTGTTCTTTGTTCTGCAAGTGAAATCACAGTCATTTGATGTCTAGATTTCATGTTATAGTTGGTCAAAACCCGTTGACCGGGCATGACCAGAGGAATTCTGGGTAACCAAGAAAGCGTTTCCAGCGTCTGACAAGATTTTTCCAAGCCAATAACTGTCAGGTTTTATGTAATATGTGAATGTTTTTGTATACATGTTGTAACCCATAATATGGACTCTAGATCCATGGCCTTAGAAATCTTAAACAATCAAGTGATCGAATCTAGTGGACGGTCAAAGTAGACCATCCGGTATCAATTACTGTTTTCTGGAATTTCCAGAAAACGTAAGAGCAAGTTTTCTAACAGCCTTTGACCGAGCTGTATCTGGTGTTTTTGATGTTGTGGAACTAAAATCATGATAGGTAGTTCTTCCTTGACATATGTTGTGAGACCCCAAATTTTATGAATAAAAATTTAAATTTCTCAAAATATTTTTTGAATATTATGGTGTGGATTTGATATAATGTTATAGTTGTGGGTATTATTTACAAATGCTGCAAAGTAAGCAAGTGGTTATATAATATTCGATTGATCAGGGAATATTCGTTTTAACAGAGAATATTCGTACAACGTCACAATCATTGGTGGACCCCACAACGAAAGTATTGTCGTAGTTAGAAAATGACAGAATTATCTTTTTATAAATAACGGCGAAAGTGTTACCGTTAAAGCTGTTGAACTATAACAACCCGGAATTTTGGATTATCCAGAATTTAGGTTTAAAGAATTAGTTATTAATAAAACTAAATTTTATTAATATTATTCTGTGTTATGTGTTTATTAATCGTTCAATAACCTAGGATGATTATAAGTCAGGAGTATTCTGGCTACGAGCTAGATTGAACGAATAAGAATTTTCAAGACGAAAATGAAATTTTTCCGGGAACAAAATATTTTCTGGGGGAAAAAGACGAAATAGGCACTATTCATTTATTTCTGCTCAGAGATTTATTTTGAAATTCTGAGAAGTTAATGATTACGTATAATTTTGAAACGTGATGGAATATTCAATAATATTTCAGTTATGGCAAAAAAACAAAGTTTTCACCTGCGGACTCAAAACCTAAGGGTTAGGAAAAGTGAGTTCCGAGGATTTAATGATTACGTATAATAATTAGGGTTATTATGCGTGAGAAATACGAGTATGATTCGAGTTATTATACGAGTATAACAAGAGGATTGGTATGACGTATAATATGAATATAGTAAGAATTAAATACAAAGAGAATAAGAGAATACGAGAATGAGATGCGTAGAATATGATTATCTTAATGGCTAAGTAAATAATAAGTTAAGTAATGACTAAGTAAACTTAATGGCTAAGTAAAGTACTTATGCTTAATAACTAAGTAAAGTGCTTAACTTAAGAGCTAAGTAAACTTAAGGGTTAAGAAGACTTAAGGGCTAAGAAGACTTAAGAGCTAAGTAAACTTAAGGGCTAAGAAGACTTAATGGCTAAGTAAGTATGGAGTCTAAGTAAACTTAGGGTTTAAGTAATGAATAGTAAGGAGGTTAAGGGGGGCGAAATGACTAAACTACCCCTAACTTTGGTTTACTATAAATAGGAAGCTCATTTCTTTGTTTTGGGATTTTGAAAATCCTAAGACACTTGGGAGAGAGAGAGAGTTCGGATGGGAGGAATAGGAAGAGGAAAGGCTAGCCCGCGTACAAACTTTGTCCGACGGGAGAAGATTAAAGGAGAAAGGTAATCTGAAACCTTATCTCATATATTTTTTTCTTTAAGTTTTTATGTTTAAAAGCATAACTTAATGAAGATAAGAAGTAGATAAGGTTAGAGAGGATTTCATATGGTTGAAATCATGAGAAAAGAAGAAATAAGAAATTAGAAATTTAGTTAATAAATTTCTTAAGGAAGTATAAGATTCGTAATGAATTAGAATGATCCGCGTGGATTATATGAATAAGTAGGTGAAATAAGTAAGGAATGGTGTTCTATAACATCAAATTCCAATAAAAAGTGAAATTGTAATCCAAAATATCGATTAAAATGAAGAACGAATGAAGAACACGAAGAACGTTGTTGATTGACAAATTTAAAACCATCGTAGGATAATTGTTGTTGATGGACAAGTTTAAAACCATCGTGTATAAGTTAGTTGTTTCTTGCCTGCTTAGGAACTGTAGAAACATTCATGAGGAACGGATTCAAACTTAGCTATAACGAAGTTACGGCAAAATTTTGTAAAAGACGAACGAGAATTAGAAAGTTAGTAAATGAACCCGAATGTGTAGGGTTTCATAAGAATGTAATAGAATGTAGAAAATATGAGTCGTGGACTAAAGAACGAGTGAGTTTCGAGTTCGGATGACCGAATTACGGACGAACGAACGAAGAGCGTTAAAAACGTAAAAATGACGGAAAGGTGAAGATCAAGCCAATCAAATGGCACGTTACGGGTTCAGAATGAAGTTCTGTCCGAGGGTTATTGAAGTATGTAAGATAAGGAAGAGAATGGCTTTGGAACGACCTCGTTCTGAGTTATAACGAAGGAGTTATGAGATCGGGAAGTAAGCATCTCAAACTTCGGTAGCAGTCACTGGGTGAAACTTTGGGAGATGAAGCGCAGCCATGGCCTGAGCTCGACCATCAACTCTGGAGAGTGGCACCGACACGACGATAGATAACAAAGGGTTTGGTCTTGCATTGACGCTAGACCAAAGGAAGAGGCGACGTGAAGGCGTCTTGCATGTCATGCGAGGAGGTAAAGGAAGGGCACCGCAATATTGCGGCTGCGGCGAGCAGGCAAAGCCCCAGTGAGGAGAGTTTAACTACTTAACTCCTGGGGGAAGTGTACGGATAAATAATGAATATGTAGGTCACGTAATATAGCACTTAATCAAGTGATTTAAACCTTTAGTAAAAGGTTGAACATAAAGATTGAACGAGATTAATAGACAAAGAATATAATCGCGGGTTACGTAACCGATGTCCGGGGACCGTAGTAGGGATGAACGAACATGAGGGATTGCTATGGTTGTGATTCCTTAGACGTTGAGTGATGAGGGTAATGAATAACATTTCGATGTTATGTCATGATAATGGGAGATAAGTGTGTAGAGTATAGACGCTGTGAACGCAACGTTGTTGTAATGGACGAGCGGTCTTAGCATATAACGATCAGTATGGCTTCGACACTAAGAATGAGTAATGAACATGGGGTTCATATAATGGATAACGAAAGTATTAAATAAGTTATGAATTATCAAGAAAGCCATAATGAACGGTAATAAGATTAATGAAAGCCGAATGTGAGTCAGATAGGAATGTAAATCATCAAAGATGATGAACGTAAGAGTAAGACATCTCCGTATGTCATAAAGTCGTAAACTGGTAAAGGAAGTTAGTCGCGTAAACTTATATTACAAGAACGTGAACCCTAAGAAGTAAAGTTAAGTAAACCAATTAATAAGTTCAATATATAACTAATTGGTGTTTATGTTTTCTTCGTATGTGTTATATAGGAATTGGAATGAGTAGTTTAGCGTAAGCTGTAGTTGGGCGTAAGGCAAGTTTCCTAACTTCATTCATATTACATGAATGCTAGTTTCTTAAACTTCTCAGATGTTGAACTTGAGAAGTCTTGTCTATGTGCATATGTGCAATGTATGTACAAGGTGGTAGTATGTATGAGGCCTTGTGCCACAATTTGAACACTTCGGTGTTTCTATGATATGAATTATCCTGTGATTGAGCTGTAAGTATGTTCTGTTTATACATGAACTATTATTGTTAAGTCCGTGCTAATGATTCTAGCCAGACAGGATGTGTATGAAAAAGGTAGAGGGATGAAAGTATTACAAAGTGAAAAATGATTAATGTTTTAAGATGATAGGAATTGAGACTATTCCTATTATTCAAGCTGCTTCATAACCTTTATTCGGTTATAGAAGTTCTAAAGAAATGTTTTAATTCTGAAGTTGTTTGTTCAAATGTTATGACTTGCTGGGCAATTGAATGCTCACTCTTGCTTTAAATGAAAAACAATTTTCAGCAAACAAGGTTAGAAGAACTTAAGGATTCCGTAAAGATCAAGCTGACGGTATCCAGATGTAGTACCATTCAGAAGGTGAATGAGCGAGAAGATCAAGTGAAGACTTGTAATGTAAAAGGATGAAATGGAATTATAGACTAGTTTAATGAACTGTTATGTATCCTTGGTGGCGGATAAAAGTCACTCTTGTAAGATGAAATGAATAATGTAATTACCATTATTTGTAATGAAAGAGGTTATAAGGTTTCCAGAACCTGGGATTTGAGAGTGTATGTCGTTATATTGCAATATATAATGATGTATGTTGGATGAATGATGTACTCGTGACGTACGGAATTCGGGTGTGAAGATAGACTGGATTTCGGGGCGTTACATGAACTACCAGGTAGTAAAAGTATAGTAATACGCGTGGTTGCATAGTAGCACACGATATTGATTATTGATGCTTACGTAAGAAGTCACTCAGTTATACTCAATTATTGCTACAGTAATTGCTGCATCATATCTCTCATATTATTGATTCAATTATTGTCACAGTATCATCTGCGATATGATATATTATTAAATCAATAATTGAGATGGCAAAGTTATTCATATTATTATTTGAAATATTGACAATGTCAAGAAGTTCTGTCAAGGAGAGGTTTGGTCACCTAATTGCGCGCCAATAAGGAGAAATCCTTATCGAAAAGCCCCCTCTTTCCTGGGAACGACCTGGTTGTTAAATAGTTTGAATTATAATATTAATGATGAATAAGTTCGTGTTGATTAAAGATGAAATTGATAGTTCCATTGTATGGGAATTATTAGTGTTAGTAGAAATCGATATTTATTTTGATTATAATTGATGTCTGGAGGTTATATTGACTAATCGGGTATTCGGGGCACTTTTCGTGTCGGAGTACTATTCACGAGTTACTATTCACCCGGTTACTATTCACTCTAGTATTATTCACTCGGGTATTTGGGACACGTTTTGTGTCGGGGTACTATTCATGGGGTACAATTCTTAAAGTACTATTCACGGGGAACTATTCACCCAAAAAATATATTTATGTTCGGTCCAAATCATTTTTGAGTACAATATTATTCCATGAGAAAATGTGATAATTTTTCAGACAGTTGGTTGAAATTATAATAGTAAATCAATATGGATCGTTGGTTTAAAGTTTTTATAGTAACTTGTCCCTTCAGTTTTCCAAGAGTTATTTGTCCCTTCGGTTTTCCAAGAGTTATTTGTCTCTTCGGTGTTCCAAGAGTTAATTGCCCCTTCGCAAATAGTAGTTGTCTCTTCAATATTACCAAGAGTCATTTTGACCCTTCGTAAGACCAAGAGCTACTTTCAGTTCTTCTATAAATAGAAGCTCATTCCTTCATTATTTCTTACGAATTCACTGAAACTCTAGAGAGAGAAACTATAAAGAGAAAGAAGAAAAGTATTCTGCTACTTCACTACTCCAGTATTCAGTTTTTCTAAGGTAAGGGATATTATTTGTTGTACTCGTAAGGGATATTATTTGTTGTACTCGTAAGGGATATTATTTATTGTACTCGTAAGGGGTATTATTTCTTTCGTATTCATAAAGAGAGCTTCTGTTATTCCATTCTTTATTATTATGTTGGAATAACCTGTCTATGCAAAGTACCACATACATGGTGAAATTCTTCTGTTATTCCATTCTTTATTATTATGTTGGAATAACCTGTTTATGTGAAGTACCGCATACATGTTGAAATTCTTTTGTTATTCCATTCATTATTATTCGTTGGAATAACTTTTATGCAATCTTGATCTATCGCATGCACAGTGAATTCGTTGTTATTCCATTCATTATTATTACATTAGAATATCATGTCTATCTGGATTACGTGACACCGTTCCATTCTTTATTATTCGCTGGAATATCCTGTTTGTCTGCGGGTTATGCATGACCTAGTTCCATTATTTATTATTCTATTGGAATAACTTTGTCTATCATGATTACGCATGCACGTGAATTCTTCATTATTCCATTCTTTATTATTCATTAGAATAATGCATTTACGTGGATTACAACATGGCGGAAAAAATCCATTTGCGGTTTCATATATTTTATTATACTCAGTTGGTTAAAGTTTTGGCTTCTATACTCTATGAAATTAGTGGAATATCCTTGATATTTGCGCTTCATCCAGTATCTTTTCATTGAAAAATTCTTCTGAGCATTCTTGAATTTTACTCCACAAAGCAGTATCATGTTGACAATTTGGACGTTATTGAGTTCAGGATAAATTAACTTATAAATCTTTATAATTTATTCTTGAACTTATTTTATTGAATTGTCATCATCCTCATGCTTATATTATGTTGAAAGTCATATGTGGCCTGTAGTGTATAGATGGACTTGGTATGATTATGATCAGGGATTATTCGGTATAATCATGACCGTAATGTTACAAATGATGTGGAAAAAGTCTTTATTGGCCCGTAGTGCATTGATGGACAGTTTTTGGTATGATTATGGCTATGGATTCTCTTCGGCCAAGGGTACAAAGATGAATTATTTTATGGCATCCTGTCTGTGCATTTTATCCATCCATTCTTTATTATTCGCATTGGAACATCCCATGCAGTGCGCGATTACGCGTGACTGGTTCCATTCTTTATTATTCATTGGAATATCTCGCATGCGGATTCGCGCATGACCAAGTTACATTCTTTATTACTCTGTTGGAATAACTTTTGTTTATGTGGATTACTGCATGCATGGTGAATGATCCTTTGTATTCATTCCTTATTAACTTGTGGAAATGATCTGTCGACGAGGATTACCGCATGGCGGGCGAAAATCCATTTGCAGTTTCATATATTCTATTATACTCAGATGGTTAAAGTTTTGGCTTCTATACTCCATGAAATTAGTAGAATATCCTGGATATTTGCGCTTCATCCAAAGATCTTTCATGGAAATATTCTTCTGAGCATTCTTGAATTTTACTCCACAAAGCAGTATCATGTTGACAATTTGGACGTTATTAAGTTTAGGATAAATTAACTTATAAATCTTTAAAATTTATTCTTGAACTTATTTTATTGAATTGTCATCATCCTCATGCTTATATTATGTTGAAAGTCATATGTGGCCTGTAGTGCATAAATGGACTTGGTATGATTATGACCAGGGATTATTCGGTATAATCAGAAGATAGTAGATTTTATTATCTACTTAACTCTTCTAATGGATTGCTTGTTCCGCTGCAATTAAACTTGATGTTTGTTATATTTTATCAGTTTAACACTGTTGAAGGCTAACGATAATTTATTCTACATTATCTTAGTCATAATATTTCTTACTGGGCTAGTTGAGCTCACCCTTTCTTTCAATGTTCTCTTCAGGAAATGAGAATATAGCTGGGACTAGTCGGGGAATGAATTGACGGTCTAGATGGTTGCATTAGTAATCCTCACTATTCTGTGAAATATTGTGATAATAAATGTATTGAGAACTTATTTTGAGTTTGAATACTGTCTAGAAGACAATATTTGTATTAAAGCTCACAGCTCATGTTGTATATTTAAGTTTGTATTTGTATTATGTACCATGTATTTAGCGACTCAGAATAGGTGATGTATACATGTTTTGGGGGCGTCACATATGTACTACTGGTTTGGACTAATAACATACCTAATGGATGACCAGAACACCAAATTAATGGAGCTTGAAAGTAGTACCTCGAGACTGTTTGGGTTTCTGGGTAACCCAGAAAACCCAGATAATGTCTGACAGCTACTTTGAAGCTCTGGATCTTGCAGCTAGGATGTTGTATGATCGAGATGATGATTGTTAATGGTAGTACTACATACCTACTACCAGAGCAGTGTTCAAACAAACCCAGAACATGATTAAGCTGAGAATTACAAGTGGTTAAAGTAAGACCCTTAAGCACTGACTATCAGTGTTCTTGAGGCTCAAGAACACCAACAGTGACGCTTTGTGTCGCTATAGCCTATAGCGACGGTTTTATTAATTTTAAATTTTTGATTTTTCTAAAAATTAATTAAAAATAGAAAATAAATTCTAAAAATTAGAAAAATAGTTTTAAAAATTATTTTAAATTCTGAAAATTAACTTGTAATAATTTCAGATATTTTTCATTAATATTTATAATTATTTGAATATTAGTGATATTTAATTTTTTTAATTAGTGTATTAAATTAATTAGAGAAAAATGATTTTAATATATTAAAAATCATTTTAAATAAGAATAAAGGGTTTAAAAATATTTTGAGTTATAAAATATACTCCCTCCGTCCCATAGTTATAGGCTGATTTCTTTTGACACATAGTTTAAGAAAATCAGTTAAGTGGAAATTTTTAACATAAATTTTTCACATATACCCCTTAATATGGAATTAATGAATAAGTTAATTACTCCTTACTTATCACACTGGGACTCTCAACTTCATTGATTGACGTGTACTGACCATTAAAATTCATAAACTTTAACCAAAGAAAATACAACAACATTAAATGTGGTGATAAAAATAATAACATTGAATGTTGTTTCTTCAAAAAAAGAGTAATGGTTGAATATTTATTATAAGGGCATAAATGTAAAACAATGAACAAACTAAATTTTATAAATAGTAAGTAGCCTATATATTCGGACATCTCAAAATAGAAAATCAGCCTATAACTATGGGACGGAGGGAGTAACTTTTAATATTTTTGGAGAATTTTTATTAATAATTTAACATTAATGATATTAGATTTATTTAATTATCATATTTAATAAATGAGTTAAAATAGTTTTATTGAACTAAAAATCATTTAAAATGAGAATAAAGTGTGAGACCCCAGATTTTATGAATAAAGATTTAATTTTCTCGAAATATTTTTTTGAATATTATGGTGTGGATTTGAGATAGTGTTATAGTTGTGGGTAGTATTTATAAATTTTGAAAAGAATGCAAGTTGTTGTAAAATATTAGATTGTGTATTAGGGAATATTCGATTAGTTAGGAGAATATTCTTTTTGTCGGGGAATATCCGCATTTACAAGACAATCATTAGTGGACCCCACAACGGAATTATTGTCGGATTGAGAAAATGATAAAAATATTTTATATAAAATAACGGCGGAAGTTTTACTGTTAAAACTATTGAACTACTTTCATTAGTAAAGTATAATAATACGGCGTGGTTGCATAGTAGCTACGGTATTGATTATTGATGCTTACGTGAGAAGTCACCAGTTTGTTCAATTATTGCTACACGATGAATTGCTTGCATAGTATCTCACATTATTTGATTCAATTATTGTTGATATTTTATATATTATTATATCAATAATTGAGATGACAAAGTTATTAAGATTATTATTTGCAATATTAACGATGTCTAGAAATTCTGCCAATGAGAGGTTTGGTCACCTAATTGCGCCCTAATAGGGAGAAATCCTTATTGAAAAGCCCCCTCTTTCCTAGGAACGACCTGGTCGATTAATAGTGTGAATAATAATGATGATGATGAGTTTTGTTTTATTAGTATTATTAATGTAATAAAACAGAAAAGCTTTTTATATAAAATGTAATACTTTTATAAAGTTATTTATTTTATTAGACAATAATTAGAATATATTATATTCTATTATGCATAGTGTTTTTGCATAGTAAAATCTTTTTATATAAAAGCAGAATACTTTTATATAGTTATTTGTTTTATTAGACTATAAATAGAATATATTATATTCTATTATGCATAGTATTTTGCGTAGTAAAATCTTTTTATATAAAATATAATACTTTTATAAAGTTATTTGTTTTATTAGACAATAATTAGAATATATTATATTTTATTATGCATAGTGTCTGCATAGTGTTCTGCATAGTAAATCAATATAGACCGTCCGTTTAAAAGAAAATTAATCTGGACCGTTCATGAATTAGTTACTATTCAGTCCATTCTCCTATAAATAGAAGCTCATTCCTTCATTATTTCTTACGAATTCACCGAAACTATAGAGAGAGAAACTATAGAGAAAGTTCTTCTTCTGTAATCTCGAGCGTATTTCTTTAGAGTTTAAGAAAGCTTTGAGCGTAGAAGATAGTGCAAGTTTTCTTCAAGTATATTCCCGCCCTACCAGTCGGAATACTTTTCTTTTTAAGGTAGGGGATATTATTTGTTGTACTCGTAAGAGATATTATATGTTGTACTCGTAAGGGATATTATTATTATTATATTAAGGGGTATTATTTTTTTCTTATACATGAAGAGAACTTCTGTTATTTCATTCTTCATTATTCTGTTGGAATAACCTGTATACGCGGACTACCATATACATGGTGAAATTCTTCTGTTATTCCATTCTTTATTATTATGTTGGAATAACATGTCTATGCGAAGTACTGTATACATGGTGAAATTCTTCTATTATTCCATTCTTTATTATTCTGTCGGAATATCCTGTCTGTGTGTTTACGCATGACCTGATTCCATTATTTATTATTCTGTTGGAATAACCTGTCTGTGTGGTCTATCGCATGCCTGGTGAATTCTTCTGTTATTCCATTATTTATTATTCTGTTGGAATATCCTATCTGTGCATTTACGCATGACCTGGTTCCATTCTTTATTATTCTGTTGAAATAACCTGTCTATGTGGATTATCGCATGCATGGTAAATGATCATTCATATTCTTACGAATAGTATTTTCATTAAAAAGGGGTTTCTGCCAGGGGCAACTTCATAATTGTTCTGACCCTCAAAAATTCTGGAAAATTTTGAAATGATAATTTGATTAGTTTTTTAGATTGTGTCCAAAAATGGTGATTTTTGGATGTATAGATTAAGAGTTATGGATTTTATGGGAAAAGACTATTTTAGAAGTAAACCCTTATAACTCCTTGTGGTTAACTCCAAAATTGGTGAAATTTTTATTGGGAGTACATGTATATAACAGGAGTATACCTTGTAAATTTTGGAATTTTTGGACAAAAGTACGATTTATGATAAATGTCTAAATATTCGGCAGTTTTAGCCATATGAAAAATAGTAAATGAATTTTAAATATTCTGAGAAAAATATATGTTCAAGATGGGACTATATTCTGCTAAATCCCAGAAAGAAATATTCTTAGGACTGATTTGGTATTTTTCATGAAAATAATCTAGTTATGAGTAAATCAATTAAATATGTTATGTGAAGTAATAAAATTGGAAAATAGGATTTTATGGTTTTGGAATCCTATATAGGGTATATGCAGATTTTTTATGAGGGATTTGATCATTAATGATGAAATCTTATGAGTATGGCATTTTTGAATGATTAAATGCATTATTTGATAAAGTGTAAACAATTGAAATAAATTATTTATAAGTTTAAGAAATGATTAAAATATTGTTATAATATTAATGATATTAGATTATGAGATTATTAAGTGATTGATAACATTTGGTTATTATTGAACGTTGGATAAATTGTATTATAAATGTTTAATATTTATCATTTATCTCATTTGATTGATTCTTATATCATTGTCATCATCCTCATGCTTATATTGTGTTGAAAGTCATCTTTGGTCGTAGTGCATAGATGGACTTGGTATGATTATGACCAGGGATTATTCGGTATAATCATGACCGTAATGTTACAAATGATGTGGAAAAAGTCTTCATTGGCCCGTAGTGCATTGATGGACAGTTTTTGGTATGATTATGGCTATGGATTCTCTTCGGCCAAGGGTGTAAAACTGAATTGTTTTATGGCATGATCATGACCGTTGATGAAAACACGATTATCTTTAGCCCGTAGTGCATGGATAATTCGTGGTCGTGATATTAACGAATATCCTTAGCCGTAGTGCATGGATAATTCAGTGATATGGATTGATTATCGAGCTGAGTCTCAGCGATGAAATATAAATTCATGGATGTGATATTAACGAATATCCTTGGCCGTAGTGCAGGGATGATTCGATGATGTTGATTATTTATTAAGCTGAGTCTCAGCGATAAAAAATTTATTATACACTTTTAGTTTGTAGAAGATAGTAGATATCATGCTCTATTTGACTCTTCTAAAATACAGTTGTATGTCTTTGGCATGTAGTGCAAAGATGAATTGTTAATGAATATCTTTGGCCGTAGTACAAAGATGAATTTATTAGTATGACTATGAGCAGGAATTCTGATTTGGTATAACCATGATTTTTGATGTTTTAGGTGAAGATAGGTGATGAAAATTATCTTCGTCCTAGTTGCGAAGAGGAATTTAGAACCACGATTATGATTATGAGTTATTCATATGATTGTGGATAGGAACTGTTTATTTATTTTACAGGGATAAAACATTGTTGGTGGACTTTTAACATGGAGAAGATAATAGACCTTATGGTCTATTTGACTCTTCTAATGGATTGCTTGTTCCGCTGCAACTATAGTTGAAAAATTTTATCATCTACCATATGTTCTAAATCTCTGATTTATTAATGATGAAGGCTATTGATGATGTAAATTAGCTTTAGTCATGATATTCTTTACTGGGCTAGTTGTGCTCACCCTTTTTGCTTCACAATTCCTTTCAGGTAATAAGAGTGTTCTTGAGATTGACGGGGATAACGAGGGAATAGAGCGGTGGTCTCTAGTCATGGAGGTTCTCCTAAAGGTATAGAAAAGTGTGTTGTATTCTATACATCATTTAGTAGTTATATTTGGTGAATCAAATAGGGTGAGGTGAACCCAACTTTGGAAGGGTGTTTTGCCACTATCATACAAGATGTCTAATGACATACAACCTCGTGTTCTCATAAGACATGGTTGCGCACATCCACTTGCTGAATATATCTACGAGCACTACCTATATGATCTTGGAGTTTATTTGAAATATAATTTTCACTTGGAGACAACAGAGATATTTATATGTCAAGAGAAGACTCACCATTGGAAAGAAGATGATAGTAATCTTCTTGTTTTTCTTTGGGGACTTTTGGGACAACCAAGGATAATTCTGTGGACATATGATATCTATCATAACCTAGACGCATGGCCTCCCATGTACGAAGGTTTCCTTGAGCACTTCCCAAAGATTTTAATTCCTAAAATAGTGTTTGACTATACTTTTATGTAAAGTATCATTGTAAGGTTGTGGTCGAGGTACCATGAGAGTTATATACATTTGTATTAAAACTCATAGTTAATCGTGGTCGATTTCTATACTACGACTTTCAACAATTAATATAAATGAAGTTGTATTTGAATTTTGTACCATGAATCTGGCGACTCAGAATGGGTCGTGTGGACCTATTTTGGGGGCGTCACATAAAGTTTTAGAAAATATTTTGAATTATAAAATATAATTTTCAATATTTTTGGAGAATTCTCATTAATAAATTAATATTAATGATATTAGGTTTATTTAATTATTAAATTTAATAAATGATGGTAAAAATTGTTTTATTGATTTAAAAATCATTTAAAATGAGAAAAATATTCTTAAAATGTTTTAAGTTATAATTAATGACTTTTATTATCTTGAAAATAATTTCATTAATATTTAAATATTAATGGTGATGATTTAAAAAAGTATTTTAATTATTTTAAAAATTATTTAAGTAGAATACTTGATGATTTAAAAATATTTAAAGTTATTAACAATAAGCGTAATATTTTGACAAATATTTCATTAATATTTTATATTATTAAATATTATTTAAAAATGATTCCAAGATGTTGGAAAAATTATTATAAATTATTAAAAGCTTTCGAAAAATATTATAAATGATATTTGACTTATCTAAATAATATTAAAGCTTAGAGACCGAGTTTAATTGACAATATAAGTGTTAATTATTGGATAGGGTGACCAGTACACTGAGAATAGACCAAAGTCCAACGTCTCACGAAGACATAGTGGTGACATTGTTCTTCATCGCCTTCCCATTAAAGAGGGATTCAAGCCAGTCAAGTAAAAGCTCAGGCGATTGAAACCTGAATGGAGTTTAAAGGTGAAAGAAGAAATTGTGAAACAATTTCAAGCTGGTATTATCATGGTGTCCACATATCCTGAATGGATATCCAACCTAGTTCCCGTGCCTAAACCTGGAGGAAATGTGCGAGTTTGCGTGGATTACAGGGATCTGAACAAAGTTTGCCTTAAAGATAGCTTTTTCGTGCCATTTTCTCATATTCTCATTGACAATACTGCTCAATACGGCATGTACTCCTTTGTGGATTACTTCGCAGGATACCACCAGATTATGGTTGCTGAGGAAGATCGTGAGAAAACTGATTTCATCATGCCTTGGGGAACCTTTTGCTATAGACGATTTTCATTCGACCTCATCAATGCTGGAGCCACCTATCAACGAGCTATGATGGCTCTTTTCCATGACTTAATGCACAAAGAGATAGAGATCTACGTGGATGACATCATTGTCAAGTCCCGAAGGGAAGAAGACCACTTAGACCATCTCAGAAAGCTTTTCAACAGGTTGCGTAAGTACAACTTGAAGTTGAATCCAACCAAGTGCGCCTTTGGCTTTAAATCAGGCAAGTTGCTAGGATTCCTAGTCAGCCACAAAGGGATTGAGCTGGATCCCACAAAAATCCAGGCCATCACAGAAATGCCCATTCCTCAGAAAGAGAAGGAAATACGGGGATTTTTGGGAAGAATCAACTTTATTAGCAGGTTCATTTCTCAACTCACAGCAACCTGTGAGCCTATCTTCAAGTTGTTAAGGAAGAACTCCTCCATGAAATGGAACGACGATTGCCAGAAAGCCTTCCTTAAAATCAAAGAGCAGCTAGTCAAAGCACCTATTTTGGTACCACCCAGGGATGATGTTACCATGTTCATGTACCTGTCCATAAGTGACAATGCCATGGGTTGTATGCTGGGACAGAAAGACGATAGAGGCCAAGAATGAGTTATCTATTACCTCAGCAAAAGATTTAGCAGCAGTGAACACAAGTACACTTTGATTGAGAAGACTTGTTGTGCTTTAGCATGGGCTTCCATGAGGTTACAACATTACCTCCATGGTCACACAACCCATCTCATATCCAGCGTGGATCCTCTCAAGTACGTGTTCAATAAACCCATGTTAAATTACCGGCTGTCCAGATGACAGTTGATCCTACAACAATTTGACAACGTCTACGTGAAGCAAAAGTCCATCAAAGGTCAAGGAATTGCGGATCAACTGGCCGCCGCACCTGCAGGGGATTTCAAACCCTTAGAAACCTACTTCTCAAATGAAGGGGTAATGACAGTTCACCAACACCATCAGTGCGATACATGCCATACATGGAAAATATATTTCGATGGAGTTGTTAATATGGAAGGTTCTGGAGTAGTTCTAGTGTCCCAGACGCAAGCGATATCCCGTCGTCGTCGTCAATTGCGGTTTATCGGCACCAACAACACACGGTGAGTATGAAAGGCATCGCTCACGGGCTAAAACTTGCGCTCAATGGGCATCAGGCGGTTAACTGTCTTTGGGGATTCAGAGTTGATAATCAGATAATCCACGGGAATATATCAAACCAAAGAGCTACATTTGCTGCCTTACCATCGGCAAGTTTACAGATGGCTTCGGAGTTTGAAGAGATCTCCTTTCTATACATTCCTCGTAATAAGAATGACTTTGCAAACGTGTCAGTAACTTTGGCTTCCTTGATTCAAATGCCTAATAAGGAACACATGCCAAGCGTCACATTTTCCCTGCACAAGGCACCAACCTATGGGAACTATGTTGGAGAAGAATCGGATGAGCTACCTCCCATCCAACATCCATAGTATCTGTAATGCCCCGAAATTCGATCTAACTTCACACCTGGATTTCGTACGTCACAATTACATCTTTCATCCAACATACATCATTATATACTGAAATATAACAACATACACTCTCAAAACTCAGGTTCTAGAAACCTTATAATGTGAGATCCCAGATTTTACGAATAAATATTTAATTTTCTCAAAATAATTTTTTTTTAATATTATGGTGTTGATTTGATGTAATGTTATAGTTGTGGGTAATATTTACAAATTTTGCAAAGTAAGCAAGTGGTTATATAATATTCGATTGGTCGGGGAATATTCTTTTTGTCGAGGAATATCCGTACGACGGTACAATCATTGGTGGACCCCACAACGGAATTATTGTCTGATTGAGAAAACAACAAAAATATTTTATGGAAATAACGGTGGAAGTTTTACCGTTAACTGTTGAAACACCCGGTGTTAAAGAAATGCGATGTCTGGCGTGGTTGCATAGCGACACCTGCGGTATTGATTATTGATCTTACGTGATAAGTCACTCGGTTTTGTTTTATTGGTATTATTAATGTAATAAAATGAATACTTTTATAAAGTTATTCTATAAATAGAATATATTATATTCTATTATGCATAGTGTTACATAGTGTATGCGCATAGTATTTTGCATAATAAAATCTTTTTATATAAAATGTAAATACTTTTATAAAGTTATACATTTTACTGAATAATAATTAGAATATATTATATTTTATTATGCATAGTGTTTGCATAGTGCTCGCATAGTGTTTGCATAGTAAAATCTTTTATAAAGTTATTCGTTTTATTAGATTATAAATAGAATATATTATATTTTATTTAAAAGATTTTGCTTTAAATATGGAATAATCAGATTAAAGTAAATCAATCTGGACCGTTCATAAGTTAGTTACTATGTAATCCATTTTTCTATAAATAGAAGCTCATTAATTCATTATTTCTTACAATTCACTAAAACTCTGAGAGAGAAACTATAGAGAGAAAGAAGAAAAGTGTTACTGCTACTTCACTACTTCTATATCCGATACTCTTCTTTCTAAGGTAGGGAATATTATTTTTTGTACTAAATAGGGGTATTATTTCTTTTGTATTCATGAAGAGAACTTACATTATTCCATTCTTTATTATTACATTGGAATAACTTTTGTATCTGCAAGCTACCCTATACTTGGTAAAATTCTTCTGCGATTTCATTATTTATTATTATTATTAATATCATATCATATGCGTTTTCTGGGACTGGTTCCATTATTTATTATTATATCGGAATATCCATGCATTGCATGCGTTTTGCGGGACTGGTTCCATTCTTTATTATTACATTGAAATATATCACATCGTTGCATGCGTTTCTTACGCGGGACTGGTTCCGATTATTTATTATTACATTGGAATAACTTTTGCATGCGATCTATCGCATGCATGGTGATTTCTTTTGTTATTCCATTCTTTATTATACTCAGTTGGTTAAAACTTTGACTTCTATACTCCGTGAAATTAGTGAAATATTCTTGATATTTGCGCTTCATCCAGTATCTTTTCATGGAAATATTCTTCTGAGCATTCTTGAATTTTACTCTACAAAGAAGTATCATGTTGACAATGTGGACGTTATTAGTTCCTGGATAAATTAATTCTTGAACTTGTTTTTATTGAATTCTTATATCATTGTCATCATCCTCATGCTTATATTATGTTGAAAGTCATCTATAGCCTGTAGTGAATAGATGGACTTGGTATGATTATGACCAGGGATTATTCGGTATAATCATAACCGTAATGTTACAAATGATGTGGAAAAATTCCTCGTTGGCCCGTAGTACATTGATGGACAGTTTTTGGTATGATTTTGGCTATGGATTATCTTTGACCGTAGTGCAAAGATGAATTGTTTTATGGCATGATCAGGACCGTTGATGAAAACATGATTATCTTTAGCCGTAGTGCATGGATAATTAAGTGGTCGTGATACTAAAAGAATATCGTTGCTCAGTAGTGATGCGGGGTGATTCGATGATGTGGATTATTTATTAAAATGAGTCCAATGATAAAAGTGATAAAAACCTTTTAAATCATAAAAGATAGTAGATTTTATTCTCTACTTGACTCTTTTAATGGATTGTTTGTTCATTGCGATTAAACTTGATGTTTGTTATATTGTATCGGTTTAACACTTTTTTAAGGCTAATGATAATTTATTACGCATTATCTTAGTCATAATATTTCTTCTTGGGCTAGTTGAGCTCACCCTTTCTTTCCTGTTCTCTTTAGGAAATGAGAATATAGTTGGGACGAGTCGGGGAACGGAGTGATGGTCCTAGATGGTGCATTAATAGTCCTCACTATTCTGTGAAATAATATGATAATAATTGTAATGAGGACTCCTTTTGAGTTTGTATACTCTCTAGTAGACAATATTTTTATTCAAACTCACAGTTTATGTTTTGTCGTATTGTACACGACAATTGTATTATTAAGTTGTATTTGAATTCTGTAACATGTATCTGGCGACTCAAGATGGGTGATGTATACCTAATTTTGGGGGCATCACAGTTGGTATCAAAGCTTAGGGATATGATCCCTGGCTGAGATGTGAGACAAGAACTAGGAGGGGAGAGACGAGGAATTCCTTCGCTAGTATGACCTACCTAAGTTTATTTGATATTTAATTGGTCGGTCAGAATATAGGGATAATATGTTAGATGTCAATTAACCTTTATTTTGTGGTAGTATTTGAAAATGCCATCTGAAAATGTTGAGAAGCAATGAGCACAGGAGACCGTTGATTCTCCACAAATCAATAATCAAGACAATGTGCAACAGGATGGCGATATTCCTCCTGTAAACAACAACACTGATCAATTGACGAACGACGGTACGTTTAAGAGTTTTTTAGAATTCATGCAACATCAGGCGAAAGTGGCTCCTGTTCATAATGCAAGAGGTAACAATGGCAACCCACGGTTGGTCACCGCTAAGCAATTCAAGGAGCTAGGACCACCGGAGTTTTTGGGAAAGCCAGAACCACTTAAGGCGGAGACGTGGTTAAAGCAGATCACCAAGATATTTGATGTCTTGGGATGTTCAGGAGAAAAAGGTTCCTTTTGCCACCTTTATGTTACGTGAAGAGGCGGATCAACGGTGGGAATCAGTAAAAGCATTACCCGACATGGCCTTAAAGATGTCTTGGGAGAAGTTCCAAGAGCATTCAATGACAAATAATTTCAAAGCATTACGTCACATGAAGGAGGTGGAATTTAAAGTTGGAGCAAAACAACATGGCCGTATCGCGATCTGAAGCCAAGTTTGCCGAGAGTTGTCCCGATTCGTCCCACTTGGTTGATAATGAAGAGAGAATGGCGGATGTTTTTAAGAGGTTTGAAGCGGGAACACGTCGATATCTTATTTCTCATAAAGCGTGTTTGTATTCGGATGTTGTAAATAGGGCTCGATTAGTGGGTAGCGATAACGAATCAACGCAACCAAAAGAGAAGCGGTAAACAAAATGATAATCTGGGTGATAACAGTCATCAAAGCGGTGACAATAAGCATGGAGGGAATCAACATGCCAGAAATGGTAACCACTTCAGTGGTAATCATGGTCAAAACAATAAGAATGGACATTTCAAGAAGAGGAGATTCAACAATGATGGAAAGACATCATCACCAGCACCCGTTGTTAAGGAAGGAGAACGACCACCTATCATATGCTTCAAATGCGGAGGGGAAGGACACATCAGTCCAAACTGCGTGATGCCGCCCAAAGCATGCTATAATTATGGAAGAGAAGGTCACTTAGCCCAATTTTTTCGCTCACCAAAGACAAGTTCAGCTAGGATGGAGGCACCAAAGGATGTCCCAGACAAGCCAAAGTCAGTAGTTTAAGAGATAGCATTTTTTTTCGTGACGAGGAACCTGAATAAAATTATCACGGGTATATTAGTCATAAACTCTTGTGAAGTCTATCTGGTGTTGAATCTGGGATTCTACTTACTCTTTTATTGCACCTAGTTGTGTTCAATGTTTGAAGTTAACTCCGGAGAAGTTAGACTTTGATATATCTGTTTAAACTCAGTTGGGAGAAACCTTCGTTACCTCCACTATTTATAAATCTTGTTCAAATCAACACTTTCACGTTACCTGTCAATCTTATCTCTTTGAAAATACTTGCCTTTGATGCGATTTTAGGAATCGATTGGTTAACTACTCATCATACTTTTCGTGGGTTGTTAGCTTTCATACTCTAACCAACTGTTATGCGAATTCAAAGTAACTAAACCACTAAAGTCAATCATTGTCATATCAAGCCATAATAAAGAGCCCGATCCTTTTGTTGTTGACTTTCTTGTGTGGAATGCAATGCGAAGCCAGGACTTTCTATAAACGGCGTCGTGAATGGCGGTGGCAAGTTGATAGGTATCAATGTAACGTGTTATCCAAGTATTGGATGAGAGTCACAGTTTTGAATGATATTTCTATTGTTAATAAATCTCCTGGCGTATTCTTGAAGACTTCTTAGCCTACCCCTAGAGCGTGAAATCAAATTTTGTATTGACCCCAGTACAAAACTCATTTCTAAAACCCTTAAATATTTTCTTCACCTAAAATGATTGTATAATGTGCCAAAGACGTTGGCTCGAGCTATTGAAGATTACGATCGTACCATTCAATACCATCGTAGGAAAAGCAAACATGGTAGCTAACGCGTTGAGTTGAAGATCGTATCTTGATTCAAGTGTGAATATCTGAACCCACATGAGAGATACTTGAATATCTGAGTAGAATCGACTTTAATCGATAAAGTTAAAGTCGCTCAAGCTACACACTCGGAGCTGATGAATGTAAAGAATTAAGAAGGTTCAAGAGGGCGTTATTCTAGAAGCAAGAATCTACGAAGAGATGAAATCTCAACCCTCAATTTAATAGGCCCATTTAAAATCCTCGATCGAGTAGGAACTGTGGCTTATAGACTCGTTTTACCGCCAAGTATGTCGCATGTTCATAACGTTTTTAACGTATCGATGTTACGTAAATATGTGGACGGCCCGAACCACATTATTAATTTAGAACCGGACGAGATAGCGGATGATTTAATGTTTGAGGAGATACGTGTTAAAATCTTGGATAAGAAGAATCGTATTCAACACTCAAAGGTTATACCTCAAGAGTTAGAATTTGAAATGAAGTCGAGGTATCCTCACCATTCAAAGATACCAAATCGTCACATAAATTTTGAGGGCGAAATTTCATAAGGAGGGAGATTGTGAGACCCAGTTTTTACGAATAAATATTTAATTTTCTCGAAATAATTTTTTTTAATATTATGGTGTTGATTTGATGTAATGTTATAGTTGTGGGTAATATTTACAAATTTTGCAAAGTAAGCAAGTGGTTATATAATATTTGATTGGTCGGGGAATATTCTTTTTGTCGAGGAATATCCGTACGACGATACATTCATTGGTGGACCCCACAACAAAATTATTGTCTGATTAAGAAAACGACAAAAATATTTTATGGAAATAACGGCGGAAGTTTTACCGTTAATCTGTTGAAACACCGGTGTTAAAGAAATGCGATGTCTGGCGTGGTTGCATAGTAGCACTGGTATTATTGATTATTGATGTTTACGTGATAAGTCACTCGGTTTTGTTTTATTGGTATTATTAATGTAATAAAATGTAATACTTTTATAAAGTTATTTTATAAATAGAATATATTATATTCTATTATACATAGTGTTGCATAGTGTATGCGCATAGTATTTTGCATAGTAAAATTTTTTATATAAAATGTAATACTTTTATAAAGTTATCTATTTTATTAGACAATAATTAGAATATATTATATTTTATTATGCATAGTGTTTGCATAGTGCTGCGTAGTGTTTGCATAGTAAAATCTTTTATAAAGTTATTTGTTTTATTAGATTATAAATAGAATATATTATATTTTATTTAAAAGATTTTGCTTTAAATATGCAATGTCAGATTAAAGTAAATCAATCTGGACCGATTCATGAGTTAGTTACTATGCGGTCCATTTTTCTATAAATAGAAGCTCATTAATTCATTATTTCTTTAATTCAATTTGAAACTCTAGAGAGAAAACTATAGAGTGAAAGAAGAAAAGTGTTCTTTACTTCACTAATTCTATATCCAATTACTCTTCTTTCTAAGGTAGGGAATATTATTTTTTGTACTCGTAGGGGTATTATTTCTTTTGTATTCATGAAGAGAACTTACATTATTCCATTCTTTATTATTCATTGAAATAACTTTTGTATCGCGGCTACTACCCTATTGGTGAAATTCTTACATGATTTCATTATTTATTATTACGTTTAATATCATATATACATAATGTTTCTGTGGGACTGGTTCCATTATTTATTATTATGTCGAATATCTTATGCATGCATTTACATGGGACTGGTTCCATTCTTTATTATTACATTTGGAATATCACATGCAATGCGCTTTTCTTACTACACTGGTTCCGTTATTTATTATTCTATTGAATAACTTTATGCATGCGTAACTGCATGCTATCTATCGCATGCATGGTGATTTCTTTTGTTATTCCATTCTTTATTATACTCAGTTGGTTAAAACTTTGACTTCTATACTCCATGAAATTAGTGAAATATTCTTGATATTTGCGCTTCATCCAGTATTTTTTCATGGAAATATTCTTCTGAGCATTCTTGAATTTTACTCTACAAAGAAGTATCATGTTGACAATGTGGACGTTATTAGTTCCTGGATAAATTAATTCTTGAACTTGTTTTATTGAATTCTTATATCATTATCATCATCCTCATTCTTATATTATGTTGAAAGTCATCTGTGGCCTGTAGTGCACTGATGGACTTGGTATGATTATGACCAGGGATTATTCGGTAATCATAACCGTAATGTTATAAATGATGTGGAAAAAGTCCTCATTGGCCCGTAGTGCATTGATGGATAGTTTTTGGTATGATTATGGCTATGGATTCTCTTTGGTTGTAGTGCAAAGATGAATTGTTTTATGGCATGATCAGGACCGTTGATGAAAACATGATTATATTTAGCCGTAGTGCATGGATAATTCGTGGTCGTCATACTAAAGAATATCTTTGGCCGTAGTGCAGGGGTGATTCGATGATGTGGATTATTTATTAAAATTTGAGTCCCGGTGATAAAAAGTGATGAAAAACCTTTTAAATCATAAAAGATAGTAGATTTTATTCTCTACTTGACTCTTTTTAATGGATTGCTTGTTCATTGCAGATTAAACTTGATGTTTGTTATATTGTATCGGTTTAACACTTTGTTTAAAACTAATGATAATTTATTACGCATTATCTTAGTCATAATATTTCTTCTTGGGCTAGTTGAGCTCACCCTTTCTTTCACTTTTTCTCTTCTTGAAATGAGAATATAGGTGGAGACGAGTCGGGGAGAGCGGAGTGATGGTCCTAGATGGTGCATTAGTAGTCCTCACTATTCTGCAAAATAGTGTGATAATAATTGTAATGAGGACTCCTTTTGAGTTTGTATACTCTCTAGTAGACAATATTTGTATTCAAACTCACAGTTTATTTTTTGTCGTATTGTACACGACAGTTGTATTATTAAGTTGTATTTGAATTCTGTACCATGTATCTGGCGACTCAAGATGGGTGATGTATACCTAATTTTGGGGGCGTCACATATAACCTTTTTCATTACAAATAATAATAAATACATTATTCATTTCATCTTACAAGAGTGACTTTTATCCGCCACCAAGGATACATAACAGTTCCTTAAACTAGTCTATAGTTCAATTTCATCTTTCTATATTACAAGTCTTCACTTGATCTTCTCGCTCATTTACATTCTGAATGGCACTTCATCTGGATACCGTCAGCTTGATCTTTACGGGATCTTTAAGTTCTTCTAACATCGTTCGCTGAAAATGTTTTTTATTTAAAGCAAGTGTGAGCATTCAATTGCCCAGCAAGTCATAATAGTTGAACACATAACTTCAAGAGTTTAAACGTTCCTTTAGAACTTCTATAACCGAACAAAGGTTATGAAACAGCTTGAATAATAGGAATAGTCTCGATTCCTATCATCTTAAAACATCAGTCACTTTCACTTTGAAATACTTTTATTCCTCTACCTTTTTCATACACATCATGTCTAGCTAGAATCATTAGCACAGACTTAACAATTAACAACGGTTCATGTATAAACAGAACATACTTGTATTGAACAACTCAATCACAGAACAGTTCATATCATAGAAACACCGAAGTGTTCACATTGTAGTTCAAGGCCTCATACGTTCTACCACCTTGTACAAATATCGCACATTCGTGCATAGACAGAACTTCTCAAGTTCAACATCTGAGAAGTTTAAGAAACTAGCATTCATTTAAAATATGAATAAAGTTAGGAAACTTGCCTTTCGCCCAGCACACATCGTGTCTCTGCTAGTAGTCCATATGGTACTCTGAGTGGTTTCCCACAAACAACCAACAAACAAGTTCCCGTCTCATCTACACTGCCATCACAGTGAGTTAGATCGGTTTCCAGTTTCATATATACCTTTGCTCTCTGAAGGAATTGTTTAGCCCAGCTCCATATGTCAACCATCAAAGGTTACTATTTTACCACAACCTAAACTTATCGTAACTTATCCAAACCATTAAACTTAATGATCGTCAAATCAATTTCTTATTCTTTACGGCTTTCTTAATAATTTATATCTTATTAATACTTTTGTTATCCATTACATGAACCCCATGTTCATTACTCGTTCTTCGTGTCAAAGCCATACTGATCGTTGTATGCTAAGACCAATCGTTCATCGCAACAGCGTTGCATTCACAGCGTCTATACACTTTATACTTAAACTCTCATTATGACATCATAACCTTGAAATGTTATACATCATCCTCGTCACTCAACGTCTAAGGAATCACCATCATAGCAATCCCACACGTTCGATTCATCGCGACTACGATCCCCGGATATCTGTTACGTAATCTAGCGTTTACATTCTTTGTCTTTTAATCTCGTTAAATCTCTCTGTTCAACCTTCGTTCTGAATCTGTTAACATGCCATTCGATTGGCTTGATCGTCACCCTTTATTCATTTTACGTTTTTAATGCTCTTCGTTCGTTCGTCAGTAATTCGATCATCCGAACTCGGAACTCGTTCGTTCTTGAGTCCACGACTCATGTTTTCTACATTATCTTACTTTCTTATGAAACCCTACACGTTCGGGTTCATTTACTAACTTTCTAATTCTCATTTGCCTTTTACAAAATTTTCGCCATAACTTCGATATAGCTCAATTTTAATCTGTTCTTCATGAACTTTTCTACCGTTCCTAACTAAGTAATACACATCTTACTTATTCGCGATAGTTTTAAACTTGTCCATTAACAACAATTATCCTACGATGGTTTTAAATTTGTCCATCAACAACGTTCTTCGTGTTCTTCGCGTGTTCTTCGCACGTTCTTCATTTTAATCAATATTTTGGATTATGATTTCACTTTTTATTGGAATGTGATGTTATTGAACATCATTCCTTACTTATTTCACCTACTTATTCATATAATCAACTCGGATCGTTCTAATTCATTACGAATCTTATACTTCCTTAAGAAATTTATTTACTAAACTTCAAATTTCTTATTTCTTCTTTTCTCTTGATTTAAACCATATGAAATCATTACTAACCTTATCTACTTCTTATCTTCATTAAGTTATGTTTTTAAACATAAAAACTTAAAGAAAAATTATAAGAGATTAGGTTTCGGATTACCTTTCTCCTTTAATCTCCTTCTATCGGACAAAGGTTGCTCACGAGCAAACTTCTCCTCTTCCTCTTCCTCTTCTTTCTCCTATCCGTACTCTTTCTCTCTCTCTCTCTCAAAGTATAGGATTTTCAAAGTCCCAAAATAATGAATTAGGCTTCCTATTTATAGAAAACCAAGGCTAGGGGTGTTTTAGTCATTTCGCCCCCCGAACCTCCTTACTATTCACACCTCCATACTATTCCCACCTCCTCAATACACCTCCTTACTATTCACGAAACTTCCCTTGGAAGTTTTGTGGTTCCGTCTCTCGAGTTTCGTCCGACAGTTTTAAAACTGTGATTCTCGAAATCCAAATATTTTTGGATATTTTGTCTTTCCTCTACTGATTAACTTTTACGTATTCTTTGGATTTCCGAAAAACTGAAAAAACACTTTTTGGAGTTAAGCATTTTCCTTTACGTTTTACCCTAGCGTAGTTAAACGAGTGAAAAGTACATAGCAATACTTTTTGTCGTTTTTATTTCGTTCGATTTTTGCACGTTTTTCGAGAAATACTTTTATCGACTTACTTAACTTTTCACAATATTTTATCGTCAAATATTTAGATGGAATGTCATTTCGACATACCGAACTCTCAGAAAGGCTTAGGTTATTAAAACCCTAACCCTTAGGATTTTGTCATGTGAATAGTGCATATTTCGTTTTTTTACCCGAAAAATATTATGTTCTCGGAAAAATTTTATTTTCGTCTTAAAAATTCTTATTCGTTCAATCTAGCTCGTAGCCAGAATCCTCTCGACTTATTGTCATCCTAGGTTCTAGAACGATTAATAAACACATAGTACGTAATAGTATTAATAAAAATTCATATTATTAATAACTAATTCTTTAAACTTAAATTTTGAACAATCCAGATTCTTAAGGTTGTTACACTTCCCCCCTTATAAAAATTCTATCCTCGGAATTTCTTAATACCACACCCTTACCCGGGTCATCACATCCACCCCTTCTTCACATAATCTTATTCTCAAAATTTTAGCTTACCCTTCTTCTCTACTTCCCTTCAACGGAGTTCTTATCTTTCCCTCATTCCTAACCACCATAACCTATCAAGAATCATGAAGTAGAAGGAATAACGAGGAATATAAAATTTTCTTTTAAAACATTTCATACTTTTGCTGGGGGGGTCAAATCGACCATGAACTCTTACTAGGTTTAACAGTATGACGTTGTAACCTTTCTTTTACGGTCAGTTTACAATCACAAAGAAAGTAACTACCTCTTACCCATCGTATACCCCATTTCGGGATATGTTCACCTCAGACTTAATCAAAACGATTTGGTTTGGCACAACTTCTTCTAAGAAAGCTCGATTTTCTTTTAAACATGACATACCATTTGTCTAGCCGAATCAAGTAACTTAGACCATGCCGATAAATTGTATATCAATGTGAAACATTCGTCTAGTCAACTCTTTTGACATTGACTACTTCTGTAAATTCTTTTCGCAATACATCAAAATATTTTATGACGTCATGATACCGTACTTTTTACAGTACGTTGAGGACTTCGTCAGTTTATGACTTCGTCATTACACATCATACCATAGCGTGTTATTGATCCTAAGATCACATCACTACTACAAAACAGTAAATAAACAACGCGAAAAAAATATAATTTCTGTCAGAAAAACGTCGTGGTTAAAGGTGTTGTCTATTTGACACCCTTACACAACGTTTTTAAAACGTTGTAGTTAAGCACAATACACAACGTTTTTTAAGAAAAAAACGTTGTAGATTTATTTTTCAAAAATTAACAGATGCTTAAAAACGTTGTAGAAGGTATGATTCCACAACGTTTCTTAGATAAAAATATTGTTGTTTAGTATATCAGAAAACGTTTTTTAAATGTTGTAGATTAAAAAAAAAAGAAAAAAAAAAGATTTAGTTCACCTATATTACCAATGCACCTGCAATATGCTAATGATATGATATATAGCTAAAATTACAAAAAATATTAATACCATACAATACGTTTACATCCCAATAATTCTTTGTAATGCCAATTACAAAAAATATTATATTAATACCATACAATAAGTTTACATCTCAATAATGCCAAACTATCCATACATCCCTACAATTTTTAGTTTCAGATTCTGACTTAAACAATTAAGTAGAGAAACAGTAAGTTAACTTCAAAGAAGAGGACAAAGCAAAAGGAACTTAAATCCAAAACCTCCAAATCGTCCTGTGAACCACCTTCAGAGATCTGGCCATCTGTTGCACACCCATCATTCATAAGCAACTCTGAATCTGCCTCACACAAGCAAGATTAACAAAAGCCTGTTCTATACAAAGGTCAATCAGTAATGTAATAGGCTGCAAAAATTGGTAAGGCAACATTACCAGACCAGGCTCGATTTCAAAGAACAACTTCAGCTCTGCATTGTGTGTCTTATTAGAAACCTCCCTTAACTGTCCGACCTGCATTTGCAAACGTAACTCATTAGCTAAAATAGTGTATTTTTTGATGGCTCATGTGATACCTGCACTTAACCCAGATCACGTCAAAGCTTGGGTTTGCAGTATAGTAAAACGACTGTGACCAGCCCATTCCTGGATACAAGAAAATAAAATCAATAAAAAGTGGAACAGTACTAATACTGGAATTGAAATACAGGCCATGAGATATGTTCAAATACATAAAGGCCATTAGCAATTTTACTCATTAGGTGAGGTTGTTTGGACTTAGGAGAGTAAAAGGGTGCAGAACAAACCTTCGCATAATTTTAGTGCAAAGTGGAAGAGTCACCATTTTGTCTCAGTAATGTTCTAGCATGGGTGTAGCTGCAATCTCCATGTCATACCTCTCCCAAACCTTTGACATATCACAAACTGACTTGGAGCAGAGAGGACAATAATATCTGTTCTAATAGATTAATTAGTACTTGGAAACTATCAAGATTTAGAATTACTAAAATATAAATAAATATAAGCAGTACAATACTTTCACTCACTGATGGTGTTCTTGCATCTCTTTCATGCAGTTCCTGTGAATGGTGTGACCACAAGGCATAACTAGTACATCATTTCTCGTCTCAAAAAGATACTGCACAAATTACCATTGTTAGCCTATTTTGGATTATGAGCTGGCAAACTGAACTTAACCCCACCATAAGAATAAGGTGAGCATGTCCAGTTAAATATAAAGAGTCAAGAAACTTTCTCACAGTCCATTCTTGAAAGACAATATATTATTCCGCACTCATCACGATGATTTTCTTTAATGAAGGTGTCAATATCGTCCATACATTTTTTTGTCTTGGGGAGTACAAAATACATGCGATAATGCAAAGGTTATGTCACTGCTACTAAACGTAGCGTATGTGATCCAGTCAAGTAATTATTCATGCAAGGTTCACTTAAATGACTCAGTTTAGAATTCAGAAATGTGAGCAATTATGATATTGACGCTTTGACAGTAATCATCATGTACATGGGTGTTTAAAGCGTAGATAAGCTTTAAACCCAGATCTTTAATAAGAGAAAGATCCCTTTCAATTTTCGTGTCTACCGGGTCAACCAACTGCACAAGTCAGCAACCAACAAACGTATTAGGCAAATGTACATGGTACGCATCTGATTAGCTAATTTGTTGTAGATATGGATCTACTATTTCTGGTTGACCTTAAATGAACATAAATATGATATTGACGCTTTGACAGTAATCATCAGGAGCTAAAACAAATATCAATTCATTAATATAAGACAACAAGCCTTTCAACTTCAAACAATCCACTAACAAGTTCCAACCTTTTCACGTAGAGAACTTCATTTACTTCATGATCAATTTCATCGTTTTCATTTTTGACCATTAGACAAACTAATTCAAATTCCTTATTTGCTGCTTTATAGCAGTAATTTTTAAAATTCAAGATTAATACATATTAGCCAAACTTAGATTGTACTGCTAGAGGAAAGAAGATACTCCAGAGGAAATTAAACTTGATCTTCATCAGAACACATATGGATCCATATGATTTGAATTGTTTTACTGCTAATAAGTTTTTATCAGAGCAATCAAGTGTTCCAACACTGTGCTACACATCCTCAAAAGTCTAAAATAAGACAATTTCAACTCCACCTGAAGTAAAAATAATTTAAAGGACAAAATTTTTGCAAGAGTATAAAAGACTGAGCTGGTGAACTTCAAACTCCCATACCCACCAAAGGGAAATTTAGAATTGTGGTCATTTACCAAAACCAATAATTCCTTATCCCAAATTAGCATCAAGATAAACAACAAACTCAATTAAACCAGAATAATATTACCCATCTCAATCTGGTTAATCTATAAATCTCTCTACTCCTCACTGATTAAATTTCAAAACAACTTTGACGAATAAATCAATTTCAGACTTCCTGAAACAGAAATCTATATATAAACCACACAAATTTCATTTAACAATTAAGTTGTCAATTATTTGCCTAAACAAACACTCATATACAGTAGGTCACAAAAGTTGAATGTCTAATCTGCTAATAAATGTGAGAACAAAACACCACAACCACAAATATACAAACTCGTAAACCGTACACATATAGAAAAGTCAGGTTACTAAAATGTAAAATCGGTCGAAAATGAGAGGCGAGAATGAAAATAAAACCTGGAAATTGTTTCTTCGTTCTTCTTTTGGCCGTCCTTTTACGCTTTCTCTTTGATCTGCTGCAGTGCATGCCTAAATTCCAGCCGACTGAGCCGGGGGAGACGCCTCGTCGTCTCCATTACTGGTGAAGGTTTACAGCTCACGTGACTTCTCCTAAATTTCCGTCGACGAGGCGGAAGGAGGCATCGTCGTCTCCATTACCGGTGAAGGAATCATCGCTAGTGAAGTCGAAGGCGGAGTCGGCAGGGTTAGAGCGCTTCTAGGGTTTAACCGGTCCCCAGCCGTCGGGGTTGAAGGGGACGGCGCCGATTTCAAAGCCTACCATGTTGTTTTTCGATCTATTTGAGGTGAGAGAGTGAAGATGAGTGAGAGATAGGGGAGGGTGTAGAGATTGGGATTTGGGAGAGCAGAGAACTGCTTCAGATGTTGGAAGGCTAGGAGAGAAAAAGACTATACGTCTTTTAATTTTAAATGTTCAAGTTTCGTGTTTTTAATTTTAAGTAGCTCCGTGTTTTTTTAATAGATAACATTTTTTAAAAAAACGTTATCTAATTAAAATTAAAAAAATTCCTTTTTAAATAGACAACATTTTTGCATATATATCTACAACGTTAAACGTTGTAAAAAAAATACCACAACGTTTTTAAAAAAAACGTTATTTTTTAAGCGTTGTCTATTTACTATTTTGTAGTAGTGTATCCAACACTAAGTTCAATTGCATTATTAACTCCATCCTTTTACCATCATCCTTGCATTAAATGCACGGATGATATAAAATACATTTTGATATTTTTAAATTAATTTATGTCTAGCCGAAGCAATAAGCATAGACATACTAAGAATAGCTCTTTTAAAATCCGTTGGTTCCAAAAGTTGAGCCAATTCTTTCCTTTTTAAAATATACATATCAACACAATTTCAATAAAGTTCGAAATCTAGCATAGCTAGATGACTTGGAATATCCTATTTCTCCATCTTCCTTCATTGTCTTACTGCGACAATACTTAATCTTTTCCATCACCTTCAATATTAAGCCTACTGAAAACAACGTGTTTTCAGTCTAAACATCCCTTAACCTTAGTACAGTCCATCAACTTACCACACATTATGAGTTCAGGTACTTTCCATAATAATATGAGTTTAAAAACTATCCAGTTAGATCATAGGCGTCTATTCGCTGAGACGTTCGAAAACATACCATATTATTATGAGTCATGAACTTACCATAAGTATGAGTTTCAAGAACTCGCACCTACCTTATCATTCTCTATCTATCAAGTATTTACATGAGAAAAGATTCACCTTCTCCCATATACATCTTGATAGCGCGACCAATTCTAATGATTATCACTGTAATAAGCTAAGCAGTTATTACACCAAGCACAAATGTGACGAATGAGATTTTTGTAATTTTATTTTAATATTTATTGGATTAAATAAATATTTTTGATGATTTAATTATTAGATTAAATAATTAATTGATGCAATTGTGATAGATTAATTTAATTATATGTGTTATACTTATTAAATTAATGTGGAGAATATTTATTATTCAAGTATGTATTTATGTGAGCTTATTGAATTAAATGAAATATTTAATTAAGCATAATGTTATTTTAATTAATGTAATAATTAATTCGAGATTTAATAATTTGACATAATTAATAAATAAGAAATTTATTATGTGACGATGTGAATTAATGATAAATTATTATATTTTATTTAAATTAAATTAAATAAGATATTTGAATTATTGTGTAAGGGTGTGACACGATTTAAACTATAGAATAAGAGATTTATTAAATTAAATGATTTTGAACCAATTAAACCTAACCAAACGAAGCCTTATGGGGAGTTAATAACAGTTAGCCCATGATTGAGTTAACTGACCACTTTGCGTTCAGTTTCTTTTATAAAAGTTATATGTCTTCTTATTTTCTTTATTGTTCTAAGTCTAGCAAAGAAATACAGAGATAAATTGTCAGAGAAAATATTTAGAGATTGTGAAGGAGATTGAGTGTGAGGAATGGAAAAGCATCTAAGCCTACTAGTCTATACTCTACGCTCTGCGTAATTCCTTTAACCCAATTTTTATTACGTTGTTTAAGTTTTCAATAAAAATGGCTTTTATGTTCTGTAAAAGTTTTGTAGTGGAAAAGGGAGTAACAATTATGTGTTGATTACATGATAAATGTTATCAAATCGTATTTGATTATTTATATTGCATAAACCATATCATCAGTTTCATAAAACATGTCGTATATACTTTCTACAAAATTATAGAGTATAAAATATGGTCATATGGCCTTACGTACCAAATTTGATACGTCAATCATATGTTATATCATAAATTTATACTCATATATGATTATGCATGTTAAAACGAAGAAAACAAAACTTGATTGAACGGATTCGGTGTTATAACAAACCCGTAGTACTGATTTACATGTTTTGTTTTCAAAACCTTCAAGAACATCAAGAACAGTAAATTACTTGTGTTGATTTTGTTAATTATGTGTTTTAACATGTTAAAATCATGCTAGAAGGGTTAAGTAGTGATTGTATGTGTAGTATAATGTATGGGTATGTCTAAACTCGTGTAGAAATAATTTAATCGGAGAAAGCCATTGGCCATGTTACGCAATTTTTCACGAATTGCGAGCGATTCTTCGCCCATCGCTTCATTACAGCCAGCGTCGCGTTTTAATACCCGCCAAGCTTAGCACCACCGCTGTCCTTAACGCTAAGAGTCCGTCAAGAATAACTTGGCAAATGTACATAACGAAAAGCAAGTACATAGTGGCTCCACAAATACCACTCTCCAGAATGTTCAGAAACGAATTTTTTTAAAGTGTTCAAGTCCATGAATTAACCTAGTCTAATGAACATAAATATATGTTAGGAGTATAGTGAGATGTTAAAACAGATTATTAACTTGTCAATAACATAATTGCATGTGGATTTAATTATTGAATGCATAATTAGCTTATTATTCGTGAAATGTTTATTATGTGACAATAAGTGTGATAATTTGACTAAGTATAGTCATAACCAAAGTTTAGACAAAAGAATGAACTTATGATGATTAATTATATTATAATTAACTAGAGTTGTGAATGGAAATGATAAGTAGGATTAATTCAAGGAACGTGTTTAATTAACGTGTAATCTATGCACGAGGCAAGTTTCCTAACCCTACTTGTTATCATTATTCACGTTTATAAATTTCGTCGAGTAAATTCTCATTATTATTAACCATGGAACTGAAAGACTTGCCTTTACCGGCGTTTTACCAACACACTAATACTTCGCGTCTTTGCACAACCTACACTGTATGTGAGATTGATAATAAATAAAATCAATACTCAATCTCATGGTCAAATTTATTCTAAGACCTTACTTTATCTTATTATCCTTTATAATGTCTTTATAGACAACTATTTTATATGCAACTCGGTTTTATTTTTCATTTTCATCACCACACATGCTAGACTATCGCACTTGTAGTTTAATGTGCGTATATCACACCATTTTATTATACCACTTTGGTTTCAAAAATGCATATTCAACACATTGTTTACATGTTTAATTTTCCTTCATAAATCAAAAATTACCCTTTTTGATTTCTTTCCATTATTATTCTTGTATTATCATCTTTTCATACTTAGATATCCAATATTAGCCATTAGTTAGACACTTTGTATACCAAAGTTTAGAAAATACTATTACTCTTAGGCATTTTATCGAGCATGTTATGTGCACACATTAACTTATCTCAACTCTTGATCTTAAATGGTTAATTATGCATAGAATATGATACCATATATCTATACTCATTACATATGTCAAAACATATTTTTAATCATCAAAATATATCATCACCCAAAATCTTAATTCAAACAGAATTATAAAACTCATCTTCACAATTTCTTTAACAAAACGTTGTTTTCCTTTTTAACGTAACTCGTTCGTTACATGTCCGTTTTTGTTCCTTCTTATATAGAATTAACCCTTACTCAGTGTACTACAACCTCATCTAGGTCTTAAAGTCAGACCCTTATCCATCTAAACCAGATTATGTAATTCATCAACTAGTCAAGAAAATTTCATTTTCTAGACATCCTTACTAAACAATTTATTTCGGACATGATCCGGTCCATAAAATGGCTCAATATCGCGAATCTAGCTAGTAAACTTCCATATCTACAACGTTACAGTTTTAAGTTTCTTCATATTCAAAACACACGAATTTATATGAATTTTTCAAAGTCGATAAATCGTAATGCTTTTGATTTTCTGGATGATTATTTTCCTTGGACCACCTTACTAAAAGCAGACATTTCAAGAAATCTACAAAGAGTTTTCATGTGATTCCACTTTCAGAATATATCTTACTTCCATATCTTCGATTTGATATAAGGCTCACTTTCTAACTCATTATACCCAAAGAGGTATGAATTTCACAAGATATGTCCACAATTACTAAAAACCTACGAATTTGTTCTTTAAATTTTCTTTCCATTTCATTTTCTTTCTTGAATCCTCTTGTTTGATTCTTGATAATCCAAGATTAAACCAATACAAACAGATTAAGCATGATTTACTACCCTAGAACATAAATCTACCCAAAAAAATCAAGGATTAAATAAGAGTTTAGAAGTTACCTTCTTCTAGCTTTTTTTTCTCTTTTTTTTCTTCTTATTCTTCTTCTTCTTCTAGCTCATCTCAATTCCTCTATTTCTCTCTATTTCTCTCAATTTCTCAATACAACTTCTACATAACAATTATCTACATTATGAAGAACATAAAAATATAATTAAAACAAGGAATTTAGATATAACTTTATTAGTATGAATTTAAGAGAGAGATGAAAATGATGATGATGGAGCTTGTTTTATCTTATCCTACAACTCTCTCTAACTCTCTTTTTCTTTCTTTGGTTTGTTTTCTAAAACTAACATACTAACTTGTAGTATATACATATAATATACAATACTAGTAATATATAATATATGTAACTCCTAGTAATTATTAGATATACTAATTACTAGTTAATACATAGGTTACACCAATTTAAACTTGAAAAGCCTAAGATCATGTTTGACAAATACTCATTATTTTAATTAATCAATAGCTTAACATCAATCAATCTCATCAAATTGTCACATAATTATATTTACTTGATAATTATAATTTTGTGTAACAATCATCACATAACTCATCTAATTTAATTATCTCAATTAAATTAGAACTATAACATAAAATTATTATATTAATTAAATTAAATACTAAATATTCATTTAATTAATCTTCTACATTAATTACATTACTCTATAATCAAAACAAAATTTATTTATTTAACTCGATAAATAATTCAATTAAATATTTATATATATTAAAATTAATATATAACATTCTCTTCACATCAATTCACATATTCTACAATATATGACATACACATACTCACACCCAACATATCTCATAAATAATACTTTTATTTATAAAATTCTCATTTATAATTTCTAAAAATGCGGGATGTCACATCCTTCCCTCCTTATAAGGATTCCGTCCTCTAATCACCAAACCCTACCTTACTCGGGTTTTCCTCAAATCTATTCATTGAATAACTTCAACACATTACCTTAATATAGGTTTTATATTTTCTACTCTCACCATTCTTGATAATAAATTCTTATAAGTTTTATTTCATAATATTTACTTAGACTCAATTATATTTGAGTATTACATATTCTTTGACTAGTTCATTATCTTTCTCTAAGGATCATTATCATATATTATATGATCAAACTCTCGGGACATTACATTCACCCCTTCTTCTAAAATTTAGTCCTCAATTTTTTTTATTTATTTATTAATCTTTATTCATTCAATCTATCAAAGTAGATTTTTACGTCACTACTTCATTCATTCATTTGGTTTCTATAACCACTTTCTTTCCACAAACATCATTCTACAATTATTAAACTTTTCTATTAAAAGTTTTACATTATTCTTTGATAACTCACATCCTTCTCACTTCAAAATTTCTTTTCTCACTTATTCAACATATCCATCATTCGATTATAGCATTTACGACTTACTTCTTTCTAAGGAATACTTTCCTTTTTCACTTCCATCTTGCGAATAACAAGAATCCTCCACAATTGTTCAATAATTGGGAAGTAGTATGAATAACTTCGAGAATTTAAAAGATTCCAAATCATCTTTGAGGTCACAAGACCATGAACTCTATTCTCTAGGTTTAATAGTGCTTCACCCCGGTTCTTCACACTTTAAACCCTCTTTGGCGAGAATGTTTATCAATCACAAAGGCCCAAAAACACCCTCATAAAGTACTCTGGGTGATCAACCTATTGTACATGTATTGTATACAAACATTTAGTATGAAAGTATAAAACTAAAAGCGCAACCCCTAATAATAGGGTTGTTCATCTCGACTTTTCAACATCTGAATCCACTTTTAAAATAATTTGGTTTGGCATAACTTCTCGAAACTCTTGAATTTCATGAACATCTTTCAATATTTGTCTAAATTTGAATCAAATAGCATAGACCTCTACAACAATTCGGACATCAACCAAAATATACATATACATACATACATATGTATTCTCATATCTCAAAGAAATCTCAAAAATCTTTTTATGACGTCATGATCTGCACTGTATTTACGATCAGTTGAGGATTCCGTCATTTGGTGATTTTATCATACTACATCATACCATAGTGGTTTGTGATCCTTAGATCACATCCACACTAGGTATCTTGCATTGATGACTCCATCGTTTTATCATCTTTGCACGGGTTATATGATGCATTAATGATATAAAATACATTTTGATATATTGCAAATCATTTTTGTCTAGCCAAAACAATTAGCATGAACATCTGAATAACGATATTGTTGTTAAAACTCATTGGTTCCATCATTTGATCCAATGTTTTCAAGAAAATAGAAGTGTAAACATCGTACGAAGTCGATAAATTTGAAAGTCTAGCATAGCTAGTAGATTTAGAATACATATGCTTCCACCATCAACTCCACTTTACGTAATGATCCATTGCTTAAAAGATCTATCTATTCTATCATCCTCAATACTCCATTCATAACTTAATTATACCCCGAGTTCATCAAACTTACCGCACATTGGAAGTTCGGGACTTGCCACAATAATATGAGTTTAAGAACTTATCTAGTCGGACCATAGGCGTCCATTCATTTGAGGGTTCAAAACATAACATATTATTATGAGTCACAACTTACCATATGCATTAGTTTTAAGAACCGCGCCTAATCCTAATAATATTTGTCTAATCTTAATAGTTTCTAACTACCAAACATACACATGAGAAAAAAATCACTTTTTTGCCACATATTCATAGATAGCGCGACACCAACATTCCAATGATTATCAATATGATAAACTGAGTGCAAGAACAAATCCCTCGCCCATACAAATATTTGTACAACTCAGCCATCACATGAGTCCTCAATTGAAATCCCACCTAACTCTATCTTACTCTTAACTTGCTCTTTTGCTCGTCTGAGATTCCTCGTATCACATTATCTATAACTCCTCATGAGTTATCTCGTACTTTTTCATAGTACACCATCTTCATAGCATTAAGCTATAATTATTCAAACATTATAGACCATCTTTCTTTTATAACTTAAACAGACCACGTCGTGATCTTATTCTATAATCATCTCCTTAAAATTCTTTTCTTAACTTTCGTGATCGTTTTTGTTTATGATCCTCTTTCTTTCTCTTTTTCATCATTTACGACATTATTAGATTATCTTGGCTTTTGGAGTTAGGAAACTCCCATTTCTTATCTTTATATCTCTTGAAGATTCTTCTTTGAATCTTCTTGTTTATATAACAATTCTTCCTTTAAAAATTTCTAACTTCATTTACATTGCTCGACATTTCATTCAAGTTCTACACTTTCATCATACGTATCCACTTTCTATACTTGGTACACATCGAGTCTCTACCGGTTTCAATATAGTGCATTTGGTGGTTTCCCACAAACAACCAACAAACTAGGTTCAGAGTTGCTGGTTGTATATACCTCCGCTCTATGAAGGAATCGTTTAGCCCGGATACCATACATCAACTACGAAAAGAGTACAATTGCACCACTTAGATATAACTCTCTATTCTTAACTTCTTTATCATTCTCTTTTTTTATAGACATTGTCTATTTATTATCACCTTACATCCTTATTATTGGGTTAGGTAACCCCACATTCATATTCCTTATAACTTTCTGCGAGATTCTTCTTTGAATCCTTTCACATGAAGTTTAATCCCTTATTATTCAAACTCTATTTGAGCTTATTAGTTCCTTATTTTCACCTCTCTTCTCTAAGGTTATAGCCTAAGGTACTCTTACCTAAGGTTTCTAACCTATCGACTTTGATACCAAGCTATATGCGACCCCAAAATTCATACAATTTAATTCTCAACTTTGGTGGTTAATAACACATCTACCTTACGATTTTACATCATTATTCGATGCTAAACATTATAAAATCTGAAATAATTTAAACTTTTATGTCTTCTTACTTTAATTCCACAGAATCAAACCTTTATCATCTACATGTCTTTGAATCAATCTTATTTTATGATTCACTTTATCAACATTTATTATATAAAATTTTACATTTCAATCAGATAACCTTTACATATCGAGATAACTCTAACTTTAGCTTTACAACTCAACATAAAATTATACATCATCATAAAACATTTAGTACATCTCATGAATCTTAATCATGGTATAAAGAAATAACAACTTTTGTTAAAATATTAATCTCAAGTGTATTATTTACGATCCACGTCATTCAAGTAGCACATAGTGTTACCTTGATCCTTGACACAAAAAAATGGTTATTTGCAAGGTTGAGCTCGAACAACCAAACAAAATCTAACGATTTTTCATGCATCACAAAGCACATAATAACATGCTCAACATATAAGAATAATCATAAAACAAACATAGCATACATGTTGTAGTTCACATAACAACTATAAAGATTGAGTTCCTTACTCGATCATCATTCATAACTCAATCATCATAGTCATAGATTGACTTTCACATTTCATACTTTTGATATATACAATACATCATACACTAAAATTTTAAAGCGGTTCATCATCAAGTTCACATAGCAAAAAGGCGAAAAGACTTGCCTTTCTTAGGCGTTTTACCAACACGCTAATACTTTGCGTCCTTGCACTGACCTACAACATGTATGTGAGATTGATAATAAATAAAATCAATACTCAATCTCATGGTCAAATTTATTCTAAGACCTTACTTTATCTTATTATCCTTTATAATGTCTTTATAGACATCTAACTATTTTATATCTGAACTCGGTTTTATTTTTCATTTTCATCACCACACATGCTTTAGACTATCACACTTGTAGTTTAATGTGCGTATATCACACCATTTTATTATACCACTTTGGTTTCAAAAATGCATATTCAACACATTGTTTACATGTTTAATTTTCCTTCATAAATCAAAAATTACCCTTTTGATTTCTTTCCATTATTATTCTTGTATTATCATCTTTTCATACTTAGATATCAATATTAGCCATTAGTTAGACACTTTGTATACCAAAGTTTAGAAAACACTATTACTCTTAGGCATTTTATCGAGCACGTTATGTGCACACATTAACTTATCTCAACTCTTGATCTTAAATGGTTAATTATGCATAGAATATGATAACACATATCTATACTCATTACATATGTCAAAACATATTTTTAATCATCAAAATATATCATCACCCAAAATCTTAATTGAAGCGAATTATAAAACTCATCTTCACAATTTCTTTAACAAAAGCGTTGTTTTTTTGTTTTTTAACGTAACTCGTTAGTTACATGTCCATTTTGTTCCTTCTTATATAGAATTAACCCTTACTCGATGTACTACAACCTCATCTAGGCCTTAAAAGTCAGACCCTTATCCATCTAAACAGATACGTAATTCATCAACTAGTCTAGAAAATTTCATTTTTTACGGACATCCTTACTAAACAATTTATTTGGACATGATCCGGTCCATAAAATGGCTCAATCTCGCGATCTAGCTAGTAAACTTCCATATCTACAACTTTGCGGGTTTTTTAAGTTTCTTGATTCAAAACACACGAATTTATATGAATTTTTCAAAATCGAAACCAAGTAATAGTTTTGATTTTACGGATGATTATTTTCCCTTGGACCGACCTTACTAAAGCAGACATTGCAAGAAATCTACAAAGAGTTTTCATGTGATTCCACTTTCAAAATATATCTTACTTCCATATCTTGATTTGATATAAGGCTCACTTTCTAACTCATTATACCCAAAGAGGTATGAATTTCACAAGATATGTCCACAATTACTAAAAACCTCTGATTTTGTTCTTCAAATTTTCTTTCCATTTCATTTTCTTTCTTGAATCCTCTTGTTTGATTCTTGATAATCCAAGATTAAACCAATACAAACAGATTAAGCATGATCTACTACCTAGAACATAAATCTACCCAAAAAAAATCAAGGATTAAATAAGAGTTTAGAAGTTACCTTCTTACAGCTTTTTTTTTTTCTTCTTCTTCTTCTTCTTCTTCTTCTTCTTCTTCATCATCTCAATTCCTCTATTTCTCTCTATCTCTCTCATTTCTCAATACAACTTCTACATAACAATTATCTACATTATGAAGAACATAAAAATATAATTAAAACAAGGAATTTAGATTATAACTTTATTAGTATGAATTTAAGAGAGAGATGAAGATGATGATGATGATGGGACTTGTTTTGTCTTCTCAAAGCTTTCCCTTCTTCTTCTTTTTTTCTTCCTCTTCTTCTTCTCTCTACTGACTCTCTCTAACTCTCTTCTTCTTTCTTTGGTTTGTTTTCTAAAACTAACATACTAACTTGTAGTATATACATATAATATACAGTACTAGTAATATATAATATATGTAACTCCTAGTAATTATTAGATATACTAATTACTAGTTAATACATAGGTTACACCAATTTGAACTTGAAAAGCCTAAGACCATGTTTGGCAAATACTCATTATTTTAATTAATCAATAGCTTAACATCAATCAATCTCATCAAATTGTCACATAATTATATTTACTTGTTAATTATAATTTTGTGTAACAATCATCACATAACTCATCTAATTTAATTATCTCAATTAAATTAGAACTATAACTTATAAAATTATTATATTAATTAAATTAAATACTAAATATTCATTTAATTAATCTACTACACTTAATTACATTACTCTATAATCAAAACAAAATTTATTTATTTAACTTAAATCGATAAATAATTCAATTAAATATTTATATATATTAAAATTAATATATAACATTCTCTTCACATCAATTCACATATTCTTCAATATATGACATACATACTCACACGCTTAACATATCTCATAAATAATACTTTTATTTATAAAATTCTCATTTATAATTTCTAAAAATGCAGGATGTCATTCCTCTACCTTTTTCATACACATCCCGTCTGGGGCTAGAATCATTAAGACATACTTAACAATTAATAACGGTTCATGTATAAACAGAACATACTTGTATTGAAACGTACTCAATCACGTAATTCAGTTCATATCATAGAAACAATCAAGTGTTCACATTGTAGTTCAAGGCCTCGTACGTTCTACCACCTTGTACAAATATCGCACATTCGCACATAGACAGAACTTCTCAAGTTCAACATCTGAGAAGTTTAAGAAACTAGCATTCATTTAAAATATGAATAAAGTTAGGAAACTTGCCTTTAACCCATTACGACTTACATTTGAATCGCTTTCATTCCAATTCCTATATAACACATAAGGAGAAAACATAAACACCAATTAGTCATATATTGAACTTACGCATTGGTTTACTTAACTTTACTTCTTAGGGTTCACGTTCTTGCAATATAAGTTTATGCGACTAACTTTCTTTACCAGTTTACGGCTTTATGACATACAGAGATGTCTTACTCATACGTTCATCATCTTGGATGATTTATATTCTTATCTTCTTCTTATAACTTCTCTAAGACTCAGCACATATCGTATTTATCTAATTTAAATACCACAATATTCTAATATCATTAATATTTATTTAATATTAAATATTAATAAAATACATGCCAAAATATTATAATATATTTATAATATCTCATAGTATTTTAATACTTTATTATTTCCTTTAAATGTTTTTAAAGTAATTAAAAACATTATTCAATAACTCATTATTAATATAAATACCACATTATTCTCTTTATCATTAATATTTATTTAATAGTAAATATTAATGAGAATCATAACATAATATTATAATATATTTATAATATATCAAAGTATTTTTAATACCTTAAAATCATATCTATATGATTTTTAAACACTTAAATCCATTATCCAATAATTAAGTTTAATATTAAAATATCACTATTTCATAACAAAATATCAAAAGTTATATTTTATAACTTAAAATATTTTTATAACACTTAAATCATTTTTATATGATTTTTAAAACATTAATTCTATTTTTCCACAATTTATTTAATATATTTATTAAATAAATTAATTATCATTAATATTAATTAATTAATGAAATTCCTCACAAAATATTAAAAGTCACTAAAAATAACTTAAAATATTTTCTTTTACCATAATATAATTTTTCATGATTTTCATATATTAAAATCATTTTTAAATAATTTATTTAATATTATAATTAAATAAATTAAAAACCATTTATATTATAAAAATATAAAATATTTATGAAATATACTCAAAATAGTTAAAAACTAATTTTCAGACTTTAGAATAATTTTTAGGAATTTATTTTGTATTTTTAATAATTAAAAACTATTTTTATCTATTTATATATTAAAATAGTTATTTTCCAAAACTAACTGTCGCTATAGGGGCTTTTGGCGACGAATCCGTCACTGTTGGTGTTCTTGGCCAAACCCAGATCTTCATCGCCAGTTATCAAGTGGGCATGTTTGACCGGTGATAGATCTTTGATCAAAAGGTTTCTAGGCTTGCGAAAGGGTTAGGAATGTAGTGCTTATGTAATGCTACAACCTTAAATCAATATCATGGCTAACATATAACAAATCAGCAATATCTAAGCCTTTGAATTTCTTGTGAGAGTTGTTCTTCATTTCTGGGTTTTTCAGAAATGAAGAACAGTTCGTACTGCCTCCTTTGAAGCTTCATAACTTGGAATCTGGGTCTGTTTTGGGTGATGTATAGGTTCCATCAAGTAGTTCATATACCAGGTAACAATTATCAAACACTATTATAGCATTTTATCAAAACATATGTGAGATCTAATACGGTCAAACCACGCTAGAAAGTTCGGCTCTTGAAGGTACTGGGTTTCTCAGAAACCTTCATAAGGCGAAACGGTCAACGCACTTTGACCTTGTTTAATTTCTACACTGATCATGATCTGAGTAATCTGATTGCTTTCATATGTAGTCTGAATGACATGCTACAAAGATCCACCAACAACATGACCTAACTACTAACACACAGCAAGATCAAGACCCTGCAAAGTAATCGCCGAGAAAATCGGGTTTCTAGGTTACCCGAAACCGATTTAAATGGAACTATCAACGGGTTTTAACCACTGATAACTTTTAATCTACACTTGATCTGGACTTGATTCAAGTTCTAGATCAAAGTCCTTACAACATACTACAAGTACAAACTTTTAAAACACAAAAACCATTAACAGATAAATATCTAAGGCCTTTGACATTTGACTGTCAGGCCACTTTTTAGGGTTCTAAGTCAGTTTTAAAAAAAACTTGATTTCGTGCATCTACATGATATGGATCCATGATCTAATAACCCAGATCATTAAAAGACACCCTATTACATAACTTTAACCAACCAATTACAACATCAAACATCAGATCATAAGATTTCAAAATTTTAGAGTTTTTTAGGCTTTGATCTTTGATTTATGTCCCTTGAATCTGTTATTTGATTGCTAAAGCTTGATCATGGCTTGGTTTCTTACTCTTTCTCACTCTAAGTCCCGAAATTTATGAGAGAGAATGCTTAGGTGAATAATGAAAATTAAAGTGTGCATTTTCTCTTTCTTAATCTATGTAAATGGCATGATTCAATGTATGGAGCTTATCTAGATGGCTGATTTCAGTGTTTGTAGCACAAGGCTAGGGCTAGGGTTGGTTCACCAACTCACTTTAGGTCTAGATATACAAGTTATGTTAAATAATGCAATAAGGGTATTAAGGTCATTTTGCACACAAATTTAATGGCATACTTGTTAATTGTCCAAACCCTTAGGGTTTAGGGTTTAAATCTTAGGGTTTAGGGTTTAACTGTAACGCCTGAGAAAATTGGATTTTTAGGAGAATTAAAATTTTATTTAATTATGTGGATTAAATGAATTTAATTGATTATTTATGAGAGCAAGCTAATTGGAGGTCGTTCTATGACCTAAACATATCAGAACGTCGTAGTATTTATGCTACGTGGTAGAATTAAAGTGTTTGAATTTCTAAGACGAAAATAAAAGCTTTCCGAGAAAAATTCTGAAAAACATTATTCACGCATTTCTGCTCGGGAATTATTTTTGAACTTCCGAGAAATACGTAACAATAGAATATCGAGCTGAGATGGAATATCCAATAATATTTCAGTTATGGAAAATGTAATATTTCGCCTGTGAACTTAATTTGAGAACGTTAGGAAAATAAAGCGTTAAGAAGTTAGGGTAATAATTGTATGATAAGTAAATTGTGCGAGGTAGAATATACGAGTATGATACGAGGTATTATACGAGTATGTATGAATGATGGTATATCGTATATCATGAATTAATATACGAGTTAGGATACGAGAATTATACGTAAAGTATATGTCCTAAGGCTTTAAGCCAAATGTATTGAATTTGTAGGATTGTGTAGGATATATTAAAGTCCAACGAGAATTGACAAAGCCCAAATATAAGCATGGTTAAGTCCAATAGAAATTAAGGAGAGCAAGCCCAAGTATATGTAATGAGAAGCCCAAAGTGAATTAATGTAAGCCCAAATTATAAGTAAGCTAATTAAACCTTAAGCCCAAAAAATTAATTTAATGGATAAGTGTTATGGTGAGCAAGTAATGTGACTTAATGGCTAAGATGAGTGGTGAGCAAGTGTTTTGATGGCCAAGCAAAAAGTTTGGAGGCCAAGTTTACTTAGGGGCAAAGTAATGAATAGTAAGGAGGTGTATTAAGGAGGTGGAATGGCCTAAAGACTAAACTACCCTAACCTAGCAAGTCCTATAAATAGCAAGCTTCCATTTCATTTGTTAGTTGTTAGTTTTTCATCCAACAACTTATAAGTTGAGAGCTTAGTGGCTTGAGAGAAAAAGCTAGAAAAAACTATAGTTCGTAGTTCAAGAAACAAGAAGAAGGAGTAGCAAGAGAACATCAAGGGTAAGCAATCCTAAGCAATGAATCTCTTTCTCTTCCATTGTTAGAGAAGGGGGTATTGGTAGAACTAGTATGCTAAAGAATGATAAATCAAAGGGCTTAAGTCTAAATAAGTCGTGTAAGTCATGAATAAGTAATTTAATCATAAATAAGTTATGAACTTATAATGAACGGATATGAACTTGTAACATGTTTATACAAATGAAGTTAGTATGATAATAAGAAGCAAGAATAATGGTTAGAAGTCATTAACCATAATAAGTTATATGAAAAGAAGACATAAGTCATGAGTAATGAAAATATAAGTAATTTATATTTTTATAAGTTATAAACTCACAACGAACTAGTAATAACTTATCATGTTTATAAGTTAATGAAGCATGCATGTCAAGATGTTAATATAATGGATTGAATCCAATTGAAATGGTTTAAAAATCTCAAGTAACGAAGTTTTGCCGGAATTAACACGATTGGACGATAATCGTCGAATTCGTGAAATTCTTAGAATGGAAGTCGAATTTTGATATTGAGCTTGGAAACGTTGGTTTCCAATGGAGACAAGTCTTATTTGGCATTATAGAGTTGCGGACTCAAAAATGGCCTGATTTCGACTTAGAACGAAGAAACGAGCATTGAACATTCACGAACGTTTATCGTTTTCGTTAAAAATGGATTAATAGGTGGAATTTTAGCAAACGAAGTCGAATAGATAAAATTCTTGCATGAACACGTAGAATATGTAATTTGTGAACCGTAGGCTCTTGAACGAGCCAATTTGGACTTATAACGAAGAAGTTAGGAGCTCGAGAATCTCACTTAAAAGAAAATCTGTCAAAATTGTCTAATACACGAGTAGTTGGTAGCCTTTGATACGACTCAAGGCGAGGAATTATCGTAAGACCAGAAGTGAGACCGGACCTTAGCCCCTGTTAACTGGAGCCGCAGCGCGACCAATTACACTAAGCATGGTGCCGCAGTGCCGTCACCGAAATTTAGGAACCAAGAGGAGAAGCTGGCGCAGCAGCGCCTGCACTAGGTCATGCACATTAATAAAAGATTACAAGTAAGGAAATAAAGATAAGTGATTAGTAATGAACTAATACATTAATAAACATAATGTAGCATCATTGTAAACCTTAAGTAATACACTAAAGGTTAAAGATAATTTGGATTTGAACATAAATGGTATGCAATGAATATACTTAACCAATGCCGATTAAGTGTCAAGATAATAACGTAAGGACGTTAGTATGCCGTGAGGAAGGATAATTAACTCGAACTGAGTTGTATTAATGAAATAATTTCGGTTAAGTTATAAAAGAGAATGAAGTTGGTAAGAACGATGTAAAAGAACGACGGCAAGCCGGAACCAACAAATAACAAATTTAATACGGGATTAGATTGAGAAGAAGGGTAAGATTCTTTAGGAACTACGTATGTTCATTCATGACCTAATGTGGTATGTTATGTAATTATGTATTGTAGAGACCGTAAAGACTCAAAGGAAATGTAATTTTACTATAGCAGACGCTGAAGGCAAGTTTTTCTAAACGCTTGTCTAACCTTCGTGTTAGCCAGGTTTTCAAATGATTCAAGTTATGAGATGCATGTATGGTTTTAAAGAAAGAGTCGATGCCAGTTTTAACTTGGCTAGACTAATCTTTATAGATTGATTGAATTGTTTACAAGTCTTTCAATATAGAATTGCTAACGCTATCCTACGCCAACTGTTTGGTACGAATTCAAGGTAAGCATGTATATGAATAAACAAATGTATTTTTCATCGAGTATTCAATGGGCACGTGAGGTTGCCACAACTTAAACGTACACACATTTAATGGATGTAGTGTTGATCAACATAGAGTACTATAGGCTGATCACCTAGAAGTGCTCGTAAGATATGCCGGACTTACGGACTTCGTGTCGGGTTGTCCTTTTCAAAGAAATTGTGAAACGCTCATGGTCTTGGACCAAAATTGATATTTTACTGAATATTGTTATTGTAAAACGTTTTGAAGGAAAAGGAATGCTATTTTGAGTTATTGATAGTACTTCGTAACTACTATCCAGTTATTGAAGATATACGATTCCTATGTTTCAAGCATGCTTTTAAAATGAAATTGTTGTACTTGCTGAGCTTGTTATGCTCACTCTTGCTTGAACCATATGAATGCAGTTTAGACTGAATGGACTGAAGAATTCGTCAAGGATAAAGCGAAGGCTAAAACAAACTTGTAGATTACTCATGTAATAGTATAGGTTTGTAATGATAATATTTGATATTATGACAAGAACAAATGTAACGGTTATAAAGAACCTGAGGAATGGTAGTATTGTTTTGGAATATATATATAAGACATACTCGTTCTTTTGAGGAATTTCAATTGAATGTTTGTGTGAACTGTAGCACCGTGGAGCACCATATGTCGGGTTGGAAGAGACCCGGATTTGGGGGCATCACAGGTTGGTATCAAAGCATTAGGTTATAAAACTTAAGGGGAGAAGAACCTTAGGCTAATAACCTTGTTAAGGAAGAGAAGTCCGAATGAAGTAAACTCGAGCTTTACTTGAGTTGAATGAGTCAATAAGGTATTGAGGAAACTCAGTACCGAAAGATTTAAAAGATGGAAAGTAACCCTAAATAAATTAAATGTGATTGTGCTTATACTATTATGTGTTATGTACTAATCAACATGTTATGTGTTATTGTAGGATGTCGATCAATAGCTTGATGTATAGAGATATACATACAGTGAGTGAAGAGCTTGTGAACCGAGTAGAGCTTGTACCCATGCCAGTGGCGGAGGTACCAATAGTGATTCTAGAGGAGTCGGAGGCAGAGGAGTACTTTTCTGAGGAAAACTACTCTGAGGGAGATATAGATATAGCATCATACCTTAGTACAATGAACGATGTGGAGGAAGGAATGGAGGTAAAATCGGTTACTACGGTGGTACCTCCACTAGAGTCATCACCTCAAGATGTAATGAAATCATTATATTTGGCAGAGCTTGACAAAAATGTGCAACTCGAAATGCAGTTAAGTGTAAATGTAATGAAGAGATTAGTGTTCTTTATATAGCGAAGGAGTTTGCAGAAGAAGATTTTGAGTCAGAGCATGATGAGAAGGTGCTCATGATAAATAAGGCTAGGGATTTTAAGAAGGAGGCCGATGAGCTTCAGAGGGAACTGGGGAGAAGGACCTAAGATAAAGACATGATGTCTTACATCCATGAGAGTGCTCATAAGGATTTCAAGCTGAAAGTTGCTTGTTATTCCAATGAGTCAGGACAGACTCGACATACTATTAATCGAGATATTGTAGCGGCAATTGCGAATGAGAAACACGAGGATGGTGTTATGCATTATTAGAAGTCTAGAGTTATTAATATGTGTGTAGTGACGTAAAACCCTCTTTTGTATAAAAGGGTAGTCTTTTTGTAAATCCCAACTTTTGTGAAGTTCAATTGCGGGATAGAAATGTAATAGCTTTTGGCTATGAAAACAAATTGTAAATAGCTTCAAACTATGAAGAAGCATATAAATATAATGAAGTTTTCATTTAATATGATTTGTTATTGTATGAGTTGGTATGTGGCGAATAATAACGAAGTAAGTAAATAGATAATAATAAAATTCTATTGATTTAATCTGAAAAATGCCGCCAGGGAGAAGATAACGTAATCAAGAAGCGGAATCACATAAAGAAAACCAAGGGTATTAAAACAACCCTATGCAAGAGTTCGTTAATTTATTAACGACTGCATTTAACCAAACCGGGGTTAGAGAAACTGCGAAAACCTAGAATAGTCAGAACGACTACCTTTAAAGAGTTTAAAAGCGTAGTTCCACCGGAGTTCAAAGGAACGACGGACCCAATAGATGCCCAGACAGGGGTAAAAGAATTAGAGAAGGAGTTTTGTTATTACAAACGTAGGTGAGGCGCAAAAGATTCCTTTTACAACATACATGACAAAAGGGGAAGCCAACCTTTGGTGGGAGGCTCACCATGGTGGGGCTAGAACAGATGCGGTAACATGGGAACAATTCAAGAAGGTTTTCCTCAAGAATTTTTTTCCCAACAAGTATGCAAGGGAGGATGGAGGTTAAGTTCTTGGAACTTAAACTAGGGGACATAACGGTTCCCCAGTATGCGTCCAAATTCAATAAATTGGCAAGGTTGGCTCCACACCAAGTGGACACTGAGGAGATGAAGGTTTGTAGGTTTGAGCAGGGCCTGAAACCTTGGCTCTATAGTGGGATGTCGGTGTTCCAGAGGGTTTCCTATGGGACCATTCTAGAGAAGGTAATTATAGTAGAGGATGGTAGTGAGGCGTTGACTCAATACCACAAAGAGGGAAAGAATGAGAGCAAGGGAGAGGGACGAACCAAGACAGAGAATACCAGTAATAGTGGCAGTATATATAAAAAAAAGAAAGAATGTTTAACTCCGGGAAGACTGGAGTGAGACAAAGGGATCCTAAGCGTAGGATCGGAGCGTATAAAACATGTGGAAAGTCTCATCTAGGAGTCTGTCTGGAAGGGATTATAAGTACCTTTAAACATTAAGGTAGAGGAGGAGGAAATAACTTTCGTTAATTATATTTGTGGAAATCATTTCATGGATAATAAAGGTAAGTAATTTTGGGTAGATAAGTACGGTTAATGTTGAGAGAATTTGAAGAAACTCTCGGTAGGAATGAGTTAAGTAACCATAGAACTTTAATAAATTGTTAGAATAAAAGTATGAATCTTTGGATTTCTAAGAAAACCCAAGGTGGTAATTTACAATAATAAAGCACTGAGACGCTATTGTCGTCTAACCTTGACGTAAGTTAGTAGGATGTTAAGTATGAGGATGAGTCGTTGTGGTTGCGTATCTACTGTTGTAATAGGAATGAATTAGCGGTTAAGAATAAATATCCATGGCCCAAGATCGATGATCTATTTGATCAGTTGAAAGGGGCAAATAATTTTTCTAAAAAAAAAGAGATTTGTGTACGTGGTATAGTCTGTTGCCTCTTTTTTTTACGACTAACAAAAGAGCTCTAACTCATCATGCAAGCATACATGCGTCAACAAATGTCTGAGCAAGTAAAGTATCGATCCCACAGAGAAAGTTGTTTAACTTAAACTACTATTCATTAATTAAATCACTATATTTATATGCTCACACTATGGATTAAACTTGGTTGATTCTTGAATTGCAAATAACAACTAAAATAATATAAGCGATATAATAAATGATATTGGAACTAATGGGATTCTAACTTCATTTACTATTTCATTCAATCGCCACTATCATGCACGACTTGTTCACATATCATAGGAAAGTAGCCAAGAGCACTAAAAGAGTATTAGCCATTTTTCAATGCACTAAGACCTACTTACCAACATCCACAGATGATAGACTACTATGTAATCATCAATATAACCAACATCACTATATGTCTATGTGAAATTGCAACTATATTGATTTTAAGTTCAAGCTCTTATCTTAACTTATACGGTGAAATAATATATGTCTATCTGGTTCACGAAATACATAAGCCATATAACACAGCCCTATATACGTATACTATCATGATTACAGTCCATATTTGCATGTTCATTGTCAATTCCATACAAATCTTTGAAGCGAATGGTGATCAAGCATTCATGTATGCAAAACAATCATGAGCGGACATCCCATATAATATGCAAAAACAACCCGACATTTAAGTATGCAATCAAACTACATAATAAAATCCGTTAGAATCCCATAATGGAGTTTAGTTCATGGTGAACCAAAAGCCATTATGGGATCAAAGTTAAACATGATCAATAAGCAACAATTGAAAGATGAAAGATGAAACTATCAAACCCAATTCTTTGAATACACATCAATATTCAATCCTCATAAGATTCGGCAAAAACTAATATTAATAATCCGCTCTAAATAGAAAATCCCAAGAAGGAGGAGTGGAAAGTAGAGTTATAGCCTCCTTCTACGTTGGAATCCTCTCTAGAGTAAAAACCCTAATTACGATCTAAAGATCGTGAAAAACTAATAAAATGTCGAATGATACCCACGACACGATCGAGAATCGTTTTAAATCAATTACAACCTTTAAAATTTGGAAATAAAATAAAACACATCAATGACATCGGACATCGCGCGCGGCGTAGCGCGCTCTTCGACATAATAGTCTCGTGGCGAGAGACTTGCGATGAGTTCATATGGTTGGTTTGCTCTCTCGCGCGGCGCTCCATCCATAGGCTTGTCTTTCTCGCGGCCGCGAGACTTGCAGTAACATCCAAGATCTGGTTGGGTGATCGCGGTATGTCGTCTTCAAGTCTATTTTGCCTTGGCGGGCTTGAAATCTGCGAGCACGGTTTACTTTTTCCTCTCTTTTGCTTGCTTTGCTCGGTTATGCTTTATCTCCTTGCACCAATGCACCTTCATGCCATGCATATCCCATCCTTTTACCTCGTTTCAAGCATCCATTTGCCTTATGCTCCATAACACCACCAAAACAGGCCGATTCCTGCACTTATTCACCAAAAGGAGTTTTAAGTACGTGCAATGCAAATTAACATGAAATGCAGCTAAAATAGACTAAAATGTACTTGAGATGGGCATAGTTCGCATGAATTGGTACTCCAGAAGTAGGTAAAAAATCCTACTTATCAAATACCCCAAAACTTGAACCATTGCTTGCCCTCAAGCAATGCATACTAATGAATAATGAATGATGCAACTACATTACTATGCACTTAATTCTCACATTGTCCCAACCATTATATATATTTAGTCCAATTTGCCTCAGCGAAGTTTTTTCTAGATTTGAGAATACAAATTCAAACCAAAGCTATGGGCATAATGTCATATCTCAAATAATTCACCAATGCTTTATCTGAGATGTTGTGTGTGTGTGTTGTGTTAAGCCCGATACTTGATTTAGATGTAGAATGCTCATGCTATCTTGCTCAAACCGGAAAAAATTATAGCATTAATCAAGACTTATGTTTATATATGTGACTTGAACTATTCCAACATCTTAAAATAAACTAAGGTTCAACAATGAGTTTATTTTTTTATTCTACTCACGAGTGAATTTTACTCTTTCTCGCGGTGTTTATTGCTATTTTTCTTTTCTTTTCTTTTTTTTCACATGATTGTGCAATGTCTTACTCCATTAGGCACTGCTTTACCCCTTAGCGAGCTTTAGACCAATGACTCCCGGACCATGAAAGACCTTAGGGCGCTAGGTGTAGAGACAATCCCCTCGGTATACTTACTCAAGTAGCGAGGGGCCCCGAAAATAAGACTAGCCATGCTATTTCTACTTTTTTTTTTTATACACACAGATACCCATGTTTTCCCGAGTTTAAAAATCGATGTTTTATCTGATCTCAAACCACTTTTCACATATTTCTCTTTTTAACACTACATTTTTTCGTCGAAAGCAAAACACACGTGTTTCTTATACCTACAAGTACTTGTGAACCCATTTGTGCAAACCGAGAGCATGTATACAACATTATGAATTTACGTTGTATAAAACGTTATAACTTTCATTTCAAGTTATCCAAAATATTGAAATTCATTTAAAAACTTCACTTTCATCATTGGCTAGACAAATTTTTTTTTCTAAGCAGCAAGAAGTGTGAGAGTAAGCAACATGCAACTATGTGCTAAAATGTAAAACTAAACATGCACATAAAAATTAAACTAATCATGCAAAACTATATGAATTATGTAAAACTAATCATGCAAAACTAATAATAATAAAAAAAACTAACTACTACTACCCCCATACCCCCACTTAAAATATTCAATGTCCCATTGAATGAAGGTAAAAGGTATGAAAACTCCCCTAATTATCGGTGGTGCCACCCTCCTCGGGTGGTGAGTCCGAGTGGTGGATATGGTCTTTCTTTGTTCCAAAATTGAGGCCATTCTTGTGTTGTTCCTTGTTGCATGCAAAATTGACTTGGCTAGAGCCCTTGTGAGTCCCATCGCAAATGTGCCCAAATTTGTCATACATGGCATCGACCTTGCGCTCCAACCTTGGAGTCGATCGATCGCCATAGGTAACGCAGCGTGTGCGTGGGCGGGCCCACTTCATCATTTGCGGGGGTTGTTGTTGTTCGGAGAAATGGATGAAGGATGAATCCTAGTCCTCGTGGATCTTGATACACCACCACATCCACTCCTTGAAATTCACAATAGTAGCATGATTGATTACATGGTGTGAAATCTTTGCGGTGGCTCATTATGCCATTAGATTCCTTGTTGAGTCTGAGCATGGCTATCAGCGGATGCATCTGGAATAGTCCCATTTCTATTCCCACATATAATTCATCATGTTTACGTGGATTAACGGTAGATATCGATGTATTTCCTTTGATGATTCCCCACAAAATAATCACCCGCTCGGTAGGTATGACATTATAATGAGTTGACGGAATGAGCTTGGCACAAATAAACAGGTTACAGGCCTGGGCATACAGATTCAATACTGACAAGGGAAACGATTTTGGTTCCGTTGTTCCTGTCTTATACTTCCATTTGGTGCGGGATACACAAATCGATAATCACAAGCTGTGAGATCCGTCTCCAGTACTCGCCTTCTAACCAATTATCGGACCGGTAGGAGGTGCATCATATATGTTGAATACTTCTCTAATTGCGGAAGGGCGATAATTCACTGATACTTTTCGAACAATAGTAATGCCTCTTGTTAGCAACTCAAGTGGCATTAACATAAAATTCTCGAACAATCCCACCGGAATGGGCATAGGAGATGCGATTAAACCAACCCAATCTCGTTCGCGTATCATCACGCGAAGTTGGCCATCTGTTTTGGCGGTTGGAATCCCCGTTCCTTCACAAGAGATTTGGCCATACTCAGATAATAGTCTTGTTGTGCTTCCCAAACCCGACAAATCTCTCGTCCAAGACCTCCTCTTCACGGTGATCGGAAGAAAATTCGGATGAAGAGGAGAGTGAGATTACTGCGTGCTGCTCGTTTTGGACCCATGTGGTGATAAAGAGAGATGGGAAGGAATTGTTGATGAATGTTCCTCGGATTTTAGTGCTTCACACCCACAAAAACCCTAAACTTATGCGAGGGAGCGTGATGGTTGGGTATGAATTGGGAGAAGAGTTACTTAGCCATCTAAATATAGGAGATATAATAAGATTGGTCTTTTATAGTGGAGGATAAATCCAACTCAGACCGCAACTCGGATTCGTGACTTAAAAAAAAATTTCCACGTCTGCGATACACAGCGCGTGGCGCGACTTGATTATATGGAACTCATCTAGCGGGCGCGTGAATGGCTAGTTTGGTATGCTTTCACATGTTTAGCAGCGGTAGCGCGATCGTTAACTTTATGCATCATGCCTTGAGCGATCCTATGTTTTGGCGATCTTTGAATGCAATTTGTAGGTGCATCAAGAGAGAAATGTGTGCTATCCATTGCACCTGCAATTCATCAACAAACGGCATCAGAACATATTTTTATCGCATACATCATTTTATGTAATCCAGATACATGTTCCCCTATATTATCAGCTATTATGTAAATGTGCTAACTTAGGAAGTAATAAATCAAAGAAATAAACAAAAATGAAAGAGAAATTTTAGATAAGAAAAATAATGGGTTGCCTCCCATCCAGTAGCTAAGTTATAGTCAATTAAGCTTGGTTGTCTCTCTGAAACTCATGTTGAAGAAAAAGAATTGAGGCAAATTTTTGTCATGTCTACCTCACCACCATAGTAATGTTTTAAGCAGCGACCATTCACCTTAAAAAGGCTTATCGGGCGGCGTATCGAATATTTGATTGCACCATGCGGAAAAATAGGTTTCACTTGTGAATGGTCACGACCATCTCGATTTCACTTTCGAGGAAAAAGCTTAAGTCACGGGTTGTACAACAAAACCCTTTGTCTGGTTCAAATGCTCGCTCAATGATTTTTTCGATCATGCCATTTTTCACTTTCTCCTTATAAAGTTTGAATTCTTGTATGCTGCGATGCGAATTCATCCAACTCATTGAGTTGGTAAAGGCGTTCTCCCCAATAATTTGTTAAATCAAAATTTAGCTTTGAATGGCCCAATATGCTTTATGCTCTAGCTCCATGGGAAGGTGGCGAAGCTTTTCCATATCTGACTTGAAAAGGTGACATTCTAACGGTGTTTTTCTGTCTGTCCCTATAAGCCCATCTTGCATCATCTAGCTTAGCGACCGGTCTTTTCGGTGGGATTTACAACTTTCTCGAAATTCTCTTGACCTCTCGATTTGACATACCTTGGCCATTCGTTTGTGGGTGGTATCTTTGTAGCGATCGCGATGCTTCACCCCATATTTAGCCAACAAAGCTATAAATCTCTTTGTTTTGCAAAGTGGCGCCTTAAATCATTGATGATAGCCCTTGGAGTCCCAAACCTCGTGAAGATACTTTTGTGTAAAAATCGAGGGACAACCTTAGCATCATTTGTCGGAAGTTTGCCACTTCTACCCATTTGAGACATAATCAACAACAAGCGAGAATGTAGAGATTTTCATGAAGAGGAAACGAAACGGTCCCATAAAATCAATTCCCCATACATCAAAATTTTTGACTTCCAAGATTGTATTTAAAGGCATTTCATTCCTTTTAGAGATGTTTCCCCATTCAACGACATTTATCACATTGCTGGACAAAACTGTATGCATCCTTGAAAATTGTCGGCCAGTAGAATCTCGCTTGTAATATTCTCGCCGTTGTTCTTTCACCTCCATAGTGTCCACCATACACAGTAGAGTGACAATCTTGCATAATCCTCTCGGTCTCGCTATATGGAACACACCTTCATATAACTTGATCAGAACATTGTTTGAACAAATAAGGCTCATCCCATATGTACCATTTGACATCATGCAAAAAAAATTTCTTCGGAAAGCCCACCACATCGGAAGGTAGCAATTTACTTACCAAATAGTTCGCATAATCTGCAAACTATGGCACTTCCCCTTTCACCACAAACAACTTTTCATCTGGAAAAGATTCATTAATTAACATCTTGTCGTTTGATTCCCTTTTCAGATTCTAAAGTCGCAATAAGTGGTCCGCCACTTGGTTTTCGATGCCCTTCACATCCTTGATTTCCAAATCAAATTCTGCGATAGTAAAATCCATCTAATCAATGAGGCTTTGCATCCTTTTTAGCCACTAAATGCCGAATAGCGGCGTGATCCGTATACACTATCACCTTTGTGCCGATCAAATAAGCTCAAAATTTATCAAAGGCGTACACTACTGCTAGTAATTCTTTCTCCGTGGTGGTATAGTTCCACTGTGCGTCTATAAGGGTCTTGCTGGCATAGTAAATAACATGGAATATCTTTTCTTTCCTTTGTCCCAAAGCAGCCCCTACATGGTAATCAACGGCATCACACATCATTTCAAATGGCAATTCCCAATCTGGCGGTAATAATTGGTGTTGATGTCAATTTTCCTTTTAGATGCTCGAATCTTGACCGCAAGACCTTATCGAAGATAAAGGGCGCATCCTTCTCCAATAAAGCGCATAATGGTTTAGTTATCTTGGAAAGTCTTTTATAAATCTGTGGTAGAAACTGCATGGCCCGAGGAAGCTACGAACACCTTTTCTTGGCGTGGGTGGTGGCAATTTCTCTATAGTTTCCAACTTTGCCCTATCTACCTCGAGCCCTTCTTGATACTTTGTGTCCAAGTATGATTCCTTCTGTACCATAAAATGGCATTTCTCCCGATTTAGTACCAGTTTGTTTCAACACATCGCTTGACACCATCACCAAATTTTTTGAGACAAAGGTCAAAGCGAGTCTCACGGCGAAGTCATCCATAAATACTTCCACATTCTGCTCTACCATATCTCAAAAATATAGCCATCATGCATCTCTGAAAAGTGGTTTGGGCGTTGCACAACCCAAAGACATCCTTACGAAGGCAAATGTGCCGTATGGACATGTGAAAGTTGTCTTCTCTTGGTCTTACGGAGCTATCATTATTTGATTGTGGCAGAATATCCGAATCCAATAGACAATAGTATTCATGACACCTTTAATCATCCGACATCGATCAATGAATGGTAGTGGAAAATGATCTTTCCTTGTAGCTTTATTAAGCTTGCGGTGATCCATACAAACTCTCCACCTTGTCAACTTTGTTAGTGTTGGAATCAACTCGTTGTTCTCATTAGTCACTCTTGTCATACCACCTTTTTTGGTACACCTTTGCCTTTGGGCTCACCCATGAGTACATGCGAGATAGGATAGATTATTCCGCATCCAACCATTTTAGTACCTCTTTCTTAACCACTTCTTTCATTATCGGATTAAGTCTCCTTTCTTTTGCTCAACCGATGGTTTACTTTAAATCTTCCATCGAGTTTTATGCATACAAAAATGAAGGTTGATCCCTTTGATATCCATTATGGTCCATCCAATCGATTTGAACTCTCGGAGCACTTTCGTAGCAGTTTTCTTCTTGAAAAGATGTTAATCTGAAAGAAATAATCACGGGTAGCTTAGAATCTATATTTAAAAATGCGTACACGAGATGATGCAGAAGTGGTTTCAATTCAAGTTACGGAGGTGTCTCCGGAGATGGTTTTAATTTTACGGTGGTTTCTCTGCTTTTTTGTCGATGGTTCAATAGGTATCCTGAATTTCTTGACTTGTGGAGTGGTATCCATATATTGCACAAGTTCATCCAGTTCCTCGTCCTCCATATCTGAATTTTCAGCAATTACACTACTCAAAGGTTTAGCAACTACTCGCCTTTGTACTTCATCATTTTTATGACTTGTTCCACCAACTCAACCAAAAACATTCCTCTTCATCTGCTTTGGAAACTTCATAGCTTTGAAAACATTAAAGGTGATTTCTTGATCATGAACACGCATAGTGAGTTCCCCATACGCACATCTATCGAGTTTTCACAGTGGCTAAGAATGGTCTTCCTAATATGATTGGTATATTTTTGTCCTCCTCGTAGTCTAAAATGATGAAATCGGTTTGGGAAAATAAACTTGTCCACCTTAACCAACACATCCTCAACAATTCCTCATGGATATGTGATGATACATCATTCTATTTGTAATGATATTTTGTGGGTTTTGGATCCGGTAATCCCAATTGATTAAACAACACGCAAGGGCATCAAATTTATGCTTGCCCCAAGATCACATAAACACTTATTGAAGTTCAACTTTCCTATGGTACATGGAATTGTGAAAGCTGCACGGATCCTTGACTTTGGAGGTAATTTACATTGAAACCTTTGCTTTGCATTCCTCTGTCGAGCTCTTGTCTCAAACTCATCTAATCTCCTCTTCCTTGACAATATACCCTTCATAAACTTGGCGTGGTTGGGCATTTGTTCCAATGCCTCGGCGAAGGTATGTTGATCTGCGACTTTTGAACACCTCCAAGAATTTCTTTGAACTGTTTATCTTCCCTTTTCTTCATTAATCTCTGCGGATCTGAACTTTGAATGTGCATTGGTGGTCTTTGGACTCTTAAGCTTGTCTCCTCTGAGAGCACCTTTTGTCTTTCTCTTCCTGCTTGATCCTCAGTTTCTCCAAATTTTCACGCTCATTATCTGGTTCCTCCTCTGCCTTGTGCGCAGTAGCATCTCTCTCGATACATTCTCTGCAGGCATGCGCGACTTCTGATGGTGATGAGGTCTTTCCCGGATCTCAATGTAATCGCTTGGCATTGTTCCTTCCCTTCTCTTCTTGGATTCGTCTCAGGTGTTACTTGGCAATGAACCACAGGGCCTGTTAGTAAGCATGTTTGCCATCACTTGCCCCATTTGAGTTTCAGAGTTCTTTATAGCCACTTTGCTTGGCTCTTGATCATAACCATGTTTTGCCATGTATTTCATCATCATCTCCTCCACTTACGATTTCTTTTCTTCTTTGAGGTGCGGTTTGGAGTGTGATGTTCTTTGTTGTTGTTGAGAAAATCTGGCGGAAAGGGTGGTCTAGGATTAAATTATTTTGTTCTTGGTTGTACTGAAAATTGATTGTTTGGTTGAAAGCCCGAGCTTTGTTGATTCCCTTGATTATTCGACCAACTAAAATTTGGATGATTTACATTGTTGGGGTGGTATGTGTTACGAAATTGGCCTTGGTCTTTTACATGTAGTTGCTCACATCTTGCCTTGATTACGGTGATAGCACATTGGTCCGTCGAGTGTGACCCACTTTACAAATCTCACATATGTAGGCAACCGTCTTTACCTTTCCTTGACCAAAAGTATCTATCTTCTTTGCCATATTTGCCATCTGTCTTTGATAGTTGAGTAATGGCATCAACCTCCAACACACACGCAACTTTGGTTTGTGGCATTAGGGATGTAGGATTACGAAAATCATTTGATGCCATTGTCTCGATAAGATCATAGGCTTCCTCATAGTTCTTTTCCCATAATGCACCTCCTGCTGTAATTTGCATCTACAATCGGTCTCATTGCCATCCCAATCCATTATAAAATGTGTTAATTACCATCCAATCGGCATCTGGTGATGTGGGCACTTTCTCGGCATTTCTTTATATCTCTCCCATGCTTCATGTAACGATTAATACTGTTGTTGCTCAAATTGAGAGATAGTTGTCCTCATCTTTGCGATCTTAGCCATTGGGAAAAACTTAGCTAAAATTTACGTGCTAAATCCTCCCATGTAGTTATAGATCCTGGCGGCGAAAGAATGAAGCCAACTTTTTGCTTTATCCCTCAATGAAAATGGGAACAACCTTAGTCGAATAGCATCCTCCATCACACCGTTGTATCTGAATGTATCACAAATTTCAATGAAACTCAATAGATGTTCATTCGGATCATCAAGTAGCGACACCCCCAAAGCTGAGCGTATTACGCACCATTTGAATAGTGCCGGTCTTGATCTTGAAGTATATTATTGCTATCATTTGATCCGACTATCTTTGGGTATGTAGTCCGTTGATATTGGGCATGGAATACTCTTTTAGAGAGCAGATGCTCCTCTCTTTGATCTTCTCCTTGTGCCTCGGTTGCCATATTAGTTATCGTGTTTTCCAAGCTGTTCTTGTAAATTTCTCGTACACCCTTTTCCAACCTCTCCGTTTTATATTATCTTGAGCAGTTATTAACTTCGGGGTTGGTTGACCATGTCTTGTATAAAATTTATCCAACTTCTGAAACAAAAACAAAAAGCTGAAATGAGATAAGACTAGAATTGTCTAAATTCATACAATATAGCTTAAAACTAATGATAATAATACTAAATTAAGCGCCTTTCCCGTGGCGCCAAAAAAACTTGTTGCCTCTTTTTTTACGACTAACAAAAGAGCTCTAACTCATCTGAAACATACATGCGTCAACAAGTAATAAAAAGAGCAAGTAAAATGTCGATCCCACGAGAGAAAGTTGTTTAACAAACTACTATTCATTAATTAAATCACTATATTTATATGCTCACACTAAAGATTAAACTTGGTTGATTCTTGAATTGCAAATAACAACTAAAATAATATAAGCGATATAATAAATGATATTGGAACTAATGGGATTCTAACTTCATTTACTATTTCATTCAATCGCCACTATCATGCACGACTTGTTCACATATCATAGGAAAGTAGCCAAGAGCACTAAAAGAGTATTAGCCATTTTTCAATGCACTAAGACCTACTTACAAACATCCACGGATGATAGACTCTATGTAATCATCAATATAACCAACATCACTATATATACATGTGAAATTGCAACTATATTGATTTTAAGTTCAAACTCTTATCTTAACTTATACGGTGAAACAATATATGTCTATCACAGTTCATGAAATACATAAAAGCCATATAACATACCCTATATCATTATACTATCATGATTACAGTCCATATTTGCATGTTCATTGTCAATTCCATACAAATACTGAAACGAATGGTGATCAAGCATTCATGTATGCAAAACAATCATGACAGACATCCCATATAATATGCAAAACAACCCAGCATTTAAGTATGCAATCAAACTACATAATAAAATCCGTTAGAATCCCATAATGGAGTTTAGTTCATGACTGAACCAAAAGCCATTATGGGATCAAAGTTAAACATGATCAATAAGCAACAATTGAAAGAGGAAAGATGAAACTATCAAACCCAATTACTGAATACACATCAATATTCAATCCTCATAAGATTCCAGCAAAAACTAATATTCATAATCCGCTCTCGTAGAAAATCCCAAGAAGGAGTGAAAAGTAGAGTTATAGCCTCCTTCTACGTTGGAATCCTCTCTAGAGAGTAAAACCCTAATTATGATCTAATGATATTGTGAAAACTAATAAAATGTCGAATGATACCCTGACACCCGATCGAGAATCGTTTTAAATCAATTACAACCTTTAAAATTTGGAAATAAAATAAAACACCATAAAAATATAATTAAAACAAGGAATTTAGATTATAGCCTTATTAGTATGAATTTAAGAGAGAGATGAAGATGATGATGATGGGGCTTGTTTTGTCTTCTCAAAGCTTTCCCTTCTTCTTCTTTTTCTTCCTCTTATTCTTCTTCTTTTTCTTCCTCTTCTTCTTCTCCTACAACTCTCTCTAACTCTCTTCTTCTTTCTTTGGTTTGTTTTCTAAAACTAACATACTAACTTGTAGTATATACATATAATATACAATACTAGTAATATATAATTTATGTAACTCCTAGTAATTATTAGATATACTAATTACTAGTTAATACATAGGTTACAACTATTTGAACTTGAAAAGCCTAAGACCATGTTTGGCAAATACTCATTATTTTAATTAATCAATAGCTTAACATCAATCAATCTCATCAAATTGTCACATAATTATTTTTACTTTTTAATTATAATTTTGTGTAACAATCATCACATAACTCATCTAATTTAATTATCTCAATTAAATTAGAACTATAACATAAAATTATTATATTAATTAAATTAAATACTAAATATTCATTTAATTAATCTACTACACTTAATTACATTACTCTATAATCAAAACTAAATTTATTTATTTAACTCAATAAATAATTCAATTAAATATTTATATATATTAAAATTAATATATAACATTCTCTTCACATCAATTCACATATTCTACAATATAAGACATACACATACTCACACCCAACATATCTCATAAATAATACTTTTATTTATAAAATTCTCATTTATAAATTCTAAAAATCTGGGATGTCACATCTTTCCCTCCTTATAAGGATTCTGTCCTCGGAATCACCGAAATCCTACCTTACTCAGGTTTTCCTCAAATCTATTCATTGAATAACTTCAACACATTACCTTAATATAAGTTTTATATTTTCTATTCTCACCATTCTTGATAATAAATTCTTATAAGTTTTATTTCATAACATTTACTTAGAATCAATTATATTTGAGTATTACATATTCTTTGACCTGTTCATTATCTTTCTCTAAGGATCATTATCATATATTATATGATCAAACTCTCGGGACATTACATTCACTACTTCTTCTAAGAATTTCGTCCTCAAAATTTTTATTTATTACTCTTCATTCATTCAATCTATCAAAGTAGATTTTTGCTTCACTACTTCATTCATTCATTGGTTTCTATAAGCACTTTCTTTCCACAAACATCATTCTACAATTATCAGACTTTTCTATTAAAAGTTTCACATTATTCTTTGATAACTCACATCCTTCTCACTTCAAATTTTTTTTTCTCACTTATTCAACACATTCATCATTCAGTGTCGTATTCTACGACTTACTTCTTTCTAAGGAATACTTTCCTTTTTCACTTCCATCTTGCAAAATAACAAGAATCCTCCACAATTGTTCAATAATTGGGAAGAAGTATGAATAACTCAAGAATTTAAAAGATTCCAAATCATGCTGAGGGCCACAAGACCATGAACTCTATTATCTAGGTTTAATAGTGCTTCACCCCCGGTTCTTCACACTTTAAACCCTCTTTGGCAGAATGTTTATCAATCACAAAGACTGAAAACACCCTCCGCAAGTACTCTAGGTGATCAATCTATTGTACATGTATTGTATACAAATATTTCAACGCAAAGTATAAAACTAAGCGCAACCCCTAATAATAGGGTTGTTCATCTCAGCTTTTCAACATCTGAATCCGCACCAAAATAATTTGTTTGGCATAACTTCTCTAGAAACTCTTGAATTTCATGAACATCTTTCAATATTTGTCTAGCTGAATCAAATAGCATAGACCTCTACAACAATTCGGACATCAACCAAAATATACATATACATACATACATACATATGTATTCTCATATCTCAAAGAAATCTCAAAAATCTTTTTATGACGTCATGATACCGCATCAGTATTTACAAATTAGTTGAGGATTCCATCATTTGGTGATTTTATCATACTACATCATACCATAGTGGGCTGACGATCCTTAGATCACATCCAACACTAGGTAATACTGCATTGATGACTCCATCGTTTTTATCATCTTTGCACCAGGTTACATGATGCATTAATAATATAAAATACATTTTGATATATTGCAAATTATTTTTGTCTAGCCGAAGCAATTAGCATAGACATACGAAAACCGTATTGTTGTTAAAACTCATTTGTTCCATCATTTGATCCAATGTTTTTCAAGAAAATAGAAGTGTAAACATCAGCACGAAGTCAATAAATTTCGAAAGTCTAGCATAGCTAGTAGATTTAGAGTACCTATGCTTCCACCATCAACTTCACTTTTTATAATGATCCATTGCTTAATAGGTCTATCTATTCCTATCATCCTCAATACTCCATTTACACTTATCTATACCCAGTTCGTCAAACTTACCACACGCTTGAGTTCAGAACTTGCCACAATCATATGAGTTTAAGAACTTATCCTAGCTTCTAATTCATAGGCGTCCATTCATTTGAGGGTTCAAAAATATACCATATAATTATGAGTCACGAACCTACCATAAGTATGAGTTTTAAGAACTCGCACTTAACATTATAATATTCTCTAACTATACTCTACCTATCTGTTATACACATGAGAAAAGAATCACCTTCTCAACATGAATATAACAAATAGCGCGACACAAACATTCCAATGATTATCAATGTGATAAACTGAGTCCAAGTACAAAACCCTCGCCCATACAAAGGTGTGTACAACTCATCCATCATATGAGTCCTCAATTGAAATCCCACCTAACTCTATCTTGCTTATAACTTGCTCTTTGCTCGATACGAATTCCTCGTATCACATCATCTATAACTCCTCATGAGTTATCTCGTACTATTTCATGGTACTCCATCTTCACAGCATTAAGCTATAATTATTCAAACATTATAGACCATCTTTCTTTTATAACTTAAACAGACCACGTCGTGATCTTATTCTATAATCATCTCCCTTAAAATTCTTTTCTTAACTTGTGATCGTTTTGTTTTACGATACTCTTTCTTTCTCTTTTTCATCATTTACGACATTATTCGTTATCTTGGCTATTGGAGTTAGGTAACTCCCATTTCTTATCTACATATCTCTTCAAGATTCTTCTTTGAATCTTCTTGTTTATATAACAATTCCTACTTTAAGAATTTTCAACTTCATTTACATCGCTCAAAATTTCATTCAAGTTCTACACTCTCATCATACGTGTCCATTTGATCCATAACAATCAAGTAGCACATAGCGTTACCTTCAATTCTTGAATCTGCAAAAATGGTTATTTGCAAGAATGAGCTCGACAGCTCAGCAAAATCTAACAGTTTTCATGCATCACGTAGCACATAATAACATGCTCAACATACAAGAATAATCATAAACAAACATAACATACATGTTTAGTTCACATAACAACTATAAAGATTGAGTTCCTTACTCAATCAACATTCATAGTTCAATCATCATAGTCATAGATTAACTTTCAAATTTCATACTTTTGACATATATAATACATCATACACTAAAATTTTAAAGCAGATCATCATCAAGTTCACATAGCAAAAAGGAACTGAAAGACTTTCCTTTACCTAAGATTTTTACCAACACGCTAATACTTCGGCCTTGCACAACTCTACAATCGTATGTGAGATTGATAATAAATAAAATCAATACTCAATCTCATGGTCAAATTTATTCTAAGACCTTACTTTATCTCATTATCCTTTATAATGTCTTTATAGACATCTAACTATTTTATATGCAACTCGGTTTTATTTTTCATTTCCATCACCACACATGCTAGACTATCACACTTGTAGTTTAATATGCGTATATCACACCATTTTATTATACCACTTTGGTTTAAAAAATGCATATTCAACACATTGTTTACATGTTTAATTTTCCTTCATAAATCAAAAATTACCCTTTTCGATTTCTTTCCATTATTATTCTTGTATTATCATCTTTTCATACTTAGATATCCAATATTAGCCATTAGTTAGATACTTTGTATACCAAAGTTTAGAAACGCTATTACTTTTAGGCATTTTATCGAGCACGTTATGTGCACACATTAACTTATCTCAACTCTTGATCTTAAATGATTAATTATGCATAGAATATGATAACACATATCTATATTCATTACATATGTCAAAACATATTTTTAATCATCAAAATATACCATCACCCAAAATCTTAATTCAAACATAATTATAAAACTAATCTTCACAATTTCTTTAACAAAACGTTGTTTTCGTTTTTAACGTATCTCCTTCGTTACATGTCTGTTTTTGTTCTTTCTTATATAGAATTAACCCTTACTCAGTGTACTACAACCTCATCTAGGCCTTAAAGTTAGACCCTTATCCATCTAAACCAGATTCTGCAATCCATCAACTAGTGTAGAAAATTTCATTTTCTGGAAATCCTTACTAAACAATTTATTTTGGACATGATCCGGTCCATAAAATGACTCACTCACGCGAGTCTAGCTAGTAAACTTCCATATCTACAACTTTGCAGTTTAAAGTTTCTTCAGATTCAAAACACACAAATTTATATGAATTTTTCAAAGTCAGAAACCGTAACAGTTTTGATTTTCTGGACAGATTATTTTTCCTTCGAACCAGCCTTACTAAAACAGACATTGAAAGAAATCTACAAAGGGTTTTCATGTGATTCCACTTTCAGAATATAGCTTACTTCCATATCTTCGATTTAATATAAGGCTCACTTTCTAACTTATTATACCCAAAGAGATATGAATTTCACAAGATATGTCCACAATTACTCAAAACCTACGAATTTTGTTCTTCAAATTTTATTTTCATTTCATTTTCTTTCTTGAATCCTCTTGTTTGATTCTTGATAATCCAAGATTAAACCAATACAAACAAGATTAAGCATGATCTATTACCCTAGAACATAAATCTACCCAAAAATCAAAGATTAAATAAGAGTTTAGAAGTTACCTTCTTCTAGCTTTTTCTTCTTCTTCTTCTTCTTCTAGCTCATCTCAATTCGTCTATTTCTCTCTATCTCTCTCAATTTCTCAATACAACTTCTATATAACCATTATCCTACATTATGAAGAACATAAAAATATAATTAAAACAAGGAATTTAGATTATAGCCTTATTAGTATGAATTTAAAAGAGAGATGAAGATGATGTTGATGGGGCTTGTTTTGTCTTCTCAAAACTTTCCCTTCTTCTTCTTTTTCTTCCTCTTCTTCTTCTTCTTTTTCTTTTTCTTCCTCTTCTTCTTCTCCTACAACTCTCTCTAACTCTCTTCTTCTTTCTTTGGTTTGTTTTCTAAAACTAACATATTAACTTGTAGTATATACATATAATATATAATACTAGTAATATATAATATATGTAACTCCTAGTAATTATTAGATATACTAATTACTAGTTAATACATAGGTTACACCAATTTGAAATTGAAAAGCCTAAGACCATGTTTGGCAAATACTCATTATTTTAATTAATCAATAGCTTAACATCAATCAATCTCATCAAATTGTCACATAATTATATTTACTTGTTAATTATAATTTTGTGTAACAATCATCACATAACTCATCTAATTTAATTATTTCAATTAAATTAGAACTATAACATAAAATTATTATATTAATTAAATTAAATACTAAATATTCATTTAATTAATCTACTACACTTAATTATATTACTCTATAATCAAAACAAAATTTATTTATTTAACTCAATAAATAATTCAATTAAATATTTATATATATTAAAATTAATATATAACATTCTCTTCACATCAATTCACATATTCTACAATATAAGACATACACATACTCACACCCAATATATCTCATAAATAATACTTTTATTTATAAAATTCTCATTTATAAATTCTAAAAATCTTGGATGTCACAGTCGTAGTATTTTGGCTACGTGGTAGAATTAAAGTGTTTGAATTTCCAAGATGAAAATAAAAGCTTTTCGAGAATTTTTTTAAAAAACACTATTCACGCATTTTTGCTCGGGAATTGTTTTTGAACTTCCGAGAAATACGTAACGATAGAATATCGAGGTGAGATGGAATATCCAATAATATTTCAGTTATGGAAAACGTAATATTTCGCCTGTGGACTTAATTTTAGAACGTTAGGAAAATCAAGCGTTAAGAAGTTAGGGTAATAATTGTATGATAAGTAAATTGTGCGAGGTAGAGTATACGAATATGATACGAGGTATTATACGAGTATGTATGAATGATGGTATATCGTATATCATGAATTAGTATACGAGTTAGGATACGAGAATTATACGTAAAGTATATGTCCTAAGGCTTTAAGCCAAATGTATTGAATTTGTATGATTGTGTAGGATATATTAAAGTCCAATGAGAATTGACAAAGCCCAAATATAAGAATGGTTAAGTCCAATAGAAATTAAGGAGCAAGCCCAAGGTGATAACCCGAGATTTCAATAATCAAAATTTTACTTAATAATTTTTTTTTTAATATCGATATCGATCATTAATAGTGTGTCGAGAATTAGTGAGACGAAGTCTCTAGAATTAGTCAATATATGTTTTGATCGAGAAACTAGAGTAGAGTTGTGCTTAATGACTTTAGAAAAACCCTAACCCTAATTTTCTGATAGGATTCTAGAGAAAATACAATTAAAATAATTATATTGTTGATTATGTGTTTGACCAGAGTATAGACATGTTGATCAATGGTCGATCGGATAAGGTTTAATATTAATAAACCTTAATAAGGGATTTAAAACCCTAATCTTAAATTTAGAAAATAAATTGTACAATTAAAACCCTAATCAGACGCGGGAAACCCTAATTTCAAAACCGGGAATTGAAACCCTAATTAGGCAACCCTAATTTTTATTAGCATGCCTAAAGGGGTTGTAAACATAAATATGATTAGAAATCACTAATTATATTTTTGTAATTTAAATTTCTATTTTAGAAACCCTAATTTTATTTTTTAGAAAATTTATTTTTCTAATTAAACCCTAAATTTGCAAATTATGGGAATTAGAATTTTTAGACCTAAAGGGTACAAAACCTAAACCCTAGATTGTCCAAACCCTAAACCCTAAGGGTTTGCAACAAATGAGAAATCTAGAAATAAAAGGAAAAGACCAAAATGCCCTTTGTGGTATTTTTATAAGCTAACTTGTGAGAAATTGCAAAGTCTTTAGTTGTTAACCTAACCTCGACTTTGTATAGCCTACAAACACAAAATTTCTCATCAAATTATATAGCCAGCCAAAATCGTCCAAATGATCAGCCAAAGCAACATCAAGCATTATATATAGGTTTAGAGAGAGAAAAAAAATCATAAAACTTGATTATTTTGCAACTTTGCTCCTACCAACTCTCCTTCTCTCTTGGTGTCCGAAAATAACTAGTAGAATCACTATATTACCAAATTTTAGATCAATCATAAACATATTGGAAGGATTAGATCAAGATTCAAAGCATAAAAGGTATAAAATTCTAATTTTTAGAAATCCTTCGATTCTTGGTTAAATGTTGTAATTGATTGTTCAAAGATGAGTAATAAGGTGTCAATTGATGTTCTGGGTGGATAAATCCATGACCCATAACATCAAAGTGCACAAATTTAGAGTTTTTCAAAATCTGAAACTGAAAATCAGGTTTTTCACCAAATGTCATATCTTATAGATCCGTGTGTGTTAAGTGTTTTGATGTTTAAAACTTGTAACATGTAGCCCGATATGTGTTCTTTTAAGTTGCAAAAAGAATCGCACCTGCATCTATTATAGATCAAAGATATAATCGGGCAAAACCCGCTGACCGGCTCGACCGAGTAAAAATCTGGGTTACCTGTAAAGTGAAAACCGAACTCGACAAGATCTTTGAAGGTCCCTATCCGTCCGGCTGATTGTTGTTTGTTGATGTTGTTGTATGCATGTTGTAGAATGTAATATCGAGTCCAAGAACTCGCTTTTATATTCCATAAACATCAAATGTATTGATTTTATGGATGGTCAAACTAGATCACCCGAATCGATTATTACTTTTCCGAAAACCCAGTAATCAAGATGAACATTTTTCCGATGACTTTCACCAAGTGTTAGCTTGTGGATCTCGTAGTTTTGGACCGAAATATTGTTATGTCGTTGTTCCTTGTCATGAGTACTATAGTTATGAACCAAATAGCGAGCCATTTAATGACCTAACATATAGTGTAAATTGTGCAATGAAAGTGTCTCGGTCGAATTTTCTGGTTTCGGAAAACTCGTAAACTATTCGACAAAGAACTTTGGAGGCTTTGATCTCCTTGTTATGATGTTGTTTAACCAAGGAGTTGGTCGGATGTTGTAGAGTTACATTTTGGCTATACGATCAAACTTTAAACAAGTCCGTAAACCATTTTGGCCGAGAAGAGAAAGGCCAAAGTCGACCCTTTGAAGTCGCCGCCGGTCCGCCGTTGTTCTCGAGCTCAAGAACACCAACAATGACGCTTTGTGTCGCTATAGGCTATTAATGACGGCTTTTAATTAATTTTATTTTCCTAATATTCCTAAATTAATAAAAATTAGAAATAAATTCTAAAAATTACCAAAATGGTTTTAAAGATTATTTTAAATTATGAAAATAATTTCCAATTAATTGAATATTTTTCTTTAATATTTATAATTATTTAAATATTAAAGGTATTTAATTTATTTAATTAGTGTATTAAATAAATTAGAGAAAAATGATTTAATATTATGAAAAATCATTTTAAATAAGATTATTGTATTTAAAAATATTTTGAGTTATAAAATATAACTTTTGATATTTTTGGAGAATTTTCATTAATAATTTAATATTAATGATATTAGATTTATTTGATTATTAAATTAAATAAATAAGATAAAATGATTTAAATGATTTAAAAATCATTTTAATTGAGAATAAAGTGTTAGAAAATATTTTAAATTATAAAATATAATTTTCAATATTTTTGGAGAATTTTCATTAATAAATTAATATTAATGATATTTGATTTATTTAATTATGATATTAAATAAATGAATTAAAAATGATTTTATTGATTTAAAATCATTTAACAATGAGAAAAATAGTTTAAAAATATTTTAAGTTATAATTAATGACTTTTAATATTTAGATGATAATTTCATTAATATTTATATATTAATGGTGGTGATTTAAAAATGATTTTTATTACTTTAAAAATCATTTAAGTGGAATATTGTTGATTTAAAAATATTTTAAGTTATTGATAATAACTTTAACATTTTGACAAGTATGTTATTAATATTTTAATATTATTAAATATTAATAATGATAAGATTATTTGATAATTAAATCATTTAAAAATGATTCCGATGTTTGAAAAGTTATTATAAATTATAATAATTGCTTGATAATTATTAAAAGCTTCCGAAAAATATTATAATTGATAATTGACTTATCTAAATTAATATCAAGCTTAGAGACCAAAGTTTAATGGACAATCAATGTGTTAATTGTTTGATAGGGTGACCGTAACACCGAGAATGGACCGAAGTCCAACCAGACTGAATTAGTTTGACTTGTTAAGTGTTTATATATGTTATAAACACTGTTGTGGCTATGTGGTAATGTGTCTAGGAGAAATTTGATTATGAATTAGTGTTGTGTGTTATGTGAATTATTGTACTAATTGGTAGACCGATATTATTGGTTATAGGTCTTTCAAACGCAGATAAGTATATCGTGTAGTCAGTAATCAAAGGAAGAAGGGCAAGTTTCCTAACTCAACCTTGAGTTAAATTTATTCAATAATTGTAGTGGTTAATTATTGCTAATTACACCACATCCAGGGAATTTATTGTTGATTATTCGCAGTTAGTGCATGCTTAATAATTCAAATTGAATTATTGATTCGTAAATATATATTTGTAGAATAAATCGTTGTTGGATATTCATATCTCAGAAGTTAGAATTGATAATACGTATAATTCCCTGCTTATTGTCAAATTATAATTTGAGAAATGTCTTAGCTAATTATTCGCTGATTTAATATTGGTTAGAACTTGATAGGTTCGAGAAGAGAATTCAATTATTATCGATAGATCGATGCCAATTATTTCGCTTAAGATCGAGAAGTAAATAGAATTTGAAATCCCAAATTTTCGCTATAAAAAATCAAACTTTTGATTCCAAGACCGAGAAGAACAACCTTTATATAAAGGAAACATTTTATTGGTCGTGAATTCGACCGTCATGCTGCTTTTTTAGTATTATGCATAATATAGGTACAAAGAGTCATTTATTCTCGAGTACTTGCAGAGGGGTATGATTTAATCTTTATGGTTATCTCGATACACCGAGTATATATCAAAGTAAATCTTTGATAGATACCGAGAAGTTTGAGTATCTTTGATAGATACCCTAGAAATTAAGTTCAAAGATCTTGTGTGATCACCAAAGATAAATCGAGAAATATTTCATTCATAGAATTGATTTTTGATTATTCATTTGAATATCGTAGAAACTTTGAAAGCGCTTGTACTCTTTCATTATCGAGTTATTATGTTGTATAGAATATGAGAAGACTTGTTATCAATAACAATTTGTTCAGCTTATTTCAAAGTTCCCTAACTTTGGTTTCATTCTATCAAAATAGATAGTCCGGTGATTTGAATACTTATACATTTATTGTATGTATTAACTTCATGGGCAAATTTGTTGCTCACCCTTGCTAAATAAAACATTTCAAATAGGGACGAAGTGGCGGAGGGTGTCACAAGAATAAAGGCAAAGGCGCTGTAATAAACTAGTTATGATTAACATATTTATTATGTTGTATTTGTAAACCCTTTTTGTATATCTAAAGGGTATGTTTGTAAATTTAAGGTTAGAAAACCTAGGTGATGTATTATAAAACTCTGATAAAAACTTATGTAAGATACTATCTATATAGATTATGGTAGTTAAATGTTATTTATATTGTGGATCGTGAACACCAAACTCGGAGTCAGTAACCTTGGATTTGGGGTGTCACAAGTTGGTATCAGAGTCAGAGGTTATAAACCTTAAGTGGGGTGGGGAAAACCCTAGGATTATAAACCAAAAGCGAGATATAGAATACTCAAATAGAGTGCTAAGTGAGAGATTGCCAAAGTGCAATGATAGTGAGAATAGTGGACACATAGTGTGAGAAGTTTGTACTGGTGAAGTACTAATCAAGTTGTTTAAACTGATTGTAGGATGTCTGGAAAAGACGAAATGGGTACGGAGATGCTAAATGCCCGTCATTGCACCAAAGGCTGAGAGTCGAGGTGCCAAAGACATAGCGAAGTCTGGCTGAAGAAGTGGGGAAAGATGAACCAATGATCAATCTTGGGAGTGATCATGACGATTATCCCGAGATGTATCTAAGTGGTGATGAGGAGGCGGAGTCTGAAGAAGCTAAGGTGGAACTAAAGAATAAGATCAAGGTTGGTGAACAAGATCAGCTATCTGTGGAAGTCCAAGAACTCCGAAGCAAAGTATTTCTTCGAGGAGTTGTGGAAGACTTGAGCGGCATTACGTGAAATGATCAAGAACTGAATGAGCTCAAAGCGCGCAGTGGAAATAAATGAAGAAAGTCAAGGTGGTGGATCGTCTCAAGGAACCTAAGAAGAAAGACAAGAAGAAAAGAAAGAGGAACAAAGACAAATGACAACTCGAAATTCAAACCCAAGAAGAAGCAAGCTTGTATCAAGTGTGGAAAGACTCACGCTGGAGAATGCATGATGTGGAAGAATGTATGCTTAACCGCAAGCGTGAAGGACATATTTCTCTCGCATTATCCTAAGCCAAATTTGAGGAAATGTTTTTCATGTGGGCAAACAGGCACCTGATTCAATAAGTGTCCTAGCAAGAAGAAGACCGGAGAAGGCAAAGGGACTTTAGATAACTAAGATATAAGTTATAATATCTTTTGGTAGAAGCTTTTGATATTAAGCGCTGTAATATCGAGAACAATGTGTAAACATATGTAAATATATGTTTTAATGAATAAAATCTTTATTTTCTATATGAATATAAGATTAAGATAAATTTGTGAGTTCTTAAAACTCATACTTATGATAAATTAATGACTCATAATTATATGAAATGTTTTGAACCCTCAAATGAATGGACGCCAAAGGTCCTGACTAGGATAAGTTCATACACTAATATAATTGTGGCAAGTTAATGAACTCATAAGTGTGGTAAGTTTGATGAACTAGAAATAGTAATTTGAAAATGGAGAATGTCAACTTTTGTGTAAAGTTGAGAATTGCAACTTTTGTAAAGTTGTGAACGTAATCCCAAAATATTTTAACAGATAGTAAAATGTGTTAGGTACTATAAGTACTATGTGCTATTTGAATAAATATGCGATTAAATGAGAACTATGTGTTGAATTCTTATCAGGTTAAATTTGTATAGAGAAAGAGAATTAATATAAGATTTTATTTAAATCGATCATGCCGCCTAGAGCGATGTAATCGCAATCAAAGAGAAGAGCAATCAAGAATAACGAAGGAGGTCAAGCGGACCGATGCAAAATTTCGTGGATACGCCGCCCAAGCTATGGAAAATAGGGCTCCAAATAGGGGAGAGTAAGGAATCACCAACCGGCAGATTGGCTAATTTTAAGATTTTAAAGCGGAGGACCGCCGAATTTAAGGGGACTACAGATCCAATCGGGCTTCAAACTTGGGTGAAAGAAATGGAGAAAGCGTTTGTGATCACAGGCTGTAGGGCGTAAGAGCAAAAGACGCTTTTTTTGACTTATCTAATGAAGGAGAAGCCAATTATTGTGGGAAACCAATCAAGCAAGAGCGGTACGCACGGAGTAAATACATGGACCAGATTTAAAGAATTGTTCTTTGAGAACTACTTCTCGAGTATGCAAGCTTCGATGGAAGTTAAGTTCTTGGAACTTAAGCAGAGAATTTGTCTGCTTTTTGAGTATGTCGCTAAATTCAATGAATTGGCGATTTGCACCTCATCGTGTGGATACGTAAGCAAGAAAAGCGAGAAGGTTTGAGAATGGGTTGAAGCCGGGATTTATAACAAAGTAGTCAGTACTACAAATCAACACTTTTATGGCTCTATTGAGAAAGCATTAATCATCAAGGAGGAAGCGAGGTCAAGATCTCGCTTTCATCGAGAGAAGAAGAAGAAGACCAATGAAGGTGGAAGAAGTGGTGGTAGTAATCCAAACAAGAGGAAGTGGAGCGAGAATACCCAATCGGGTAAGTAAAACCAAGGGAATAGGAAAGGGGGAGAACCATGCTCAAATCAGGAAAGAACCACGCCGGTGTTTGTCTCAAGAGGAAGGGGTTTTGTTATAATCATGACAAGAGGGCCACATGTCACCCAATTGTCCAAACCCAAAGAAGATACAAGGTTGTTATGCCTGTGGATCAACCGATCATTTGGTAAGGAATTGTCCAAGAGAAATGCCGAGAAGGAAAGCGCCAATAAGGGACCCTAGAGTGGAACCTCGGCAATCCGAGGACTCGCACAAATCAGAAGACCAACAAACCCGTGACATTTAATACGACGGCCTTAGATGCGTGAAGAGCTACTCGTGAGGTTGCAAAAGAGTAACGATTTCGCTTAATATTTAAATTACGCGATTGATATTGGATAAATATGATCGTGAATTGTTTTCTTATATGTAATCTACTAACAAAGTTAGAATTTATGACACAAATGAATATTGTGTTGATAAAATAAATTGATGATACAACTTTAAAAGATTGTAGAGAATAAGAAAGCGGTGATTCCGAGGACTAATCCTTTTAAGGAGGGGTGAATGTGATAACCCGGATTTCAATAATCAAAATTTTACTTAATAATTTTTTTTTTTAATATCGATATCGATCAAGTAATAGTGTATCGAGAATTAGTGAGACGAAGTCTCTAGAATTAGTCAATATATGTTTTGAATCCGAGAAATTAGAGTAGAGTTGTGCTTAATAACTTTTAGAAAAACCCTAACCCTAATTTTCTTGATAGGATTCTAGAGAAAATACAATTAAAATAATTGTATTGTTGATTATGTGTTTGACCAGATATAGAAATGTTGATCAATGGTTGATCGGATAAGGTTTAATATTAATAAACCTTAATAAGGGATTTAAAACCCTAATCTTAAATTTAGAAAATAAATTGTACAATTAAAACCCTAATTAGACGCTTTGAAACCCTAATTTCAAAATTAGAATTTAAAACCCTAATTAGGCAACCCTAATTTTATTAGCATGCCTAAAGTGTTTGTAAACATAAATATGATTAGAAATCACTAATTATATTTTTGTAATTTAAATTTCTATTTTAGAAACCCTAATTTTATTTTAGAAAATTTATTTTTCTAATTAAACCCTAAATTTGCAAATTATGGAATTAGAATTTTTAGACCTAAAGGGTACAAAACCTAAACCCTAGATTGTCCAAACCCCAAACCCTAAGGGTTTGCAACAAATGAGAAATCTAGAAATAAAAGGAAAAGACCAAAATGCCCTTTACGGTATTTTTATAAGCTAACTTGCAGAAATTGCAAAGTCTTTAGTAGTTAACCAACTCTTTTGTATTTGTATAGCCTACAAACACAAACTTCATCATCACCTATATAGCCACCAAAATCGTCCCAAATGATCACCAAAGCAACATCAAGCATTATATATAGGTTTAGAGAGAGAAAAAATCAAAAACTTGATTATTTTGCAACTTTGCTCCTACCAACTCTCCTTCTCTCTTGGTGTCCGAAAATAACTAGTAGAATCAAATATATTACCAAATTTTAGATCAATCATAAACATATTGAAGGATTAGATCAAGATTCAAAGCATAAAAGGTATAAAATTCTAATTTTTAGAAATCCTTCGATTCTTGGTTAAATGTTGTAATTGATTGTTCAAAGATGAGTAATATGTGTCAATTGATGTTCTGGGTGGATAAATCCATGACCCATAACATCAAAGTGCACAAATTTAGAGTTTTTCAAAATCTGCAAATCTGGAAAATTGTGTTTTTCAATCAAATGTCATATCTTATAGATCCGTGTGTGTTAAGTGTTTTTGATGTTTAAAACTTGTAACATGTAGCCTGATATGTGTTCTTTAAGTTGCAAAAGAAATCGCACCTGCATCTATTATAGATCAAAGATATAATCCACAAAACCCGCCGATCGCTTTGCCGACCGAGTAAAAATCTGGGTTACCTGTAAAGTGAAAAACCGAACTCGACAAGATCTTTGAAGGTCCCTATCCGTCCTATTGATTGTTGTTTGTTGATGTTGTTGTATGCATGTTGTAGAATGTAATATCGAGTCCAAGAACTCGCTTTTATATTCCATAAACATCAAATGTATTGATTTTATGGATGGTCAAACTAGATCACCCGAATCGATTATTACTTTTCCGGAAAACCCGTAATCAAGATGAACATTTTTTTCTCGATGATTTGACCAAGTGTTAGCTTGTGGATCTCAGTTTTGGACCGAAATATTGTTATGTCGTTGTTCCTCGTCATGAGTACTATAGTTATGAACCAAATAATGAGCCATTTAATGACCTAACATAGTGTAAATTGTGTACGAAAGTGTTCTCGTCGAATTTTCTCGGGTTTCGAAAAACTCGTAAACTGGCCCGACAAAGAACTTTGGAGGCTTTGATCTCCTTGTTATGATGTTGTTTAACCAAGGAGTTGGTTGGATGTTGTAGAGTTACATTTTGGCTATACGATCAAACTTTAAACAAGTCCAGAAACCATTTTGGCTGAGAAGTAGAAAGGCCAAAGTCGACCTTTGAAGTCGCCGTACCGCCGTTGTTCTTGAGCTCAAGAACACCAACAGCGACGCTTTGTGTCGCTATAGGCTATTAGCGACGGTTTTAATTAATTTTATTTTCTGAATATTCCGGAAATTAATAAAAATTAGAAATAAATTCTAAAAATTACCAAAAATGATTTTAAAAATTATTTTAAATTATGAAAAATAATTTCTAATTAATTGAATATTTTTCTTTAATATTTATAATTATTTAAATATTAAAGGTATTTAATTTATTTAATTAGTGTATTAAATAAATTAGAGAAAAATGATTTAATATTATGAAAAATCATTTTAAATAAGATTATTGTATTTAAAAATATTTTGAGTTATAAAATATAACTTTTGATATTTTTGGAGAATTTTCATTAATAATTTAATATTAATGATATTAGATTTATTTGATTATTAAATTAAATAAATAAGATAAAATGATTTAAATGATTTAAAAATCATTTTAATTGAGAATAAAGTGTTAGAAAATATTTTAAATTATAAAATATAATTTTCAATATTTTTGGAGAATTTTCATTAATAAATTAATATTAATGATATTTGATTTATTTAATTATGATATTAAATAAATGAATTAAAAATGATTTTATTGATTTAAAAATCATTTAACAATGAGAAAAATAGTTTAAAAATATTTTAAGTTATAATTAATGACTTTTAATATTTAGATGATAATTTCATTAATATTTATATATTAATGGTGGTGATTTAAAAATGATTTTAATTACTTTAAAAATCATTTAAGTGAATATTGTTGATTTAAAATATTTTAAGTTATTGATAATAACTTTAACATTTTGATAAGTATGTTATTAATATTTTAATATTATTAAATATTAATAATGATAAGATTATTTGATAATTAAATCATTTAAAATGATTCCGATGTTTGAAAAATTATTATAAATTATAATAATTGCTTGATAATTATTAAAAGCTTCTTCCTAAAAATATTATAATTGATAATCGACTTATCTAAATTAATATTGAAGCTTAGAGACCAAGTTTAATGGACAATCAATGTGTTAATTGGTTTGATAGGTGACCGTAATAATCGAGAATGGACCAAGTCCAACCAAATCATTAGTTTGACTTGTTATGTGTTTATATATGTTATAAACACCGCTGTGGCTATGTGGTAATGTGTCTAGGAGAAATTTGATTATGAATTAGTGTTGTTACGTTATGTGAATAATTGTGCTAATTGTAAGACCGATATTATTGGTTATAGGTCTTTCAAAGCAGATAAGTATTTCGTGAGTCGTAATCACGGAAGAGGCAAGTTTCCTAACTCAACCTCGAAAGTTAAATTTATTCAATAATTGTAGTGGTTAATTATTGCTAATTACACCACATCCAGTGGAATTTATTGTTGATTATTCGCAGCTAGTGTATGCTTAATAATTCAAATTGAATTATTGATTCGTAAATATATATTTGTAGAATAACCGTTGTTGGATATTCATATCTCAGAAGTTAGAATTGATAATACGTATAATTCCCGCTTATTGTCAAATTATACCGAGAAATGTCTTAGCTAATTATTCTCGCTAGATTTAATATTGGTTAGAACTTGATAGGTTCGAGAAGAGAATTCAATTATTATCGATAGATCGATGCCAATTATTTCTGCTTAGATCGAGAAGTAAATAGAATTTGAAATCCCAAAGATTTCGCTGTAAAAATCAAACTTTTGATTCCAAGACCGAGAAGAACAACCTTTATATAAAGGAACATTTTATTGGTCGTGAATTCAATCGTCTATGCTGCTTTTTTAAGTATTATGCATAATATAGGTACAAAGAGTTGGCCATCTCTCGAGTACTTGGCAAGAGGGGTATGATTTAATCTTTATGGTTATCTCGATACACTGAGTATATATCAAAAAGTAAATCTTTGATAGATACCGAGAAGTTTGAGTATCTTTGATAGATACCCGAGAAATTAAGTTCAAAGATCTTGTGTGATCACCAAAGATAAATCGAGAAATATTTCATTCATAGAATTGATTTTTGATTATTCATTTGAATATCAGAGAAACTTTGAAAGCGTTGTACTCTTTCATTATCGAAGTTATTATGTTGTATAGAATATGAGAAGACTTGTTATTGAATAACAATTTGTTCAGCTTATTTCAAAGTTCCCTAACTTTGGTTTCATTCTATCAAAATAGATAGTCCGGTGATTTGAATACTTATACATTTATTGTATGTATTAACTTATGGGCAAATTTGTTGCTCACCCTTGCTAAATAAAACATTTCACTAGTGGGACGAAGTGGCGTGGAGGTGTCAAAGAATAAAGGCAAAGGCGCTGTAATAAACTAGTTATGATTAATATATTTATTATGTTGTATTTGTAAACCTTTCTTTTGTATATCTAAAGGGTATGTTTGTAAAGTTAAGGTTAGAAAACCGGGTGATGTATTATAAAACTCTCGATAAAAACTTATGTAAGATACTATCTATATAGATTATGGGTAGTTAAATGTTATTTATATCAGGATCGTGAACACCAAACTCGGAGTCGTGTAACCCTGGATTTGGGGTGTCACATTTATAATGAAATCGGATATGAACTTGTAACATGTTTATACAAATGAAGTTAGTATGATAATAAGAAGCAAGAATAATGGTAGAAGTCATTAACCATAATAAGTTATATAAAAAGAAGACATAAGTCACGAGTAATGAAAATATAAGTAATTTATATTTTTATAAGTTATAAACTCACAACGAACTAGTAATAACTTATCATGTTTATAAGTTAATGAAGCATGCATGTCAAGATGTTAGTATAATGGATTAAATCCAATTGAAACGGTTTAAAAATCTCAAGTAACGAAGTTTTGCCGGAATTAACACGATTGGACGATAATCGTCGAATTCGTGAAATTCTCGGAATGGAAGTCGAATTTTGATATTGAGCTTGGAAACGTTGGTTTCCAATGGAGACAAGTCTTATTTGGCATTATAGAGTTGCGAACTCAAAAATGGCCGGATTCCGACTTAGAACGAAGAAACGAGCATTGAACGTTCACGAACGTTTATCGTTTTCGTTAAAAATGGATTAATAGGTGGAATTTTAGTAAACGAAGTGGAATAGATAAAATTCTTACATGAACATGTAGAATACATAATTTGTGAACCGTAGGCTCTTGAACGTGCCAATTCGGACTTACAAAGAAGAAGTTAGGAGCTCGGGAATCTCACTTAAAAGAAAATCATTTAAATTGTCCGACACAGTGTAGTCGTGGCCATGACGCGACTCAAGGCGAGAATGGTCGTGTAGTAGAAGCGAGACCAGACCTTAGCCCCTCGATAACTGGCACATTGCCAATGGCGCCAATTACACTAAGCATGGCGGCCAGTCAAATGTCGTGACCAAAATTTAGAACCAAAAGCCAAATGCAAATACAGTAAAGCCCATGAGGAGAAGTCAAAAAAAGCGGCCATTGCGACACTAGGTCGTCTGCAAAGATAAAAGATTACAAGTAAGGAAATAAAGATAAGTGATTAGTAATGAACTAATACATTGATAAACTTAATGTAGCATAATTGTAAACCTTAAGTAATACACTAAAGGTTAAAGATAAGTTGGATTTGAACATAAATGGTATGCAATGAATGTACTTAACCAATGCCGATTAAGTGTCAAGATAATAACGTAACAATGTTAGTAAGCCGTGAGGAAGGAAAATTAACTCGAACTGAGTTGTATTAATGAAATAATTTTGGTTAAGTTATAAAAGAGAACGAAGTTGGTAAGAACGATGTAAAAGAACGACGGCAAGCTGGAACCAATAAATAACAAATTTAATACAGAATTAGATTGAGAAGAAGGGTAAGATTCTTTAAGAACTACGTATGTTCATTAATGACCTAATGTGGTATGTTATGTGATTATGTATTGTAGAGACCGTAAAGACTCAAAGGAAACGTAATTTTACTGTAGCAGACGCTGAAGGCAAGTTTTTCTAAACGCTTGTCTAACCTTCATGTTAGCCAAGTTTTCAAATGATTCAAGTTATGAGATGCATGCATGGTTTTAAAGAAATAGTCGATGCCAGTTTTAACTTGGCTAGACTAATCTTGATAGATTTTCAATATAGAATTACTTACGCTATCCTACGCCAACTGTTTGGTACGGATTCAAGGTAAGCCTGTATATAAATAAACAAATGTATTTTTCATCAAGTATTCGATGGGCACGTGAGGTTGCCACAACTTAAACGTACACACGTTTTATGGATGTAGTGTTGATCAACATAGAGTACTATAGGTTGATCACCTAGAAGTGCTCGTAAGATATACCGGACTTACAGACTTCGTGCCGGGTTGTCCTTTTCAAAGAAATTGTGAAACGCTCATGGTCTTGGACCAAAATTGATGTTTTACTGAATATTCTTATTATTAAACGTTTTGAAGGAAAAGGAATGCTATTTTGAGTTATTGATAGTACTTGTAACGACCGAGAAATTTGGATCTTATTGTAAAATAATTTTATTAAATTAAATAATAATAAAATCCTATTCTATGTGTTATCAAGATGGTTGTCATTATATAACCTATTGATGTTAGAATGTCGTAGTATTTGAGCTACGTGAATGAATTAAAGTGTTTGAATTTCTAAGACAAAAATAAAATTTTTTCGAGAAATTTTTTGAAAAACACTATTCATCGATATTTGCTCGGGATATATTTTTGAATTTTCGAGAAATACGTAATGATGGAACAACAAGGTAAGAAAGATTATGAAATAAAAATCTAGTTATGGAAAATGTAATATTTCGCTTGCGGACTTAATTTATAAACGTTAAGGAAGGCGAAATAGTAATGAATAAGTAATAATGGTATGATACTTTGGTATTGTACAAAGTAATGAAAACGAGTATAATATGAAGTATTATACGAGTTTGTATGAAGGATGAAATATCGTATATAAATTCTATAAGCATTAGAATACAAAAATGATACATAAACTATATGTATATGTATTAAGTAATGTTAATGAACTTGGAAAGGTTGATTGGAATTAATACAAGTCCAAGTGAATTAAAGGGAAATGCCCAATTATTAATTAATGAACCAATTAGTGTTTATTAATGCAAAGCCCAAAGGTTGATTTAATGTAAGCCCAAACTAGAATCCATGAGTTGTATGACCCATGGGGCAAACCATATTAACATGGTTAATATGTGGTGACCAAGTTAATGTAATGATCAAGTATTAGAAGTAATGACCAAGACTTAGGAGTAATGGCCAAGCAAAAGATAAGTGTTGTGCTAGCCAAATAATGAATAGTAAGGAGGTGCATAAGGAGGTGGGATTGTTTTAAAGACCAAACTACCTAAACTTTGGAAAATCTATAAATAGAGGAGGCATACAAGCCATTTGTTAGTTGGTCAAATAATCCAAAGATTATAAAGTGCTTAAGTGTTAGAGAGAATAAGCTACAATAAGTCACTTCCATAAGAAAGAAGAAGAAGAAACTACTTACCAAGAATTCAAAAGTAAGACTTCTTCTCTAAATTATCTTCTATCTCTAACCATGATAGGTTGATAAGAAAAGTTTGGATTAAGAAACATGGATGTTAAGAAGTAAGAAGAATGAGTAAGAAATGAACTTAAGCCACATAAGTTGGCAATAAGTCATTTGAACTTATAAAAGTTATAAACTTATTATAAGTTAACCTTAAATGTTAGTATGAAAATTATGAACTTGTAAATGAGTTAATTAAGGGGAGTGATATGGATGTAAAGGAAATTGTATGATCATATGTATCATGTATACTGATGAGTGAGTTTTATACCCATGAATTGGATACATTCGGGCTTAATTTATTGTTGTTCTTAAGTCTTTTAGGATGTTTTTATGTGTTTGTGTCTATTCAAGTATGTTTTATATTTTTTTGTAGGATTTGGGACAAAAGTTACATGGATCGATGTTTGGGTTGGCTAGATTCGCGTTTTTGGCTTGCCATTTACACAGCAGTCACTTCAGAGCCAATTTGACTATAGCTCCTGACATTATTTCGAAAACCTCAAAGAATGAAAGTTGTAGATCTACTTCTCCTCTTTCCGGAACATCTTGAATCATCGAAATCGGAGTTCGTACAAAGATTTTATGGCCATTTTCCCAAAGGACGTCGGAGCAGAAAATGTTAGATTTTGGGCCAGCGCCGGGGCGCTACTCTTAGTGCATTTTCAAATGGCGGGCGCTAGGGGCGCAGAACTCAACAGCCTGTTGCCCAGTATTTGAGCCTTTGGGGAAGGGTTTGAGTGCGGCTGGGCGCGTTTTGGGCTAATTTTGACACCTTTTGACTCCAAATAGGATTGGGTTTGTTCCTAAACTAAAATTGGACTTGTAACCTATAAATACTTGATGTAAGGCATAAAATAAAGGGAGATTACATAGCTTAGCCTAGATTAAACACTCCTTTAGATTAGAAAATAACCCTAGTTCTTATTAGTTTTGGAGATTGAAGCAACTTGGAGACCATTGAAGATCAAGAGCAAGAAGCAAGAGGGGAGCATCAGATTTGGTCTTGACAATGCATTCTATTCTCTTCTCTCATCTTATCTTTATCTTTTGATGTCTATTCAACAGGATTCTTGGTTTTAATTCATTAATTATGAACTAACTATTTTTTTGAGATTTCAATTGAACTTTTTATGGCTATGAATTAGTTATTCATTATATTCTAATTATTTATGTTAAAGTGAGTTGTTTATCTTGTCTTGTGCTTATTGCTTAATTATTTGATCAAGAATTACTTTGTTACTCTAGAAGGAATTGGAAGAGGAATTCTAGGGTTAGAATCGGGCATGATATCATGTGACTTAGTTATTTGCATAGTGAAAAACTAGGTTTGTGAATTGAATGGAAATATCTGTTAATACACGTGTAACACGTAAGGAATTTGGATTGGAAAGAGTTTAATTCAATTGTTTTGCATAGGAATATAGCAAAATTAATCTGGATTAAATAGAAGGCAATTGATCACTTGGAAAAGGACTTTTGGCATTTGAGAATTCCTCATAACAATTCAGTGAGGCATAATAATTGGGATAATTGGATAATTGATTTATAATTCATAATTGGGGATATTGAAGTCTCAATCTTTATTTATTTGAATTCATTAGATTTAAAATCTTAGTTTTACTTAGTTAATTTAGTTTTCTTAATTAGAAAAACACGATTTGAGATTGTTTAAATAAAATTAGTTTGGTTAAGAATTAGTACTTGGTGATTTTTATTAAATAATTCCTCGTGGGAACGATACTCTACTTTCACTTTATTACTTGTTGACCGTGTATACTTGCACGTATTCATTGATTGCGAAATTGATCAACAAGTTTTTGGCGCCGTTGCCGAGGAACTTAATTTAATAATTATTTACCAATATTAATTTCAATCAAATTAGTCTTAATTTAAACATTTTATTTTTATTTTTAATTCTCTTTCTATATTTCTCTCTTTTCAGGTACCATGGATGACTTTGTGTATCAATGGCCATACACGAACATGACTCAACCAAGGGAGTGGAGATTGAAAGACTCGAGAAACTTTCTCGCATTGTCGCGACCTGATTGAGACACTTTCGAGGATGTTTGAAGCTTTTGAAGCTCGATTATCGCCAAAGTATGGTGGTTACTTGTGATTATTGTCTTTTGGAAATCATATGAGTCATCAATGCACCATCGGGCTTAGCCTAAGATGCAGATAGTGGTGATTACCCCAATAATTATGTCTATCCCAACAACTATCATCGAGGATTGGGGTATCACCCTTTTTTCATGGAGTAACAATCAAGATCAATTTTATGCTCCAAGTCCAACATACCCACAGGATTTCTTGTGTCCACCTCCACTACAACAGAAGAACATTCAAATTGGGAGGAAGCCTTGGAAAAATTTATTAAAGCTTCAAAAAAGAATGAGGAACAAGACAAGAAAATGAATCAAGTAGAGCTTGAATTTGCAAAAGCCAAGGGTGTTGATCAAGAATTTGGAAAATCAAGTGGAACAGAGATAGCACATGCGTTGAAAAAACCGTCCTCAATACACTGCCCTATGACATGGATTCTCGAGCCCGATGGTGAGCCCGAGCCAAATCTACAACCGGATGAGCCACGAGATGAAAAAAGAGGAGACAAGTGGGGATAATGACAACAAGGTTCGGTGAAGAACTAATTGTGAGACCCAATGATGATGAGCCAATGTTATTTATGCCTCAAGTGCCTTCTCCTCCACAGTTCAAGAGTCCCAAGTTAGATTTGCAAAACCTTGTCCGATTGGTAGTCATGTCGCCTAATACTCTCTGTGATGTAAAAGCAAGTACACCTTCAAACCATGGTGCGATGAGTGCATGGAAGATAGAAGAAGAAATTATTGTGTCTGACAAGCCTCAATACCAGAATATATTCGCAGACACAATGGAGAAACCACCTAGATGCTTGGACGTTCTTGAATGTGATCTTATCTAAAGAAAGCATGCTAGGTTACTTTAATACAATGGCTATCGTAAATGGGAACCTACCAAAGCTATATTATTTCCGATGGATGGAGGGTTCCTCAACTTCGTGAGGGAATTGGATAGAAATTGAAGAAGTCAAATGAGACTATAAAACAAGCGCTTATTGGGAGGCAACCCAAGTTTAATTTTTATTTTAGTTTTATTAAGTTTTATATTAGTAGTTTTGAATTTGCATTTATTTAGGATTTAATAAAATTGCTTCTATCATGGTTTTACTGAGTTATTCAAGTCAAATTCAAGTGTGGTGCCCAATTTGTTCCATGTGCTTAGCCTATTCTCCAAACTTAGCGGCAAGGAGGAAGAGTGCTATATTTTCGTGGAAGTCCTCCGCTTTAATTTTTTCTATTTTAGTCATTGAGACAATGTCTAGTTTAAGTTTGGGGGCATTTTAGTGTCGTATTGCATATAGTTAGTTATTTATTTACATTGTAGTTCGTTATGTTTTGGGTTATTTACATTTAGTATTTGCATTCGCTTTTTTTTTTTGTTTAAATTTTTTTTTTTTTAAATCGCAAAAAAATAGTAGTTAGTTTTTGTGTTTGTTATGCGTTTAGTTTATATTTGCATGATTCCAACTGTTAGATAGTAAAAGTCTATTTTGGCCAATGATGAGACTGGAATTAAGTAGATAAGTATAGTATTGAATATTAAGGCTTTGATGTGATTTCTTGTTATGAATTGAATCTTTTCTGTTTGAAATCGGTATAATCAAGGTTATGCGTTAATAACAACTATGTTAACTGATTAAGTTTAAATTGATACATAATGGATTTCTTAAGTAGAATACTAGTGTGAAGGAATGAAAGACATGAATAGGTGAGGAGATGGCTAAATTTTGATAAAAACTTAAGTTTGGGGGAAATTTTGGGGTATATAAGCTTTAAAAAAAAAAAACATGTTGAGTCTTGTGGTGGGTTGAGGAGAAACACTCCCCATAAACACAAGCGTGAGATGGAGCGTAAAAACGCTCTCACCAACCATCTATAAAAAAAAAAAAAAAATTACAGTGGCTAGTTTTGTTTTGGGCCTTTGTTACTTGAGTAAAATGCATGAAGGGGTATCTTAAAACCTAAGCGCCCTAAGGTCTTATATGGTCCAGGAGTCGTTGGTTGAAAGCTCGCTAAGGGTGACACTCATAGCCCTAATGGAATGAGACATTGCACATTTATGGTTAAAAAAAAAACAATAAAAGCGGAAAAGAGCAAAAAGCCCCAGTAATGAAAAGTAAAGCATAAGTATCCCAAATTGGACTCTTGAACTTGGTGGATGTTTGACTTTAGTTGGATATAGCTTGTTCAGTAAATTTTGTGAATTTGCACTGTATGATGCCTTCAAAGATATCTATTATGTCTTAAATTTGATTTTATATCGCTTAACATTGTTGTGGAGCACACACGCACTATATCGGTGATAACGATCTAAGATTTGATGATTGATTGGGAAATTACTTGATTTGTTTTAATACGATTTATTATCATGTTTACTTGATTTCTCTAAGGCCTAGGTTGAATAGACTTGTTTCATCATTCTTTGTTGGATTATTGAGGCATATAGATTAGTTTCATTACATTGCATTGCATAACATTTTTGTGTTTTTTGCTTGAGGACATGCAAAGATTTAAGTTTGGGGGTATTTGATGAGTGAGTTTTATACCCATGAATTGGATACATTCGGGCTTAATTTATTGTTGTTCTTAAGTCTTTTAGGATGTTTTTATGTGTTTGTGTCTATTCAAGCATGTTTTATATTGTTTTGTAGGATTTGGGACAAAAGTTACATGGATCGATGTTTGGGGTGGCTAGATTCGCGTTTTCGGCTTGCCATTTACACAACAGTCACTTCAGAGCCAATTTGACTATAGTTCCTGACATTATTTCGAAAACCTCAAAGAATGAAAGTTGTAGATCTACTTCTCCTCTTTCCGGAACATCTTGAATCATTGAAATCGGAGTTCGTACGAAGAAGTTATGGCTATTTTCCCAAAGGACGTCGGAGCAGAAAATGTCGGATTTTGGGCTAGCGCCGGGGCGCTACTCTTGGTGCATTTTCCAACGCCGGGCGCTAGAAGCGAACTCAATGCGTTACCCAGTATTTGGTATTGGGGAAGGGTTTAGTGCGGCTCGGACGCTGCTTTTCTTAATTTTGACACCTTTTTGACTCCAAATAGGATTGGGTTTGTTCCTAAACTAAAAATTGGACTTGTAACCTATAAATACTTGATGTAAGGCATAAAATAAAGGGAGATTACATAGATTAACCTAGAATAAACACTCCTTTAGATTAGAAAATAACCCTAGTTCTTATTAGTTTTGGAGATTGAAGCAACTTGGAGACCATTGAAGATCAAGAGCAAGAGCAAGAGCAAGAGGGAGCATCGATTTCGACAACAGATGATTCTATTCTCTTCTCTCATCTTACTTTTATCTTTTGATGTCTATTCAGTTGTGGATTCTTGGTTTTAATTCATTAATTATGAACTAACTATTTTTGAGATTTCAATTGAACTTTTTATGGCTATGAATTAGTTATTCATTATATTCTAATTATTTATGTTAAAGTGAGTTGCTTATCTTGTCTTGTGCTTATTGCTTAATTATTTGATCAAGAATTACTTTGTTACTCTAGAAGGAATTGGAAGAGAATTCTAGGGTTAGAATGGGCATGATATCATGTGACTTAATTATTTGCATGGTGAAAAATTAGGTTTGTGAATTGAATGGAAATATCTGTTACATGGCATGTAACACGTAAGGAATTGGGATTGGAAAGAGTTTAATTCAATTGTTTTGCATAGGAATATAGCAAAATTAATCTGGATTAAATAGAAGGCAATTGATCACTTGGAAAAGGACTTTTGGCATTTGAGAATTCACATTAACAATTCAGTAGGCATAATAATTGGGATAATTGGATAATTGATTTATAATTCATAATTGGGGATATTGAAGTCTTAATCTTTATTTATTTGAATTCATTCGTTAAAATCTTAGTTTTACTTAGTTAATTTAGTTTTCTTAATTAGAAAAAACACGATTTGAGATTGTTTAAATAAAATTAGTTTGGTTAAGAATTAGTACTTGGTGATTTTTATTAAATAATTCCTCGTGGGAACGATACTCTACTTTCACTTTATTACTTGTTGACCGTGTATACTTGCACGTATTCATTGATTGCGAAATCGATCAACATATACCTAAGTAAAGTTATATGTGAAGAACATGTAAAGTATGATGATTAAGAAACTTTAATTGTCATAAGTCATGAACAATAAAATCTTAAGTAGTTTATAATTTGACAAGTTATAAGCTCATGAAGAATAAGTCAAAAATCCAACAATAAATATAGGTTGTTGTAATAAGTATGTTAAGATGTTCACATGATGAATGGAGTTCATTTTTAATGTTGAACAAATCATAAGAATGAAGATTTGCCGAAAATTGCACGATTGGACGATAATCGTCAAATTCATAAAATTCTCGGAATAGAAGTCAAATTTCGTGTTTGCACTCAGAACCATTGTTTTCCAATGGAGACAAGTCATATTTGGCATTTAAAAGTTGCGGACTCAAAAATGACCGAATTCCGACTTAGAATGAAGAAACGAGCGTTGAACGTTCACGAACATTTATCGTTTTTGTTAAAAATGAACCAATAGGTGAATTTTTAGCAAACGAAGTCGAATAGATAAAATTCTTGCATGAACGCGTAGATTACGTAATTTGTGAATCGTAGGCTTTTGAACAGAGCCAATTCGGACTTATAACGAAGAAGTTATGCGTGTCTGGGAAGTTCATAATATTCAAAAAGCGAAATTTTTTTTCGGTGCACGAGAGTTGGCCTATGGCCTCAACCCCTAAACTAAATCGGTCACGTACATAACACGTAATGTTGTTAATCGAGCACCTTTATCGCAAGAGTTCGATCTGACGAATCAGTAGTACAATTTGTGGGCGCAAATTTCATGTACAAGACAAAAATCTACGCCATGGATGTAGTGTTGATCAACATAGAGTACAATAAGTCGATCACCTAGAAGTGCACGTAAGTAATATCTCAGACTTCTGGACTTGCTTCCCAAGTTGTCCTTTTCCAATAAAAATGAATACTCGAGGTCTTTGACCGGAGTGAATGTTTTACTAAATATTGTTATTATTGTAAAACATTTTGAAAGAAAAGATGAAGTACTATTTTAAATTATCAATAGTACTTCATAACTATTGTTCAGTTATTGAAGATATACGATTCGTATGTGTCAAGCATGTTGTTATTAAATTGTTATACTTGCTGAGCTAGTTATGCTCACTCTTGCTTGAACCATATGAATGCAGCTAAGACTGAACGTCCCGAAGGATCGAAAAGGGATAAAGGAAAACCTAAGGCAGATTATTAAGTTGTCTTGTAATAGTATAGGTCTATTGTTGTAATGTAACTGATATTATGACAAAGAACCTTTGTAATGGGAATATAACCTGGGAAATGTAAATATTACTTTAAATATATAGAAGTTATGTTCGTCCTTTGAGACCTTTCAATTGAATGAATGTATGAATGTTGTACAGTATAACACCATATGTCGGGTTGGAAGATACCCGGATTTGGGGGCGCTACAGTACTTCGTAACTACTATCCAGTTATTGAAGATATACGATTCCTATGTTTCAAGCATGCTTTTAAAATGAAATTGTTGTACTTGCTGAGCTTGTTATGCTCACTCTTGCTTGAACCATATGAATGCAGTTTAGACCGAATGGACCGAAGAATTCGTCAAGGATAAAGCGAAGGCTAAAGCAAACTTGTAGATTACTCATGTAATAGTATAGGTTTGTAATGATAATATTTGATATTATGACAAGAACAAATGTAACGGTTATAAAGAACCTGGGGAATGGTAGTATTGTTTTGGAATATATATAAGACATATTCGTTCTTTTGAGGCATTTCAATTGAATGTTTGTGTGAACTGTAGCACCGTGGAGCACTATATGCCGGGTTGGAAGAGACTCGGATTTGGGGGCGTCACATTAACCCTTAGGGGTTAGGGTTTAACCCTTAGGGGTTAGGGTTTAACCCTTAGTGTTTAGGGTTTAACCATTTAGGTTTTAAAAATAAATTCTAGGATTTCCAAATTAGGTTTTCAAAATCGAAAATTAATATTTCGAAATTATAATTAGAATTTTCTAATTATATTAAAATTTCTTAATCATAATTTAAATCTTGCTAATTAGGATTAGTATTTTGTAATTAAAATTGCTAATTTTTCTAAACGCTTGTCTAACCTTCGTGTTAGCCAGGTTTTCAAATGATTCAAGTTATGAGATGCATTAATGGTTTTAAAGAAAGAGTCGATGCCAGTTTTAACTTGGCTAAACTAATCTTGATAGATTGATTGAATTGTTTACAAGTCTTTCAATATAGAATTGCTAACGATATCCTACGCCAACTGTTTTGTACGGATTCAAGGTAAGCCTGTATATGAATAAACAAATGTATTTTCATCGAGTATTCGATGGGCATGTGAGGTTGCCACAACTTAAACATACAAACGTTTAATGGATGTAGTGTTGATCAACATAGGTACTATAGGTGATCACCTAGATGTACTAAATAAGCTATGTCGGACTTACGGACTTACGTGTAGGGTTGTCCTTTTCAAAGAAACTATAAGACGTTCACGTCTTGGACCAGAACTGATGAATTGATTAATATTGTTATTGTAAAATGTTTTGACGGAAAAAGGAAAGCTATTTTGAATTATTGATTGTACTTCGTAACTATCATCCAATTATTGAAGATATACGATTCCTATGTTTCAAGCATGCTTTTAAAATGAAATTGTTGTACTTGCTGAGCTTGTTATGCTCACTCTTGCTGGAACCATATGAATTCAGTTTAGACCGAATGGACCGAAGAATTCTTCAAGGATAAAGCGGAGGCTAAAGTGAACTTGTAGATTACTCATGTAATAGTATAGGTTTGTAATGATAATATTTGATATTATGACAAGAACAAATGTAACGGTTATAAAGAACCTGGGGAATGGTAGTATTGTTTTGGAATATATATAAGACATATTCGTTCTATTGAGGCATTTCAATTGAATGTTTGTGTGAACTGTAGCACCGTGGAGCACCATATGTCGGGTTGGAAGAGACCCGGATTTGGGGGCGTCACATTACCCCTTAGGGGTTAGGGTTTAACCCTTCGGGTTTAGGGTTTAACCATTTAGGTTTTAAAAATAAATTCTAGGATTTCAAAATTAGGTTTTCAAAATCGAAAATTAATATTTCTAAATTATAATTAGAATTTTCTAATTATTTTAAAATTTCTTAATCATAATTTAAATCTTGCTAATTAGGATTAGTATTTCGTAATTAAAATTGTTAATTTAACAATTAGGGTTAAAATTGTACATTAGGGTTTATAACCCACGAATTAGGGTTTTAAATAGAAAAATAATTTTTCTAATTTAGAAATTAGGTTTCCTAATTAGATTAGGGTTTCCTAATTACTTATAACTTGAAAATTAGGATTAAGGTTTCCTAATTAACATTACAATTATTAAATTAACAATTAGGTTTTCCCTAAGTATAAATTAGGGTTTCTAATCTAGAAATTATAATTTTCTAAATAAATTAGGGTTATCCCTAATTAGGTTATTATTAATAACGTTTAAACCTTATACTATCGTTTGCATTACCAATTTAGGGTTTTCAACATCCAAATTTGGGTTTCGGATTTCCAGAACTAAAATTAGGGTTTCTAGAACCGGTTTTAGGGTTTCTTATAAATCGTAAGAATTTTCTAACTGAACGTTGACGTTCTTAATATAATATTAGGGTTTGCCACTGATATATCTTATCTGGTCTACCGTTAACCCTTAACCACATACTTTACACATATAATACCATATACACAGAACATATTCACGTATATCCTTAATCTTGAATAATTCACCAAAAGATTTGTAAATCCATAGAATTCCTTCTCGGAAATCTCAAATCCATTCACTTATTTTCTGTCTAGGTTTATTATTTAACCTTAATTTAATATTTTAAAATTTTATAAATATTCAAATTCTCGGGTTGTCACATTCACCCCTTCTTCTAAAAATTTCGTCCTCGAAATTTACCTTACACCTTACACCTTACACCATACACCATTCCTTCTCATCATCACATGCTACCCAATACATTCCTCACAAGAGTTAAAATTTTGAAATTATGATGAGGGGTTATACAGACTATTGTCTATCATTTTCGTAAAGGTTTTATGGAAATTCATCCGCAAACTGTCATAACTTACGGATATAGTGAGTAATTAGCCCGATATGCCCTGTACTTATTAAGTACTGCTGTTCGAATCTGTTTCTCGTCTCTGCCATAGGCAAAAATTATTTACCTCAGTATTAATGGATTCCGCACCAAAACAATTTGGTTCGGGTAAATTTTCAAAGAACTCTTAGAGTTTATAAGTGTTTGTCTAGATGAATCAAATAGCATAGACTCATATCAATAATTCAATTCAATCGAATTATTTAAGTGTAGCCAAACCCCGTTGGCAAATTAAAATTTATTGAAAATATTTTTGAGAATGATGTCATGATGACGTACTGTATTAACAGTCCATTTGAGAATGTCGTCATCGTATGACTTTGTCATAACACATCATACAATAGTGGAATAACGACTTTAGATCAAATTCACACTAAGTATTTCTGTATTTACAACTCCATCAACTTTTTATCATCTCTGCACCAGGTTACATGGTACATGAGTGACAAATAAAATATATTTGGATATTTCAAAACAGTTGCGTCTAGCCAAAATAAGTAGCATAGACTATACTTTAAACCGTTGCAAAAATGATTACGAGTCTATAATATTTTTTTTTCAAAAGCACATAATGCGTATTTAGCTTGATGTCAAAAATTCGAAGTATAGCATAGCTAGAAGTTTTGGAAAACTTATGTCTCCACTAATAATCAGTTTCTTAAATAATCTATCTAATCCTATTATCTTTAATACTCCATTTACACACAACTATACCCAGTTCGTCAAACCACACTTATGAGTTCATGAACTTGCCACAATCATATGAGTTTAAGAACTTGTCCTAGTCAGACCTTTGGCGTCCATTCGCTGAGGGGTTCATAAACATTTCATATAACTATGAATCAAGAATGTCACATAAGTATGAGTTTTAAGAACTCGCACTTAACCTTATATTCTCTACCTATAACCTATCTATCTGTTATACACATGAGAAAGGAATCATGCTCTTAACATGCATATAGCAAATAGCGCGACACAAACATTTCAATGATTATCATTGCCAGAAACTAAGTGGTTTTTACACCAAGTACAATTCCCCGCCCATACAAGGAATCATACAACTCAGCTGCTGACACGAGTCCTCAATTGAAATCCCCACCTAATCTTAACTCTCTTCTCAATACGAATTTCATTCAACTCGTATTCATAATTCTATCCTGAATCTGTACCAATTCATAGTACAACTTTCACACAACATTATTGCCGTAAACTTTTCAATCATTTGATTGATTCTTCTCCATACTAAAACCTTATCCGATCACGGGGTGATCTCATCGTATATATTACGATTCATTTCTATATTATGATCGTTTTGCTTTTTGATCTTCTATCACTGCACTTTTAGACTTTTAGACTCTATCTATTCACCACTACTATTCAACTTTATTATCAGAGTTAGGGAACTCTGTATCTTATAACTCATCGAGATTCATCTTTGAATCTTACCGAACAACTAACTCTATATGAGTTAGTACTTAACCTAATCACTGCGGTTATTAGTCTCAGGTATTCCTACCTAAGGTTCATAACCTACAACTTTGATACCAACTGTGAGATCCCCGAATCCGGGTCCTAAATCACCGCGGATCTGGTTCAATCATTCTATAACTATTGTGGAAGATATAAACATAAATTGTTTATACAATAACTTTACACATTTTTCCCCAAGGTCGAGTAACCTTAACTTATAGACAATTCATAACTTGTCTAACATATAACATTAGTATCATATAATACTATTACAAATCTAGCTGCACACATTATCTTAAAGCTAGAACTGTCTTTAACCTTTCCTTGTATCCAATGCATTCGCCTTAATCTGCAATGTTTTATCATGATATAGCAAGGGTGAGCATGAAGGTTGCACAACAAGTTAAAATTTATTTAAGGATCACTACAAGAAAAGGGCTTATCTTCGACGGAAGTAACTCTGACGGAATACATTCAGTCGATATTAGTCTATTTCTGACTGATTATTCAGTCGATAATCGTTCAGTAGTACATAAAGCATTTCTGACGGACTTCTGTCAAAAACACAGCCCATCATGGTGCCAAACTCTCCCGCCAGAACCAACACTAGGGTCGACGGAATATCCTATTACTGCCGACGGAATTCAGTCGAGGTTATACTAAAACCGACGGACATACGATCGACGGAAGTCCGTCGAGTTTATGTTTTAAAACCTAGCAGCCTGCTACGCTCCCCTCATTTCATATCTTCCTCTTTAATTTCCATCTCTCTCTTTCACAGACCCTCACTCCCTCTCCGGCTGCTCTCTCTCTCTCTCACGATACCTCTCTTCCTCTCCGGCTGCCTGAAGTAGCTCCAGCTGACGCCGACGCCACCTTCTCTCCGACCAAGCAGCTTCGGCAGCTCCAGTCAAGTAGTTCCGACCATTTCAAGCAATTCCGATCGATTTCTTCTCAAATTGGTGGTGTACTTTCATTTGTTTGTTAAATTTTCAAGTTAATCAGGTATATTTAATGAATTGCCATTTGATTTTGATTATTATGCTTTTAAATCTATGCCTTAATTTTGAAAATTGAGTTATATAAACTGCTATGTATTTTGTTGGCTATTTTGGGTCTGAAAATTTGCAAAGTAACTTTTGTGTTCATGCCCTAATTGAGTTATATAAATTGCTATGTAATTTATAATGCTATGAATCTGCATAAGTTTGTTCATGCCCTAATCTTATACTGCTATTGTTTGTTCTGAAAATTTGTGGGTATGTAATTTGGGTCTGAAAATTTATGGGTATTTTGTTATCACATTGGCATATTTGTTATATCCGACGAAATTCCCGACGGAATTCTGTCAGAATTCATCAATTGCAATTTATGTGGGTCCTTTTTATTATATTAATGTATAGTTAATAGTTTCTCAATACTAAAATACAATTTAAATAAATTAAATTATATAATATAATACAAATTTTGTTAAATTAAATAAAATAAAAAATTGACTTAATTTAATATAAGATAATAAAATTTAAATAAATTATTTAATATTAAATTATATAATATAATAAAAAATTTAATTAAATATAAAATAAAATAAAAAATATGATATAATATAATACAAATTCAATTTAAATTAATTAAATTTAATTAATTTAAGATAATAAAATTTAAATAAATTAAATATTATAATATAATATAATACAAATAAATTAAATTAAATTAAATTAAATAATTTAAAATACAATACAATAAAATAAAAATATGATTTAATTTAAGATAATACAAATTAAATTAAATTAAAAAAATTGACTTAATTTAATTTAATATAATATAATACCAAATAAATATAATTAAACCTGAGTAGCACTTACTTAGTTAAATAAAATCAAAATACAATAAAATAAAATAAAATAAAATAAAATAAAATAAAATAAAATAAAAATATGATTTAATTTAAGATAATACAAATTAAAGTAAATTAAATTAGTTTAATTTAATATAATATAATACAAAATAACTATAATTAAACTGAGTAGCACTTACTTAGTTAAATAAAATCAAAATCAAAATTAAATACAATAAAATAAAATATAATATAATTAAATACAATTTGAAACCCGTTCGACATTCACTCATTAGGAGTAAATGTCGAATAGTCCCCAGTTTGGGACTGTTATTGGATGTTATGTCTCTCACTTAGGTCGGTGCCAATGCACAGGGTGCGTTTTTATAAGTTTTGAGAAACTTTCAGCTGGTGTCTCTACATGTTCTCCGAGTGCATACTTAGACTAAGTTTTCTTGGTCTATTTCGTGTACTTGGAGACCATGGAGAGGTGCTGCTAAAAATTTCTGAAAATAGTAGGAACGTGCTTAAGATTGGCACTAGTGAGGAGACGCATCCAGGAACGGGATAGAAGCCTAACCCCTATGGAGTGGAGATATAAACTAGGTAAACTAAATTTCATGCTTGGACCACATTCATGATTATTCTTGATCTAATTGGGTATTTTCTTCAATTAAAGATGGATGCCAATCGGAGTTGGATGTACCGTAGGATAAAGATTGATGGGAGGGGATTAGTTGATGCGTACCGTGACGGGGTGTCTAATTTTATGAACAAAGCAATAGAACATGCTGATGATCTGAACGAAAAGATGAGATATCCGTGTCTCAAGTGTAAGAACATGATATGGAAGACTGCCGATGAAGTGAAATTTGACTTGTATTCACGTGGGTTTGTGGATGGGTATTCGGTATGGATTCATCACAGGGAATCAGTTGAGTTTAGAGAACTGTCAGACAGTACTGTAGACCAGTCAGATAACTATGACGTCGTGGAGATGTTGGTAGATGTGTATGGCTCTACGAATATTGACTGGGCTGAAAATAAGCCTACGTCAAGCAGTGCTTATCAACAAAAGCCAAATGATTCAGCAGCTACCTTCTACAAGATGATATCTGAATCAGGGACCCCATTGTATCTCGAACACGACAAGCACACCAGGCTTTCTGCAGTAACGAAGCTTTTACACTACAAGAATGAGCATGACTGCAGCGGTGAGAGATTCAATGATTTGCTTGCTATTTTCGGGGAGTTCTTACCTAAGGATAATACCTTGCCCATGATTACTATGAAGTTAAGAAGATGGTTAAGGGGTTGAATCTTGGGTATGAGAAGATCGATGCTTGTGAGCGGGGTCAGATATGTTATACTATGGGGAGGACAAAGATAAGGTGCAGTGTGATATATGCAATTTGCCTCGGTACAAAATCACAAAACGTGGGGGGAAGGAGAAACATGTTCCGAAGAAGATATTACGGTACTTTCCTCTTGTGCCGAGGTTGCAGCGTCTATTCATGTCTTCGCATCTCGCACCCAAGATATCGTTGGCATAGACACGAGGGCGTCGTCCACACAGTCACCCTTTCTCTCCCAAAGAAATGGAGATGAGTGGAAGAATTTTGATGCTAAATTTCCACAATTTGCAAGAACGATGTTAGGAATGTCGGGCTTGGCATGGCTACCGATGGAATTTTGTCCGTTTAATAATTTTAGTCGCCCATATTCTGTTTGGCAATGATTATGGTAGCTTACAATCTTCCACCGTCAATGTGCATGAGGGATCCGTATCTTTTCTTGACTTTACTAATACCGGGGGATAAGAGTCCTACAAAAGACATCAACGTGTACCTTAGACCATTAGTCGATGAACTTAAGATGTGGGAAACAGGGGGTTCAGACTTTTGATAAATCTGTCGGACATAATTTTTTGATGAAGGCAGCCTTGTTGTGGACTATCACTGACTTTTCAGCACTTGGGAGTGCCAGTGGTTGGTCGACCATGTCCAGTCTGTATGGGGGATGTGCAGGGCACACAACTGCGTTATGGGCGAAAAACTAGTTTCTTTGGAACTGCTCGAAGATTCTTGCTTGTTGAGTACAGTTATAGAAAGATGTCTACACAGTTCAATAGAAAAACAGAAAAGAAGGGGGTTGTTGGTAAGCTTGTGACAAACGATGTATTGGGATGGCTAAAATATTTGACATTTCCACCTTTGGGAAGGAGCATGGTAAGTTGAGAGCAATAGGTACAGATAAAGCTCATAATTGGACACACTCGCCCATTTGGTTTGAGTTGCCATCTTTGGGGCACACTAACACTTCGTCATTGCATAGATGTCATGCATACGGAGAAAAATGTGTTCGAGAACTTGTTTTACATTTGCTAGATAGATATGAGTGGTAAAACAAAAGATAATGACAAATCACGTAAAGACTTGGAGGAATGAACATTAAGCGGGAATTGTGGCTCAAAGCCCTAACTCTCAAAACCAAAAGCTCCATTTTGTCTTACCAAGCAACAGGTTGAAAACATTTGCAAGTGGCTTAGTGCATTGAAGCTACCAGATGGTTATGCTTCTAACATCTCTCGATGTACTAAGGTTGAGCAGTTAAAAATTACCGGATTCAAGAGTCATGACTGTCATGTATTCATGCAGAAGTTGATTCCAATTGCCTTTCGTGAAGTATTACCGAGGAATATTAATAATGCATTTACCGCACTTTCAAATTTTTTTCGGGATATTTGCTCTACTGTTATAAGGTACAGTGATGTGGAACAGATGGAGAAAAATATAGTGTTGACAATGTGTAAGCTCGAAATGATCTTACCTTCAGGGTTCTTTGACTCGATGGAGCATTTGCCTATTCATCTGCCATATGAACTTAAACTTGGAGGACTGGTGCAATATCGATGGATGTATCCTTTTGAGAGGTAATATCACCTACATTGTGTTATAATCATCACCTGAATATTGTTTTAGCCGATATATTGTCTTATTTCAGGTATATGCATCGATTAAAATAGAAAGTTAAAAACAAAGCTCGTGTAGAGGGTTCTATAGCTGAACGTTATACGGAGGAAGAGCTTGTCAACTTCTACTCGCTATACTTTGAAGATGTAGTCTCAACGAAGCACAATCGTCTAAGTCAGAATGAGGTCGTCGTCGATCCCCAAACGCGTGCTGATGAGTTGGTTGTATTCACTTATCCGACCAAACCATTTGGACATGAGACGATGACTTACCTAACCGATAAAGATTTAAAGATTGTATCTACATATGTGCTTCTGAATATTCCTGAAGTATCGTCGTACATCAAGTATGTATTATTTTAAGTTGAAAATGAATTTTTCTTACCTTAATCAAATAATTAAATAATTGCCATATTATTGTACGCAGAACATTCAAATTTGATGGTACGGATGACTCGTTGAAAGAAAAAGTTAGCAATCCCAGCCACGTTGTGCTAGATGATGACGACGTGGTGGTTGATGATGTCGTTAACGTACTCGATGTTGACGAAGTGGAGGAAGATGTGGTTGTCAGTCCATATGCGGTGGTAGATGATGATACTGAGGAAGAAATTGATATAGAAGAGGAAGTGACAGAATCAGAAGATGGAAATGAAAATGATTTTGATTCTGACGGGTTTGACGACGTACTACTTCACTAATTGGTGTTTTGTAAATACTATACAACGAAATTAGATATAATAATTGTAATAAAATTTAATTAATGTCATCGTATCTATGTCTGTTATTTCAGTAGTACAGCTATGCCTCGACAAAGCGGTGGAGGTGGTCGTGGTGGCGGCCGCTCTGGATCGGGCGACGGCTCCTAGGGCGGGTCGTCTTCATATGCTAGTGAGTTGATTTCTAATTAGCGCATTAGTAACGTGTTTTTCATAACTATATTATACATTCATTGACAATGTCATAACTATATTAAACATATAGATGCTAGACGTCGACGTCAGCGAGGGCCTAACCTCGGTCGATTAGGCCGTCCGCCGGCAGTGCCTGACGTCGTTCCAGTTGATGTCGACTCGTCTGTGTAGGTTTCAACTATCACTTATATATGTTCAATCGCGATGATATCAATTAAAATGTTCTTAATAAATTTTGTCTTCTAGTATTATGGATCCTGTCGCTAAGGTGACCGTATATGCCATCTGCCTGGCGCATCTCCCTCTTGGTCAGATATGTGATTTAGCCAAGACTCACGCTATTTATGATCTTTTCATGGTGATAGTGTTGCGGGAGTTTCATGTAAGTCAAATTACATATATTAAATCAAGGTTCATGTTATTTATATATTGTTCAAATAATTAATAAGATGTATGTTATGTCTGTTTGATAGAGATACTATAGATACGAGATCGGTATCACTGAGGCGGATGGTGACGCCGTTATCATTGCCCACATCTCGAAGAATTATGCCGGTTGGCTGTACGAGATGCGACAGAGGGCAGTCCGGGCCATAGAAGAATCGCTCGGGACTACTTTATAGATCATCGATCGTGACAATATCTAATCCAATAGATAATGCGATGTGTATGCGTCTTTGGGATGATGTTTGCGTTCAAGACCAAGTCAGAGCAGATGAAGAAGAATCGAGGCAAGATGCGAGTTGTACATACTTCTGGCTCGCAGTCGTTTTAGGAGATTAAAGCGGTATGTATTTATCTTTAGTTTAGTTTAATATTAAACTGCAACATTACGTAATTTAAGTTGATATTATTTAATGTATATGATTTAGGCCATGCTGAGTAGCTTGGTAGACCTCCTACTATGATGGAGTTCGGGATAGAGTCCATACGCCTGAAGGTTTCTACTTGTGGTCGATTTATGTCTCCAAAGACACTAGCTATACGGGTAATACATTTACTATAATAAATATTATTTATGATAATATTACGTAATTTATATGATGATACCAAGATAACTCACATGTACATATATCAAATTATAGGAGTGGTTTGAGAAGATCCATGACGGTATATAAGCGGAGTTAACTTAGAGTCGCTAGGGGCGATCTTTGAGACGTTAGATTCCACCGCCTCTCATAGAGATTAGTTTATCTTAGGACGAGGAGATGGCTCTCTGGGTCGCGTCTCAGGATACTCCCACTAGTACTAGCTGTGACGCCCCCAAATCCGGGTCTCTTTCAACCTGACATATGGTGCTCCACGGTGCTATAGTTCACACAAACATTCAATTGAAATGCCTCAAAAGAACGAATATGTCTTATATATATTCCAAAACAATACTACCATTCCCCAGGTTCTTTATAACCGTTACATTTGTTCTTGTCATAATATCAAATATTATCATTACAAACCTATACTATTACATAGGCAATCTACATGTTCACTTTAGCCTTCTATTTATCCTTGTAGAATCCTTCGATCCATTCGGTCTAAGCTGCATTCATATGGTTCAAGCAAGAGTGAGCATAACGAGCTCAGCAAGTACAACAATTTCATTTTAAAAGCATGCTTGAAACATAGGAATCGTATATCTTCAATAATTGGATGATAGTTACGAAGTACAATCAATAATTCAAAATAGCTTTCCTTTTTTCGTCAAAACATTTTACAATAACAATATTAATCAATTCATCAGTTCTGGTCCAAGACGTGAACGTCTTATAGTTTCTTTGAAAAGGACAACCCGGCACGAAGTCCGTAAGTCCGACATAGCTTACGAGTACATCTAGGTGATCAGTCTATAGTACCCTATGTTGATCAACACTACATCCATTAAACGTTTGTATGTTTAAGTTGTGGCAACCTCACATGCCCATCGAATACTCGATGAAAATACATTTGTTTATTCATATTCAGGCTTACCTTGAATCCGTACCAAATAGTTGGCGTAGGATAGCGTTAGCAATTCTATATTGAAAGACTTGTAAACAGTTCAATCAATCTATCAAGATTAGTCTAGCCGAACTAAAAATGGCATCGACTCTTTCTTTAAAACCATACTTGCATCTCATAATGTGAATCATTTAAAAACCTGACTAACACGAAGGTTAGACAAGGGTTTAGGAAAAAATTGCCTTCAGCATCTGCTACCGAATAATTACGTTTCCTTTGAGTCTTTACAATCTCTACAATACATAATCACATAATATACCACATTAGGTCATAAATGAACATACATAGTTCCTAAAGAATCTTACCCTACTTCTCAATCTAATCCCGTATTAGATTTGTTATTATTGGTTCCGCTTTAGTTTATTCTTTAATCATTCTTACTGGGCTTACATCTCTTCCATAACTTAAGTGAAGTTATTTCATTAGTACAACTCGGTTCAAGTTAATTATCCTTCCTCACGGCTTACTAACGTCCTTACGTTATCATCCGAAACTCGATCGTCATTGATTAAGTACGTTTATTGCATACCGTTTGCGGTCATCTTCAATTGACTTTCTTTAACCCTAAGTGATCATACTTGGGGTTTAATTATAACTTAAAAATGTTACTTCATGTTCATTAAGTTTGTATCACTTCATTGCCTTTCTTTTTATCTTCATAACCAATCCTCTCTATGCAAATCCTAGAAATATGGTTATGCTACGCTATCTTTTCTTCTTTGTGCCATACCGCAACGTCACCCATTATGGCTTGAGATCGGACTGGTGACATGTGCATGAAAGTCCCTTTATTAACTATCATGCTGCAGCGCGAGTTTACAGTGTCTGGAACTCACTTTGGAGTCGCGCCGCGGTACGGACTCTGAGCCATAGATAGTTTTGACAGATTTTCAACTTTGCGAGATTCTCGGACTCGTAACTTCTTCGTTATAAGTCCAAATTGGCTCATTCAAGAGCCTACAGTTCACAAATCACGTACTCTACGTGTTCATGCAAGAATTTTATCTATTCGACTTCGTTTGCTAAAATTTCACCTATTAGTCCATTTTTAACGAAAACGATAAACGTTCGTGAACGTTCAACGCTCGTTTCTTCATTCTAAGTAGGAATCCGGCCATTTTTGAGTCCGTAACTCTATAATGACAAATACAACTTGTCTCCATTGAAAACCAATGTTTCCAAGCTCAATATCAAAATTTGACTTCCATTCCGAGAATTTCACGAATTCGACGATCGTCGTCTAATCGTGTGAATTTCGACGAAACTTCGTTACTTGAGATTTGTAGACCATTTCACTTGGATTCAATCCATTATACTATCATCTTGACATACATGCTTCGTTAACTTATATTCATGATAAGTCATTATCTATTCTTGATGATTTTGCAACTTATTAAAGTATAAAATACTTATATTTCCATTTCATGACTTATGTCTTATTTTCATATGACTTATTAATGAGTTTTGTCCTTTAATCATTATTCTTACATCTTCTTATCATACAAGTGCCATTAATGTAAACATGTTACAAGTTCTTACAATTTCTTATTAAGTTCCTACTAACTTCATCACCATTACCATATGACAAGTTCTTACAAGATCTTCATAAGTTCATAACTCATATAAGTAGAAATGACTTGTTCAAGACTTATTACGGCTTATTAAGACTTAAGCCCTTGATTTATCATTCCTTAGCATGCTAGTTCTACCAATACCCCCTTCTCTAACAATGGAAGAGAAAGAGAATCATGGTTTAAGAATACTTACTCCTTGAATAACACTTGTTTATCCTCAATCTTCTTCTTGCTTCTTGAATACCTAACAAATGTTAACTTCTATCTTTCCTTGCTTTTTCTCTCAAACCAATAAGCTATAAGTTATTGGGGGGAAATCTAACAAAGGAAGTCTAGCTTTATATGTGCTTATTCTCTCAAGTAAATAAGCTCCCAACTTATAATGTATAAGGAGTTGGAGGAAATAAACAACTAACAAATGAAAGGCAAACTTGCTATTTATAGGAAATCCTAGATGAGGGCACAATGGTCAATAAGCCATCCCACCTCCTTAGTCCACCTCCTTACTATTCCTTATGTGCTCCCGAAGTTTACTTGGCCTCCACAACATTTATCTCTTGCTTGATAACCACAACACTTATCCATTAAGCTATCTTGCTCCCCACACTTTTTTCTTAGCTATTAAGTTAACTTGCCTAGCACTTTGGATTACCCATGGGTTTCCCCATGGTTAATGCCTACCCATTGGATACTTACCTTGGGCCTTAGCTTAATTAACTTACTTAATCATTCGGCTTGCACATTAAATTACCTTGGGCTTGTAATTAAACAAACATTTGGCTTACATTAATAAATTCACATTGAACTTAACCATTCAATACTTGGGCTCACATAATACTTAACAAATCCTACCAATTCTACAAATTCAATAGATTGAGCTTAAAGCCTTATAATGTATAATCACGTATTCATCTCGTATTCCCCTCGTATATTTATTCAATATATACGATATACCATCATTCATACGTACTCGTATAATATCTCGTATCATACTCAGATTCTCTACCTCGCATAATACCTACGTGATTATACAATCATCGCTTTTACTTTATCAATCGACATATATTTCCTTCTCGTAAATCATTTTCCCTAAACGTTAGGTTTTAAGTCCACAGTGAAATATTACGCTTTTCCATAACTGAAATATTATTGGATATTCCATCTCACATCGATATTCTATCGTTACGTATTTCTCGAAGTTCAAAATAATTCCCGTAAATGCGTGAATAGTGTTTTTGGAAATTTCTAAAGCTTTTATTTTCGTCTTGAAAATTCAAACACTTTAATTCTACCATGTAGCCAAAATACTACAACGTTTCGACATTTCTAGGTCATAGAATCGACCTTCGATTAGCTTGCTCCATAAATAATCAATTAAATTCATTTAATAAAATAAAAATTTAATTCTCAAAATCCGATTTTCTCAGGCGTTACATTCTTCCCTCCTTATAAGGATTCTCGTCCCCGTAATCTCGCTAATAATACTTACACCAATAGAGGAAAATTTTTCCTTTATTTTAATCTCGAGTTCCCACAATGCTTCTTCGACATTGTGGTTCTTTCGTTTCACCTTCATTGAAGGTATTATCTTAATTCACATGACTTATCACTTCCTCTCAATAATCTGAGTTAGAAGTTAAACACTTATTAACACATTATGCGATCTTTATATCATCTTAGTTTATTCTTTTAACTTATATTTATATGGAACTCAAATTCCTCCCTCAAAATAAGACTATACTTAGTCTTCTACTTATCCTGCATCATCTTCTTCATTTGCTTGCATCCCTCGTTACTTAGTTGTACTTACTTAACTCATTCCATTATCGTGGATTGAGTCTACGTTTTGAATAACAATTCTACCCCTTCATTCCTTAATTTAACTTCTAACTCTGATCTTACCATTTCTGTTATTAACTCATTTTGAGTCATTAGCATCGATAGCTTTCCCTACCCCTCCTACTTAACACGGCCTAGCGTTTACGCTTACCTTCCCTCAATGATATAAGATATCACGGTCCTCTCTCTACTACATATTCAACTCTTTCTATGTGGAGATATATTTCGAACTCTTAGAGTCCTTGTATATCTCACGCTTCTCTCCGTATAAATACTATCTTCATATTTTTAATTCAAAAACTACTGCTGCCAATTATAAATAATAAGTAGGATAGACCTCCTCATAACCCTTTAACTGGCGTGATGCATATACAATGACATTGCCATGTTATAAGAGCACACAATCATAACATCTATGAAAACTTCGAGATACACTACAAAACCTCCTCGTATCATCTGATAAAGATAATATAGGTGCCTTAATCAACCTTTCTTTTAAATCCTGTGACGCTAATGGTACCTTCAACCATAGCATCCCACAAGGGTAACTATCAAATTGGCCACCGACTTGATTGGCGCCCCTACACGGAAAAAACCTACTTCGCACCTTAGTCAACCTAAATGACATAACCGTAAACTTGTCATAACCATAACGAATTCTGAACGTCATCTTAGGTACCTCCTCCTTCTTCCTTACTTCCAACCGACTATACCCCATACATACATCCATCTTTATAAAAATTCTTTGCCCTTCTCAACTGACCAAATAGATCATCGATCCTAGGCCATGGGTATTTATCCTTAACCGCTATCTTACTCCTATTACGATAGTCGATATGCAACCGTAACAACTCATCCTCTTCCTTAACACCAACCTAACTTGAGTCATGGTTCGACAATAATAATGTCGGGGTATTTTATTACCGTAAATTACTACATTAGATTTTCTGAGAAAACTAAAGGTTCACACTTTACTTATAACTATTTGTTATAGCTCTATGGTTAATCAACCCATTCATACCGAGAATTTCCTCAAATTCTCTCAACATGAAACAAGATTTATCTAACGATACCTACTTACTTCTATTATCCATGAAATAATTTTCACGAATATAATTTAACGAAAGATATTTCCTCATTCTCTACCTTAATGTTTTAAAGGTATTTATAATCCCTTTCAGACAGACTCCTAGATGAGTCTTTCCACATGTCTTACACACCTCGATCCTTCACTTAGGATCCCTTGTCCCACTTCAAAGATTCTCTTGAGTTAAAAAATTTATGTCTCTTTGGCATACTTCCACTACCATTCTCTACCTTGGTTCCTCCCTCTCTCTTGCTCTCATCTTTTCCCTCTTTGTGGTATTGAGTCTACAACTCACTATCACCTTATGCTATAATCACCTTCTCCAGAATGATCCCATAGAAAACACTCTAGATCACCAAAATCCCACTATAGAGCTAGGGTCTCAGGCCCTGCTCCAACCTATGAGCCTTCACCTCCTCCTCATCCACTTGATGTGAAACAAACCTTGCCAATTCATTTGAATTTGGTCGCGTACTGGGGAAATATCATATCCCCTTGCTTAAGTTCTAAGAAGTCAATCTCTATCCTCCCTCACATATTTGTAGGGAAATAATTCTCAAAGAAAACCTTCTTGAATTGTTTCCACGCTATCGATCTGTTCTAACCCCACCCCGTGAGCCTTCTACCAAAAGTTGGCTTCACTCTTCCTCGTGTAAGTCACAAAAGAAAACTTTCGCATCTCACCTACGATTGTAATAACAAACGCCTTCTTTATTTTTTTTACCCCGGTATGGGCCTCGATTGGGTCCGTCGTTCATTTGAACTCCGGCGGACCTATGCTTTTAATCTCTTTAAAGGTAATCGTTCTAGCTACCTTAGGTTTCGCGGGTACTCTACCCCCGGTTTGGGTAAATACAGTCGTTAATAACTTAACGAACTCTTGCATAGGGTTGTTTTGACCCCATTAATTATCATTATGTGATTCCGCTTCCTTATTACGTTATCTTCTCCCTGGCGACATTTTTAGATTAAATAAAATTTCATTATTATCTATTTACTTACTTCGTTATTAATCGCCACATACTAGATCGCATCATAACAAATCATTTCCATGAAAACTTCATTATATACATATGCTTCTTTATAGTTTGAAACTATTTACAATTTACGTTTATAGCCAAAATCTATTACATTTTTATCCCGCAATTGAACTTCACAAAAGTTGGGATTTACAAAAAGACTACCCTTTTATACAAAAGAAGGCTTTACATCACTACACACATATTTATAACTCTAACGTTCTAATAATGCATAACAGCATCCTCGTGTTTCTCATTTGCAATCATTGCTATAGTATCCCGACTAATCATATGACGGGTTTGACCTGACTCAATGGAATAACAAGCAACATTCAGCTTGAAATCTTTATGTGAACTCTCATGGATGTAAGACATCCGTGCTATCTTTCGGTCCTTCTCCCCTAGTTCTCTACGAAGCTCATCACCGCTTTAAAATTCCTAGCACGCTTCTCGCCTTCTAAGCACCGCTTATCGTGTTTTAACTCAAAATCTTTTGCAGACATCTTAGCTTTATGGAGATAACTAATCTCTTCATTACGATTCAAAGACAACTGTACCCAACCAGACATTCTCAATGTTACCGCCATACAATGCTTCTATTGCATCTGGAGGTGATGACTCCGATATAGGTACCACCGTAGTAACCAATGTTACCTCTCTTTCTGCCTCCATCTCATTCATCATACTAAGGTATTACATTATATCCATCTCTCCCTCGGAGTAGTCTTCCTCAGAAAAGTACTCCTCCGCCTCCGACTCCTCTAGAAACACTATTGGTACCTCCGCCACCAGCATAGGTACAGGCTCTACTCGGTTCATAAGCTCTTTGCTCACCACGTGTATATCTCTATACATCAAGCTATCAATCGACATCCTACAGTAACACATAACATGTTGATAAGTACATAACACAGAATCGTATAAGCACAAATCACATTTAATTTATTTAGGGTTACTTTCCATCTTTTAAATCTTTTGCTACTGAGTTTCCTCAATACCTTATCGACTCATTCAACTTAAGTAAAGCTCGAAGTTTACTTCCTTCTGACTTCTCTTCCTTAACGAGGTTATTAGCCTAAGGTTCTTCCCCTTAAGTTTTATAACCTAATGCTTTGATAACAACTCGTGACGCCCCCCCAATCCGGGTCTCTTTCAACCCGACATATGGTGCTCCACTGTGCTATAGTTCACACAAACATTCAATTGAAATGCCTCAAAAGAACGAATATGTCTTATAATTATTCCAAAACAATACTACCATTCCCCAGGTTCTTTATAACCGTTACATTTGTTCTTGTCATAATATCAAATATTATCATTACAAACCTATACTATTACATAGGCAATCTACACGTTCAATTTAGCCTTCACTTTATCCTTGTAGAATCCTTTGGTCCATTCGGTCTAAGCTGCATTCATATGGTTAAAGCAAGAGTGAGCATAACAAGCTTAACAAGTACAACAATTTCATTTTAAAAGCATGCTTGAAACATAGGAATCGTATATCTTCAATAACTGGATGATAGTTACGAAGTACTATCAATAATTCAAAATAGCTTTCCTTTTTCCTTCAAAACATTTTACAATAACAATATTCATCAATTCATCAATTATGGTTCAAGACGTGAAAGTCTTATAGTTTCTTTGAAAAGGACAACCCGTCACGAAGTCCGTAAGTCCGACATAGCTTACGAGTACATCTAGGTGATCAACCTATAGCACCCTATGTTGATCAACACTACATCCATTAAACGTTTGTATGTTTAAGTTGTGGCAACCTCACATGCCCATCGAATACTCGATGAAAATACATTTGTTTATTCATATTCAGGCTTACCTTGAATCCGTACCAAATAGTTGGCGTAGGATAGCGTTAGCAATTCTATATTGAAAGACTTGTAAACAGTTCAATCAATCTATCAAGATTAGTCTAGCCGAGCTAAAACTGGCATCGACTCTTTCATTAAAACCATACTTGCATCTCATAATGTGAATCATTTGAAAACCTGACTAACACGCAGGTTAGACAAGGGTTTAGGAAAAACTTGCCTTCAGCGTCTGCTACCGAATAATTACGTTTCCTTTGAGTCTTTACAATCTCTACAATACATAATCACATAATATACCACTTTAGGTCATGAATGAACATACATAGTTCCTAAAGGATCTTACCCTACTTCTCAATCTAATCCCGTATTAGATTTGTTATTATTGGTTCCGGCTTTCCGTTATTCTTTACATCATTTTTACCGACTTTTGTCTCTTCCATAACTTAAGTGAAGTTATTTCATTAGTACAACTCGGTTCAAGTTAATTATCCTTCCTCACGGCTTACTAACGTCCTTACGTTATCATCTGAAACTCGATCGTCATTGATTAAGTACATTTATTGCATACCATTTGCGGTCATCTTCAATTGACTTTCTTTAACCCTAAGTGATCATACTTGGGGTTTAATTATAACTTAACAATGTTACTTCATGTTCATTAAGTTTGTATCACTTCATTGCCTTTCTTTTTATCTTCATAACCAATCCTCTCTATGCAAATCCTAGAAATGTTGGCCTGTGGCGCCATCTTTTTCTTCTTTGTTGTTGTATTGCATGTCGCCCGATTGGGCTTGGAGACCGGACTTCATTGCTGGCATTTGAGTCCCTTTGTTAACTATCGCACGTTGCGGTAGCGAGTTTGTAGTGTGTCTCTGAGCTCACTTTGGTATTTGCGCCTATTCATTTAAGCTTGGTCAGTCGTGCACATGGACTCTCGAAACCACGAATAGTTTTGATGATTTTTAACTTTGCGAGATTCCCGGACTCGTAACTTCTTCGTTATAAGTCCGAATTGGCTCATTCAAGAACCTACAGTTCACAAATCACGTACTCTATTTGTTCATGCAAGAATTTTATCTATTCGACTTCGTTTGCTAAAATATCACCTATTAGTCCATTTTTAACGAAAATGATAAACGTTCGTGAATGTTCAACGCTCGTTTCTTCATTCTAAGTTGGAATCCGACCATTTTTGAGTCCGCAACTCTATAATGACAAATATGACTTGTCTCCATTGAAAACCAATGTTTCCAAGCTCAATATCAAAATTCGACTTCCATTCCGAGAATTTCACGAATTCGACGATCGTCGTCTAATTGTGTGAATTCCGGCGAAACTTCGTTACTTGAGATTTGTAGACCATTTCACTTGGATTCAATCCATTATACTATCATCTTGACATACATGCTTCGTTAACTTATATTCATGATAAGTCATTACCTATTCTTGATGATTTTGCAACTTATTAAAGTATAAAATACTTATATTTCCATTTCATGACTTATGTCTTATTTTCATATGACTTATTAATGAGTTAAGTCCTTTAATCATTATTCTTACATCTTCTTATCATACTAGTGCTATTAATGTAAACATGTTACAAGTTCTTACAATTTCGTATTAAGTTCCTACTAACTTCATCACCATTACCATATGACAAGTTCTTACAAGATCTTCATAAGTTCATAACTCATTTAAGTAGAAATGACTTGTTCATGACTTATTACGGCTTATTAAGACTTAAGCCCTTGATTTATCATTCCTTAGCATGATAGTTCTACCAATACCCCCTTCTCTAACAATGGAAGAGAAAGAGAATCATGGTTTAAGAATACTTACTCCTTGAATAACACTTGTTTATCCTCAATCTTCTTCTTGCTTCTTAAATACCTAACAAATGTTAACTTCTATCTTTCCTTGCTTTTTCTCTCAAACCAATAAGCTATAAGTTATTGGGGGGAAATCTAACAAAGGAAGTCTAGCTTTATATGTGCTTATTCTCTCAAGTAAATAAGCTCCCAACTTATAATGTATAAGGAGTTGGAGGAAATAAACAACTAACAAATGAAAGGCAAACTTGCTATTTATAGGAAATCCTAGATGAGGGCACAATGGTCAATAAGCCATCCCACCTCCTTAGTCCACCTCCTTACTATTCCTTATGTGCTCCCGAAGTTTACTTGGCCTCCACAACATTTATCTCTTGCTTGATCACCACAACACTTATCCATTAAGCTATCTTGCTCCCCACACTTTTTTCTTAGCTATTAAGTTAACTTGTCTAGCACTTTGGATTACCCATGGGTTTCCCCATGGTTCATGCCTACCCATTGGATACTTACCTTGGGCCTTAGCTTAATTAACTTACTTAATCATTCGGCTTGCACATTAAATTACCTTGGGCTTGTAATTAAACAAACATTTGGCTTACATTAATAAATTCACATTGGACTTAACCATTCAATACTTGGGCTCATATAATACTTAACAAATCCTACCAATTCTACAAATTCAATACATTGAGCTTAAAGCCTTATAACGTATAATCACGTATTCATCTCAGATTCCCTCAGATATTTATTCAAGATATATATGATATACCATCATTCATACGTACTCGTATAATATCTCGTATCATACTCGTATTCTCTACCTCGTACAATACCTACGTATTATACAATCATCGTTTTACTTTATCAATCGTATTATATTTCCTTCTCGTAAATCATTTTCCCTAAACGTTAGGTTTTAAGTCCACAGGTGAAATATTACGTTTTCCATAACTGAAATATTATTGGATATTCCATCTCACATCGATATTCTATCGTTACGTATTTCTCGGAAGTTCAAAAATAATTCCCGAGCAGAAATGTGTGAATAGTATTTTTCAGAAAATTTCTCGGAAAGCTTTTATTTTCGTCTTGAAAATTCAAACACTTTAATTCTACCATATAGCCAAAATACTACAACGTTCTGACATTTCTAGGTCATAGAATGACCTTCGATTAGCTTGCTCCATAAATAATCAATTAAATTCATTTAATAAAATAAAATTTAATTCTCAAAATCCGATTTTCTCGGGAATTACACTAGCGGTAAGATCGAGTCTTTGGGTTACCGAGGATAGTAGCCTCATACTAATCGCCAGAAGAAGTATAATATTTTAGTTTATTTCTTGTTTATGAATAAAGAAAATTTGCCATATTATTCATGTTATATTTATTTTTGTAGTTTCTAGCCAAGAAATCTGCGTCAAGAGCCCACTGTGGGACCATCACATACCAAGCGTTGGCTTAGACGATGCTTTATTCCAAATGATGTTATGGATGCGGTGTCGGAGAGGTTTGAGACCGATCCGCTGTTCCATCGTCAGGACCTTCCCACTGTTCTCGCCTCCATCACCAAGGCAGACGTTGCGGTGGTGCAACCGCATTTAGAAATCGGGTATCCCTCCGGAAGCGATGGGTCGCGATACTGCGACGAGATTGTTTGGATGGTGGTTACCTTAGTCGAGGACGTGTTTGGGCCGATTTGGAGTCGACCCTCATCGCTTTCGAGTATACTATTCATTTTAAATTCAAATATATATTCTGCATGTAATTTAATTTTCATTTAGTTATCTTTAATCGAATCATATATATGGACTAATGAGTTGCATTATATTATATCAACAGGTGACGATTGTTGATCGATTTGAAATGGGATGACGATGGTGGCGATTTTCATACTCCAAAGCAGCGTCGACGCCCGCCCGATGATCCTCCTCATACCGGGGGCTCTACTAGTTTTACTTAGTTTACATTCGTTTAATTTGTAGTTTACATTATTTTTGATGTATTAATGTAGTTTAAACCTTGGCATTTAGTTTAATTTTTGCTTAATTAGATGTTTGATATACATTAGTTTAGATTAATGGGATGTTTTTGACCTTTTTACTTATCATTTAGTTGGTTTTTTACATATTTTCGGCCTTGGTAATTGTAATTCATGTTATTGGTTATATTGTTAGCTTGTGTATGTGTATGTCCTGTTGGAGGTTATATTGTTAGCTTGTGTATAGGTATGTGTTGTTGGAATACAGGTATAGGTACAAGATGTGGGTTAAATCCCTGGATATTGAAAAAATAAATTAAATATTAAAAAAAGAAATCATTATTCTCGACGGAATAGTATTATTATCGATGGAATTCCGTCGAAAATAAGAACTTCCCTATTTTTGGCATTCTGACACGTGTCATGATTATCACCGACCGAATACTATCGACCAAATATTTTCAGTCGGACATATAGTACCCTCGACCGAATATTCTTTCTATGATAAGTCCGTCGAGGTTAAGTATCCCCGACTGAAAGATCGACGAACATAATTTCGACCTGCTTATATACGACTGAATTTCCGACCTAACATTCCGTCGGAAATAAGGTTAACCTCGACGGAATATCCTTATTATCGACGGAATATTCCGTCGGAAATAACCCTTTTTGTTGTAGTGGATATATCATGATTGAAAGAATCTAAATAATAAGCTGGCTATAATTAAACAATATTTTTGTGAATTAGCACGAACAAACTTTTGACTGAACAAGTATTAAACATGAACAAATATATCTGGATTGAATGGTAATGAAGGTGATAAGCCTTTCATACCTGACTTATACATGCAATATGTACAGAGTAAAATTCTACAATGGCAATCCACAATGATTACCCATAAGCATATCTTCATGAAACAACTCTAAGTAGAGTAAAGTAAAACTTGCCTGAACTGTTGATTACATGCAATTAATAAGCTTTGTCTGAACCTAATATATAAATAATATCAATATACAAATTAGAATAATATCATCAAAGTATTAAAAATAACCTAAACACATTATCACATAATCCTATCAGTCTATAACCCAATAAAACCAATCATCAAGTCAAACTATTTCAGTCTAAATTGAATTCGGCAACATTCTAACATCCCGACGGTCTAGTCGGACAAAATTTTGAGTTTAAGTTCAATTAAACTCTATATAAACACTTAACCATTATCTAAGATGATTTATTAACAGTCAAAATATTTTTCATAAGTTCGTAATAATTTTTAAATAATAATTATTATTTATCGTGAATTTTCAATCATTAATATCATATTTATCTAATTTAAATAACACAATATTCTAATATCATTAATATTTATTTAATATTAAATATTAATGAAATACATGCCAAAATATTATAATATATTTATAATATCTCATAGTATTTTTAATACTTTATTATTTCCTTTAAATGTTTTTAAAGTAATTAAAAACTTTATTCAATAACTCATTATTAATATAAATACCACATTATTCTCTTTATCATTAATATTTATTTAATACTAAATATTAATGAGAATCATAACATAATATTATAATATATTTATAATATATCAAAGTATTTTAATACCTTAAAATCATATCTATATGATTTTTAAACACTTAAATCCATTATCCGATAATTGCGTTTAATATTAAAATATCGTTATTTTCATAAAAGAAAATCAAAAGTTATATTTTATAACTTAAAATATTTTTATAACACTTAAATCATTTTATATATGATACTTAAAATATTAATTCTATTTTTCCACAATTTATTTAATATAATTATTAAATAAATTAATTATCATTAATATTAATTAATTAATGAAATTCATCACAAAATATTAAAAGTCACTAAAAATAACTTAAAATATTTTCTTTTACCATAATATAATTTTTCATGATTTTTATGTATTAAAATCATTTTTAAATAAATTATTTAATATTATAATTAAATTAATTAAATACCATTTATATTCCAAAATAATAAATATTTATGAAATATACTCAAAATAGTTAAAAACTAATTTTCGATTTTAAAATAATTTTTAGAATTTATTTTATATTTTTAATAATTAAAAACCATTTTTATCTATTTATATATTAAAATAAATATTTTCCAAAACTAACTGTCGCTATAGGAGCTTTTGGCGACTAATCCGTCGTTGTTGGTGTTCTTGGCCAAACCCAGATCTTCATCGCCAGTTAGCAAGTGGGCATGTTTGACCGGTGATAGATCTTTTGATCAAAAGGTTTCTTGGCTTGCGAAAGGGTTAGGAATGTAGTGCTTATGTAATACTACAACCTTAAATCAATATCATGGCTAACATATAACAAATCAGAAATGAAGAATAGTTCGTACTGTCGCCTTTGAAGCTTCATAACTTGGAATCTGGGTCTGTTTTGGGTGATGTAAAGGTTCCATCAAGTAGTTCATATACCAGGCAACAATTATCAAAAACTATTATAACATTTTATCAAAACATAGGTGAGATCTAATACGGTCAAACCACGCTAGAAAGTTCGGCTCTTGAAGGTTCTGGGTTTCCCATAAACCTTCATAAGGCGAAACGGTCAACGCACTTTGACCTTGTTTAATTTCTACACTGATCATGATCTGAGTAATCGGATTGCTTTCATATGTAGTCTGAATGACAGGCTACAAAAATCCACCAACAACATGGCCTAACTACTAACACAGAGCAAGATCAAGACCCTGCAAAGTGACTATTAGAAAAATCTGGATTTTTGGGTTACCCAAAAACTAGATTTCGTGAACGGTCAACGGGTTTTGACCACTGATAATTTTTAATCTACATTTGATCTGGACTTGATTCAAGTTCCTGATCAAAGTCCTTACAACATACTACAAGTACAAACTTTTAAAACACAAAAACCATTAACAGATAAAGATCTAAGGCCTTTGACATTCGACTGTCAGGCCACGTTTTAGGGTTCTAAGTCAGTTTCAAAAAAACTTGATTTCGTGCATCTACATGATATGGATCCATGATCCAATAACCCAGATCATTAAAAGACACCCTATTACATAACTTTAACCAACCAATTACAACATCAAACATTAGATCATAAGATTTTGAAATTTTAGGGTTTTATACCTTTTAGGCTTTGATCTTTGATTTCTGTCCCTTGAATCTGTTATTGGATTGCAAAAGCTTGATAATGGCTTGGTTTCTTACTCTTTCTCACTCTAAGTCCCGAAATTTATGAGAGAGAATGCTTAGGTGAAAAATGAAAATGAAAATGAAAGTGTGCATTTTCTCTTTCTTAATCTATATAAATGGCATGATTCAATGTATGGAGCTGATCTAGATGGCTGATTTCAGTGTTTGTACCACAAGGCTAGGGCTAGGGTTTGTTCACCAACTCACTTTAGGTCTAGATCTACAAGTTATGTTAAATAATGCAATAAGGGTATTAATGTCATTTTGCACACAAATTTAATGGCATACTTGTCAATTGTTCAAACCCTTAGGGTTTAGGGTTTAACCCTTAGGGGTTAGGGTTTAACCCTTGGGGTTTAGGATTTAACCCTTTAGGTTTTAAAAATAAATTCTAGGATTTCCAAATTAGTTTTTCAAAATCGAAAATTAATGTTTCTAAATTATAATTAGAATTTTCTAATTATATTAAAATTTCTTAATCATAATTTAAATCTTGCTAATTAGGATTAGTATTTCGTAATTAAAATTGCTAATTTAGCAATGAGGGTCAAAATTATACATTAGGGTTTATAACCCACGAATTAAGGTTTTAAATAGAAAAATAATTTTTCTAATTTAGAAATTAGGTTTCCTAATTAGATTAGGGTTTCCTAATTACTTATAACTTGAAAATTAGGATTAGGGTTTCTTAATTAACATTACAATTATTAAATTAACAATTAGGTTTTCCATAAGTGTAAATTAGGGTTTCTAATCCAGAAATTAGGGTTTTCTAAATCAATTAGGGTTATCCCTAATTTGGTTATTATTAATAACGTTTAAACCTTATACAATCGTTTGCATTACCAATTTAGGGTTTTCAACATCCGAATTAGGGTTTCGGATTCCTGGAACTAAAATTAGGGTTTTCCAAAACCGATTTTAGGGTTTCTTATAAATCGTAAGATTTTTCTAACTAAACGTTAACGTTCTTAATATAATATTAGGGTTTGCCACTGATATATCTTATCTGGTCAACCCTTGACCCTTAACCATATACTTTACACATATAATACCATATACACAGAACATATTCACGTATATCCTTAATCATGAATAATTCACCAAAAGATTTGTAAATCCATAGAATTCCTTCTCGAAAATCTCAAATCCATTCACTTATTTCCTGTCTAGGTTTATTATTTAACCTTAATTTAATATTTTAAAATTTTATAAATATTCAAATTCTCGGGTTGTCACAAATCTACTTGGATCGTTCTAATTCATTACAAATCTTATACTTCCTTAATAAATTTATTTACTAAACTTCAAATTTTTTATTTCTTCTTTTCTCATTATTTCATAAGAGATTAGGTTTCGGATTACCTTTCTCCTTTAATCTCCTTCCGTCGGACAAAGGTTGTTCACGAGCAAGCTTCTCCTCTTCCTCTTCTTTCTCCCAGCCGAACTCTCTCTCTCTCTCTCTCTCTTTCTTTCTCAAAGTATAGGATTTTTAAAATCCCAAAATAATGAATTAAGCTTCCTATTTATAGAAAACCAAGGCTAGGGGCGTTTTAGTCATTTTGCCCCCCGAACCTCCTTACTATTCACACCTCCATAGTATTCCCACCTCCTCAATACACCTCCTTACTATTCATGAAACTTCCAAGTTTCGTGGTTCCGTCTTTCGAGTTTCGTCCGACAGTTTTAAAACTGCGGTTTTCAGAATCCAAATATTTTTGGATATTTCGTCTTTCCTCTATTGATTAACTTTTACGTATTCTTCGGATTTCCAAAAAACAGAAAAACACTTTTTGGCGTTAAGCGTTTTCCTTTACATTTTACCCTAGCATAGTTAAACGAGTGAAAAGTACATAGCAGTACTTTTCGTCGTTTTTAATTTGTCCGATTTCTGCACATTTTTTGAGAAAAACTTTTATCGGCTTACTTAACTTTTCACAATATTTTATCGTCAAATCTTTCGACGGACTATCATTTCGACATACCGAACTCTCAGAAAGGCTTAGGTTATTCAAACCCTAACCCTTAGGGTTTCGTCGTGTGAATAGTGCATATTTCGTCTTTTTCCCCGAAAAATATTTTGTACTCGGAAAAATTTTATTTTTGTCTTGAAAATTCATATTTGTTCAATCTCGCTCGTAGCCAGAATCCTCCAGACTAATAGTCATCCTAGGTTCTAGAACGATTAATAAACATATAACACATAATAATATTAATAAAATTTCATATTATTAATAACTAATTCTTTAAACTTAAATTCTAACAATCCGGATTCTCCGGGTTGTTACAGTATAAGCATATCAAGGAATACTTACGAGATGGATCTACACCCGCTGAGGCGAGCCCGACTGAAAAAAGGCGGATCCATCGACTTGCTATGAAAGTCTACCTGAGCGTAGATGCAATCTATAAAAGAGATGCAGGACTAGGTCTCCTTAAATGTCTAGATCAGGATCAAGCTTAGAGACTCATGGATGAGGTCCATGGTGGAGTATGTGGCCCACACATGAGCGGCCCCAGGCTTGTTAAGAAGATCCTCAGAACAGGACATTACTGGCTTACCCACAAAGCTGACTTTGATGATCACGTCAAGAGGTGTTATGAATGCCAAATTCATGGAAATGCCATCCACGCCCCTCTGAGGGAGCTCCACAATATGAGTTCACCTTGGCCCTTCTCAATGTGGGGAATGGATGTGATCGGGCCCATCGATCCCAAAGCCAGTAATGGGCATCACTTTATATTCACCATGATCGACTACTTCACCAAGTGGGTAGAAAAAGCCTCCTTCCCCAGGGTTACAAAAGAAGACATCATTGCTTTCATCAGAAATAATATCATTTTTCGATATGGACAACCAGAGGTAATTATGTCAGACAATGCTAAGAACCTCAACAACAAAATGATGAAGGAGTTATGCAGTAAATTCTACATCAAACATCTTAACGTTGTCATCTATCGTCCAAAGATGAATGGTGTTGTTGAAGCGGCTAACAAAAACATCAAGAAGATCATGCAAAAGATGTCCGCCAACCATAAAGAATGGCCTGACTTATTGCATCTTACTCTGTTAGCCTACAGAACATCAATGCGCACTTCCACTGGGGCAACCCCCTACGCGTTAACCTATGGGATAGAAGCAGTGCTCCCCATAGAAGTAGAAATGGAATCCCTCAGAGTGTTGATAGACGCTCAGCTGGATGAAGACCAATGGGTACAAGATAGGTATCACCAATTGTCTCTAATAGACAAAAGCCGAACCGCGACTATCTTCCATGGTCAGTTATATCAACAAAGGATCGCCAAATCCTACAACAAAAAAGTCTGGCTACAGAAGTTTAAGCAACATGACTTGGTTTTAAAGAAGATCCTTGACAACCAAGATCAGTCCAAAGGAAAATTCACCCCTAACTGGGAAGGCTTGTTTGTTGTCAAGGAGGTATTGACAGGAGGCACTCTCAGATAACAGGAAATGGACGGCGATGAATTTCCACAACTCATCAACTCAGACACCGTGAAACGGTACTATGTCTGAAGTTACCATCAAGCAAACATCCTGGTGTTGGATAATCAGATCACTAGTCATTCTGGTTCTTTGACCATTCACTACATATAACCCTTTTTCACACTTTGCCCCTCAGGGAAACATACTCTTCAAGCCAGCAGCCTGGTTTAATTCTGTTCATACAATTTCGGTTATCCCCCCAGGGATTGAACCTTTCACACCTGCAGTTTATCCTAAAGACGAGATTAAGCTTTTTTATGCTTGCAGTTTGTCCTGAAGACGGGATCAAAATTTTTCACACCTTCAGTTTGTCCCAATCATGGGATCAAACTTTCTTCTCCCATGATATAGCTTTGCATATGGGATTCATACTTCTCTTCAGCTGCGAATTATCTTGAGGGGCGAACTACATCGACCTGATCTCCTCTTCAATAGGAGTATGTAGGCAACCATTTTAATGGCCCGGTCGCAATAAAACAAAAACAACAAAAATATTTCTTACACCCTTCTCCTTATAAAATAAACAAAAACAACAAAAACATTTCTTACACCCTTCTCCTTACAAAAACAAAAACAACAAAAACATTCCTACACCATTTCTGCCATATACATCGTTGAACCTCTTACACCAGGTTCGAACTATGCAGACCTGATCTCCTCTTCAATAGGAGTACATAGGCAGCCATTCATGGTTCGGTCTCACCCCTACCAAAACACAAACACTTGTCATTTGGTACTGGGATCAAACTTCAATCCACTACATTTCATTGGCTTCAGACCAAAGGGATGGAATTACCTAAACTCCTCCTAAATAGGAGATTCGGCGACCATCTAAGCTACGGTTATACCTCAAAGAGCAACACCAATCCATAAGAGATGGAATTAACTAGGCTTCTCCCAAATAGGAGTACTGGCGACCATCTGTGGTGCGGTTAATCTTAGAGAGGAAAGCCACACTCCTCTCCACATTTCCATACAAAAACCAGTCCCAAGACACCAAAGATGGTAGGGATACACACAGATCAATGATTCATTCATGACCCTCTCTGGATTGAGGCGTAGGGTGGTGCAGGATGAGATCACATTCGGCCACGTGATATCCCAGCATATTCTAGTTACGCACAACACACAAGTATACGTGGTCAACAAGTAATAAAGAGTAAGTAAAGTATCGTTCCCATGGAGAATTAACTAATAAAGTTCACCAAGCATTAGCCCATAACCATCTCAGTCTTATTTAAACGAATGATATTATAGTTTATATTTAAACTACGAAATTAAATAAACCTAACTATTTCTAGAGTAAGACTGGATAATGAAGACCTGAGATTACAATTTCATCTATTGACTCATTCAAATCCACACACTTCATGTTATACCAAACTAATTGTCCAGGTTTGTTAGTCGAGAACACAAAAGTAAGTACATCCATCTCTCAATGTACCATACCCATATCACATATAATCCACAATTGATAGAATACACATGAACACCCACATTACCTAAACCACTATATGTCTATGTGATTTACAAATAATTAGGGTTTAAGCCCAAATCCTCAATTGACTACGAGCGGTGCTTCGGTATATGTCTATCCTAAGCATGAATCATATATTCCATCACCATGTAGAACATACAAACACAAGCTATCAAGATCAAATCTAAACCCATACTCCGTCTTTCAAGTTCATATGGGTTATCCCAGTAATTGATGGCCAATCAACTAAGCAAATAAACATGAATCTTAATAGACAATCCCATAGCAATCAATAAGGCTAACAATGAAGTATGTCAAAATAAACTAGGCAATAGAATCCATTGCAATCCCAAAATAAAGTTTAACTCTTCATAGAATCAAAATCCATAATCCACAATTGACTATACATTGAGAAATAAAGATATAAGTAAAGAGAAGTTAAGGAATTAGGAATGCAAATTTGAGATTCTCTTCTTGCTCCAATTCTGAATTTGCAATGCTCTTCGATTGCTTCAATCTTCAACTCTAATCTAATCTAGGGTTCTAATATAATCTAAAAAGAAAGAGAAGAAAAGAAAACAATAGTAGCTTCAGCCCCCAAGGGGTGGAATTACCCTTTACAACTGATATACGTCTAATATATATAAGCCCTAGTTGAACCCCCTTCTCAGTTATGCTTCAAATAAAATAAAGTCGGCTAGCTTTGATCAACGTCACACCACATGCCTTACTTATAGTAATAATTGTGCTTGGTATGTGACTTGCAATGCAGTCCTGTCTGTCCAATGGGTGGTGGTCATGCAGGCAAGATTTGTTTAGCATGTATAGCTAGCGTGTGGCTGCGCACTCACAGATCTATAGATTACAGTTACGATTCTACAATATTGTTGCTGATGTCGCTTTGTCCTGCCGCTCATTCCTTCCATGCTTGGTCTCCTTGCTCCATTATACCTTCATGCCATACATATCCTCATTGTGCCTCGCCTTCACACACATTCATTAGCCTCGTACCCTCTAATACCACCAAATTAGGCCGATTTCTGCACTTATTCACCAAAAGGAGTTTTAAGTATATGCTATGCAAAATAACATGAAATGCAACTAAAAACACACTAAAATATACTTGAGATGGGCCTAGTTTGCGTGAATTAATATCCAATAAGTAGGTGTAAAACCCACTTATCAGTCCCCAATAGCCATATGCACGCAAGGTCTGTCAAGTGGCAGCATCGTCAAACGTACATACTCCTCCAGATTCAGAGTCAACTCCTGGGTCCCAAACTGGAAAACCTGCCTCTCCGGTACCCAGTGATCCAGCATGCCCTCCATAAATCCTACGGGAAGCTAAAATATCAAGAGGGTCATAGTATGCTGCAGCATCTGATCTACAGTCACCATGTTTGATGCTGACATATTATCATACCACGATCTAAGATGTGATGCCACCAATAATGGTGGGGTATAATCTATACGACTGACTGTCGAAGAAGACATTTGTGTGGGATTATAAGACCAGCCAGGGGTCAATGCTGAATATCTCTGGACATATATACATATGCATAACATAATACATGCATTACAGATAATGGATGTCAATATGATATAGGGAATGAAAAATAGTACATATATTCCTAAGTATATCATCATCTAATACATCATCTCTGTACAGCTAAATACAGGGAAATGGGGCCACACTACAACTAACAAAAGCCTATCAAAAGATATAGCGAGAATGGGGACCACCCCTCTATCTCGGTCCAGTTCGAGTTGCAACGGAGTTCTCATAAGCTAAAGAAGCCAAATCAGGAATAAAAACGCTACGCGATTGAGCAGAATGACTTGCAATCCTGGTTTTCTCAGACCGAGTCGTGGGTCTACACATTACTCATTGCTGTTCGCTCGAGCACAGGGTACACTATGCCAATGATCTTATCTATTATAAGTTACACCGGGCAATACCTGACGCATGTCCACTGCCACCAATTTAGGGTCATAACCCTAATTGGCTCGAGAAACCCCGGCGGGGGCATCACGCATTTGCATATGTTGAAGTACATAACCCCCGCGGGGGAATCACGCATTTGCATATGTCAAAGTACATAACCTCGACGGGGGCATCACGCATTCTCTATCAACACCCCGGCGGGGGCATCACGTGTTTGAATATGTAGAAGTACATAACCCCGGCGGGGGCATCACGTATTCTCTATCAACACCCCGGCGGGGGCATCACGCGTGTGCATATGTCGAAGTACATAACCCCGGCAGAGGCATCATGCATTCTCTATCAACACCCCGGCGGGGGCATCACACGTTTTCATATGTTGAAGTACATAACCTCGGCGGGGGCATCGCGCATTCTCTATCAACACCCTGGCGGGGGCATCACACATTTCATGTCAAAGTATGTAACCCCGGCGGGGGTCACAACGCATGTTCCAATGATTTACACGTCAGCGAAGGTCAAGCAGCCTTGACAGTCTGCCCAACAGGGGTATGTTACGTTGATTCACACGTCAGCGGAAGTCAAGCAGCCTTGACAGTCTGCCCAACAGGGGTATGTTCCATTGATTCACACGTCAGCGAAGGTCAAGTATCCTTAACAGTCTGCTCAACAGTGGTATTTTTCGTTAATTCACACGTCAGCGAAGGTCAAGCGATTTTAACAGCCTACCTAATCAGGGTATTTCCGCTTGATTCACACATCAAGAAGGTCAAAAATTTGACAACACATACTGTTGGCAGTAAATCTAACAAAACATTGATGTGTCCTGGCGATACAAACCAGGGAAGATCAGTATCATCAGAGTAGATCGATGATGGAATATGTTATACACATCCTCAAATAGACAAAGCGTTATCCCTATAGATCTCTCAAACATGAGAGGCACAACTTTGGAATAAAGTCTGTATTAAGGATTAAGGACTTTGGTGATAACCCCAACGTCAATATCCTAAAAGATTTGGATCACGCATCCGATCTAGTCATCGTTGCCAATCCCTGGTAGAAGCAACAGGGAGCCGACAATCATCCCCGATATGTTGGACAACAACCCAACACACATGTATCATACATTTGTGTCATGTTGCTGCACTTTGCATCATGTTTATCTTGTTGCATTTCAAGTGTCTAGGATTCTTTATCCTATCCATGCATTGCCTTGCATGAATATGATAAAGTGGGGCATCTGTAGACACTCGAAATTTTCTGCACACCTGTCACTGACATTGCAGGAGGGCAGATTCGTCTTTCAGAGATAACCATAGAAGACAGCTCACATCCAGTCCGGATACTACTGGATGTCCAGCCTCAATCCCAGAACACACACCGAGATTATCAGTTCCAACCTCAGAGATAACCCTGAGGCATGTAGTTCCAATACCATAAATTCCACCGGAGAAGGCCGATTCCTCTTGGAGATAACCCTTGGATATTCAGTCTCAGTCCCAACACTGGGAGTAGCAAGTACAAACATTGGAGATAACCCCAAGGAGTGCAGTTCCGGAGATAACCCCGGAAATGCTTGTTTCAAATTCATGCAATCAGCTTCAACCTTGGCACTCAGTGCAAGACTCAGAGATAACACCGGGAAGATAGGCACACCTCAGAGATAACACTGAGAACCTTCAACACTTGTAGCAGTCCAATCTCAGAGATAACCCTGAGCAACGTCTACTTTATCAGCCCAAACCGGCGATAACCCCGATGAGGGGCAAAGTCGTCATCATGCCACCTTGGCACCACATCGCACCGTCTCAACATTTCATACATACATTTCTACACAACAATGTCCCACAAGAACCAAGGAGGTCCAATCCCGAGTGACTATTACACAGGACAACTGATAAAATTTGAAGCTTGAAGACCGGAAGGCATTGTCCCATCTTCCTGATTTCGTACAACTACTAATCCCATGTTATTGCATAACTCTCAACAACGGCAGTCCGAAATAGGTCTTACATACCTCAGTCGGATGCCCGGATTGCAATTCTAAAAGTTTGAGCGGACATTACAGTGCATGCGTGCACTTACTTCGAGACGGCGGGACCCACGAAGCCCGGGGAAACCCGAGCAACCGCAGGTATATCTGTGGCTTAGCTGCAGGTACATCTGCGTCCTAGCCGCAGGTACACCTGCGGCTCCCCCCTCTATAAATAGAGGGCTTGAGGTGGCCATTTTGTAAGAGAAAAAGGCGAGGAAGCCCTGTCCAATTTGCTCTGTACTCACCCTATTTGTAGTGCTTTCTCATTTTAAACACTAGTGAGCTCACATATAGCTTCTATTTTGTACTGGTGGGAGCCGAGTGTTCACCCCTTTAAAGATATAGAAGTCTTCTTTGGCAGCCCACTGTAAGCCGTCTCACAAACTTTAAAGTCTTTCTCTTCATCTTTGGACACACTATTATTCACGTTGAGAGTCGTGTTCTGTGTGTTTTCCTGCACTTCAAATCCAGTGGTTTCATTTCAGTTTGTACATATATATATATATATATATATATATATATATATATATGAACTGTGTCTAACTCGTTCGATCACTTTGGATTTTACATCCTGGCGTTCTTTCGCTTTAATATATATATATATATATATATATATATATATATATATATTTATATATATCAACTGTTGTCGGACTTTGTCTGATGAGCTTGGATTTACATCTGGTGCGTTTACCGCTTATATATATATATATTTACGTTTAATCCCGCCTGGAGTTTACTTTGTGGCGGTTGATTGCTTTTATAGCTTTATTTACATTTTTGATCCCCCATGGATGTGCTTCGTGGTGGCTGATCATGTATATATATATATTTACATCTTTTATATATATATACATGCTTACTGCTTTATTATCAATTGTGGCATCATGTGAGCTTAGGAATCATGTGATCACAGATTCAGTCTACTAGATCTAGATTCGGTTTCCGTGATGGACATTTTCAGCTGTACGCAGCTTGTAAATTTATTCACGGTGTTTGTATTTCCTCAGATGGTTTTCATACCCACGAGGAGTTCGACACCATTTTGTACATTATTTTCTTGAAGATGCTTCGCATCTCAAAAATTAAAAAACAATCAAGTCGAACACTTAATAAAAATGGGAGTGTAAAAGGTCTCAATTACTATTGAGCACAAGGGTTTGAAAAATCTCTTTTATAAAACATCACTGTTATATTTTGTTTAAAACTAAATTTTTACATAAATTCAAACCCTGTGTATATAGGTACGAACGAGGCCTCACACTACTTCCAAATAACAGCATATTGATCAACACATACACACACACATTCATATAACAGTTTCTTGTAAAGTGGCGGTCACCGTGGTAACACGGATGTCGGGGGGTGCCTAACACCTTCCCTCCGCATAATTAAGTCCCCGGACACTAATGAATATCGGTTTCACCGACTCGTTTAGCAGTGCCACATCACTGGGTCAATGTGATAACCTTTTCTCGATTATGTTGGTACAACCATATAAAAAACCAACTGGAGACTCTTAATAGTCCATCGTCGACATGATACATGTCAGACCTTTTTAACTTATTTTTTTCAAACAAATCTCACCTAACATGAGAACATCAAAGAACAAGTAACGAAAAGGGACAAATAAAAATCCCGACGTCGACAAATAGATTAATAAAGTGTAACATTATTTACCATTCAATGAAACTAATAGCCCTAGGTAACAACAAGCTCTGCTACCCAAAACTCCACTTAGGTTGTCACTTAATGAAACAAGCTCTTCACAAGATTCTAACCATTATATAACCTAGAACAAGCTCTCTAGATTTAATATAACAGTAGCATTAAGAATTAGGGAATTAGACTATTCCAAGCAACAAACACATAAGCTCGGATTGTTTAACTTGTCTTCTTATAATCATAGCAATACTCAAAAGTTTATCCATAATCAGGTATTACTAATTACTACTTGTGATTAGGAACAATATCAATTACACGTAATATTATTCCTTGATCTAGTATATGATATTCGTTAATCAACTCAATCCTGCAGAAATCAAATCAGTCAAGCCAAATAGCATTCAGAAATTAAATAATATTATCAAGAATGAATTTCTTGTGAGAAGAAATAAACAATGAATACTCAATTAACCATTAATTATAATTAAGGTTCAACATCCCTTAGAACTGAATAAAAAAAACTTAGATCATGTCTTCAATCCTCTAATGTTGTAGATGAGAGAATGTAGTAGATGATTGAATGAATAAAACCTTGACTATCATCCTCTATTTATAGTGCTAGACAAAGTTCTAAATCCTATGGGAAGTAGAAATCCAAATCCTAAAAGGAATTACAAATCATAACTAGTTTCAATAAAGAAATAGAATCTAATTTGGAAAAAATCTTAGTATAAAGTAAATCCTAAAGCTAATAGAAATAATGATCTCATTCCATGTTGAAATCTGCAAAAATTTGCATTTAGAAACTTTCCAAAATCCAAGATTTTCCAATTTTCACGCTCACATTCGCTGGGGCGAATTTCCATTTTCTGTTGCGACGTCATTTGGTAAAATGAGATTAACTTTTGATCTGAGATGAGTTATGGGGCCTGCTACCTATCAAAACGAAGATATCGACGAAATATACAAATTTTATTTTTTGAGATGTGACATATTCTGGCTGGATCAAGTTCCAAATCAGGCTCCAAGTGACTGCTATGCAAATTGCAACTTCCAAACTTTGAGGTTTAACTTCCGTTTGATAAAAAGATCATAACTTTTTCATATGAACTCTGATTGGGACGATTCAAGATGTTCCGAAAAGATAAGGAAGAGCTCTAAAATAAAATCTAAGTCCCAAGACAAGACCATCCATACAACTTAATGCTAAAAGCCATGTAATTTTTTTGTTTTTCCTCATTTCAGGTCCAATTCTTCTTGAAATCATTAAACAACTTAATAAGCTCATATACACATGAAACATGCAATAAAACTAAACATAATAGAATCAAAATAAATGAATAATATGCATTCATCACTAAGTTTGGAAATATGTTTGAAAATAAGGAGCTTGTAATGATGAAATGCTCCCCCCCTTTTTCTCTCCACATTTGGTCGGCCAAGTGGCCTTATATCCTCCAAGTTTTGTTTTCTTTTAATGTAATATTTAGTATATCAAATGTCTGAAATGCCCTTCTCCAATTGGGCTCCAAATTTGGGCTATTATTTTAATCTTTTAAGCTTTCAATTTAATTCTTTGGGCCATGGAAAATTAATGTAAGACCCCAACTTTTATGAATAAAGAATAATTTTCTCGAAATATATTTTTGAATATTATGGTGTGGATTTGATTTAATGTTATAGTTGTGCGTAATATTTATAAATTTTGCAAAGTAAGCAAGTGGTTATATAATATTCGATTTGTCGGGGAATATTCGTTTTAACAGGGAATATTCATACGACGACATAATCATTGGTGGATCCCACAACGGAAGTATTATCGTAGTTAAAAAATGACAGAATAATATTTTTATAAAAATAACGGCGAAAGTGTTAACGTTAAACTGTTGAACTATCCGGTAGTAAAAGTAAAGTAATACGCATGGTTGCATAGTAGCATATGGTATTGATTATTGATGCTTACGTGAGAAGTCACTCAGTTATACTCAATTATTGCTACAGTAATTACTTCATCATATCTCTCATATTATTGATTCAATTATTGTCACAGTATCATCTGCATAATATATATTATTATTAAATCAATAATTGAGACGACAAAGTTGTTCATATTATTATTTGAAATATTGATAATGTCTAGAAGTTCTGTCAAGGAGAGGTTTGGTCACCTAATTGTGCGCCAATAAGGAGAAATCCTTATCGGAATGCCCCCTCTTTCCTAGGAACGACATGGTTGTTAAATATTGTGAATTATAATATTAATGATGAATAAGTTCGTGTTGATTAAAGATGAAATTGATAGTTCCATTGTGTTCGGATTATTAGTGTTAGTGGAAATCGATATTTATTTCGATAATAATTGATGTCTGGAGGTTATATTGACCAATCGGGTAATTAATCGGATAAATGAGCAATTAATTGCTATTATTTCACATGCTTATAACTATTTGTTCATATGTGTGTACTATTGATTCACATTCATGTACTATTAGGGGAGGTGGTGCAAGATTGATAATACTTGCATGACTAAATTAAAAATGGAGGTATAGAAGAAGATACTATACTGTAATTAGTTTTTTCACATGATTATACTATTAAGTCACATAAATGAACTAATGATTCACATTATTTACTATTAGGGGAGGTGGTGTAAGTTTGATAATACTTGCAGGACTAAATTAAAATTTAAGAAAAAGAGGAAGGTATTATACTGTAATATTTTGAGCCCAAAAACGTGCAATTATCGAAACTATGTTTTCCTATAAATAGAAGCTCATTCTTCTTTCATTCTCACCAATTCACTAAGTCTCACAAGAGCAATTATTATAGAGAGAAATTATAGAGAGAAGTTTGCTACCTCACAATTCCAGTATCCAGTTTCTTCTAAAGGTAAGGGGTATTATTTCTTTCGTATTCATGAAGAGAGTTATTTTCTTTCAATACTCGTAAGAGTTGTTATTCCATTCTTTATTATTCTGTTGGAATAACTTGTCTGTGTGGTCTATCGCATGCCTGGTGAATTCTGTTGTTATTCTATTCTTTATTATTCTGTTGGAATATCTTGTCTGCATAAGGATTACGCATGACCGGTTCCATTCTTTATTATTCTTCGTTGAATATCCTCGCCTACATCGGGTTACGCGCCGACCGGTTCCATTCTTTATTATTCTATTGAATAACTCATGCATGCGGATTACGCATCGCCGATGAATTCTTCTCGTTATTCCATTCTTTATTATTCTATTGGAATAACCTGCCTATGTGATTACTGCATGCACGGTGAATGATCCTTCGTATTCATTCCTTATTAAATCGTGGAAATGATCATCTTCACGTGGATTAGCGCATGGCAGTAAAAAATCCATTTCATGGTTTCATATATTCTATTATACTCAATTGGTTAAAGTTTTGGCTTCTATACTCCATGAAATTAGTGGAATATCCTTGATATTTGCACTTCATCTAGTATCTTTTCATAAAAATATTCTTCTGAGCATTCTTGAATTTTACTCCACAAAACAGTATCATGTTGACAATTTGGACGTTATTGATTTCTGGATAAATTAAATTATAAATCTTTAAAAATTAATCCTTGAACTTGTTTTATTGAATTCTTATATCATTGTCATCATCCTCATGTTTATAATATGTTGAAAGTCATATGTGGACTGTAGTTCATAGATGGACTTGGTATGATTATGACAAGGAATTATTCGGTATAATCATGACCGTAATGTTACAAATGATGTGGTAAAAGTTCTCATTGGCTGTAGTGCATTGATGGACAGTTGTTGGCATGATCATGACCATTGATGAATACACGAATATCCTTGGCCCGTAGTGCATGGATAATTTGTGGTCGTGATACTAATGAATATCCTTGGCCGTAGTGCAGGGATGATGTGGTTTATTTATCTGGTAATGCAAACACAGGTGCCATACTTAGCTTTTTCTTCAAATCTTGAAAACTTTCTTCACACTTTTCCGTCCAAACAAATTTTACAGCCTTCCTTGTCAAATTTGTTAGCGGAGTGGCTATCCTAGAAAAATCTTGAATGAATCTTCTATAATAATCGGCCAGTCCCGAGAAACTCCTCACTTCTGACGGTGTTCTTGGTTATTCCCAATTGATTACAACTTCCACTTTTGATGGATCCACTGAAATTCCATCTTTTTCAATCACATGACCCAAAAATTATACACGATCGAGCCAAAATTCGCACTTAGAGAATTTTGCGTACAACTTTTCCTTTCTTAGTGTCTCCAATGTCAAACGTAAATGTTCCACGTGTTCTTCTTGAGTTTTGGAATACACCATAATGTCGTCGATAAATACTACAACAAACTTGTCTAAAAATGGTTTAAACACCTTGTTCATCAAATCTATGAATGCAACAGGGGCATTGGTTAAACCAAAAGACATCACCAGAAACTCGTAATGTCTATACCGAGTTCTGAATGTCGTTCTAGGTATATCCTCCTTCCTTACCTTCAATTGGTGATACCCACTTCTCAAATCTATTTTAGAGAAATATTTAGCACCCTTCAACTGATCAAATAAGTCATCTATTCTTGGCAAAGGGTATCTATTTTTAATAGTGACTTTGTTCAATTCCCTATAATCAATGCAAAGTCGCATCTACCCATCCTTCTTTTTCACGAAAAATACCGGCGCTCCCCACGGCGATACGCTTGGTTGAATATACTTCTTGTCTAGTAGCTCTTGCAATTGCACCATCAGTTCATTCATCTCTACCGGAGCCATTCTGTATGGGGCCTTTAATATTGGTGTTATTCCCGGCGCCAAGTCGATCACGAACTCAATTTCTCTGTCAGGCGGAAGTCCTGGAAAATCCTTTAGCAACACGTCCTCGAATTCCCTCACTACTGGTATTTCTTCTAGTTTTACATTCTTCTTCTGAGTATCGACTATGTAAGCTAAATAGCCCACACAACCTTGACTCAACAATTTCTTCGCCTGCATAATCGTCAGACATTTCATTTGTCTAGGCGACTTGCTACCATAGAATACTACCTTTGACGGAGTTATAAGGTTTACACACTTCTTTTGGCAATCAATTACCGCTCCATACTTGAAAAATCCATTCCCAAAATAACATCAAACTCTCCAAGTCTAATCGGGATCAAATCTACCATAAAGATATTTTCCTTAATGTTCACCCTACAGTTCTTGTATACGAATCTAACAGGGATTACTTCCTTATTCGCAATTTCTATGTTCAAAGGAAAATTTACTTTTTCACTAGGCATTCCTAACCTCTTAGCAAATTCATCAGATATAAACGAACAAGTAGCACCTGAATCAAATAATACATAAGCATTTATATCATTGATTGGGATAATACCTGACACCACATCTTTTGATTGCACAACATCTTGCACAGTGATGTTGAAGGTTCTGGCTGCGGGTTTGTTTGATGCTGCAAGTCCTGTAATGGCCCATGTACCTCCATTGTTACCTCCATTATTTATGGTTGTCATTCCATCCTTCTTCTTAGGGCATTCACGGGTAAAGTGATCCTTGGATCCGCACGTGAAGCACACATTCTTCTTTGGTTGAGTGCAATTTGGGGCGATGTGACCCTCCTGGCCACAATTGAAGCAAACTCATTTCCCCATTAAGCACGCACCCTTGTGAAATTTCCCGAATATCGCACATGCTTCAAACTTTTTGTTTTGCTGGTTACCCTGCTGGTTTCCATCACCCATGCTCCCATTCCACTTCCTCTTCAAGTTGTTGTTGTTGTTGTTGTTGTTGTTGCCGTTTCCACTACTTTCATTTCCATTCTTAATTTCCACCTCATTCTTTTTCTTCTTCTGTTCCTGATTAAACTTTGTCACTGCCTCGCCTCCACCTTCAGCGAGTATTTCTTTCTCCATCATTGCTGCGAAAGTCTTTAGCTGAAATAGGGAAACCCTACTGTACAACCAATGCTTTAGTCCCTGTTCAAACCTCTTTGCTTTGCGTTCGTCCGTACTAACTTGATATGGCACAAACCTTGCCAATTCGTTGAATTTAGTGGCATACTTAAATACAGTCATCGTTCCTTGCTTTAGTTCTAGAAACTGCACTTCTAGATGACTCTTCGAACTCTCCGGGAAATAGGTCTAGAAGAATATTTCCTTAAACCTATCACAGGTCATCACCCCTGGCCCTTCACGAGTTTTATTGGCCTGCCACCAATAACTAGCTTCTGCTTTCAACATGAATGTTGCGAAAGTAGTCTTCTGATCTTCCCTTACCCTAGCGACATCAAACACCTTTTTTATCTCCATAATCCAAGTCTGGACTTCGACTGGATTCATGGACCCACGGAATTTAGGTGGTCCAACCGCCTTGAAATCCTTAAATGTTGTACCTTGGTTTTGTGGTTGATTTTGCAATGCTCCTATTAGTAGCGTCACTAGTTGTTGAACGAGATTACCATCAACATTGTCATTATTGTTGGTTACTTCAGGGGTTCTCTGTCATGGTGGCTGACGTCTGGGACTATTAAAATAAATTTATTAGATTATTATTTAACTCTTTTAAGTAATTTCTACTTAACTTGCCTCCAAAAAGAAATAACGACATAACACATAACACTTTGAATAAAGTAACAACTTTTATTTATTCATAACCTTTTGAAAACATAAAATAATAGCATCGCTGCTATTTACATTACTTCCTTAAACTACAAAAGTTTCAGGACAACATCATCGTCATATACCATAGGTTGCATAACACTTGGGATTTACAATTTATTTAACATTTTATTCATCGCATAACAACTACGATGTTCTATTAAGATACTGATTAGCCTTACTACGTTCTTCCTCAATGACTCGGAACATTGTTCTGTGATCTAATACGTATGATGGCAGCGTCTCGAACTGAATAGGATATCCCATGACCCGATCTTGAGCTCAATTTATCGTGGTGTTAAATACTTTATCCATCTCTTCCATCTTCATCCTCTTTGACTGCGCGTTTCTTACTGCTATTCTGGTTCATTGAAAAGCTTCCTCGTAGGCACCTTCAACTCTTGCCCTCTTAGTAGCTTCATCTCTCAGCTTGTTCTTCAGTTCAGCGACTACTTCGATCAGTTGTTCTTTTTCTCCTTCAGTCTGCACTAGTTTCTCCTCGACATTTGTCAGTCATTCCTCACGATCCTGGATCTATCCATCTTTTTATGTCATTGTGGTCTGTTGTTCAGCTACTATCTCCTGCAACTCCTCAACTGTATCCTGAAGATCCACATTACGGTCGTAGACTTCATCGTACATACGAGCAGCCATCGAGGTTAATGGAGTCTCTTCCTCCTCATCCTCGTCATCCTCATCCTCCTGTGGTCACTCAACGGGATCCTCCTCATCCGTCTCCACGTCATCATCCTCATCTTCAACTACTGTGACTAACGCAGGTCGACTCACGCAAAGCGAATTGTTCCCAAACAACCTGAATGTCGCGAGGCTCCTCCTCTATAGGCATCTGAGGTCCCTCCTCCCTATCCTGACTGGATTCTCCGACACTAGTCATCCTGACAACAAAATTTTAAGTTTTAATTATTAATCATTACTACTCGACACTCACGAGCACATAAATTATAAACACATAAGCACATAAGTGTTTTATTACTTCTTCCTTAAAACTCGATAAGAGTTAATCACCACTATCTTTTCAAAGGTTACTTCCTAAGGCTTTCCCCACCTAAGGTTCATAACCTAAAGCTTTGATACCAACTTGTGACACCCCCAAATCCTGGTACTTCATTTCCTCAAGATTTGGTGTTCACTTAATTAACATATTCATTACTAACTACCCAATCATAATAAAATCAAATAATTAAAAACCTGCCCATACAAGATTACATTTAATAAGAATCTCCCAGGTTATCTAACCTTTAATTACAATCATTCAAATGCGGAATTTAAAGTTCATTACATCACATCATATTTAAAAGTCTATTATCATAACGATAAAAATAGAATTACAAGTCTTCATCACTTGTACATTTTTTCCTTTCCTTTGCTAGTGGTAGGTTCATTGACCTTCTCAACCTTAGCTGCAATAAGTGTATAAATATGCAAGAGTGAGAAAACAAAGCTCACTTGAAGAAGAATGAATAACTTTACAATATTACAACAATTGCCCGAAATAGGCTTAATAGAACTGAATGATATGTCCTATTAGCATTTTGAAACATACTACTAAGGGTCTAATGACCACGAATCATGTCCACAGTTATAAGTAATCTTTCAAGTTTAACTTTAACAGTCATAAGACTATAAGGACTACTCGTACTTAGGGGGATCAACCCTTCGTACAATGTATTGCGCACAACCATTTCAATGCTAAGCGTAAACCTCTAATAAAAGAGTTGTTCATCCTCAAAGATTTAGAATACAAGTCCGCACCAAAGTAGGTTTGGTTTGGATACATTACAAGGTAATTTAGAATTCAACGGTCATCAACTAAGGATTAGTTGAATACAAAAGAACTAATTGTATGCTATGGAAATATCATATTTGAATCGTTGTTTGTAAATTAATATCATGCTTTAGGAATAATCTAATAGCATAAACATTGAATAATCATAACATAATTTGCTTGGACAATATTAAGTCAAGGTTATTGAAAATTGGATACTAAGCATGCATAGTGAATAGTAATTTGAACTATAAAGTTGTTCAATACTAGAATATTAAAATATAGCGACTCACATGCTAAATAACAAGTTAAATATTAAAGAAACTTGCTCAATATTAAGATATAAGATTTGGGATACTTGCATCATTATGAGCAACTAGATACAAGAACTAACTCAATAATAGACAATCTAGCTCTACGAAAGTGTAGAGGTAGCAACTTGCGAAATCGTAATTGAATTTAAAAGCAATAACGTACTTAACGAAATTAAACTTGCACAATGAATTTTTAGGGTTAGAGAATTTGCCTTGAGCACAAGCTAAACCTTACAACTTGAATCTCAATACCCTATATATATGTCATCATGACATAATTAGTCACTACCAATATTTTGTATATATAAACAAGTATACACATCATGTAGGTTTAATTATCAAATCACATAATCGAATTCCATTAACACTAATACTAGTTAACCCTTGATAACATGCTCATTCTTAGTTTAGTACTACTAAAATCATAATTTAGAAGTCCACATAACATTTATTTTCAGACTTTATATAATTAAATAAAATTGTCGTAATTATTCGCTTAACTTCATGTTCTTGCCATTTCCACAATTTACATTGTGGGTTGATGTTCGTCACGAAATCAAAGGCCTTGCACGAGACTCAAAGTAGCGATAGTAACAAGGATGGATAATCTACTGGCTATGCATGAGAATATCTTGTTGCCATTTACAAGGCCAAAACTCGAGACTTCTACTAAAGCCTCCTCTAAGAATAACATGAATAAAAAGCCAAATTGGCCTACAAGCTCAAATCTAACAAACTAATTAACATGTAATACACATAATAACATAAAAATCAACCTTATAACACCTAATTTCAATGTTTTTGGCAAAAACTCCATTTTTGACATTTTTAATGAAACTTATCACTGTAACTTTGTTTTTCAACCAAAACCATTAATTCAAACTATCACGTTTATGTTTATTCATCTACTTTCAAAATCAATAGTCAATACATATATATATATATAAACAATTAATCCAACTTTAATTTTATTTTAAACTAAGCCATATCCATATATTTTCATATAAACACTCTATAATATAGTTTCTTCATAAAACACATACATACATGAACTAGTTTCTCTATAATCATATATAAACTCATGAAACCATCTTACAATAAATAATTTATCATATAAAACCATATACTACATACAATTTATCCTTCATGAAGATATTTACATAGAATTTTAAAAGAGGAAAAACTAAACTCTAAAAATAAAAGGATTAAGATCCTACCTTTGTTTAAGAAGATGATACCCTTCCCTTTTGATCAATAACCTTTTTTTCCCCAATCTTCTCTCCAAACCTCTCAAGAATTCTCTCTAATTCTCTCTTAGTTTTTCTTCTTATCTTCCTTTTTCTTCTCCTAACTCTATCTTACGTAGTAAAATATAACGTATATAGTAATAATATATGTATTAAATATATAATATTAATATAGAGATAACTGATATCAGTTATCTAAGATTTAAAATTCAAAAGCCATAAGGCTTGTTTGGCTATGCTAATAAAAATAACCCTTTAAACCTTACACCTTGTTTGGTAAACCTAATTAAAATAAATCAATTAATCCCTATACCTTGTTTGGTAAAACACTATTAGATTAAAGACTTAATATCCATTAAGGCTTGTTTGGCCAAAACTAATTTAAACTCCTTTAATTTATTTTAATAACTCCTTTATAGCAAGGTTCTTTGTCACACTTCTATTTAATTAAATAATCAATTTAATCAATTCAAATGCTAATCTATTAAATTACTTTAACACATAAATCACTACCACATAATTATAATTTCCTTTATAATTATAATTTTATTTAACTAACTAACACCTTATTTTAATTACAAATTCCAATTAAAATATTATAATTCATTTAATCATTATAAGCTCTCTAACTTAATTATTAAATTAAATTAGTATATAATCTCATAACAATTAATTTTCTTAACTCCTTAATTATTTACTTAACAAATAATTAACTAGATCAAATCAAATCAAATTGAACAATTATTTATTCAACACTAAACATATCCATTAAATACTTATAAACATATCTATTAAATACTTATAAACATATCCATTAAATACTTATATAATTCAATAAATATTTAATATTACAATTTAAAATTCTGGAATGTTACATCATTCCCTCCTTACAAGGATTTTGTCCTCAGAATCACAACTCAAACAAATCATTCATTACATTCTTCCCTACTTACAAAGATTCTGTCCCCAAAATCAAAGACACAGATTAAACAAATAACTCAGGATAATCTTTCATTATTTTATCCTCGAGTTCCCACGTAGCTTCTTCAGCGTTGTGGTTTCTCCATATCACCTTCACAAAAGGTATAACTTTATTCCTGAGCACCTGTTCTTTCCTGTCAATTATCTAGATAGGAATCTCTTCATAAGACAAGTCTTTATCAAACTGCAACGGTTCGTACTCGATCACGTGCTTGTAATCGGTTTATACTGGTCAGAATAATCAAAATGTGAAAGACATTGTGAATGTTTTCCAACTCTGGAGGTAGAGCTACCTCGTAAGCCACTTCTCCCACTCTTCGCAACACTTTAAAGGGTCCAATTAACCTCGGGCTTAGCTTTCCCTTTTTATCGAAATGAATTTTCCCCTTCTAAGGAGAAACTTTTAGAAATACGAAAGTTCCTACGTCGAATGCACGATCTTGTCACGTGTTGATCAAAGATACTTTTTTCAAATTGTCTTCACCGTTACCAATCTTGTTCTGATGAGTTTGACTATCTCAGCAGTTTGTTATACCGGCTTACGGTCCTAACAAATTGGCGTTCACCGACTTCATCCCAAAGAAAGTGGAGTTTTGCACTTTCTCGCCAGATAATGCCTCGTGGGTGGCATCTGCGATGCTTCACGTGGTAACTATCGTTGTAGGTGAATTCCACCAAGGGTAAATGTTCTTCCCAGCTTCCTTTGAAATCCATGACGCATGCTCTCAAAGATATCTTCCAATGTTTGGATTGTTCGTTCGCTTTGCTTCGTCGGCCATGGATGGTATGCAGGTACTCCTTCTCAACTGTGTTCCCATACATTCTTGTAGTCTCTTCCAGAAGTTTGATGTGAACCTTGGATCTCTATCTGACACAATTGACACTGGAACTCCATGTCTTGACATGACTTCTTTAACGTACAACTTTGCTAGTTGATTAAGATCAAATCTAATCTTTATTCAAAAAATGTGCAGATTTTGTCAGTCTGTGCACTATCACCCAAATCGCATCGCATCCTCTCTGAGTAGTTGGAAGACCCACCACAAAATCCATTGTGAGGTGTTCCCACTTACATTCTGGTATTTCCAACGGTTGAAGTAATCCGCTTGGTCTTTGATGCTCGGCCTTGACCCTTTGACATGTGAAGCATTTGGCCACACATTCGGCAACATCACTTTTCATATTTGGCCACCAAAATTGTCGCCGCAAATCTTGTTACATCTTTGTACTTCCTGGATGAATCGAATATCTTGTGTTGTGTGCTTCGGTCAAAATTTCATCTTTTAGCTCTGGCAGTGCTGGAACCTAAACTCTTCCCTCGAATCGTAATAATCCTTCGATATCGATCTTGTATTTTACATCACTACCCTCAACCAGATTATCTCTTATTTTCCCACACTCTTCATCTTGTAGTTGAGCATTTTTCACTTTGTCCACTAAAGTTGGATCAGCTTCTATCTGGAATAGTTGTTCGTCGTATTCTTTTGGAAATTTGATTTCCAACTCCAGTTTTGTCATTGCTGAAATGAGTTCCTCTTGAGTTGTTATCAGCATCAACTTTTCCCGACCTTTCCTGCTTAAAGCATCTGTAACCGCATTCGCTTTTCCCGGATGATAAAAGATCTCACAATCGTAATCTTTTATCAATTCCATCCATCTTCTTTGACGCATGTTCAAGTCTTTCTGAGTGAAAATATACTTCAGACTCTTATGATCTCTATAGATTTCACATTTCTCTCCATAGAGATAGTGTCTCCATATCTTCAGAACAAATACCACTGCAACCAATTCTAAATCTTGAGTCAGATATCCTTTCTCATAATCCTTCAGTTGTCTTGATGCATATACAATAACTTTGTCGTTCTGCATAAGAATACAACCCAACCTTTTGTGTGAGGCATCACTATACACCACAAAGTTTCCTGTATTATCTGGTAATGCCAACACAGGTGCCACACTTAGTTTTTTCTTCAAATCTAGAAAACTTTCTTCACACTTCTCCGTCCAAAAAAATTTTACAGCCTTCCTTGTCAAATTTGTTAGCGGAGTGGCTATCTTAGAAAAATCTTGAATGAATCTTCTATAATAACTGGCCAGTCCCAAGAAACTCCTCACTTCTGATAGTGTTCTTGGTTGTTCCCAAATGATTACAGCATCCACTTTTGATGGATCCACCGAAATTCCATCTTTGTCTATCACATGACCCAAAAATTGTATACGATCGAGCCAAAATTCGCACTTAGAGAATTTCGCGTACAACTTTTCCTTTCTTAGTGTCTCCAATGTCAAACGTAAATGTTCCACGTGTTCTTCTTGAGTTTTGGAATACACCAGAATGTCGTCGATAAATACTACAATAAACTTGTCTAAAAATGGTTTAAACACCCTGTTCATCAAATCCATGAATGCAACAGGGGCATTGGTTAAACCAAAAGACATCACCAAAAACTCGTATTGTCCATACCGAATTCTCAATGCCATTCTAGGTATATCCTCCTTCCTTACCTTCAATTGGTGATACCCATTTCTCAAATCTATTTTAGAGAAATATTTAGCACCCTTCAACTGATCAAACAAGTCATCTATTCTTGGAAAAGGGTATCTGTTTTAAAAGTGACTTTGCTCAATTCCCTATAATCAATGCAAAGTCGCATCGACCCATCCTTCTTTTTCACGAATAATATCGGCGCTCCCCACGACGATATGCTTGGTTGAATATACTTCTTGTCTAGTAGCTCTTGCAATTGCACCATCAGTTCCTTCATCTCTACCGGAACCATTCTGTATGGGGCCTTTGATATTGGTGTTGTTCCCGGCGCCAAGTCGATCACGAACTCAATTTCTCTGTCAGGCGGAAGTCCTGGAAAATCCTCTAGCAACATGTCCTCGAATTCCCTCAATACTGGTATTTCTTCTAGTTTTACATTCTTCTTCTGAGTATCGACTGAAATTTAAATAGGTACACTTAGAAGGGGGGGGTTGAATAAGTGTAGGCACAAACTATGTCCAATTTTTATTTCTTATCAAAAAATCCTTTGGGTGTTTAATGCGTGAAGTTGGATTACTGATATGAATAGAATGTAGGTTGCTTTGGATAAATAATGTAAATAGTTAAGTACAAAATGTAATCACACAAACACAAGAATTTTTACGTGGTTCAACTACTACCCTCTAGAATAGTAGCCTAATCCACGTCCAACACCAACTAGTATTGGAGACTCACTTTTATTAAACTATTCCAATTACAATACAAGTTCTAGCAAATTTGAACACCTTTGTTCCTTGTGCACCTATGCACTCTTAAGCACCTATGCTTCACTTAAACTTGACTGTAATAATTTACCAATTCAAAACAGAATTACATGTAATATTGATTGAGATAGAAAAAGTAAAATACATACTAGAGGTCTAATGATCAAGCAATATATTACTCACCAACTCAAGGCTCTAGTATGGAATGAAATGATATGCAAGAAGAATATTACCGAATATATATTCTATATGCTATTCATAAATCGCAACTCGCTCTTAATGCAATCAATGTCTCATCTCGTTGAAAAACAATTTCGTAGCTTGTATGCTATATCGTGTTGTGTATGTTTTTTGTGTTTGAATATTTTAACGAGTTCTGTTTATATAGACCTCTCGAGAAAATTTCCGTTGCACAGATTTGATGCTGTAATATGCACGTTTAAAACCACTTAGCTTAAATCTTGTAGTCTATGTCAATCATGATATACTCAAACTTTGATTTCCATTTCCTTTATCTAAGATATCATCACATCAATATTTTTAAGACTAATTGATTTAGGCTTTCATCCAAGTTTCTAAAAAGTCGAAAATCAACACTTTATATTACCATACACATTTACAATCAAGTTTCCATATTTCTCAATATATTTTGGACCGTTAGACCCAACCAAATAGATTTCCCAAATCATGGCTCATGATTCCTGTACCGCATATGGTAATCAATCAACTAGATTTCTTAATTACCTGCCTAGAATTAAGACCCCTGATTTATGACGCATAGTTTGTGTAGCATGATTATCTGCTGGCCGGTGTCCATATGTATTGGACCGTTGGAGATAACCAATTAGATTCCTTGAATTGTAATGTAAGACTCCTGCTACCCCATTGTTGTCTTAACCGTGATCTTAGATTGATGGAGAGATTAAATTCATAATTTATGAAAATTTATCTACCCCATTTCATGCTCTACCGTGTGGGTCTATTCAGCAGGATTTGATTCCTTATGTTGAGCAAATTTGGCCATGCATATTATGAATCATGCAGCATCAAATATGAATGCAAGTATATGTATGTAATGCACATGTCCTAGAGCCTTATTTTGGAAAGTAAAAAGTGCTAAGATCTTACATATATTCCTAGGACTCAATTTTGCTTTTCTTTCTTCAAGGATGTCTTGGCTTTGTAATTTCCTCCTTGATGTTTCTGAAATTTCATATCTTTCCCTAAAATGCAATATAGCATGATTAGAGGAATAATAAGGTCATCATCAAAACATGGAGTGTGACATAAATCAACATTCTCCCCCTTTTTGATGATGATAACAAAATAATTATGGCTCCCCCTAAAGCCATGCATTTCAGGAGAGTTACAGCTCCCCCTTAGTTCATGCATACGTTTGACTGCATATGTGCAGTGTTTGAATAACCTTGCTTTTAACAGTTTATGAAACTTTTAACAGTAACCCTGCATTTTCTGGGTTACTTTTAACAGTAACCCTACATTCCCCCTTAGGTCTATGAACTCATCTTCCACATTACGAAACATAGCATGAAGATCAGCATGACGAATGGGAAGTTTGCCTTTTTCAAGAACGGAGTTGAATATCTTTGACATCAGAAGTGATTTGGGCTTGGTTATTTGCAATGGTGTGGAGGATAGTGATAATGTCAGGGGAGGAAGCCGGTGAAGTAGTAGGTATTGGTTTGGGAATTTCGGGTACCACACGGATGAACTTTCCTTTAAGCAGAGTGATATGAGCCCTTTTGAGATAGGTAGAATCGATTGAATCAGTTAATTGGATGGAACTCTCATCGTTAAGTGGAATTTGGAAGTGATTAAATAGTTTGGTGAGGAAGCAGCTGTAGGGCAGACATTTTTTGGAATGTTTGACATAGTGAACCATGTGTTTGAGCATCATCAGTGAAAAATTAAATGGTTGGCCGGTCATTGTTAAGGCCACCAAGACTAAATCCTGATACGTGAATTCAGCTCCACCACCGAGACGATGAAGGAGATTGTACCGTAATAATTTGTGAAGAACTATTGCAAGAGGAGACACTTCGGTGGTTTTAGGGAGGGTGATGGAGGACACTGTGGGGTTGTCCATGACAATGCGAAGCTGTGCTAGGGGAGACGAAGGAGTAGAGATTGGCCTTTTAAGGGTGAAAGGACAGTCACCGATGTATGGAATTGACAGTATACTCCTTAAATCCATAGCTGTGAAGAACAAAGATTTACCTTTGACAAATGAAGTGTAGTAATCGCCATTATTCTCCAGATTGGTATAAAACTGCTGAACCAATTTTGGGTAGGCTACCGAGGGAGGAGTACTTAATGAAGACAGACCACATGACTCAAAGAGACGATGAAGGGGCGAGTTTTGGTAGTAAAACATGTCTATCGATTTCTCAAAGACAAAAGATTTTTGACAGATAGAGGTTTTAAAACGGAGTTCAAAATTATGGCCTCTAAAAAAATTGTCAGGTACATCATGCAAGGAGACGGAGAGAGGTATTACCGGTATCGAAGGCGAGCCAGGTGAGGGTTCGGTGAGCTTGCGTTGTTTGTGACCCGTCGATGTTGTTTGTGACCCGTCGATGTCCCGATTTGAGGTGGAGAAGGTAGACTGGCTTCGGATTCGGCAGGGGATGATCCACCGGAGATGATCGTGACAGAGGACGGCCTTTGTTTTAGTTTTCGAGTGACCGGTGGTTGAGATGGTGGAGAGGGAGGTGAGACTTCATCTTCCAATTCATCACGAAGCTGTTTGCCACGCCTAGTTCTCATTGTAGCAGAAAAGACTAGAGTCGATTGAGATGGTGAAAGGGGATGTGAGATATTCAGAGATTGGAGAGTCAGAGACAGAGAGAGGGTAAGGCGACTTCGGGTCTTTATGTATAGAGCACATTATTGAGATATGGGAAGTGGTGAAGCCGGCTTTGGGAAGGAAAATCTGAATAGATTTTAATGGGCGTAATTATGGCTGAATAGATACGCCAGTAATTTGTCTGTCTAATATCTTTAACCCACTCGTATCATATTTGGATTAGACACATTCCGAGTTCTCTCCTTAGAGTACTCAATTGTTCTTCCCCTAGAGGTTTTGTAAATATATCTGCTAATTGATGCTCACTGGGAATAAATATTAATCTGATTAAACCTTTGGACACATTGTCTCTAAGAAAATGGTGGCGTACTTCTATGTGTTTGGTGCGAGAATGTAGTACCGAATTTTTAGAGATGGCTATAGTGCTTGTATTATCACAGTATATGGGCACATTATCACATATGATGTCAAAGTCACACAGTGTTTGACGCAACCATAAAATTTGGGAGCAGCAACTTCCTGCTGCTAAATATTCACCCTCAGTGGTGGATAGAGCGACTGATGTTTGCTTCTTGTTGTGCCATGAGACAAGACTTTGTCCCAAAAATGTACATGCACCACTTGTGCTTTTTCTATCTATTTGACAACGTGCATAGTCAGCATCTGAATAAGCCATTAGATCAAAATTATCACTTTTTGGATAAAATAATCCTAAATTAGTAGTACCACTCAAATATTTAAATATTCGTTTAACAGCCTATAAATGGGATTCTTTGGGTTTGGCCTGAAACCGAGCACATAGACACATTGTACATTATATCAGGTCTAGAGGCAGTTAAATATAGTAGGGATCCAATCATACCTCTGTATTTTGTTACTTCTACATCCGTACCTTTTTCATCTGCTGTGAGTTTTATTGATGTACTCATTGGTGTGGTCTTTGAGTTTGAATTATCAAATCTGAATCTCTTAAGTAACTCTTTTGTGTACTTGGTTTGATGAATGAATATACCTTCATGATTTTGTTTAATTTGAAGGCCCAGAAAGTAGTTGAGTTCTCCCATCAGGCTCATGTCAAACTCTTTGTACATGCATTTGGAAAACCACTCACAAAGAAAATTATTAGTAGCACCAAATATTATATCGTCTACATATATTTGTACGATAATAATATCTTTATTTTGACGTTTAATAAGCAAATATGGAGTCAATTTTACCTCGTATGAACTCATTTGATAGGAGATACTTACTTAATCTTTCGTACCAAGCCCTTGGGGCTTGTTTGAGTCCATAGAGTGCCTTCTTGAGTTTGTATATGTAATATGGGAACTTGTCATGCTCAAATCCAGGTGGCTGTTTTACGTAGACTTCTTCATTTATGTACCCGTTGAGGAAGGCATTTTTGACGTCCATTTGATGTAGCTTGAACTCTCTGAAACAAGAAAATGCTAGTAGTATAGGAATAGATTCCAAGCGGACTACTAGAGCAAATGTTTCTTCATAGTCTATTCCTTCTTGCTGGTTGTATCCTTGAGCAACTAGTCTCACTTTGTTTCTTGTAATTTTTCCGTACTCATCAAGCTTGTTTTTGAAGACCCATTTAGTTCCAATAATGGACACATCTTTTGGAGGAGGCATCAATTCCCCCCTTGGCATCTTTCAAATTGTTGTAACTCTTCTTGCATTGCTAGTAGCCAATTTTCATCAAGTATGGCTTCTTTGGCGTTCTTTGGTTCAATCTAGGATAGAAATGCTGAGAAAGCACACATGTTTTATGCTTTTCTTCTTGTAGTAACTCCTTCATTTATGTTTCCAATGATGTTATCAGGAGGATGATTTTTGATGTATCTTGCTAATTTTGGAAGTCGAATGTCACGGATCACTTCTTCAGTAGTTTCTGAGTTATTGTCGTGTGAGTCGTTCACTTCAACTTGTTGGATATGTTCCTAATTTTCGTATTCAGTTTGCTTGATAGAGTCTTGATCTTGTTGTTCTTCTAATCCAGCTTGCTGGATCGGTTCCATAGTCTTGCTGTTTTGCTTTATGTGGTATGCTGGATTTGCAGCAGTCTCTAAATTTCCTGCATCTTCTTCTCTTTCTTTAGGAATATCATGGTTAAATTCATTAAATTTGATATGTATAGATTCTTCGATACACAGCTTTTGCACATTATAAATGCGATATGCTCTACTATTTTATGCGTAGCCAATGAAGATTCCCTCATATGATCTAGTATCAAACTTGCCTAAGTTCCCACTAGTGTCAAGAATAAAACATTTGGATCCAAAAACTTTGAAATAGCTTATATTAGGAAGTCGTTTATTTAATAATTCATATGGTGTTTTCAAAATAATTGGGCGGATTAACACTCTATTTAATACATAACATGACGTGTTTACAGCTTCAGCCCAAAATTTCTTTGGGAGTTTATTTTCTTGAATTAGTGTTCTAGCTGTTTCTTGTAAGGTACAATTTTTCCTTTCTACCACTCCATTTTATTGTGGAGTTCTAGGTGCTAAAAATTTATGAGAGATTTCTTTTTGATTACAGAGTGTAATAAAATCCTTTTGAAATTCCGTACCATGGTCACTTCTGATTCTTATAAGATTAAGGCTATATTTGGTCTCCAAAGTTTTAATCAGTTTTTCAAATTCTTTAAATGCCTCATCTTTTGTTCTAAGGAATAGTACCCATGTATATCTAGAGAAATCATCGACTATCACAAAAGCATAGAATTTACCGTTTAGACTAGCATGCCTTTCAGGTCCAAATAAATCGAGATGAAGCAATTGTAAGGGAGAAGAAGTTGATACCATGTTTTTGGCTATGAATGATGTTCTTACTTATTTTCCAAGTTGACAAGGTTCGCATATACCTTTCATCTCAAAATTCATTTTGGGCAATCCTCTTACTAAGTTCTTTGATAACAATTTCTTGATGAGATCTATATGAACATGTCCCATCCTTCTATGCCATAGATTCGCTTCATCTTGAATGGTTGCAAGACATAATTCTTCCTCCTGTCGCTCAAAATTAAGAGTATATATATTCCCTTCTCTTAGGGCAACTAAAGCAGCATTGTTAGTACCATGTGAAATTGTACATTTATCTTTTTCAAATTTTACTTGATGTCCATTATCCATTAATTGACTAACAATGCATAAGATTGAATTCTGCATCAGTTAACAAGATGAACATTATTAATGTTAACCTTACCATTACCGATTTTACCTTTCCCAATTATTTCGCATGACCGATTATCACCGAATGTGACAGTTCCATGTTTTTTGACATTTAGTTCCATGAACTTAGATTTGTCTCCCGTCATATGACGTGAACATCCGTTGTCAAGGATCCACTTTTTAGAAGATACTTTGGCTTTGAAACATACTTGTATAAGAGAGATACAATTTATATTTTTGGTACCCATATCTTTTTGGGTCCACTTGTGTTAGTTGAAATCACATCACTTTTCTTTATCCATACGACTTTTCTTCGATTTTTCTTTCTTGAGCAGTTTATTTCTAGATGTCCTTTAATGCCATAATTTTTGCAAGAGGTAAAAGGCGTGCAATAATTTAATTTGAATGATGATTTAGATTTTAACATTTCTACTTCTTTTCTATATGTTGGGTTGTAACCTATGCCTTATTTATCATAACTGGGTCTTTGTTTTCCTAGCATGACATTTAGGTTTTCTTCCCCATGAACGAATTTAGCTAGAGAGATTTTTAGCGATTCTATTTCTTTTTGTAGATCATTTATTGGAGGTGTTTTATTAATTGATTCATCACCAAATGCATCAATGCACACGTCTCTCATTTTTATTTCATTTTTTAATTTTTTAACTTAATTATTTAGCTGTTTTACCTTGTTGAACAACATTTTATTGAAATTATCCAAATATTCATTCTTTGCTGCTAATACCTTTTCCTCGTTTGTGTGTGTTACTTTTTCTAATTCTTTCTTTTCATCTATTAGTGCTTCCACTTCGCCCATTAAAGTGTTTACTAGATCTTTTAAGTACATATTTTTTTCTTTTAGTTTTTCATTTTCTTGTCTCAAAGTAATAACATCAGAAAGAGGTACCTCACTGGATTCACCATCAAGTCCTATGAAGCATATTTGAGCCAGTTCATCGTTTGCATTTATTTCCACTTCGGATTCTTCATCATCACTCCACGTTAGGAATGCTTTATGCTTTTTAAACTCCATATTTCCTTGCTTTCCTTTGTTTTTGAGTTGGAAGCAATCCTTTTTGAAGTGACCTAGTCGTCCACACTCGAAACAGGTTTCTTCGGTCTGCTTTGCTGTGAATTTATTCGCGTTGAAGGTATTTTTCCTTTGATTCTTTCTTTGAAGTAGGCCCTTAAGTCTTCTTGACATCATGACTATTTCATCATCCGAGTTGTTCTCTATCTCTTCTTAAATTCCTGCATTTAAAGCTAGTACATTCTTTCGAGGAACTTCTTCCTCATCATCGTATCTTTTCAATTGATGTTCATATTCTTCTAGTTCACCAAAGAGGGTTAATGTATCCATAGAAGAGATATTGATGGAGTTTTGAAGAGTAGTAATTTTAGATGCAAACCTTTTGGGCATAGCCAGGAGTAGCTTACGATTGATTTCGCTTTGTGGAATTGACTTGTCAAGTAGCTTCAAGGAATTTATAAGAACTAAAAATCGTGCTCGAGCCATTTTGATTGTTTCGTCTCTTTCCAGTTTGAACATTTCGTAGTCATGCATGAGCATACTTAGCTTGACTTCTCGTACTTTGGACGTTCCTTCATGACTTACCACTAGAGTATCCCAAATCTCCTTTGATGTATTGCATGAAGAAACCTTATCTATTTCGGATTGCACCATGCCGCTGAGGAGAGTGTTCATTGCTTTTGAATCGTATAACACCATGTATGTTTCGGTTGAGTCCATCTCGAGTAGAGTTTTTGGAGTGCCATCATCTTTCCTTGGGATTACCTGTCCATTATCTACCACCCACCATTCCCATGGGTCTCACTTAAGATATATCCTCATCCAAAATTTCCAGAAGTTATAATTCTCAGTTCCAAAGAGTAGTGGAGGTCGGTTTATTGATTGACCTTCGTGATAAGCGTTTCCAAGTTATGCCATGTCAGAATTTTTCCCTGCAAGTCACCTTTAAGACCAAGATAAGTAGAGCCAAGCTCTGGTACCAAATGAAATTTAAATAGGTACACTTAGAAGGAGGGGGGGTTAAATAAGGGTAGGCACAAACTATGACCAATTTTTATTTCTTATCAAAAAATCCTTTGGGTGTTTAATGCAGCAAGATGGATTACTGATATGAATAGAATGCAGGTTGCTGGAAAATAACAGAATAGTCAAGTACAAAATGTAATCACACAAACACCAGAATATTTACGTGGTTCAACTACTACCCTCTAGAATAGTAGCCTAATCCACGTCCAATACCAACTAGTATTGGAGACTCACTTTTATTAAACTATTCCAATTACAATACAAGTTCTAGAAAATTTGAACACCTTTGTTCCTTGTGCACCTATGCACTCTTAAGCACCTATGCTTCACTTAAACTTGACTGTAATAATTTACCAATTCAAAAAAGAATTACATGTAATATTAATTGAGATAGAAAAAGTAAAATACATACTAGAGGTCTAATGATCAAGCAATATATTACTCACCAACTCAAGGCTCTAGTATGGAATGAAATGATATGCAAGAAGAATATTACCAGAATATATTCTATATGCTATTCATAGCTGCAACTCTGTTCTTAATGCAATCAATGTCTGTCTCAGTGAAAAACAATTTCGTAGCTTGTATGCTATATCGTGTTGTGTATGTTTTTTGTGTTTGAATATTTTAACGAGTTCTGTTTATATAGACCTCTCGAGAAAATTTCCGTTGCACAGATTTGATGCTGTAATATGCACGTTTAAAACCACTTAGCTTAAATCTTGTAGTCTATGTCAATCATGATATACTCAGCTTGATTTCCATTTCCTTTATCTAAGATATCACGCTGTCAATATTTTTAAGACTAATTGATTTAGGCCTTTCCAAGTTTCTAAAAAGTCGAAAATCAACACTTTATATTACCATACACATTTACAATCAAGTTTCCATATTTCTCAATATATTTTGGACCGTTAGACCCAACCAAATAGATTTCCCAAATCATGGCTCATGATTCCTGTACCGCATATGGTAATCAATCAACTAGATTTCTTAATTACCTGCCTAGAATTAAGACCCCTGATTTATGACGCATAGTTTGTGTAGCATGATTATCTGCTGGCCGGTGTCCATATGTATTGGACCGTTGGAGATAACCAATTAGATTCCTTGAATTGTAATGTAAGACCGTTGGAGCCCACACAACCTTGACTAAACAATTTCTTCGCCTGCATAAATGTCAGACATTTCATTTGTCTAGGCGACTTGCTACCATAGAATACTACCTTTGACGGAGTCATAAGGTTTATACACTTCTTTTGGCAATCAATTACCGCTCCATACTTGAACAGCCAATCCATTCCCAAAATAACATCAAACTCTCCAAGTCTAATCGGGATCAAATCTACCATAAAGATATTTTCCTTAATGTTCACCCTACAGTTCTTGTATACGAATCTAACAGGGATTACTTTCTTATTCGCAATTTCTATGTTCAAAGGAAAATTTAGTTCTTCATTAGGCATTCCTAACTTCTTAGCAAATTCATCAGCTATAAGCGAACAAGTAGCACCCGAATCAAATAATACATAAGCATTTATATCATTGATTGCGATAATACCTGACACCACATCTTTGATTGCACATCATCTTGCACAGTCATGTTGAAGGTTCTGGCTGTGGGTTTGTTTGATGTTGCAGGTCTAGCAATGGCCCATGTACCTCCATTGTTACCTCCATTGTTTCTGGTTGTCATTCTATCCTTCTTCTTAGGGCATTCACGAGCAAAGTGATCCTTGGATCCGAACGTGAAGCACACATTCTTCTTCGGTTGAGTGCAATTTGGGGCGATGTGACCCTCCTGGCCACAATTGAAGCAAACTCGTTTCCCCATTAAGCACACACCCTTGTGAAAATTCCTGAATATCGCACATGCTTCAAACTTTTTGTTTTGCTGGTTACCCTGCTGGTTTCCATCACCCATGTTCCCATTCCACTTCCTCTTCAAGTTGTTGTTGTTGTTGTTGTTGACGTTTCCACTACTTCCATTTCCATTCTTAATTTCCACCTCATTCTTTTTCTTCTTTTGTTCGTGATTAAACTTTGTCACTGCCTCGCCTCTACCTTCAGCGAGTATTGCTTTCTCCATCATTGCTGCGAATGTCTTTAGCTGAAACAGGGAAACCCTACTGTACAACCAGGGCTTCAGTCCCTGTTCAAACCTCTTTGCCTTGCGCTCGTCCGTAATAACTTGATATGGCGCAAACCTTGCCAATTCATTGAATTTAGCGGCATACTCAGATACAGTCATCGTTCCTTGCTTTAGTTCCAGAAACTGCACTTCTAGCTGAGTCTTCGAACTCTCCGAGAAATAGGTCTCGAAGAATATTTCCTGAAACCTATCCCAGGTCATCACCCCTGGCCCTTCACGAGTTTTATTAGCCTGCCACCAATAACTAGCTTCTGCTTTCAACATGAATGTTGCGAAAGCAGTCTTCTGATCTTCCCTTACACTAGCGACATCGAACACCTTTTCTATCTCCATAATCCAAATCTGGGCTTCGACTGGATTCATGGACCCACGGAATTTAGGTGGTACAACCGCCTTGAAATCCTTAAATGTTGTACCATGGTTTTGTGGTTGATTTGTAACGCTCCTGTTAGTAGCGTCACTAGTTGTTGAACGGGATTACCATCAACATTGTCGTTATTGTTGGTTCCTTCAGTGGTTCTCTGTCGTGGTGGCTGACGTCTGGGAGGCATTTTCTGTTAAAATACATTCATTAGATTAGTATTCAACACTTTTAAGTAATTTCTACTTAACTTGCCTCCAAAAAGAAATAACCACATAACACATAACACTTTGAATAAAGTAACAACTTTTATTTATTCATAACCTTTTGAAAACATAAAACAATAGCATTGCTGCTATTTACCTTACTTCCTTGAACTATAAAAGTTTCAGGACAACATCATCGTCATATCCCATAGGTTGCATAACACTTGGGATTTACAATTTATTTAACATTTTATTCATCGCATAACAACTACGATGTTCTATTAATATACTGCTTAGCCTTACTACGTTCTTCCTCCATGACTCGGAACATTATTCTGCGATCTAATACGTATGATGGCAGCATCTCGAACTGAATAGGATATCCCATGACCCGATCTTGAGCTCGATTAATCGTGGTGTTAAATACTTTATCCATCTCTTCCATCTTCATCCTCTTTGACTGAGCGTCTCTTACTGCTATTCTGGTTTGTTGAAAAGCTTCCTCGTAGGCACCTTTAGCTCTTGCCCTCTTAGTAGCTTCATCTCTTAGCTTATTCTTCAGTTCAGTGACCACTTCGATCAGTTGTTCTTTTTCTCCTTCAGTCTGCACTAGTTTCTCCTCGACATTTGTCAGTCGTTCCTCACGATCCTGGATCTCGCTGTCTTTTTGTGTCATCACGGTTTGTTGTTCAGCTACTATCTCCTGCAACTCCTCAACTGTATCCTAAAGTTCCACGTTACGGTCGTAGACTTCATCGTATATATGAGCAGCCATCGAGGTTAATGGAGTCTCTTCCTCCTCGTACTCGTCATCCTCATCCTCCTGTGGCAACTCAACGAGAGCCTCCTCATCCGTCTCCACGTCATCATCCTCATCTTCAACTACTGTGACCAACGGGGCTGACTCCCGTGGCAGTAATTGTTCCCAAACAACCTGAATGTCGTGAGGCTCTTCCTCTATAGGCATCTGAGGTCCCTCCCCCAAGCCTAACTGGATTCTCCGACATTAGTCACCCTGACAACAAAATTTAAAGTTTTAATTATTAATCATTAATACTCGACACTCACGAGCACATAAGTGTTTTATTACTTCTTCCTTAAAACTCGATAAGAGTTAATAACCACTATCTTTTCAAAGGTTACTTCCTAAGGCTTTCCCCACCTAAGGTTCATAACCTAAAGCTTTGATACCAACTTGTGACACCCCCAAATCCTGGTACTTTATTTCCTCAAGATTTGGTGTTCACTTAATCAAAATATTCATTACTAACTACCCAATCATAATAAAATCGAATAATTAAAAACCTGCCCATACATGATTACATTTAATAAGAATCTCCCAGGTTATCTAACCTTTAATTACAATCATTCAAATGCGTAATTTAAAGTTCATTACATAACATCATATTTAAAAGTCTATTATCATAACGATAAAAATAGAATTACAAGTCTTCATCACTTGTACATTTTTCCCTTTCCTTTGCTAGTGGTAGGTTAATTGACCTTCTCAACCTTAGCTGCAATAAATGTATAAATATGCAAGAGTGAGCAAACAAAGCTCACTTGAAGAAGAATGAATAACTTTACAACATTACAATAATTGCCCGAAATAGGCTCAATAGAACTGAATGATATGTCCTATTAACATTTTGAAACATACTACTGAGGGTCTAATGACCACGAATCATGTCCACAGTTATAAGTAATCTTTCAACTTCAACTTTAACAATCATAAGACTATAAGGACTCCTCGTACTTAGGGGGATCAACCCTTCGCATAAATGTAATCGTACAATAACCATTTCAACGCTAAGCGTAAACCTCTAATAAAAGAGTTGTTCATCTCCGTATTTAGAATACAAGTCCGCACCAAAGTAGGTTTGGTTTGGATACATTACAAGGTAATTTAGAATTCAACGGTCATCAACTAAGGATTAGTTGAATACAAAAGAACTAACTATATGCTATGAAAATATCATAACTGAATCGCTGTTTGTAAATTAATATCAAGCTTTAGGAATAATCTAATAGCATAAACATTGAATAATCATAACATAATTTTCTTTAATAATTTTAAGTCAAGATTATTGAAAATTGGATACTAAGCATGCATAGTGAATAGTAATTTGAACTATAAAGTTGTTCAATACTAGAATATTAAAATATAGCGACTCATATGCTAAATAACAAGTTAAATATTAAAGAAACTTGCTCAATATTAAGATATAAGATTTGGGATACTTGCATCATTATGAGCAACTAGATATAAGAACTTACTCAATAATAGACAATCTAGCTCTACGAAAGGGTAAAGGTAGCAACTTGCGAAATCGTAATTGAATTTAAAAGCAATAAATTACTTAACGAAATTAAACTTGCACAACGAAGTTTTAGGGTTAGAGAACTTGCCTTGAGCACAAGCTAAACCTTACAACTTGAATCTCAATACCCTATATATATGTCATCATGACATAATTAGTTACTACCAATATTTTGTATATATAAACAAGTATACACATCATGTAGGTTTAATTATCAAATCACATAATCGAATTACATTAACACTAATAATAGTTAACCATTGATAAAATGCTCATTCTTAGTTTAGTACTACTAAAATCATAATTAGCAGTCCACATAACATTTATTTTCAAACTTTATATAATTAAATAAAATGTCACCATTCGCTTAACTCATACATGATGCTACCACATTTTACATCAGGTTGGTTGCCATGGCCATGAGACTCAAAGTTAGCAATTGGCCATAAGATGATACCGGCATTTGCACATGAGAATAATCTTCATTGGTTGTATACTTCTGGCCAAACTCTGCACTTCAAATACCAACCTAGGCAACAACATGAACAAAAATCCAAATTGGCCTACAAGCTCCAATCTAACAAACTAATTAACATGTAATACACATATAGACATCATATAACCATAATTTCAATACTCTTAACATGTTTTTACACATATAATAACATAAACATCAACCTTATAACACCTAATTTAAATGCTTTTGGCAAAAACTCCATTTTTGACATTTTTAATGAAACTTATCACTGTAACTTTGTTTTTCAACCAAAACCATTAATTCAAACTATCACATTTATGTTTATTCATCTACTTTCAAAATCAATAGTCAATATATATATATATATATATATATATATATTAACAATTAATCCAACCTTAATTTTATTTTAAACTAAGCCATATCCATATATTTTTATATAAACACTCTGTAATATAGTTTTTTCATAAAACACATAATACATGAACTAGTTTCTCTATTATCATATATAAACTCATGAAACCATCTTACAATCAATAATTTATCATATAAAACCATATTCTACATACAATTTATCCTTCATGAAGATTTTTACAAAGAATTTTAGAAGAGGAAAAACTAAACTCTAAAAATAAATGGATTAAGATCCTATCTTTGTTTAAGAAGATGATACCCTTCCCTTTTGATCAAGAACCTTCTTTTCCCTAATCTTCTCTTCAAACTTCTCAAGAATTCTCTCTAATTCTCTCTTAGTTTCTTCTTCTGAGTTTTTCTTCTCCTAACTCTATCTTACGTAGTAAAATATAACGTATATAGTAATAGTATATGTATTAAATTAATAATATTAATATAGAGATAACTGATATCAGTTATCTAAGTTTTAAAATTCAAAAGCCATAAGGCTTGTTTGACTATGCTAATAAAAATAACCCTTTAAACCTTACACCTTGTTTGGTAAACCTAATTAAAATAAATCAATTAATCCCTATACATTGTTTGGTAAAACACCATTAGATTAAAGACTTAATATCCATTAAGGCTTGTTTGGCCAAAACTAATTTAAACTCCTTTAATTTATTTTAATAACTCCTTTATAACAAGGTTCTTTGTCACACTTCTATTTAATTAAAAAAATTAATTTAATCAATTCAAATGCTAATCTATTAATTACTTTAACACATAAATCACTACCACATAATTATAATTTCCTTTATAATTATAATTTTATTTAACCAACTAACACCTTATTTTAATTACAAATTCGAATTAAAATATTATAATTCATTTAATCATTATAAGCTCTCTAACTTAATTATTAAATTAAATTAGTATATAATCTCATAACAATTAATTTTCTTAACTCCTTAATTATTTACTTAACAAATAATTAACTAGATCAAATCAAATCAAATTGAACAATTATTTATTCAACACTAAACATATCCATTAAATACTTATAAACATATCCATTAAATACTTATATAATTCAATAAATATTTAATATTACAATTTAAAATTCTAGAATGTTACAATATGTTTATGCTAATTGTTTCGGCTAGACAGAAGTTGATTTCAAATATCAAAATGAATTTTATATCATCAATGCATTTGATACAAAGATGGTAAAAGGATGGAGTTATTAATTTAATTAAACCTAGTGTTGGATGTGGTTTTATGATCAACAACCCGCTATGGTATGATGTATAAATGACAAAGTAATAAACTGACAAAGTCCTCAACGTACTGTGAAAAGTGCGGTATCATGACGCAATGAAATGTTTTGATGTATTGTGAAAGAATTTAAAGAAGTAGTCGATGTCAAGTGATTTGACTAGACGAATGTTTCAAGTTGATGTCCAATTTATTGGTATGGTCAAAGCTAATTGATTTGGCTAAGATAAATGGTATGTCATGTTATAAGAAAATTAAGCTTTCTTTGAGAAGTTATGCCAAACCAAATTGTTTTGGTGTGGAATCTAATGATTAAGTCTGAGGTGAACATATCCCGAAATGGGGTTATACGATGGGTTGATTGCCTACGTATGGAAGATGTAAACACCTTCTTGGTGATTGTAAACTTACTGTGGTAGAAGGATTTATGGCGAAATATTGTTAAACCTAGTAAGAGTTCATGGTCGATTTGACCCCTCAGCAAAAGTATGAAGTGTTTTAAAGGAATTCTTATGTTCCTTGTTATTCCTTCTACTTCATGATTTTTGATAAGTTATGGAGATTAGGGAATGTTTGAAATATAAGAACTTCTTTGAAGAAAAGTTGGGAAGTAGAGTAAGCTAAAATTTTGAGGACGAAATTTTGTGAAGAAGGGGAGAATGTGAGGACCCGGGTATGGGTGTGGTTTTAAGAAATTTCGAGGAAATTTTTTTTATAAGGAGGGAAGTTTAACAACCCGAGTAAAACCGGATTGTCCAGAATTTAAGTTAAAGAATTAGTTATTAATAATGAATTTTCATTAATACTATTATGTGCTATGTGTTTATTAATAGTTCTAGAACCTAGGATGATTATAAGTCGGGAGGATTCTAGCTACGAGCTAGATTGAACGAGTAAGAATTTTCAAGACGAAGATAAAAAATTTCTGGGAAAAAAAATATTTCCAGGGAAAAAGACGAAATATGCATTATTCATACGTTTCTGCTCGGAGATTGAGTTCGAATTTCTGAGAAACGGGTAATGATAGAATTTTAAGACATGATGAAATATTCAATAATATTTCAGTATGGCAAACGAAGTTTTCACCTGCGGACTTAAAACATAAGGGTTAGGAAAAGTGAGTTTTGAGAATTTAATGATTACGTATAATAATTAGGGTTATTATGCGTGAGAAATACGAGTATGATACTAGTTATTATACGAGTATAGTACGAAGATTATTTCGACGTATAATATAAATATCGTACAAACTATATACGAAGAGAATACGAGAATGGGATGCGTAGAATATGATTAGTCTTAATGGACTTTGAGTTCATGGACTTTGTAGAATCCAATTGGACTTGGATTATGTCAAGCCAAATGCTTTGTGAAATCAAGCCCAAGATAGGCCCAATAAGAATTAATGTTAAGGCTTAAACTAAGAAAATAAACCGCGGATCGAACCGATGGGTCACCAGATGGGTAAAACCCATGGAGCATGTGGGCTGATAAGTAGGTTTTATACCTACTTAATGGATATCAATTCATGAGAATTATGCTCATCTCAAGTAGGTTTTAGTATGTTTTTAGTTGTATTTTATGTTTATTTTGCAATACTCGTAATTAAAACTCCTATGGTATGGAAATGCAGGAAATGGCATGGTTTGGCATTGACAAGGTGGTATGAGACTAGCAAAGGCATGACAAGTGGAACGTGTGTAGACATGGAACTAAACATTGATGAACAACAAACAATAAGTAGCAGAACCACAAGCAATAGCAGCGAGAGACCATCAAGATGTATGAACGTATAGCGTAAGAGCTATGCTTGACTTAACAAGCTTAATTTTTACTACCATCATCCTGGCAGAGAGCCAAAATCGCATACACGCTACGCACGCCTGGTTTTGTCTTGGGATCTCGCATGACCGCCGAGTCCTCTCTCAAGTTGTTTGTTGACTTAATTTTAAATTTTAAATTTAAACATGGGTTCCTATCTAAACTATTCTGGTTGGCACCAAACGTGCGTGTTATGAGGTTTTATCAGTTTTTATCTAAGTATTTGGGTTCTAAGTTTTATTATTAGTTTTAGAGAGAGTTTGTAGCTCTAATTAGTACAATTGTCTCTCTCTCACTCTAGATTATTAAAATAAAGTATATTTTTATCTCCGGGAGATCAGTGGTGATTTGGAATAGCATTTTGGAACAGAATCCTGGAATTGGGTTTAATCAATTCTCTATTCTCTCTCAATTGTGTTATTTAATTTTCATGTGTTACTCCAATCTCATAATAGCTTTTGGTTCATAAATGAACTAAACCCCATTATGGGATTCTAACGAAATTTGATATGTAGTCTACAATTAATTGCCTGATTATTTGATTGTATGTTTATCATTGGATTATCTATTGTGATTGAGCAAAATGAATGAATGTTTGATCGCCATTCACCTTGTATACTATGGAATTGAAAAATGATGCATGAGTATGGTTATAGTCATAATAGCATACGTTTATGAGGCTGAAATGTTTAGCTTTGTATTTCCTGAACCAGATAGAAATATATTGTTTCACCGTATGTAGTGATGTAAGAGCCTGCATTTTAATTCATTATTACTGCAATTTCATATAGAAATATAGTGAACTTGGTAATATTGTCGATTGCATAATTTCTATCATATATGGAGGTTATGTAAACATGTCATAATTTATTGAAAAATGGTTATGTCTACTTTTGTGCTTTTGGGTAATTTTCCATGATAAATGTATAATCTTGAATTAGGGTAATATTTAGACGAAGTATGAAATGAAGTTAGAATCTCATTCTTTCCAAATTTGATTACATTAAATTTGTCTTGTGTTTTTATTCATTAATTGAATTTAGATTAATTATAATTGTGGATTATTCGTTTAAGCATATAAAAATAGTGATACAATTGGTGTATGATAGTTTAAATGTTAAAACCTTTCTCCGTGGAACGATACTGTTCTTACTCTGTACTACTTGTTGACCCATGTATGCTTGCATGAGTTAGAGTCTTTTTGTTAAAACTAAAAAGGAGGCAACAAGTTTTTTGGCGCTGTTGCCGGGGAAAGGCATTTAATTTTGTTATTATTATCATCAATTTTAAGCTAAATTGTATGACTTAGACAATTCTAATCTTGTCTCATTTCTATTTTTGTTTTTGTTTGTATTTAAGGTACTCATATATATTTTATGCGCACGCGATCATCCAATTCCGACTTGACACCTTTACAGGACAACATCAACGACAAGGGTTGGAAATCAAGAGCACGTAGAAATATACAAGCAGAGTTAGAGACCACAACATCTAATATGGCAGCCGCAGAACAAAGAGAAGAGCAAAGGGAGGAGCACATGGCTTTAAGAGATTATTCGATGCCGAATATTAATGGATTGCAGTCAAGTATAGTCAGACCACCGATAACAGCCAACACCTTCGAGATTAAGCCGGACACTATACAAATAGTGCAAAATTCGGTACAGTTTGGGGGTGCTGCTACAGACGATCCAAATGAGCACATGTTGAGTTTCATTGAAATATGTGATACCTTTAGATACAACGGGGTGACAGAGGATGCAATCAGACTTAGACTATTTCCATTTTCATTGCGGGATAAAGCTAGAAGTTGGCTTCACTCTTTACCTTCGGGATCTATTACCATATGGGAGGACCTAGCACAGAAATTCTTAGCCAAGTTTTTCCCAATGGCTAAGACTGCTAAGATGAGGACAACAATTACCCATTTTGAGCAGCAACATGGTGAATCTCTATATGAAGCCTGGGAGAGATATAAGGAAATGCTAAGGAAGTGTCCACACCATGGCATGCGTGATTGGATGGTGATTAACACATTTTATAATGGATTGGGATGGCAGTCCAGGCCTAATGTAGATGCAGCCGCAGGAGGAGCTTTATGGACGAAGAGCTATGAAGAGGCCTATAATCTCATTGAGACGATGACAACTAATGATTTCCAAAATCCTACAGCCAGGATGCCACATCCCAAAGTTGCAGGTTTGTTAGAGGTGGATGCTATCACTCAATTATCAGCACAGATGGCATCCATGGCGAAGAAGATTGATTCATTGACAAAGACTAAGGCGAAGACAGTTGTATTTGTATGTGAGATATGTGTAGGGTAATATTCAACTGACCAAAGTGCTATCAGCTCAGAGTCTGTATAATATGTGAGCAACTATCTGAAGGATCAAGGTCAATTTTAGAACACATACAACTCAAACAACCGCAATCATCCAAATTTCAGTTGGTCCAACAACAAAAAAAATCAACAAAGTCAGTTTCAACCACAACAACAGCCACAACACAATCACCAAGAATGTCCAGTCTCACGCCGCGGGCCACGGCCATTCCTCGCTTTGAGTCAGCATGGCATACCGATTCTGTGTATCAGACAATTTTGACAGATTTTCTTTTAGGTGAGATTCCCGAGCTCCTAACTTCTTCGTTATAAGTCCGAATTGGCTCGTTCAAGAGCCTACGGTTCACAAATCACGTACTCTACATGTTCATGCAAGAATTTTATCTATTCGACTTCGTTTCCTTAAATTCCACCTATTAGTCCATTTTTAACGAAAATGATAAACATTCGTGAACAATTCTGTCTTACTCCATGATTAAAATTAAAATTTGTCGATTTACGACATTAAAATTTGTTCATTTCAGTCTTACTCCATGAGTCCGTACCACAACAATTTGGTTTGGATTACTTTCAAAGAAACACTATGATTTCAATAATTAATAACAATACTAATCTAGCCGAAATCGATGACATAGATCTTCCGATAACAATTCTGTTCATAATATTTCATGTTTTAACAAATATTAGTCTCGTCAAAACAATTAGCTAAGATATGATTTATAAATAGTTCAAATAATAGAACATTATTCAATTTCACTACGTACGAATTACAACAATCATTATAGATGTGAATAACTATCAATAATTATTCACTACCATGCTTGAAAAATAGTAACTCAAGTTTAGTTAAGAAACTTGCCTTTCGCGTTTATTACTGCTACACAATATAATTAACTGCGTTCGTAAGACCTATAATCAATATTGTGGGTCTCACAATTAGTACAATATTTCATAACACACAACACTGTAAATCACAGTAAATCTTCTCCTAGACACATTACCACATAGTCACATCAGTGTTTATAACCTATATAAACACTTAACAAGTCTAACTAGATCGGTCTGGTTGGACTTCGGTCCATTCTTAGTGTTCTGGTCACACTATTCAACAATTAACACATTGATTGTCAATTAAACTTGGTTTCTAAGCTTCAATATTATTTTAGATAAATTAAATATCGTTTATAATATTTTCGGAAGCTTTTAATAATTTATAAACAATTATTATATTTTATAATAATTTTTCAAACACTTAAATCATTTTTAAATGATTTAATTATCAAATAATCTTATTATCATTAATATTTAATAATATCAAAATATTAATAACATACTTGTCAAAATATTAAAGTTATTATTAATAACTTAAAATAATTTTAAATCATTAATATTCTACTTAAATGATTTTTAAAATAATTAAAATTATTTTAAAATCATCACCATTAATATCTAAATATTAATGAAATTATTATCCAAATATTAAAATTCATTAATTATAACTTAAAATATTTTAAAATCATTTTTCTCATTTTTAAATGGTTTTAAATCAATAAATTTTTTTTAATTTATTTATTTAATAAAATAATTAAATAAATCTAATATCATCAATATTAATTTATTAATGAGAATTCTCCAAAAATATTGAAATATATATTTTATAATTCAAAATATTTTCTAACACTTTATTCTTATTTAAAATGATTTTTAAATCAATAAAATTATTTTTATCTTATTTATTTAATTTAGTAATTAAATAAATCTAATAGCATTATATTAATTTATTAATGAAAATTCTCCAAAAATATTAAAAGTTACATTTTACAACTCAAAATATTTTTAAATACATTATTCTTATTTAAAATGATTTTTCATAATATTAAATCATTTTTCTAATTTATTTAATACACTAATTAAATAAATTAAATATCATTAATATTCAAATAATTATAATTATTAATGAAAAATATTCCAAATAGTCAGAAAGTTTTTTTCATAATTTAAAATAATTTTTAAAACCATTTTTGGTAATTTTTAGAATTTATTTTCTATTTTTAAGTATTTTCCGAAAAAAATCAGAAATTAGAAAATAAATAAACCGTCGTTATAGCCTATAACGACACTTGTCTGTTATCGTAGGTGTTCTTGAGCCTCAAGAACACTGTCAGACATTGATTAAGGTGACTTGTTTGACTACCCTTGATTCTCACTGTAATCATGTTTTGGGCTAAAGTATTCTTCAATCGTGTAGTACTCATGTAGCACTACCATTATCAACCATTAACAAAGTCATAACATAACAATCTAGCAAGATCAGCCCCTTCAAAGTTACTGTCAGACTTAATCTGGGTTTTCTGGGTAACCCAGAAACCCAGACAATCGCGAGGTACCACTTTGTGGTTCATTTTTAGCTTCGTTCTGATCATCACTTAAGTGATCTCGTGGTTCAAAGTTGTAGTCCATATATCAAGGAACATTTATAGATCAATAAACCAGATTAAAAACAACACATTTTCCAGATAGATCTTGGTAAAACGTTTGTCAGAAAAATTACTTAAAAACGTTTCTGGAAATTCCCAGAAATGCAAATCAGTGCTAGGGGCTTACTTTGACCACTTTCTACGATCGACATGTTGCTTTATTTGTGCGATATTAAGGCATGGGTCTACAGTACATATTACAGGCTACAACATGTATACAAAAACATCCACAAATAACTTAAACATTGACAGATCTATGCCTTAGAACTTCTTGTCAGACTCTGTTTTTATATTTATGGGTTACCCAGATTTTAGCCGGTCAAGCTCGGTCAACCCTATTTGACCATTAATAAAAACAAATCTAGAGATCTGATGGCTATAACACCACTTGAAGATGAATGAACGCATACCAGGCTATAGATCCAAAACTTAAAACAACAAAAATATGAAACATACCAGAATTTGTGGCGCCTGACATTAGTTTGTCAGACCACAATTTCTGTTCTTGGCAGTTTTGAAAATCTTTACTTTTAAAGCATTTTGATGATATTGATCTATGTTATATCAACATAGATCATCCTTAAACATCATCTAGCAAAGATCTAAACACATAAACAAAAACTTTTTCTTAGCAACATGGATCAAAAATAAAAATTAGGTTTATACCTTTTCTTGAATAATTTTAGATCTTGGCTCTCCAATTTGTTATTGGTTGATCTAGGACTGTATATAGAACTGATATACTTAGCAATTTTGTTGGTTTACGAGAGAGAGAGAGAGAGTTGGTGAGAGCAAAATAGCAAAATGGCTAATGTTTATGGACTTTCTCTCTCTAAATCTCTTATATATTGTCCTATGTTGCTTTGGATCTGTGATTTTCGTCTGGTGGCTGAGATTTTGTGTCACCAAAGTCAACTAAGTTGTTCAACAACTAAAGGTGCTAGCAATTATACAAGTTATCAATTAAAGAAAATGCAAAAGGGTATTTTGGTCATTTTTAAAATACATTTAATGGTAATCTTGACAAATGCACAAACCCTTAGGGTTTAGGGTTTAGGGTTTAGGGTTTGAACCCTTTAGGGTTTACCAATTTGATTTTCTAAAATTTCCAATTTAGGTTCTAAAAATCGAAAATTAATATTTTTAAATTATAATTAGAATTTTCTAATTATATTAAAATTTCTTAATCATAACTTAAATATTGCTAATTAGGATTAATAATTCCTAATTAAAATTGTTAATTAAGAAATTAGGGTCGTAATTGGTCATTAGAGTTTACAACCCACGAATTAGGGTTTCTAATAGAAAAATAAAATTTCCAAATTACAATTAGGTTTGTAAAATAGAAATTAAAATAACTAAAATATAATTAGGGTTTTCTAATCATATTAAAGTTTAATAAACACATTAGGCATGCCAATTAGGATTAGGATTCCCGAATAGGAAATTAGGGTTTCCCGGCTTTCGATTAGGGTTTCTAATGGTACATTAGGGTTTCTAATCTTGAGATTAGGGTTTTTAATCTCTTATTAGGGTTTACAAATTTTAAACCTTATCCGATCAATCATTGATCAAAATTTCTCTACAGTACAAACACATTCTCATTAATATAATTATTTTATTTATATTTTCTATCGAATCCCTATCCGGACTTAGGGTTAGGTTTTCTAATCTTGTTAAGCATAACTATACTCTAATTTTATTAGTCAATACACAAATTGACCTTCTCGAGACTCGTATCACAAATATTTGTTACAAAATTAATAATCAATATAAATATTAATAATAATAAAAAATTATTCATAAAATTTTGATTATTCAAAATCTCGGATTATCACATTCATCCCTCCTTAAAAGGATTCCGTCCTCGGAATCACCTCTTTCTAATTCTATACAATCTTTTAAATTTGTATCATCAATTCATTTTTATCAACACCATATTAATTTTGTGTCTCATATTCTAACCTGTGACTTGAATCTATAAAAGAAAACAATTCACAGTAATATCTGACTCATAATTCTTGCGTAATAAAAATTCTAAACGAAATCGTTACCTGCTGCGACCTCCTGAGAAGCCATTGCATCTTGCGCCGTCATGTTGAATGTACGAAATAGTTTGGCCTTCCCCTACCGAAAGGTGTCCTTTGATCGCCAGTGTTCCACTGCTATTTTCTTTATTGTTGTTTCCTCTTTCTGCATTCTTCTTTGGACAATTATGAATTTGATGTTCTAGCGATCCACATAAAAAACAACCTGATATCTTCTTTGGACTTGGACAATTTGGAGAGATGTGTCGCTCTTGTCCACAGTTAAAACACACTCCTTTCCCCTTCAAACATATTCCTGGATGCTTTCTATCGCAACTTGCACATGGCTCACCTCTTTTTCTATTATCTCCTGTCTTATTACCCGACTGGATATTCTCGCTCCATTTCCTCTTATTCGGATTACTACCACCACTGCTTCCACTATTATTTGTCTTCTTCTTCTTATCCTGATGAAATCGAGAAGCAGCTTCGCTCCCTCCTTCAGCAATTAACGCTTTCTCTAGTAAAGCCGCGAATGTACTGATCTGCAATACCGCTACCTTGGTGAATATCCTTGGCTTCAGCCCATTAACGAATCTTCTCGCTTTTCGTAATTCTGCATCCACCTGATGAGGTGAAAATCTTGCTAATTCGTTGAATTTGGCGGCGTATTCCGCAACCGACATATTCTCCTGCTTCAATTCCAAAAAGTTTACTTCCATTCTTGCTTGCATACTTTCTGAGAAATAATTTTCAAAAAATAATTCCTTAAACCTTGTCCAGGTTACTACTCCTGTACCGGCTCTCGCCTGATTTGTCTCCCACCAATAATTAGCTTCTCCCTTCATTATGTTGCAAAGGCCTTCTTCTGTTCTTCTGCCACTCGCGCAATGACGAATGCTTTCCCCATCTCCTTTACCCAAGTTTGGGCTTCAATTGGATCTGTAGTCCCTTTGAATTCAGGTGGTCCTACTGCTTTAAAGTCCTTGAAATGTGCCAATCTTTCAGTTGGTTGATTTCTCGTTCTTCCTCTTGCAGCTGGAGCTCTATTTTCCATAGCTTCGGCTATCATATTTGCAAAGTTTTGCATTGGGTCAGCTTGACCCGCTTCATTATTTAAGACTGCTCTTCTCTTTGATTTCGATTCTGTCGTCTAGGCGGCATGATCTGGTTTAATTAAAAATCTTACATTAATTATCTTTCCCTATACTAATTCTTAACACAATAAGAATTCAACACATAATTCTCATAGAATCACATATTTATTCAAATAGCACATAGTACATATAGTACTTAACACATTTATTATCGATTTTTTTATCATATCAGGATTAACAACACAATCTTTACACAAAAAGTTGCAATTCTCCATTTACACATAGTTATTCCCAGTTCGTCAAACTTACCACACTTATGAGTTCAGGAACTTGCCACAATTATATGAGTGTATGAACTTATCCTAGTCAGACCTTTGACGTCTATTCGCTGAGGGGTTCAAAACATTTCATATAATTATGAGTCAGAACTTACCATAAGTATGAGTTTTAAGAACTTACAAAGAAATCTTAATCTTATATTCATATAGAAAATAAAGATTTCATGCATACAAACATATTATTGCATTTATATTCATGCAAATAATACATAGTACTTTTCAGTACACTGCACATACAACTACAAATGGTTACTATCCCATTGTGACAAAAGTCGGGATTCATTACTACAACTTTACACAAAAAGTGGAGGCATACAAAGGTTATCTCCTATTCCTACCAAAGCGAATATTATACTCCTCACACTTAATCTTTCTTCCGTCCACTTCCTCCACCTTTCTTCCTTTTAGGACAATTCTTAACCCTATGACTCGTTCCACCACATGCAAAACATCCTCCTTTCTTTGGTTTAGGTAAATTTGGTGATAGATGTGCTTCCTGACCACAATTGTAACACACATTCTTACCCCACATACATTCTCCTAAATGGTTCTTTCCACACTTGCCACATACTAGTTTCTTCTTTGAATGCGAATTCTCTGTGTTGTTGTCGCTGTCGTAGTTCTTTTTCCTTTTATTGCTCTTCTTTTTCTTACCTACCTCTTTAGATAATACACTACACTTAACCCTCATTCTATCGACTTGTCCTTCAAATTATTTTGTTCTTCTGTCATCTCGCGTAATGCTCTTTCTATCTTCCATAATTCCTCCAGAATAAGTACTTTAGTCCTTGAGTCTTGAACTTCTGCAGATGCTTGACCTTCTTTGATTGCTACTTTTCCTTCTTCCCCATCTTTGATCTTTATTTCTGGCTCCACTTTTGTCTCTTTGGAATATACTTCTTCTTCATCATCCAGCTCCATCTCAGGGTACTCGTCATGATCGCTTGCTAGATTTACCATGGGTTCGTCTTCTCCCAACTTCTCAACTGATTCGCGTTGCGCTGGCACCTTGGCTTCTAGCATTGGTGCAACAACCGCTAGCATCTTCGCACTCATTTGATCTTCTCCAGACATCCTACAATCAGTTTAAATAACTTGAATAGTACTTCATTAGTACAAACTCCTCACACTATGTGTTCACTTATCTCATTATTAATGCACTTCAGCAATCCCTCACTTGGAACTCTAAATGAGTTTTCTCTATTTCGCGTAAGGTTATAATCCTAGGGTTTTCCCCCACCCCACTTAAGGTTTATAACCTACAGCTTTGATACCAAACTATGACGCCCCCAAATCCGAATTACCTGACCCTCGAGTTTGGTGCTCACGATCCATAATATAATAACATCTAACTACCCATTCATTAATGAATATAAACTTACATAAAGTTAATTAATAGGTTAACAACATTATCCCAGGTCATCTAACCTTAACATTACAAATTTAGCCTTTAGATATATAAAAAATATTTACAAAACATCATAGTAAATATGCTTAACATAAAACTACTCCAGTACTATGCCTTTGCCTTTGTTCTGCTTAGCCCCGCTGGCCTCATCGTTCTTAGCTAAAATATTTTATTTAGCAAGGGTGAGCAACAAGTTTGTCCCGCAAGTTAAGATATACAATAAATGATATATATATCATGAATAGAATAGTCTAGCTTGTATAGAACTTCAGCAATAATCAAACGATTTCGAGATAGCGGAATAATAAATCAATCTCAATAATAAAACTTTCTACTATTTTATACTAAATAACATATCCGATATGAAAGAGTATAATTCTTTCAAAGATTCAATAATATTCAATTGAATAAAAGGAATTAACAATACTGCAACGATCTTCAATAAAGTGGGATATACCCAGATTTCATGCTGAGTGATCACAGAGGATCATGAACTAATGGAGGAATCATTTAGTTATTAAAATTAAATTACCACAGGAATATAAATTAGTTATAAAAACTAAACTATACTCTTCTACAAGTACCTGTAGTGGCCAACTCCTTTGTACCCTATATTATGCATAATACTCAATAATAGCGAATAGGCCAATTTACGACATTAAAATTTGTTCATCTCAGTCTTACTCCACGAGTCTGTACCACAACAATATGGTTTGGATTACTTTCAAAGAAACACTATGATTTCAATAATTAATAACAATACTAATCTAGCCGAAATCGATGGCATAGATCTTCCGATAACAATTCTGTTCATAATATTTCATGCTTTAACAAATATTAGTCTCGCCAAAACAATTAGCTAAGACAGGATTTATAAATAGTTCAAATAATAGAACATTATTCAATTTCACTACGTACGAATTACAACAATCATTATAGATGTGAATAACTATCAATAAACCGTCGTTATAGCCTATAACGACACTTGTCTGTCATCTTAGGTGTTCTTGAGCCTCAAGAACACTGTCAGACTACCCTTGATTCTCACTGTAATCATTATTTGGGCTAAAGTATTCTTCAATCGTGTAGTACTCATGTAGCACTACCATTATCAACCATTAACAAAGTCATAACATAACAATCTAGCAAGATCAACCCCTTCAAAGTTACTGTCAGACTTAATCTGGGTTTTCTGGGTAACCCAGAAACCCAGACAGTCGCGAGGTACCACTTTGGGGTTCATTTTTAGCTTCGTTCTGATCATCACTTAAGTGATCTCGTGGTTCAAAGTTGTAGTCCGTATATCAAGGAACATTTATAGATCAATAAACCAGATTAAAAATAACACATTTGCCAGATAGATCTTGGTCAAACGTTTGTCAGAAAAATTACTTAAAACGTTTCTGGAAATTCCCAGAAATGCAAATCAGTGCTAGGGGCTTACTTTGACAACTTTCTACGATCGACATGTTGATTTATTTGTGCGATATTAAGGCATGGGTCTACAGAACATATTACAGGCTACAACATGTATACAAAAACATCCACGAACAACTTAAACATTGACAGAGCTATGCCTTAGAACTTCTTGTCAGACTCGAATTTTATATTTCTGGGTTACCCAGATTTTAACCGGTCAAGCTAGCTCGGTCAACCCTATTTGACCATTAATAAAAACAAATCTAGAGATCTGATGGCTATAACACCACTTGAAGATGAAAGAACTAATACCAGGCTATAGATCCAAAACTTAAAACAACAAAAATATGAAACAGACCAGAATTTGTGGCGCCTGACATTAGTTTGTCAGACCACAATTTTTGTTCTTGGCAGTTTTGAAAATCTACTTTTAAAGCATTTTGATGCTATGGATCTATGTTATATCAACATAGATCATCCTTAAACATCATCTAGCAAAGATCTAAACACATAAACAAAAACCTTTTCTTAGCAACATGGATCAAAAATAAAAATTAGGTTTATACCTTTTCTTTAATAACTAGTAATTGCTTCGTGCACAAGGCACTACAGATCTAAAAAATTAGATTAAAATTTGAAAAATATTTTATTATCTAAAGACTCTTTGCAACTTAAAATAACTTGAAATCAGACATAATAATTATCATAATTTACCACACTACCACAATAATTAATTTTTCTTTAAAAATAGATATCCAGAAAAATTTAAACTTGTCTACAAAACTTACAATTATCAATAATAATTATCATAATTCACCACACATCACAATAATTATTATTATTGTTATTATTATTATTGTTGTTGTTGTTGTTATTATTATTATTATTATTATTTACTTTTAAAGCATTTTGATGATATGGATCTATGTTATATCAACATAGCTCATCCTTAAACATCATCTAGCAAAGATCTAAACACATAAACAAAAACTTTTTCTTAGCAACATGGATCAAAAATAAAAATTAGGTTTATACCTTTTCTTGAATAATTTTAGATCTTGGCTCTCCAATCTGTTATTGGTTGATCTAGGGCTGTATATAGAACTGATATACTTAGCAATTTCGTTGGTTTAGGAGAGAGAGAGAGAGTTGGTGAGAGCAAAATAGCAAAATGGCTAATGTTTATGAACTTTATCTCTCTAAATATCTTATATATTGTGCTATGTTGCTTTGGATCTGTGATTTTCAGCTGGTGGCTGAGATTTTGTGTCACCAAAGTCAACTAAGTTGTTCAACAACTAAAGGTGCTAGCAATTATACAAGTTACCAATTAAAGAAAATGCAAAAGGGTATTTTGGTCATTTGTAAAATATATTTAATGGTAATCTTGACAAATGCACAAACCCTTAGGGTTTAGGGTTTGGGTTTGGGTTAGGGTTTGAACCCTTTAGGGTTTAGCAATTTGATTTTCTAAAATTTCTAATTTAGGTTCTAAAAATCAAAAAATTAATATTTTTAAATTATAATTAGAATTTTCTAATTATATTAAAATTTCTTAATCATAACTTAAATATTGCTAATTAGGATTAATAATTCCTAATTAAAATTATTAATTAAGCAATTAGGTTCGTAATCGGTCATTAGGGTTTACAACCTACGAATTAGGATTTTTAATAGAAAAATAAAATTTCCAAATTAAAATTAGTTCTGTAAAATAGAAATTAAAATAACTAAAATATAAATAGGGTTTTCTAATCATATTAAAGTTTAATAAACACACTAGGCATGCTAATTAGGATTAGGATTTCCTAATTAGGGTTTAGAAATATGAAATTAGGGTTTCTCGACTTTCGATTAGGGTTTCTAACGGTACGTTAGGGTTTCTAATCCTGAGATTAGGGTTTTTATTCTCTTATTAGGGTTTACAAATTTTAAAACTTATCCTATCAATCCTTGATCAAAATTTCTATACAGTACAAACACATTCTCATCAATATAATTATTTTAATTATATTTTCTATCGAATCCCTATCCGGACTTAGGGTTAGAGTTTCTAATCTTGTTAAGCACAACTCTACTCTAATTTTATTAGTCAATACACAAATTAACCTTCTCGAGACTCGTATCACAGATATTTGTCACAAAATTAATAATCAATATAAATATTAATAATAAAAAAATTTATTCGTAAAATTTTGATTATTCGAAATTTCTCGGAAAGCATTTATTTTCATCTTGGAAATTCAAACACTTTAATTCTATCACGTTGCCAAAATCCTACGATGTTCTGACATGTTTAGGTCATATAACGACCTTCAATTAGCTTGCTCCCATAAATAATCAATTAAATTCATTTAATCATTATAATTAAATAAAATTTTAATTCTTCTAAAAATTCAATTTTTCTCGGGTGTTACATTCTTCCCTCCTAATACGGATTCTGTCCCCAGAATCTCGCTAATAATACATACACCATTGAGGAAAAGTTTTCTACAATTTAATCTTGAGTTTCCCCCAATGCTTCTTCGACACCGTGGTTCTTTCATTTCACCTTCGACAAAGGTAGTATCTTATCTCACATGACTTATCATTTCCTATTAACCATTTGAGTTGGAAGTTAAACACATACTAACATATTACACTATCTTCCTTTTATTAGTCCTTCTTTTGACTCATAATTATTGGAAACTCAAATTCCTCCCTCAAAACAAGACTATACTTAGTCTTCTATTTATCCTGCGTCCTCTTCTTCATCTGCTTGCATTCCTCGTTACCTAGTTGTACTTAATTAACTCGTTCCATTATCATGGATTGAGTCTACCTTGCGAATAACATTTCTACCCTTTCATTCCGTAATCTAACTTCTAACTCTGTTCTCGTCATATCCATTATTAACTTATTATGAGTCACTAACTTTGATAGCTTTCCCTACCCTTCCTACTTAACGCGTCGGCTACAACGTTTACCTTCCCTGAATGATATAAGATATCATAGTCCACTCTCTACTGCATATTCAACTTCTTATGTGTGGAGATATATTTCAGACTCTTAGAGTCCGTGTATATCTCACCTTTCTCCATATAAATACTATCTTCAGATTTTTAATTCAAAACTTTAGCTGCTAATTATAGATCATAAGTAGGATAGACCTTCTCATAATCCTTTAAATGGCGTGACGCATACATAATGACTTTTCCATGCTACCTGAGCACGTAATCTCGTCATCTATACGAAACATCGAGATACACTAAAAAATTCCCCGTATCATCTAATAAAGATAATATAGGTGTCTTACTTAATCTTTTTCTTAAATCCTGTGACTCTAATGGTACCTTCAACCATAGCACCTCACAAGGGTACCTATCAATTTTCCACCGACCTATTCGGTGCCCCTTACGGAAATCTAACTTTAGTACATTAGTCAACCCAAATGACATACCCAGAAACTTGTCAAACTGTAACGAGTTCTGATCGTCATCTTAGGTACCTCCTCCTTCTTCCTTATTTTCAACCGACTATACCCCCTACGCAATCTATCTTAGAAAAAATTCTTTGCCCCTTTCAACTGATCCAATAGATCATCGATCCTGGGCCATGGGTATTTATTCTTAACCACTAACTTACTATTATTACAATAGTTGATACGCAACCGTAATGACTCACTCTCTTCCTTAACATCTTACTAACTTACTTCCAGGTTTAGACGACAAAGGCGTCTCGGTGATTTATTATTATAAATTACTATCTTGGGTTTTCTGAAAAACTGAAGATTCACACTTTTTGTATAACTATTTATTATAGCTCTATGGTTAATCAACCTATTTATACCGAGAATTACTTCAAATTCTCTCAACATTAATAGTGCTTATCTACTGATACCTGCTTACTTGAATTATTCATGAAATAAATTTTCCATGGATAAATTAACGAAAGTTATTTCCTCCTCCTCTACCTTAATGTTTAAAGGTACTTATAATCCCTTCCATACAGACTCCTAGATGAGTCTTTCCACATGTCTTACACACTTTGATATTACGCTTAGGATCCCCTTGTCCCACTCTAGTATTCCCGGAGTTAAAATTCTTTCTTTTTGGCATACTGCCAATGGAATTCTCTACCTTGGTTCCTCCCTCTTCCTCGATCTTACTATCCCTCTCTTTGGGTATTGAGTCAATGACTTACTACAATATTCTACTATAATCACCTTCTCCAGAATGGTCCCATAGGGAACACTCTAGAACACCGAAATCTTACCATAGAACCAGGGTTTCAGGCCTTGCTCAAATCTATGAGCCTTCCTCTCCTCAGTGTGCACTTAGCGTGGAGCAAACCTTGTCAATTCATTGAATTTGACCGCGTACTGGGGAACTGTCATGTCCCCTAGTTTAAGTTCTAAGAACTTAATCTCCATCCTCCCTTGCATACTTGTAGGGAATTAATCCTTGAAGAAAACCTTCTTGAATTGTTCCTATGTTACCATATCTGTTCTAGTCCCACCCTGGTTGTGACAACCAGGAAATCCGGATTGTCTAGAGATTAAGATTTAAAGAATTAGTAATTAGTAAAATGAATTTTTATTAATACTATTTTGTGCTATGTGTTTATTAATCGTTTTATAACCAAGAATGATTATTAATCGGGAGGATTCTGGCTACGAGCTAGATTGAACGAGTAAGAATTTTCAAGACAAAAATAAAAATTTTCCGGAGACAAAAATATTTTCGGAGAAAAAGACGAAATAGGCACTATTCACCCGACGAAACCTAACGGTTAGGGTTTGAATAACTTAAGCCTTTTTGAGAGTTCGGTATGTCGAAATGATATTCTATCGAAAGATTTGACGAAAATATATCGTGAAAATTTAAGTAAGTCGATAAAAGTTTTTCTCGAAAAACGTTCAGAAATCGGACGAAATAAAAACGACGAAAAGTACTGTTGTGTACTTTCCATTCGTTTATCTACGTTAAGGGAAAACTTGAAGGAAAACGCTTAATGTGGAAAAGTTTTTTTCAGTTTTTCAAAGATCCGAAGAATACGTAAAAGTTAATCGGTAGAGGAAAGGCGAAATATTCAAAATATTTGGATTCCGAGAATCGCAGCTTTAATCGTTGACGAATTCAATTACGGAAGCACGAAGCTTCCAAGGGAAGCTAGCTAAGGAGGTGGGGTGGCCACTTGGCCACCAAGTAAACTTGGTGGCTAAGTTATGAATACTAAGGAGGTTAGGGGGGCAAAATGACTAAAATGCCCCTAGCCTTGGTTTTCTATACAAAAAAACTTAAGCTCATTTGTTTGATTGACAATTCAACCAACACTCGAGAGAGAAAGAGAGAGAGACTTCGGATGGGAGAGGAAGAGAAAGAGAACGAGGAAAAGCTAGCTTAAATGCACGCTTTGTCCGACGGAAGGAGATTAAAGAAGAACGGTAATCCGAACCCTAGTTCTTCTAATTTTCTTTAAGTTTTTATGTTCAAAAACATAACTTAATGAGAATAAGAAGTAAAAGAGATTAGTAATGATTTCATATGGTTGAAATCATGAGAAAATAAGAAATAAGAAATAAGAAATTTAGTTTATAAATTTCTTAAGCAAGTATAAGATTCGTGAGGATTTTGAGCGATCCGAATGAATATTATGAACGAGTAGGTGAATTAAGTAAGGAATGATGTTCTATAACATCAAATTCCAAGAAAAAGTAGAATCATAATCCAAAATATCGATTAAAAATGAAGAACGAACGAAGAACGCGAAGAACACGAAGAACGTTGTTCATGGACAAATTTAAAACCATCGTAGTGTAATTGTTGTTGATGGACAAGTTTAAAACAATCGCTTTTAAGTTAGATGCTTATTGCTTGGTTAGTAACGTTAGAAACATTCATGAAGAACAGATTAAAAATAAGCTATAACGAAGTTATGGCAAAAATTTCGTAAAAGAAGAACGAAAATTTAAAAGTTAGTAAATGAACCCGAACGTGTAGGGTTTCATAAGAATGTAAGAGAACGTATAAAACGTGAGTTGTGGACTCAAGAACAAATGAATTCTGAGTTCGGATGACCGAATTATGGACGAAGGAACAAAGAACGTTAAAGACATTAAAATGAACGAAGAATGAAGATTAAGCCGATTGAATGGCATGTTAATGGATTCAGAACAAAGTTATGTCCAATGGTAATCGAAGTACGTAAGATAAGGAAGAAAATGGCTTTGGAATGTCCTCGTTCCGAGTTATAACGAAGAAGTTATGAGATCGTAAAGTACGCGTCTCAAACTTGATGCAAGACTTAGAAAAATTTTCTAGGTTTCATACTCGGTAGCCATTTCGGGCCGTGCTTTGAGGCCGTCAGTCATGAACGGAGATCGGCCATAATCTTCTGGAGAGTGGCGCCGCAGCGTGAGAGAAAACAAAGGACTTGGCGCCGCATAACGCCAAAATTTCGAAGAGAGAGAGAGTAGGTCAGCCGCAGCGGCAATGCGAGAAGAAGGAAGGCACGGCATACACGTCACGGCAGAGTAATGCCCAGAAATGAGATTTTTAGTTCTCAATTACTGGAAGATGTGCAAGAAAGAAATATGAACATAATGTTCAACTAATGTAACACTTAATCAAATGTTTTAAACCTTTAATAAAGGTTGAACGAAAAGATTTAAATGAGATTAAAAGATAAAGAATGTGGATGTGAGTTATGGAACCGATGTCCGGGGACCGTAGTCGTGACAAACGAACGTGAGGGATTACTATGATTGGGAATTCCTTAGATGTTGGTTGATGAAGGTAATGAATAACATTTCGATGTTATGTCATGGTAATGAGAGATGAATGTAAAGCGTTTAGACGCTGTGAACGCAACGTTGTTGCGATGAACGATCGGTCTTAGCATACAGCGAATCGTATGGCTTTGACATTAAGAAAGAATAATGAACATGGGGTTCATGGGATGGATAACGATCGAAAGCAATTAAAACCTTGAGTAAAGGTTGAATGAGAGATTAAGAGGCGAGCAACTTGAACGTTGAATACGTAAACGATCCTCATGAATCGTATTCGTGTTTGACGAACGTGCTAAGTATACCCTGGTTGTATGACTTAGACGTTGACAAAGGTAGTAAGTAAGATACGAATGGTATTAAGAAAGCCATAGCGAACGGTAAAAAGATTAATGAAAGCCGATTGTGAGTCGGATGAGAATGTTAGAATGAAATGTAATCGTTGAACACTTTAATCGACGTGAAGGTTGAGTGTACGCAAATATTAAACGGGTAGAACCTACACCTTGTGTATGGTTTGACCGTAAGATAGAGAAGACTATTGATTAAACCTATGAACGGTGAAGAAACTAAGTTAAAGATAATAACGTATAACGTTAAGAAGTCGAGTTAATAAGTATAACTTGGACAACGTTCCAAGTTGAATGAACCAGACGTTGCAAGGTATGAATAAGTAAATATGAAATGTTTAATGCTATGTTCTCACAGTATTGACATTGGATGATCGTTCCAAGTATACAAAAGATTGTATGACTTAGACGATAAAGAATGAATCCTGAGGTATGGCATTTAGTTGCCAGAAAGCCATTAGGAATAAGAAATTAACTTAACGAACATTATAATTTAATAATTCGTATAAGTTAAGAGAAAGTTAGGTTGTGGTACAATCGTAACCTTTGATGGTTGACATATATAGGAGTTGGCTAAACAATTCCTTCGAGAGAGAGAAGGTATATATAAAGAAATCGGGCAACCGATCTAACTCAATCGTGATGGCGGTGTAGATGAGACGGGAACTTGTTTGTTGGTTGTTTGTGGGAAACCACTCGAGTACCATATGGACTACTAGCGGAGAAGCGATGTGTACCGAGTCCTAGAAGTATACTGAAGAAGATAAGAATGTGAATCATCAAAGATGATGAACATGTTGAAATAAGACATCTCCATATGTCATGAAACCGTAAACCGGTAATGAAAGTTAGACGCGTAAAAATTATATTGCAAGAACGCGAACCTTAAGAAGTAAAGTTAAGTAAACCAATGCGTAAGTTAAGTATATGACTTATTGGTGTATTTGTTATTTCATTATGTGTTATAGGGATTGGAATGAGCAGTTCTGCGTAAGCTGTAGCTGTGCGTAAGGCAAGTTTCCTAACTTCATTCATATTTTTAAATGAATGCTAGTTTCTAAAACTTCTCAAATGTTGAACTTGAGAAGTTCTGTCTATGTGCGAATGTGTGATATTTGTACAATGTGATAGAATGTATGAGGCCTTGTGCCACAATTTGAAAACTTCGGTGTTTCTATGAGATGAATTGTTCTATGTTTGAACTGTTCAATAAAAGAATGTTCTATTTATACATGAACCGTTATTGTTAAGTCTGTGCTATTGATTCTAGGCAGACAGAATGGGCATGAAAGATAGTAGAGAATGAAAGTATTTCAAAGTGAATCTGACTAATGTTTTAAGATGATAGGAATCAAGACTATTCCTATTATTCAAGCAACTTCGTAACCTTGTTCGGTTATTGAAGTCTGAAAAGAATGTTTGAATTCTTGAAGTTGTTTGTTCAACTGTTATGACTTGCGGGGCAATTGAATGCTCACACTTGCTTTAAATGAAAAACATTTTCAGTGAACGATGTTAGAAGAACTTAAGGATCCCGTATAGATCAAGATGACGGTATCCAGATGAAGTGCCATTCAGAATGTGAATGAGCAAGAAGATCAAGTGAAGAGTTGTAATGTAGAAATATGAAAATTAAACTATAGAATAGTTTAATGAACTAAATGTATCCTTGGTGGCAGATAAAAGTCACTCTTGTAAGATGAAAGGAATAATGTAATTATCATTATTTGTAATGAGGAAGGTTATCAGGTTTTTCGAACCTAGGATTTGAGAGTGTAAGTTGTTATATTTCAGTATATAATGATGTATGCAGAATGAATGATATACTCGTGACGTACGGAATTCGGGTGTGAAGATAGACCGGATTTTGGGGCGTTACACTGGTGAACCTCCCACCAAAAGTTGACTTCACCTTTTATCCTATAAGTCGCAAAAAAAGTCTTTTGCGCCTCACCTAAGCTTGTAATATCAAACGCCGTCTCTATTTATTTTACCCATGTTTGGGCCTCTATTGGGTCCGTCGTTCCTTTGAACTCCAACGGACGTATGCTTTTAAATTCTTCAAAGGTAATCGTTCTAGCTACCCTAGGTTCCGCGGGTACTCTACCCCCGGTTTGCTTAAATGCAGCCGTTAATAAATTAACTAACTCTTGCACAGGGTTGTTCTGGCCCATCTTGACTATCATTACGTGATTCTGCTTCCTGATTACTTTGTCTTCTCCATGGCGGCATTTTCTAATTAATCAAATAAGATTTCATTATTATCTATGTACTTACTTCGTTATTATTCGCCACATACCATCTCATACCATAACAAAGCATTTTAAAAGAAAACTTCTTTATATTCATATGCTTCTTCATAGTTTGAAACTATTTACAATTTGTTCTCATAACCAAAAGCTATTACATTTTTTATCCCGAAATGGTACCTCACAAAAGTTGGAATTTACAAAAGACTACCCTGTTATACAAAAGAGGGTTTTACATCACTACACACATACGTATAACCCTAATTTTCTAATAATGCATAACAGCATCCTTGTATTTCTCATTCGTAATCGCCGCTACAGTATCCCGACTAATAGTATGTCGAGTCTGTCCTGACTCATTGGAATAACAAGCAACTTTCAGCTTGAAATCCTTATGAGCACTCTCATGGATGTAAGACATCCGGCCTCGTTTTTATAATCTCTAGCCTTATTTATCATGAGCACCTTCTCATCATGCTCTGACTCAAAATCTGCTTTTACAGACTTTTTCGCTACATAAAGAGCACTAATCTCTTCATTCTGTTTCTGCACAACTGCACTCAGTTGCACATTTTTGTCAAGCTCTGCCAGATACAATGATCTCATTGCATCTGGAGGTGATGACTCTAGTGCAGGTATCGTCGTTTCAACCGATGTTACCTCCATTCCTTCCTCTACATCGTTTATCCTATTGAGATATGATGTTATATCCATCTCTCCCTCGGAGTAGTCTTCCTCAGAAAAGTACTCCTCTATCTCCGACTCTTCTGGAATCACTATTGGTACCTCCTCCACTGGTATGGGTACAGGCTCTACTCGGTTCACAAGCTCTTCACTCACCGCGTGTATATCTCTATACATCAAGCTATCGATAGACATCCTACAATAACACATAACATGTTGATCAGTACATAACATTTAATAGTATAAGTACAAATCACATTTAATTTATTTAGGGTTACTTTTCATCTTTTAAATCTTTTGATACTGAGTTTCCTCAATATCTTATTAACTCATTTAACTCAAGTAAAGCTTGAGTTTACTTTCTTCGTACTTCTCTTCTTTAACGAGGTTATTAGCCTAAGGTTCTTCCCCCCCTTAAGTTTTATAACCTAATTCTTTGATACCAACCTGTGACGCCCCCAAATCCGGGTCTCTTCCAACTCGACATATGGTGCTCCACGGTGCTACAGTTCACACAAACATTCAATTGAAATGCCTCAAAAGAACGAATATGTATTATATATATTCCAAAACAATACTATAATTCCCCAGGTTTTTTTATAAACGTTACATTTGTTCTTGTCATAATATCAAATATTATCATTACAAACCTATACTATTACATAGGTAATCTACAAGTTCGCTTTAGCCATCGCTTTATCGTTGATTTAATCCTTCGTCCATTTGGTTAAAAGTTTGCATTCATATGGTTCAAGCAAGAGTGAGCATAACAAGCTCAGCAAGTACAACAATTTCATTTTAAAAGCATGCTTGAAACATAGGAATCGTATATCTTCAATAACTGGATAGTAGTTACAAAGTACTATCAATAACTTAAAATAGCATTCCTTTTCCTTCAAAACATTTTACAATAACAATATTCAGTAAAACATCAATTCTGGTCCAAGACCATGAGTGTTTCACAATTTCTTTGAAAAGGACAACCCGACACGAAGTCCGTAAGTCCGGCATATCTTATGAGCACTTCTAGGTGATCAGCCTATAGTACTATATGTGGATCAACACTACATTCATTAAACGTGTATACGTTTAAGTTGTGGCAACCTCACGTGCCCATCGAATACTCGATGAAAATATATTTGTTTATTCATATTCAGGCTTACCTTGAATCCGTACCAAACAATTGGCATAGGATAGCGTTATCAATTCTATATGGAAAACTTGTAAAGAAATCAATCAAATCTTTCATAAAACCATTCATGCATCTCATAACTTGGATCAATTGAAAACTTGACTAACACGAAGGTTAGACAAACGTTTAAGAAAAACTTACCTTCAGCGTCTGCTACAGTATAATTACATTTCCTCTGAGTCTTTACGATCTATACAACACATAATCACATAACATACGACATTAGGTCATGAATGAACATACATAGTTCCTAAAGAATCTTACCCTTCTTCTCAATCTAATCCCGTATTAAATTTATTATTCTTGGTTTCGGCTTTCCATCGTTCTTACTAACTTCCGTCTCTTCTATAACTTAAGTGAAATTACTTCATTAATACAACTCGTTTCGAGTTAAACAACTTTCATCACGGCTTACTAACGTCCTTACGTTATTATCCGAAACTCGATCGTCATTGGTTAAGTAAACTTATTGAATATCCTTTACGTTCACATTCAGTTGACTTAACTCCTACCTTTAGCGTTATACTTAAGGTTTATAACACCCTTAATGATGTTGCATTAAGTTAATTAAGAATTTAATTCACTATTCATACACTTCTCCTTCTCTTTACATTCAAAACCTTTCTTCTCTATCTATTACCTAATCTTTTGCGCCATGGCTGGCCTTTTTGTTCTCGCATCACCTGTACCGCGGCATGGCACTCTTGGTTCCAAAAATCCGGTCTCGTGACAAGGGCTTTCATGCCTAGTGCATTCGCCGCCTCAAGGCGCTTGACTCATCAGGTGAATGTCCAGGTCTCGCATGAGGCGCCGGCCATTCTCGCTTGAGTCTGGCCCATGGCCGCCTAACTGCAGTATCGAGATAATTTTGATGATTTTCTTTTAGGTGAGATTTCCGAGCTCCTAACTTCTTCGTTATAAGTCCGAATTGGCTCGTTCAAGAGCCTAAGGTTCACAAATCAAATACTCTATGTGTTCATGCAAGAATTTTATCTATTCAATTTCGTTTGCTAAAATTCCACCTATTAGTCCATTTTTAACGAAAACGATAAACGTTCGTGAACGTTCAATGCTCGTTTCTTCGTTCTAAGTCGGAATCCGGCTATTTTCGAGTCCGCAACTCTATAATGCCAAATAAGACTTGTCTCCATTGGAAACCAACGTCTCCAAGCTCAATATCAAAATTCGACTTCCATTCCGAGAATTTCATGAATTCGACGATTATCGTCCAATCGTGTTAATTCCAGCAAAACTTCGTTACTTGAGATTTTTAAACCGTTTCAATTGGATTCAATCCATTATACCAACGTCTTGACATACATGCTTCATTAACATGATAAGTTATTACTCGTTCTTTGTAAATTTGTAACTTATGAAAATATAAATTTCTTATATTTCCATTTCTCATTACTTATGTCTTCTTTCCATATGACTTATTATAGTTAATGACTTCTAACCATTATTCTTGCTCCTTATTATCATACTAACTTTATTAATGTAAACATGTTACAAGTTCTTAACTTATATGATTACGAATAGCTTATTCATGACTTATACGGCTTTTTTAAGACTTAAGCCCTTTGATTTATCATTCCAACCCCTTCTTAGCATGCATGTTCTACCACAACCCACTTCTCTAACAATGGAAGAGAAAGAGAATAATGGTATAAGATTACTTACTCTTGAAAAACATTTGCTTAATCTTTAATCTCCTTCTTGATTCTTTGAAATATGAAAGACTAGCTTTCTTGTTTTTCTAGCTTTTTTCTCTCAATCAAATAAGCTATAAGTTGTTGGTGGAAAAATCTAGTAATAGAAGTTAAGCTTCAAAGTGCTTATCCTCTCTAACACTTAAGTTGTTTTGAAATGGACGAAAACTAACAACCAAATAATGAGCCATCTCCTCCTCTATTTATATGATTTCTAAAGTGAGGGTAAAAGAGTCATTAGTCATCCCACCTCCTTAATAAATCTCCTTACTATTCCTAACTTAAGGCTTAAGTAAACTTGGCCATCAAACTTAATTCTTGCCCACCACACAAAGTTATTGCCCACCACTTCACCCATGGGTTGCCCCATGGATCAAACTTTACCCATAGGATCATTAAATGGGCCTTAGTCTTAATTTAATTAACTTATCTTTGGACTTACATTATTAATTAGGTTAACTAACTTAAATTATACATTGGGCTTGTAATTAAACAAACACTTGGGCTTGCTCATTTAATTTACATTGGACTTAATCCCCCTTATATTTGGGCCTTATCAAATCCCATTGGACTATAATATTTCCTACACAATCCTACAAATTTAATACATTTGGCTTAAAGCCTCTTAACGAATACTTTACGTACTAATCTCGTGTTCTAATTCGTATACTTATTAAACATATACAACATACCATAATTCATACGTACTCGTATAATACCTCGTATCATACTAGTATTCATTACTTCGTATAATACCTACGTAGTATATGATCATCGCTTAATTCTTTAATCGCATTACCTTTCCTTCTCGTAAATCATTTTTCTTAAACGTTAAGTTTTAAGTCCACAGGCGAAATATTATGTTTTCCATAACTGAAATATTATTGGATATTCCATCTTACCTTGATATTCTATCATTATGTATTTCTCGGAAGTTCAAAAATAATTCCCGAGCAGAAATGCGTGAATAGTGTTTTTCGGAAAATTTCTCGAAAAGCTTTTATTTTCGTCTTGGAAATTCAAACACTTTAATTCTATCACGTAGCCAAAATCCTACGATGTTCGGACATGTTTAGGTCATATAAAGACCTTCAATTAGCTTGCTCCCATAAATAATCAATTAAATTCATTTAATCATTATAATTAAATAAAATTTTAATTCTTCTAAAAATTCAATTTTCTCGAGCGTTACAGTTTTTCCACATGGTGCTTTGGAAGTGTTCAATAAATTCCCAGACAAGCCGTTCAAAGTGAATGGACAGCGGCTAAAGCATTATTTTGGTGGCGAGGTTGACAGACAAAAAGTAACCTCAATTCTTTCTTCAACATGAAAAGTCAGAGATAGTCAAGCTAATTCACTATAACTTAGCGCTTAATGGGAGGCAACCCATTATTTCTATCCTTAACTCTTGTTTAATTCTGTTTAAATTATATTTAGTCCTTAACTCTTTTGTTCGAGAAAGAGGGTTTAAGCCAGAGGCACAAGATGGGCAATTGGTGCAGATGGCCAAGGAAAAATGTTGGCATGGAGTTTGCTCTACACCAATGGTTGCACCTATGGCCATTGTAAGGGAGTTTTATGCAAATGAAAAGGAGACAGTGAATGGATTTTCTTTCGTCCGAGGGGTTCAAATGGACTATCGACCTAGGGCAATTTGTGGCGTCTTCAATTTACCCGACCCTCCAACTAGATGTATAAATTGGGTTGAGGCGGAACGACTAGAGACAGACTTAGATGAGGTTATCACTGATTTGTGTATACCGGGTATACAATGGACTTGCACGCTAGGTACTAATCATCCTAAGACCTTCCCAGCTTCCACTCTCAACCGTTATGTTAAGGCTTGAAATCTCTTTATTTGTGCAAACTCATGTCGTCATCCCATCAACATGAGATTACAACTGAGAGAGACATCATTCTTTGTGGGATTGTTAAAGGGAAATACATTGATATTGGTCATCTAATTAATCAAAACATGTTACGTTATATGCGGGGTGTGGCGACCCCAAATCCGGATACTTGAAACCCGAACTCGGTTCTCCACGATACCATTTCTTTAAGCTGAATAATACTAAATAATAATATAATTCGAACTTAATTTACATACATCAAAGTTTACTTCCCAGTCGTGACCTTCAAATACATTCCTTACAATACGACAATAATAGATTCCATTGTCTTACTAACTATAACCATTAACTCATACTAAATCTCATTCGAATGACTTTTCTTTTCCTTGTTCGGTGCTCGAGCCTTTAGGTCGATCAGACGTGAATCGAAAACATTTAGTTTAAGCAAGGATGAGCATTTGAGTGCCCAGCAAGTAATAACAATTATATATATAAGCTGAAAGAATATAAGTATTCTCTTTACATAACACTTCTACAACGAATCAAAAGTTGTGAAGTAATCTGTACTGATAAAAGATTCACATAACCACTCTCTTTCAATTTCTTGAAATTAGGCTCCACCCATGAATAGGGTTTAAGAAACATACTATGAACATTCTTTTCATTTTCGAAAAGGTTTAGCGAGAAATTCATCCATGAAACCGTCATAACTTACACTGAACGCGGAGGGTGATCAAATTTCCAGTTGTACCTCAGTATTGATCAATACTACATAACTTGAGCGAAATTCATCGCTCATCCTTTGTCCATGAATCGCATAAAAATTTTTCCATTATCGGGATGTTCATACATGCACAGGTTTCCAAACAAGAAGGTTTTAATCTTGCTCAACAATAATATGTAATTCAACATATATGTATCACGGGTAATTGACAAAGGTATATCAACATGTGAATAAATGCCATAATTATCCAAGTGGGGACACTTGTATAACCATTTAGAAATCAACTTAACGAATATATATCCGAGCTAACATATTGATAATCAAAGCGTACATATATGCATGCAGGGAATAGAATAATTACAAACTTCTTACTCATGTCCATTGCATAAAGAAAATGCAAAGGTAGGATACTTTTTGATTTGGTGATTACAAATCTCAACTTAGGTTTTATCTCTTTATCACAACCTATCAATAATCGGATCATTAGTTCGATTAGAACAATATATCATAACACATAGTACTGTCTATTACGATTAAAGACATAGTCTAATCACATCATCACATAATCGCAGTGATCATACTTTTAGTTCATATTCTATACTTAAAATATTTTATACATTTTTCAAATATCTCATCCATGCTCTTACAGAAGCCTTTTCTTTCTATTATAGGGTCTGACATTTGTCGGCGTACCGACAGCTTTATCGGGTAAATACTGAGTCTAAGACTCTTATCCTATACCTCAACATTTGTAAATATCAGACATTTTAATCATTTTTCGAATTTTCCAGAAATTGAAAATTTTAAAATAATTCAAATCTGTCACTCAAGGGCTTATAGTGATATAACTGTTACTATGGGTGCTCTTCATCAAATCCTGGACTTCATAACCGGTTCTCAAGTCAGCTAGTTTGACCGGATATCACTTTCAAACATCGGAATCATAATTACATGCTTTAAACATTAAACAATTCCATTATCATTAATAATTAATTTATATTAAATTAATAATGAAACCATTGCTAAAATATAAAAGTTATTTATAATAACTCAAACTATTTTTAAAACATTTATATTACCCTTAAATGATTTTTAAAACAATTAAAATCATTTTTAAATAATCACCATTAATATATAAATATTAATGTACTATTCATCCAAATATTAAAAGTCATTAATTATAACTTAAAATATTTTTAAATCCTTAATATCCTCTTTAAATGATTTTTAAATAAATAAAACCATTTTTAAACTATTTATTTAATAATAATTATTAAATAAACTAAATATCATTAATATTATCTTAATATCATTAATATTAAATTATTAATGAAATTATCCTTTAAATATTAAAAGTTATATTTTATAACTTAAAATATTTTAAATACCTTAATTTCATTTAAAATGATTTTTATAATTTTAAAATCATTTTAAACTAAATTATTTAATATAATCATTAAATAACTTTAATATCATTAATATATAATTAATTAATGAAATTCATCAAAAAATATTAAAAGTCATGGGAAATAACTTAAAATATTTTCTTATACCATAATATAATTTTTCATGATTTTTCATGAATTAAAACTATTTTAAGTCATTTATTTAATATTATAATTAAATAAATAAATACCTTTTATATTTCAAAAATATTAAATATTTATGAAATATACTCAAAATAATTAAAAACTATATTTCAGACTTTAAAATAATTTTTCATAATTTATTTGGTACTTTTAATAATTAAAATCTAATTTTTCAAATTTTTAAATCATTTTCGAAAATCGAAATTAAAATAATTAAAAGCGTAAGCTAAAAGGCCCTATAGTGACAGTAACTGTCATATAGGTGTTCTTGAGCCTACCTGGATCTTCATAAAAGGCGAGAACAAGGTAGGCCTACTTTGACCGTGAATAACTCTCTCATCTTAATGAATTTGGACAATCTATAAATTGGGTCTTGTAGAGGAATTACCAGACTACAATCTCCAATAATCATAACCTCTAAACAAACATCAGATCTGGGATAAATCAGCCATCAAAGTAGCTACCAAAGCTGTTCTTCACGAAGAACAGTTCGAGGTGCCTACTTTGGACCTCTATAACTTGATGATCGTGTAACATTTATGTGATCTATCAATTCTAGTGTGTAGACAACATGTAGGACTACAACTCCAACACTTAACATCATCATAACAACAATAAATCAAGCATTTAAAGTATGGTCAAACATTGTCAGAAAAATCAACACTTAGAAAATTCTGGGCTGCCCATAATTTTCTGGTCAATGCCGGTCAACCCACTTTGACCTTAAATAACTCTTAATCCGTAATATATATGGACCTGGTTCTTTTTGGAGGTTAAATACCACATAACAAGCTACACATATCAACCTTTAGAACACAAAACACATTAACGATGACCGAGATATAAGGCCTGACATTTTCCAAAAAAACATTTACGGACACTTAGAATATTTTCGGGTTTGAAAAGCAGTAGGTCAATCTTGGGTCAACCCACTTTGACCGCTTATAAATCCCGATCTACAATAGATATAGACCTGATTCCTTTTGGAGTTTAAAGACCACATAACAAGCTACACCTAACAACTTTTAAACAACAAAAAGCAGTAAAATAATCACGAGAGATATAAGTCTTGACATTTGCCCAAAAATCACGAAATTCGGTTTTCCAACTTGCTCAAATCTTCAAATTCGTGCACTTTGATGTTATGGGTTCATGATTTTACAACCCAGAACATTAATAGACTCTCTATTACACTACTTTAAACAATCAATTGCATCAATTAATATCGAATCGAAGGATTTCTAGAATTTAGGATTTCCTACCTTTTGAAGCTTGATTTTTGATTTACGGCTTGTTGATGCTTCGATTTGTTGTTTGTGATGGTTGGGCTTTGTTTAGGGACCGATATGCTACAATAATTAAATAGGTTTTAGAGAGAGAAGCTTAAGGATGAGAGTTGGATGAATTTTAGTGTACAAAAATGCTAACTCTCTCCAATCTATTTATAGAATAATTCAAATGCCTTGGATGCTCAATTTGGTTGTATAATTGAGGTGTAATGGTATAGTAGCATGAGGGAATTCTAGAAGGTTGTGGTTGGCTAGCTTTTGCAAAGATTCTAGCAACAATGCTACTAATAATACACTAAAATGGACAAAAAGGGTATTTTGGTAATTTCCCATATAATTTCATGGGCATTCTTGTACATAGCAATTAAATATAATATTTAATCACTAGATGGTAATTCTTATCATTTACCAATTACTTTTCATCCTTTGGTAAATTAAAACATTTATACATTAACATCGTAATTAAACCCATAATTTTAAATTAGGGTTTTACATAGAAAATTAGGATTTTCTAATTAGGGTTTCTTAACGCCATCAATTAGGGTTTCTAATTGACCATTAGGGTTCTCTAATAATCATGTATGTTCTAACACGATCATTACGATCTCTAACTTCAACCCGATTAGGGTTGTAATAATTAGGGTTTGTCTGAATTATCGACAAACAACAATAATTAGGGTTTTCTTCTAATTATCGACATCTTATACACATAACCTTCATATACACGATTAAACTTCATATACACGATCACTACTCGGTCATTTCTCATAACTAAGTTTAATAATTAGGGTTTCACGGACCGCGGTAATATGCTATGACCTAATTGGTAGTCATTTCTTTCGATATTATCTGTCATGCATATACGATACATAATTATTGTCTTTGTAAAATCATTATAACAATAATATAATATTATTATTCTCATCTCTTGATCACAATCCCAATTCGGGATTTGGATCTCATATCGACTTCTCTTTACGCATATCAAGTTAAAATACTTGATTTAAATATTACGAACAATTCATATAATAAAATATATATTATATAAATTCTAATTATCACTTCATATATTATTTCCAATCATGTTTTCATGGAAAATAATTAATAAAAACATTTACGCTACGAGAAATTAATTACCATAAAAAAATATAATTTGTAGTAATTAATAATTCCAAAATTATTTCTAATTTTTCAAGTAATAAATATATTACGCATTTATCGTTCACATTACTAGACACTTATTCTCGTCATTAAATAAAAAAAAAATTATACGCAAATTTTCTTATTTATTTTATTTAGGAAATCTCGGGTTATTACACGGGGGAGCACTACGGGAAGTATACCAAATGCCTCGATTATAGCTCATTTGTGTGCTAAAGCAAGAGTTAGGTGGTCTGATGAGCAGTTGCAATTCCCAAGTCAGGATATCACCCACGCCACGATAGCAAAATTTGAAGATTGGGCATGAGGTACCCCATACCCAAGGGGTAAGGGTTTCATCCTTTGTCCCGTATCATCTGCGTCATCGCAGTAGCCATCAAGGATAAATGAAGCAGGCACGTCAACTCAAGCCACTGCTACTACTGACGATCGACATCTCTGAAGGTTGGAGAGGAAGATTGACGCTATGTATGATAACTTTGCAATATTTGCTAATAGTTTGACGAGGTCTCTAGCAGAGGCATTTGCACAACAGGGTACTATGCTCGAATGGCCACAATTTGGGACAACCGTGCCATTTCCACCGCCAGATTCACCACCCGAAGAGGGTGGTGCAGCTGATCAGTAGGGGAGTTCTTCTAACCACATACCTTCGTTCATTGGGATAATGAATATATTAAGTTTGGGGGTATTGGGTAGTAGGGTAGTTGAATGTAGTGTTTGCATGTTAGTTTAAATTTTGCATGTTTATTTTGCATGTTATGTGTTAGGTAATAATTGCAGAAATATTTTCTATTTTTAGTCATTATTATATGTGTTAGTATATGTTTAGTTGCATGTCTCGCATTTCTAGCTTTGTGGAGTTTTAAGTCTAGCCAATGATGAAACTAAATTTTGAAGGATTGTTGAGTTTAATGGATAACATGAGCCTAGATATAATGTTTTACATGATGTAATATATGGATGTTGTCTAGATGCTTTCAGTTTTCACTGACGTGTTCACACGTTCTTGTAGGTATAAGAGTTATATGTTATATTGCTTGATAGGAAATATAGTTTTTAAAAATAGAATTATGTGGAAACTGAACTTCGGCTATGAAAACATTGATAATCAAGCTTTGGGAACACATAGGTATGCTTATTATTATAAAAAAATATATAAAAAAATAAAACTACCATGGTTAGTCTTGTTTCGGGGCCTTTGTTACTTGAGCAAGTACGTTTGAGGGGATTGTCTTTACACCTAGCGCCCTAAGGTCTTTTATGGTCTGGGAGTTATTGGTTCAAAGCTTGCTAAGGGGTAACACTATTAGCCTAATGGAATGAGGCATTGCACAGCCATGTGATTTAAAAAAAATAGCAATAAACACCGCGGGAAAGAGCAAAAATCTCCATCGTGAGTAAAAATAAAGCAGTTTAAACCCATTGTTGAACCTTAGTTTATATTGATATGTTAGAATAGTTTTTGTTGCATTAGTATACATGGATCTTGATTTAAACAACAATTTTCTGTTTTGAGCAGTTTGACATGTAAATTCTTTGCCTTAGTCAAGTTTTGGTGAACACAACACACACACACACACAACATCTTTATAGCAAATATGGGTTATTTGATTGTATGATATTATGTCTATAGCTTAGTTGTATTTCATTGTTTAATGTCGTATGCATTACTTGAGGGCAAGCATTAGTTCAAGTTTGGGGGTATTTGATAAGTAGGTTTTATACCTACTTAATGGATATCAATTCACGAGAATTATGCTCATCTCAAGTAGGTTTTAGTATGTTTTTAGTTGCATTTTATGGTTATTTTGCAATACTCATAATTAGAACTCCTATGGTATAGAAATGCAGGAAATGGCATGGTTTGGCATTGAGAAGGTGGTATGAGACTAGCAAAGGCATGACAAGCGGAACGTGTGTAGTCATGGAACTAAACATTGATGAACAACAAACAATAAGTAGCAGAACCACAAGCAACAACAAACAGAGACCATCGTGTCACGAGAACACGAAGCGGCGTAGGCTGCAATTGAAACAACTAACTAATTTTAAATGCTTGGGACCATCGACCATCACAAAGACATAGGCCAAAATCGCATACACGCACGCCCGCGCCCATTTTGTACTGGGATCTCGCGCTACCGCGCGAGTCCTCTAAAGCTGTTTGTTAACTTAATTTTAAATTTGAAATTTGAACGTGGGTTCTTATCTAAACTATTCTGGTTAGCACAAGACGTGCGTGTTATGAGGTTTTATCAGTTTTTATCTAAGTATTAGGGTTCTAAGTTTTATTATTAGTTTTAGAGAGAGTTTGGAGCTCTGATCAGTACAATTGTCTCTCTCTCATTCTAGATTATTAAAATAAAGTATATTTTTATCTCCTGGAGATCAGTGGTGATTTGGAATAGCATTTTGGAACAGAATCCTGCAATTGGGTTTAATCAATTCTCTTTTCTCTCTCAAATGTGTTATTTAATTTTCATGTGTTACTCCAATCCCATAATGGCTTTTGGTTCAGAAATGAACTAAACCCCATTATGGGATTCTAACGGAATTTGATATGTAATCTACAATTAATTACCTGATTGTTTGATTGTATGTTTATCATTTGATTATCTATTGTGATGGAGCGAAATGAATGAATGTTTGATCGCCATTTACCTTGTATACTCATATGGAATTGAAAAATGACGTATGAGTATAGTTATAGTTATAATAGCATACATTTATCAGGCTGAAATGTTTAGCTTTGTATTTCGTGAACCAGATAGAAATATATTGTTTCACCTTATGTAGTGATGTAAAAGCCTGCACTTTAATTCATTATTACTGCAATTTCACATAGAAATATAGTGAACTTGGTAATATTGTCGAGTGCATAATTTCTATCATATATGGAGGTTATGTAAATAGATCATAATTTATTGAAAAATGGTTATGTCTACTTTTGTGCTTTTGGCTAATTTTCCATGATAAATGTATAATCTTGCATGAGGGTAATATTTAGACGAAGTATGAAATGAAGTTAGAATCTCATTCTTTTCAAATTTGATTACATTAAATTAGTCTTGTGTTTTTATTCATTAAATGAATATTAGATTAATTATAATTGTGGATTATTCGTTTAAGCATATAAAAATAGTGATACAATTGGTGTATGATAGTTTAAATGTTAAAACCTTTCTCCGTGGATCGATACTGTTCTTACTCTGTACTACCTGTTGACCCATGTATACTTGCATGGGTTAGAGTCCTTTTGTTAAGACTAAAAAGCAGGCAACATGGGCCGGCTACTTGGCCACCAAGTAAAGTGGTTACTTGGTGGCTAAGCCATGAATAGTAAGGAGGATGAGGCGAAATGACTATTTTTCCCCTAGCCTTGAAAATATATAAAAGGAAAGCTTAAGCTCATTTGTGGTTAATGAAAAAGTATCCCACACTTGAGAGAGAGAGAGAGTTCGGATGAAGAGGAAAAGCTATCCCGAGTGCACGCTTTGTCTAATGGAGGAAGATTAAAGAAGAACGGTAATCCGAAACCTAATTCCTAAGTAAATTTTCTGTAAGGTTTATATGTTAAAAACGTAGCTTAATGAGAATAAGAAGTACAAGATGTTAAGAATGATTTCATATGGTTGAAATCATGAAGAAATAAGAATTAGAAGTTTAGTTATAAATTTCTTAATGAAGTATAAGATTCGTAATGAATTAGAGCGATCCGGATGTATCATATGAACGATTCGGTGATATTAGTAAGGAATGAAGTTTTATAACACCGAATTCCAAGAAAAAGTGAAAACATAATCAATATATCGATTAAAAATGAAGAACTAACGAAGATTACGAAGAACACGCGAAGAACACGAAGAACGTTGTTGATGGACAAATTTAAAACCATCGTAGTATAATTTATTGTTGATGGACAAGTTTAAAATCATCGCGTATAAGTTAGTTGCTTATTGCTTAGTTAGGAACGTTAGAAACGTTCATGATGAACGGATTGAATTTAGCTATAACGAAGTTATGGCGAAAATTTTGTAAAAGACGAACGAGAAATAGAAAGTGTGTAAATGAAACCGAACGTGTAGGGTTTCATAAGAATGTAAGAGAACGCAAAAAACAAGAGTCGTGGACTTAAGAACGAACAAATTTCGAGTTCGGATGACCGAATTATGGACGAACGAACGAAGAACGTTAATAACGTAAAACGAACGAGTAATGAAATGTAAGCCAATCGAATGGCATGTTAATGGATTTAGAATAATTTTTTGTCCAAGGGAGGTTGATGTACGTAAGATAAGGGAGAGAATGGCTTTTGAACGACCTCGTTTCGAGTTATAACGAAGGAGTTATGAGATTTTAAAGTAAACGTCTCAAACTAGTTCAAGACTTAGAGGAAAAACAAGGACATTGTGACGCCCCCAAATTCGGGTCCCAAGAACCTCAGACTTGGTACGTTATGGTACTTCATCATCATACATATTCTATAATCTAAAGCAGAAAAAATAAACATATATTATTTATTTTACATAATTATATAACATTTTTAACAGGTTTATTAACCTTAACTGAACACATACCTTCAAAATTACAAAGGTTTACAATAAGATAACTAAATAGTTATTCTTATAACAATCTATTACTGTATTTTTCTTTTATCTCTGTCCTTCTTCAAGCCTTCACCTTTATCTGAAATTTATTATCATGATATAGCAAGGGTGAGCAACTACTTTGCCTAGCAAGTTTAAATTCAATAAAGATATATCATGATTGAAAAAATAATAAGCTTTCAAGTTTTAAACAATTTAATAATTGTGAAGGAACATGAATCAAGATGCCAATAATTGAATGATTTAAAAAATAACATTTAAAGTCAACAAGGACCAGGAATAACTTTATCTGAACCTTAGGGTAATGAAGGTGATCAGCCTTTCATACCTAATGCACATATGCAACATGCACTAAGTGCGAATCAATAATCAGTTTAGACATGAATAATCATCAATAATCATTCACTAACATACTTTGAAATATAACCCGAGTTTGAGTTAAAGAACTTGCCTGAACCATTGTTTACTGCTACACAATCTAATTTATTCTTTTTATTGAAAAGACCTATCAGATATAAGATTGATCTTTCAATTAGCATATCAAACCTTATTTCATAATAATATCTAACACTTAATTACATAGTCAAATATTAGATAATCTTAACACCATATTCATTTACTTACTTATAATCTCATCATCTTATATTAACTTGTCTAACCTTCACTCACAAAGTTAAGTTTTCGACATTACACCTTAGTTTTAGTATTATCATTATACTTTGATAATCTTTTCATCACTTATAACTTATACTTATAAGTTTTCCATTTATATGTTATCTTAGTAAGCTAGATAACCTTTCAGTAAACTGAAATATCATTTCAGTAAATCGGATTACATTTCAGCATCCTGAAATTACTATTTCAGCAGACCACAAAATATTTCAGCAGACTGAAACCATTTCAGTAATCCAAAATCTAATTCAGCACCATGAATTCTCATTTTAGTCTATTACAAGCATAATATAGTTCATTGAATACCAAATTCAACAATTATATTGAAAAAATAAAATAAATCTCTTGTTTTAATCTCCCGTCGAATATTATTAATTATGTAATAATATTTTACGCTAAGGTTATTATCCTTTTAATAACATTCCACTCAAATACTACTAATAATATCTTAATCCAATATTATTAGCCATATAACAATAATTTAAGTCATTAATCACATTAATAAACAATTTAGTTCAATTGTTTTCCCTTCCTTAATTAACTCATTAAACATTCTAAAATGCCATAAACTTCATAACACTTCAAACCCGACCCAAAACCTTTATCACAAATCTGCATAAATCATGCTTAAGGGTCTCAAGTCATAAATCGTATTTTTCATATTTTTGGACATCATATATCTAATTAAATCTATTTATCATCATTTAGATGAAAAATACCAAATCAGTCCCAAAAATATTTCTTTTCTGAGATTTGACATAATATAGTTCCATATTGAACATATATTTTTCCCGTAAATTTTAAAATCCATCTACTATTTTTAAATAGTCCATAATAGCCAAATCTTCTCAGATTTATTATAAATCGAGATTAACTCCAACAATTCTGAAATTTATACAGTATGTTCCTGTTATACACATGTACTTCCAGTAACAATTTTGTAAATTTTTGACTTATACACAGAGAGTTATTCGGGTGGCTTCATAGAAATAGCCCTTCACCGTAAAATCCATAACTCTCAAACAGTATGGCCAACAATTCTCAAATTTTTACACAACCTTCATATCTTCTGATATTAACACTCCAAATTTTCCAGAATTGTTAAAGCACAAAAGGTGGACGAAAATTCCCCCGTTGCTGACTGGTCTAAAACAGTACCAAGAAATGAGACTGTTTTCACCGAAATCCACACCACGACTTGTAGAAATGTGATTTTTGAGTTCTACCACTTGAGTTTACTAGTCAACACATATATCTAGCACCTCTCTTCTACGGATCGAGAAAAGAATGCATAGATAAAAAATGGTGGATTTTCAAATCACTTAAAAGTTAGGTTTCATAAACTAGAAAAATTAAATTTTCTTTTCTTTTTGATTCAAACCAAATCAACACCCATTATGGGTAGATCCATACTTGAATCCATGAAAAACACATAGATTATAGGAGTTTGAACTTCTAAATCAAAAACCCCTTTTTCATCAAATTACAAAAATAAAAGAAGAAAGTTTAGGAAAAAAAATAAATTTATACCTTTCTTCTTCTTCTTCTTCTTCATGGAGAATTCTTCTCTCTCCTCTTTCTTCCATGGCTTCGACCTCTTCTTCCTTTTCTCTCTCCCTCTCGGTTTCCCGTTCTCTTCTTTCCCTCTCACGGCTTTCTCTCTCTTTTGTTAGCTAATAAGGAAAATAAGAATTTAGGGATGAGAGAGAAAGAAGAAATAAGATATAAGATATGTAAAAAATATCTATGTATCTCCTCCTTTTCCTCCACTCACACAACCAGTCACGTGGCCTCTTCTCCTCCCACATATTATTTTTTTATTGCTTTATTAAATGTCTAAAATGCCCTTCTCTAATTTGGGCTTAAAACTTATTTCTTTTGGGCTTTCAATTAATCCTTTGGGCTATGCAATATTTACATAATCCAATCCTTTCCATCTTAACCCATCCTAAATATTTAATTAGGGTATCCATTCCAAATATTTAGAATTTAAATCAATACTCTTGTACATTAAATTTTATAACCCAATTAAACTTGTTTCAATTAAGTTATAAAATTAATAACTTGAGATAATAAAAATATCTCTTAAATTAATATAATATCTAATATTATTATTCTCCCACATGCTCTTTAGCAATTGGGCTCACTTGGCCTTTTCTTCTCTTCCTTATCTCCTGTTATTACTTGCAAGCAACCACAATAATGTTGGCTCCATTTATTAATTGACAACACAAAAGCAAATCACCTACTAACGTGTATGCCATAATTACATACATCCCCCTTCTCCTTCTATACATTTCGGCCACTAAGATCTTAACCTTCCATCCATATTTGTTTTATATTAAGCATACTAATGACTAAATTATCCCTCCCACAAGTGGGCTTAGTTTGGGCCCTTAATTAATTAATTCCATTGAGCTAACAAATTTACTTGTTTTACTTACTAACAAAAATTAACTTGGGCCTTCAACCCTACTTAAATTGGGTCATTATAATACTTGTCACATACATAATATATTGTGCTAGATTAAATAATTTAATCGCCCTTAATAACTTTATCTACAAGTCCCATGCTTAATTAATTAATTGGGCTCATTTAAATAATATAACTTCCTTAGTCCATTAAATTTTAATCCACTTGAATTAATTCTATGACCACTAAATAAAAATAACCCTTTAGGTCATTTAAATCTCATACCATATTTAAATAACTTATTTAAGTTATACAATTTATATTGTATAATTAATTTTAATTTCCTCCTCTTCTCCATAAATTATTTTAAAACAATTTATTTATATATTAAATATATAAATTAATATATTCAATCATTTATTCAAATATGAATTTAATACTAACTAGTTGATACGAAATATATATTTGCAAATTAGATCACATCTCATATTTTACCTTACATCCTTTGGTATAATATTAAATATTATACCATTATCCATATAACATAATACAATATATCCAATTATTTTCTTTTACTTTCTATAAATTTTCTTCACAATTTATTTAACTGAAGTAAATATATTAATATATTCACCACATACACATATTCTTATGAACTTATACACTAAACATATACTTCATTATCAGACTATCCCTTATAGTCTATCAAATCACTCAAGTTCTTCTCCAAAAAAATTGAAATCCTTAAAGTTCCTTCACAGAAACGTCAAATCCATACACTTATTTTCTGTCCAGGTTCATCTTATAACCTTTAATCCATCATTTTAGGATTTTAACAATTATCTAAATTCTCAGGTTATCACATTCACCCATTCTTCTAAGAATTTCGTCCCCGAAATTAAAGCATACTAGTCTTTGCTTATTCTCTTGATCAAAACTAGGTTTTTAACTTAACCTTTACAATTTCCTCCTTTGAAGATTTCTCATCTATTATCACATTTCACCATAACTACTCACTAGGAGTTTACATCTTCTAAACATTCATCAAAACTAGATTGTCATTATAACCTTTATTCAATCATCTCAGATTCTACTCGTACGCAACGAGTTCACATTATTTCATATCCATCATCACATACTACCACAACATTACTTTAAAGTGTTTAAAACTTTTCATATCTTTATGAGGGATCATAAAAACCATGAACTTTGAGGTTTAAGGTATTTCTACCTGCTACCTCTTTCAATTACGAAAGAAAGGTACTCTACCTCTGAAATATTTTATATTTGGTATGTTTACAATCACAAAGAAGGTAAACTACTGACGCGAGTACTTTAGATGATCAGTCTGTTGTACCTTAGTAATCGGAATGACTATATGCATTCTTAGATTGGAGTATTTTATCCAATTAGTATATCCCCATTTTCAGGGTTGTTCACCTCAGAGACTTATCATAAGATTCCGCACCAAAACAATTTGGTTCGACATAAGCTTTCAAAGAATACTTTGATTTTCATAAACATTTGTCTAGCTGAATCAAATAGCTTAGACGTATATCAATAATTTGAATTTCAATCGAAACATTTCTGGCCAAATTCAGTTGGCAATAATTTACCTTTAAAATTCTTAAAATCATTTTATGACGTCATGATACCGCACTGTATTTACTGTCCATTTGAGGATTCTATCATTCTGTGACTTTGTCATACTACATCATACTGTTGTGGGTTGACGATATTTAGATCACATCCAACACTAAGAAATTCTTCATTAATAACTCCATCATTTTTTAATCATATTTGCACCAGGTTGCATGATGCATTAATGATATCAAAATACCTTTTGATCATTCAAATCATTTTCGTCTAGCTGAATCAATTAGCATAGACTCTTCTTTAAACAGTTCAAAACCATTAAAAATCATATTTGGTGTCATCATGCCACAATAGGTAACGTTGTGTTAGTGGTTCGAAGTCCACACCTACACACTTGTCACAATGTGTTGAGGATAACAAAAATTCATTTTATAAAGGCACGTCAGTGCGAATTTAGCTTGATGTCAACAATTTTGAAGTCTAGCGTAGCTAGAAGATTTAGAATACCTATGCTTCCACCATCAACTTCACTTTCTCTACTGATCCATTAATTAATAATTCTATCTATTTCTATCATCCTTAACACTCCATTCACACTTAGCTATACCCCAGTTCATCAAACTTACCACACATTATGAGTTCAGGAACTTTCCACAATCATATGAGTTTCGGAACTTATCCTAGTCAGACCAGAGGCATCCATTCGCTGAGGGGTTCAAAACATACCATATGATTATGAGTCATGAAATTACCATAAGTATGAGTTTTATGAACTCGCAACTAATCATTATATTCTCTACCTATTCGTTATACACATGAGAAAAGAATCACCTTCTCAACATGCATATAACAAATAGCGCGATATCAGGTTCCAATGATTATCAATGCCAGAAACTAAGTGGTTGTTAAACCAAACTCGGCCACTAATCAATATAGGAAGCTAAGTGGACAAATCCCCGCCCATATAAGAATTGGTCAACTTAACCACCATATCGACCAGAAAGCTAAGTGATTCTAAAACCAAGTACCAATTCCCCGCCCATACAAGGAATCATACAACTTAGCTACTGACATGAGTCCTGAATTGAAAACCCACATGATTCTAACTTTCTCTTTTCTTAATACGAATTTTCTTTAATCCGTATCTAAACATTTACCACTCTTTTCTAAGTTTACATCGTACCATTTCATAGTACCTTATTTTTATATCGTCAAGCTATATCATACCAATCACTTAACAAATCATATGTTATTCAACAATTTAATCTGATCACGTTGCGATCTTATTTCGTAATCATTTCTCCTTATACTTATGATCGTGTTATACTACGTTCTTCTCATTCTTCTTTTAAATCATATTATATTATGATTTTATTTTCACTTTTCATCTTATAGACATAGTCTATTTATTATCGCTTTTCATTTTTATTATTGGAGTCAGGTAACTCCATATTCTTATCTTTATAACTTTTCAAGATTCTTCTTTGAATCTTATTTATCTTCATCTTTACTTAATAATGAATTTCCAAAAATTCATCTTTTATCGCTTAAACTCTATTCGACTTTATTTCTTATCATTATCTCCGCGGTTATAGCCTAAGGTTTATAACCTACAGCTTTGATACCACCTGTGACGCCCCCAAATACGGGTCCCAAGAACCTCGGACTTGGTACGTTACGGTACTTCATCATTAGACATATTTTATAATCTAATGCGGAACAAATAAACATATATTGTTTATTTTACATAATTCTATAACATTTTCCCAGGATTATTAACCTTAACTGAATACATACCTTCAAAATTACAAAGGTTTACAATAAGATAACTAAATAGTTATTCTTATAACAATCTATTACTGTATTTTGCTTTTGTCTCTTTCCTTCTTCAAGCCTTCGCCTTTATCTGAAATTTATTATCATGATATAGCAAGGGTGAGCAACTACTTTGCACAGCAAGTTTAAATTCAATAAAGATATATCATGATTGAAAGAATAATAAGCTTTCAAGTTTTCAACAATTTAATAATTGTGAAAGAACATGAATTAAGATGTCAATAATTGAATGATTTAATCAATAACATTTAAAGTCAACAAGGACCAGGAATACCTTTATCTGAACCTTAGGGTAAAGAAGGTGATAAGCCTTTCATACCTGATGAACATATGCAACATGCACTAAGTGCGAATCAATAATCAGTTTAGACATGAATAATCATCAATAATCATTCACTAACATACTTTGAAATATAACCTGAGTTTGAGTTAAAGAAACTTGCCTGAACCATTGTTTACTGCTACGCAATCTAATTTATTCTTTTTATTGAAAAGACCTATCAGATATAAGATTGATCTTTCAATTAGCATATCAAACCTTATTTCATAATAATATCTAACACTTAATTACATAGTCAAATATTAGATAATCTTAACACCATATTCATTTACTTACTTATAATCTCATCATCTTATATTAACTTGTCTAACCTTCACTCACAAAGTTAAGTTTTCGACATTACACCTTAGTTTTAGTATTATCATTATACTTTGATAATCTTTTCATCACTTATAACTTATACTTATAAGTTTTCCATTTATATGTTATCTTAGTAAGCTAGATAACCTTTCAGTAACCTGAAATATCATTTCAGTAAATCGGATTACATTTGAAAGATCCCGAAATTACTATTTCAATGAACCACAAAATATTTCATTGATGAAACCATTTCAGTAATCCAAAATCTAATTCAGCACCATGAATTCTCATTTTAGTCTATTACAAGCATAATATAGTTCATTGAATACCAAATTCAACAATTATATTGAAAAAATAAAATAAATCTCTTGTTTTAATCTCCCGTCGAATATTATTAATTATGTAATAATATTTTACGCTAAGGTTATTATCCTTTTAATAACATTCCACTCAAATAGTACTAATAATATCTTAATCCAATATTATTAGCCATATAACAATAATTTAAGTCATTAATCACATTAATAAATAATTTAGTTCAATTGTTTTCATTTCCTTAATTAACTCATTAAACATTCTAAAATGTCATAAACTTCATAACACTTCAAACCCGACCCAAAACCTTCGTCACAAATCTGCATAAATCATGCTTAAGGGTCTCAAATCAATCCCAAAATTATTTTTTTTCTGAGATTTGACATAATATAGTTCCATATTGAACATATATTTTTCCCGGAATTTTTAAAATCCATCTACTATTTTTAAATAGTCCATAATAGCCAAATCTTCTCAGATTTTTCATAAATCGAGATTAACTCCAAAAATTCTGAAATTTATACAGTATGTTCCTGTTATACACATGTACTTCCAGTAAAACGTTTGTAAATTTTGGACTTATACACAAAGAGTTTTTTGGGTGGCTTCATAAAAATAACCTTTCACCGTAAAATCCTTAACTCTCAAACCGTATGGCCAAAAATTCTGAACTTTTTACACAACCTTCATATCTTGTGATATTAACACTCTAAAGTTTTCCAGAAGTTTTAAAGCACAAAAAGTGGATGAAAATGCCCCATTGCATTGTTGGTCTAAAAGCGATTACCAAGAAAATGGGACTATTTTCATCAAAATCCACACCACAACTTTTAGAAACGTGATTTTTGAGTTCTACCACTTGGATTTACTAGTCAACACATATTTCTAGCTCCTCTCTTTGACGGATCGAGAAAAGAATGCATAGATAAAAAACGGTGGATTTTCAAAGCACTCAAAAGTTAGGTTTCATAAACTAGAAAAATTAAATTTTCTTTTCTTTTTGATTCAAACCAAATCAACAACCATTATGGCTAGATCCATACTTGAATCCATGAAAAACACATAGATTATAGGGTTTTGAACTTCCAAATCAAAAACCCTATTTTCATCAAATTATAAAAATAAAGGAAGAAAGTTTAGGAAAAAAATAACTTTATATCTTTCTTCTTCTTCTTCTTCATAGAGAATTCTTCTCTCTCCTCTTTCTTCCATGGCTTCGACCTCTTCTTCCTTTTCTCTCTCCCTCTCGGTTTCCCGTTCTCTTCTTTCCCTCTCACGACTTTCTCTCTCTTTTGTTAGCTAAGAAGGAAAATAAGAATTTAGGAATGAGAGAGAACGAAGAAATAAGATATAAGATATGTAAAAAATATCTATGTATCTCCTCCTTTTCCTCCACTCACACAACCAGTCACGTGGCCTCTTCTCCTCCCACATATTGTTTTTTTATTGCTTTATTAAATGTCTAAAATGCCCTTCTCTAATTTGGGCTTAAAACTTATTTCTTTTGGGCTTTCAATTAATCCTTTGGGCTATGTAATATTTACATAATTCAATCATTTCCATCTTAACCCAACCTAAATATTTAATTAGGGTATCCATTCCAAATATTTAGAATTTAAATCATCACTCTTGTACATTAAATTTTATAACCCAATTAAATTTGTTTTAATTAAGTTATAAAATTAATAACTTGAGATAATAAAAATATCTCTTAAATTAATATAATATCTAATATTATTATTCTCCCACATGCTCTTTAGCAATTGGGGTCACTTTACCTTTTATTTTCTCCCTTATCTCTTGTTATTACTTGCAATCAACCACAATAATGTTGGCTCCATTTATTAATCGACAACACAAAAGCAAGTCACCTACTAAAGTGTATGTCATAATTACATACATCCCCCTTCTCCCTTTATATATTTCGGCCACTAAGGCCTTAACCTTCTATCCATATTTGTTTTATATTAAGCATACTAATGACTAAATTATCCATCCCATAAGTGGACTTAGTTTGTGCCCTTAATTAAATTATTCTATTGAGCTAACAAATTTACTTGTTTTACTTACTAACAAAAATTAACTTGGGCCTTCAACCCTAATTAAATTGGGCCATTATAATATTTGTCCCATACATAATATATTGTGCTAGATTAAATAATTTAATCTCCCTGAGTCACTTTATCTACAAGTCCCATGCTTAATTAATTAATTGGGCTCGTTTAAATAATATTACTTCTGTAGTCCATTAAATTTTAATTCACTTGAATTAATTCTATGACCACTAAATAAAAATAACCCTTTAGGTCATTTAAATCTCATACCATATTTAAATAACTTATTTAAGTTATACAATTTATATTGTATATTTAAATTTAATTTCTTCCTCATCTCCATAACTTATTTTCAAACAATTTATTTATATATTAAATATATAAATTAATATATTCAATCATTTATTCAAATATGAATTTAATTTACTAACTAGTTGATACCAATACACATATTTGCATATTGGATCACATCTCATATTTTTACCTTACATCCTTTTGTATAATATTAAATATTATACAATTATTCATATAACATAATACCATATATCCAATTATTTTCTTTACTTTCTATAAATTGTCTTCACATTTTATTTAACTGAAGTAAATATATTAATATATTCACCACATACACATATTCTTATGAATTTATACACTAAACATATACTTCATTATCAGACTATCCCTTATAGTCTATCAAATCATTCAAGTTCTTCTCCAAAAAATTTGAAATTCTTAAAATTCCTTCATAGAAACGTCAAATCCATACACTTATTTTCTGTTTAGGTTCATCTTATAACCTTTAATCCATCGTTTTAGGATTTTAATAATTATCTAAATTCTCGGGTTGTCATATTCACCCATTCTTCTAAGAATTTCATCCTCGAAATTAAAGCATACTAATTTCGGGTTGATCAAGTTACTTTGAACCCAAATTGTTTGTAGAACAACTACGGGGCATGTATATACTTAATATACATAGTAAGACTACTCTTAAGTCACTTATATAGTGGTGACTTTAGGGATTGAACGTTGTTTAAAAGTAGTTACACGAATAACGTAAGTATGAGAAGTAAATCATATTCAATTACTATGGTACTTAACCAATGATGGTTGAGTATTGGTAGTGACGTAAGAGCATTATTAAGCCGTAATGGAAGATAGTTAAGTCGAAACGACTTTTATTAATGAAATAAATTCATGTAAGACATAGAAGAGAAAGAAACTAGTTAAGACATTGAAGTTAGAATGTTTAGTAGCTAATCTCAGTGTGCTATGTGAATATATCATGAAGATGCGGTAAAGAGCAAGAATTGTTGAATACGTAAACGATCCTCGTGAAATGTATTCACGTTGGACGAACGTCCTAAGTAAACATTGGTTGTATGACTTAGACGTTGATGAAAGTAGTAAGTAGGATATGAATTATCAAGAAAGTCATAGCGAACGGTAATAAGAATAATGAAAGTCCGAGGGTAAGTCGGATAGAGAATGTTATAATGAAATGTAAGCATTAAACACTTTAGACGATGTGAGGGTTGAGTGTATGCGAATATTGAACGGGTAGAACCTGCACTCCGTGTATGGTTTAACCGTCAAACAATGAAGAGTAAGACATATCTGTATGTCGTAACGCCATATCATGGGAATGAAAATTGATCGCATAAGCTTAGATTGCAAGAATACGAACACTAAGAAGTAAAGTAAAGTAAACCAATGCGTAAGTCAAGTATATGACTAATTGGTGTACGTGTTATTTCCTTATGTGTTATCTAGGGATTGGAATGAAGCGATTCGGTAAAGTAAAGTCGAGCATGGTACATGCGTAAAGGCAAGTTTCCTAACTTCATTCATATTTTACATGAATGCTAATTTCTTTAACTTCTTAGAAGTTGAACTTGAGAAGTCTTGTCTATATACAAATGTGCGATATTTGTACAAGGTGGTAGTATGTATGAGGCCTTGAGCCACAATTTAAACACTTTGGTGTTTCTATGAGATGAATTATTCTGTGATTAAACTCTTCAATATGAGTATGTTTTGTTTATACATGAACCGTTATTGTTAAGTTTGTGCTAATGATTCTAGCCAGATAGGATGTGTATGGAAAAAGGTAGAAAAATGAAAGTATTTCAAAGTGTATGTGACTAATATTTCAAAATGATAGGAATTGAGATCTATTCATATTGTTCAAGATGCTTCATAACCTTTGTGCGGTTATCGAAGTCTTAAATGAATGTTTAGATACTTGAAGTTGTTTGTTCAACTGTTATGACTTGCTGGGAAATTGAATGCTCACACTTGCTTTAAATGAAAAACATTTTCAGCATACGAGGTTAGAAAGAACTTAAGGATCCCGTAAAGATCAAGTTGATCGGTATCCAGAAGAAATGCCATTCAGTATTTGAATGTGCGTAAAGATCAAGCAAAGACTTGTAATGTAGAATAGTTTAATTGAACTATAGATTAGTTTAATGAACTGTTATGTATCCTTGGTGGCAGATAAAATTCACTCTTGTAAGATGAAATGAATAATGTATTTATCATTATTTGTAATGAAAGTGGTTATAAAGTTTTTGTAAGAACCCGGATTTTCAGAAAATATTAAAATAAGAATTTAGTAAATAAAATTCTTAAAGCATGAGATGGGTTCGAACAAGTATATATATATATATATACATATATATATATATATATATATATGTGTGTGTGTTACGATGTATGTGGTATTGTGGTACATAGGGTAATATGAGCTATGTAATAAGTGATATTGTGTTTAATAAATATATATCATTATTATATATTTGTTATAAATTATAGAGATGAATTAGTAAAGAAGATGGATAGAAATTTATCTATTGATTATGTGAAATTGTTTTATCGCAGTAAGTTGGTGACATTAAATATCTTTGATAATCACCAATTTCTTGAGTATTTATGCGATGCGTGTCAAGTCTAAGGCGAATGCAACCGTACTCTTTAATGGTGGATGTATAGGAACTGGGCTAAATAATTCCTTCTAGAGAGCGAAGGTATATCTGAATTAATGCTCGATCTAACTCACTTGAAAGCGGTGTAGAGCGAAGACGAAATTAATTTATTGGTTGTTTGTGGGAAACCACTCAGTATACGATATTGAATACTATTAAAGACTCGATGTGTGCTAGGTTTAGACTTATATGCGTGTACGTTATTGACGAGGGAAGGAAATCGATATACCTTTGAAGTGGTTAGAGAATTATTACGTAATTCAATACAAGGCAAGAAGCGAAGATGAAAGGAATGTATGTATGTGTTACATTCGAGTTTTGTGTTATTGGTGGTATGAAACCGTAAAGGATATGTATAGTTGGTTAAATTAATCAGGGAAATAAGGTTTTAAAACTAGAAGTGTGATTCCTAAATTATTAAGGTAAATAGTAACCGATGATGTGGAATCAAAGAGGGCATTGATGTTAGACGAGTTAACACTTAAGGAGGATGTGTAAAGTATTTAGAAGCGTAGGTTTTGATTCTGGCGATGCGAGAACTTGTGCGCTTCTCGATTTTGGTATGGCGCAATTGCGCCATTACTGACTTCTGACTTGACCGGTAGCAATTGCCTGATCAATAAAATCAGTTTTTAGAATTTAAAGTTTAAGAAATGGATATTAAGGACTCATAAGGATAATAAAAATCTTAAATGATGGTTAAGTTGTCCATGAATGGATTTGAATAAGAGTTAATTAATTAACCCAGATTAAATATTGGTTAATTAAGCGATATTATAGAATATTATATTATATTAATTAGAGGAATGCATAATAATTATTGAAAAGAAATGATTAATATTAATTAATTATTGTGTGGGTTGAAAATACCCAACTAAATGATATTTAGCCCAATTAAAATATTAATGTGGGTATAATCATTAAATAATATTACTATGAGTAATATGGAATATTTGAGCAGTAGTAATATAGAATGCCTATGGCTTAAGAATACGTGGAGTGTGACATTTAATTGGGACTAATGATACAAGGTACCAAGTGGTACAGTGAAATCATATGTAGTGGTACTATAGAAATAAATAAATATCTGTATATTCTAGAAATGGAGAAAGGAATTAAATATTTAAATAAACATTGATATTAAATATATTATATATATGGAATACAACTGCATTAAATAGTGTAGTGCGACACTTATGTGACTATACTATAAATGGTAACCATATATTAAGATTTATTGAAACCATATGATAGGAGAATATTGAAATGAAATGAAGTACCTAGTAGCACCATGGTATCATATGAAGTTGTAATGCATAAGTGATTATTTATCTTGGTATTCTAGAATCTGAGATAGGAATGCAATGTTTGAATAAACATTAATATTAAATAAGATTATAATGTGGTTATGTGAGTAGTAGAAATAATTATGGAACTACCTGGACATTAATACCTAACTGTGTTATTTTAATTTCATGTATTTAATGTACATATGAGGTGAGTACCTAAATAACCCCTAAATTTTCTAATATGGTAATAATTATAAATTAAAATGACATTTTGGGAATTTAAAGTAACCAAACCAAGCTTATTGTTGAGAATTGCTCTTGTCCCAAATTAAGTGACACAAACTACATAAATAGTGCGCTACTTCTCCATTTCGTAAAACTCAGAAAACCTAAAAGGATAGCATTTGAAGTGATGATGGCTAATGGTGGGTGGTTGAGCAACCCTTTGTTAACCATTGTTCCTTTCTTCTACACCATGGATTTCAACCTCAGTGTAAACCCAATACCCAGTCCACCATTTCATTATATAATGGTAGCTTCAATTTTCATTTCACGTGGTTGTATTTGTTTGTGGAAATCCTGAGAATTTGAGTGTGAGTGCTAGTTGTTCTAAGTAAAGTCTAGCAATCTCAGAAGGGAGGAATTAAGCATACCAAGCTTCAACAAGGTATAGGAATTCTTCTTGTTCTCTATTGTTGGTTCTGTCAAAATTTCTATTCTTGAATACCAATTTCTTGATTTTGTGGAATTGGATGTTAATAAGGTTGGGTAATTATTGTATAGTTGTTATATAACTATATAAGCATGTTTAAACTGATATATGATTGTTTAGAAACAAATTCGTGAGTAATTTTTGTGTTTGGGCTAGTTTTTTGCCGACGCATGATCGTTTTCGCTCAAACCCAGGACATGGCAAATAATTGTACTGAATTAACACTTGAGGTGCAATGCAATTCTGTACAAGCCTCTGTGTTTAGTTTTGGTTTCACAGGTAGTCTTTGTTATATGCTAGCATGTGGTATATCATTAGAACAAGCATGTACACATAAATAACATGTATATATTAGTATCATGACATGACATAAACATGATAGTAAACATTATTGATGAAGAACTTATAGTTTTAAAATGAAACTTATAGTTTTTGATATGAACTTTGATACATGTGTAACATGTGTTCTGACCTTGTAAGCGTATTGTTATGAATTAGACATGCATAAGAGTTGGTATTAACTTATAGTATGTGTTCATGAACTTTCATGGCCATGTTAGTCCATACTATGGAAGGAAAACGTATGATCTTAAAATAAAACTTATGGTCTTGGATTTGAACCTTGATGCCTACATAGCACGTATATATTCTGATTTGGTGAACGTAGTCATGTGGCCTATATTGACATGAAAGGCATGCTTAAAGTGTTGAGCACACACTGGCATACATGATTAAAGACTACATTGATTTTAAAAGACAAACTTAGAGTTTCTGGACGTATATATAGGATGTCCACATTCCGATCATTTGAGCACGTATAAGTGACTTGTTTAGGTGCTCTAATACATGAGAGTCGTGGTTTCGAGGCACTTGACATGTACTAAGTTACCTTGTTGACTTAGTGCAATTTTTCATGGAAAATTTAGAATGTGTAAGATGATAGCATCAAACACTGTGTGAGTTACATTATGATCATGCGAGCATGTATATTAAGATTCATTATGCCTATAGACATGTTGACATAAGCATCATGTGATGAAACCTGGATTTCACCTACACACGCATATTCAAGGAAATGAATTTCTAAAGCATAGACTATGTGGTTAAGTATACATGTGTATTATAAGCACGAGCATGCCTACTTAGTATTGTTTAAGCTTTTTATTTGATAACATGACCTTAGTAGTTGACCTTGAAGCATGGACTTGAATTACTTAAAGTATATGAAAGTCCGACATGAAAACCATGTAATTTTGAATTGGATTTGAATGAGCATGCTAGGTTTTAAAACTTGAGTTAAAACCCCTGATAAAACTAGAAATTAAATACTCAAGTTTGAGTGCGGCTGGGGATAAGCAGCAATTGCTTGCCTCAAGCTATCCTCAAATAAGCAATTTGCTTATTCTGACGATTCGATCTAGACATTTTATTTGCTTTCTAATTTTGGCAACTTACTTATAGTATTGTCCTAAGCTATAGTACTTGTAATGGATGATGTTTTAAGCCTTAGAGCATGTAATGGTTATATAAAACCCAAATTTGTTAAAGTTTATTAAAGTTTGCAAAAGGCAAAAACTATATGAAACATTCATCTATGAGTTTTAAATGTGTCGAACACTTAGCGAGTTAAGAGCTTAATAGATATATACGGATGTTGATGTCATGTCCGAATGGTTAAGGTATACCTATACGGACCTAGCTATTCCGAGAGTATGATGAGAAAATGAAATGTAGGTTTTTCGAACCTAGTTAGAAAACAATATAACATTGTTATTACATTGAGAATGCATGAAATATGTTACTGATGGATATGAATCCATGATTATATAACTGTGTAGGAATACACGATGTGCAGATAAGCGTTAAGTAGTTAAGTCGTAGTTCATAAACTACGAATCAGGCAAGTCTTTCAGTTCCTATTTGGTATATAATTCTATAACTGTTAGTGAGTTATATTATGCTATGGTAATGTTGATATATATATATGAAATGCATATGAGATATGTATGAATGTTGAAAGTTGATCTTTGATGATATGTTTGTGGAATGAATCTTGATGCTTGTTATGTGAGAAGTAACATGCGTAGTAAATGTTAATTGATTATGAATGCATGAATTGAATATGCTATTATATGCTATGTGCTGCATGAAAACTGTTAGAATTACTGGGCTGTCGAGCTCACCCTTGCAAATAACCACTTTTGCAGGTTAAGGATACACAGTAAAGGTTATGTGCTACTTGATTAATAAAGTTCAATCACATCAAAGGAGATTGATTTGTTTAATTAAATATATGTTCTTGAACCATGTTTAGGTTCTAGTAGATATACTTGATAGTAGTTACGATGTGTAATACATGTTAGCTTGTAAAGTTGTACTATGTGATACATAGAGAAATTCGAATCGAGATGTAAGGGTTTATACGAAAATAGAATGAAGTGAATCATAGAATAATTTGATTCAGGGATTTGTAATTGATTCAAGTTAAGAAATCAATAAAAGAATTATTTTCAAAGGAGATTGAAAAAGTTTAAATTATTCCGCATATTTATATAACATCGAATGAGACGTAATACAGGAATAGTAAATGACCAAGTTGTGAAACTTATAAAAGTTCGGGGTCATTGTACAGATCCTGGTAATGGAAAGAATTTATATTCTAAATTGTAATAAGTAAAGTTATATTCATTAAGTTATGAATAAAAGATATAAATGGTTTGACGATAGTAGTATCGTGGTGGACCGGATCTGAGGTTCGAAGGGACCTAGATTTGGGGGCGTCACATGTTGGTATCAAAGCTGTAGATTATAAACTTAGGTAAGTGTACATTAGGCTATTGTTGGGTAAAATCTAATTACGCACAACACGCAAGTATACGTGGTCAACAAGTAATAAAGTGAAAGTAGAGTATCATTCCCACGAGGAATTATTTAATAAAAATCACCAAGTACTAACCCGTAACCAACTCAATCTTATTTAAATGAATGAATTTCAATTTATAAGTAAACTAATTCTAATTACCAATAGTTAAATTAAGATTACGGAGATTTAAGATCACAACTTCACTTATTGCTTCATTTAAGTTAACACACTTCTCATCAATTATTCTCTATCTTGAATTGTTAATCAAGAACACTAAAGCAGATAAAACCACCTCTCGATGCATAATACCCATACTCACTTAAATCCACAGATGATAGAATTAAGCAAGACACCCTAATTAACTAATCCACTATATCTCTATGTGAATTATAATTAAAAAGGATTTAAAGTACAAGTTCTCTATAAGATTACATATGGCGTAAAGGCATATCTCTATCCTAAACACGAATCATGAATTCCATCTATGCAGAAATCACAAACACATGCGATCATGATCAAATCGAAATCTATACTTCATCTCTCGAGTTCATATAGATTATCACGGTAATTGTTAGCTAGGAAATTAAGCAATTAAGTCCAAATCATAATAGACAGTCCTCACAATAGAACATAATAATTGATAGTGAAGCATATTAAAATAAACTACACAATAAGATCCATTGTAATCTCAAACAAAGAATTAGTTCATGATTATTGAATTAAAACTAAGAATCCACAATTGAATAAACAATAAAAGACAAAGATAGAAGAAGATGAGAAGATAAAATCTATTGTCTGTAGATTTGATGCTCTCTCTTTGCTCCTACTTTGAATCTTTAATGGTCTCCAAGTTGCTTCAATCTCCAAAACTCATTAGAACTAGAGTTTTGATCCAATCTACTCTAATCTAATTTAATGAAATCCTCTTTTTCTCCAATCTAATATCTATATAATTCATTGTTTGTTAATGAATATATATCTCCCCAGAAGTCTGGTCGAAATCCCAAGCGATATAGAGTCCATGTGCCATGCCAAATCCTTAAATCCACCCTCCAAAGAGAAGTTCGACCAAGGCCGTGTCGCCAGACCGGACCCCCACCCGTGGGGTATACAAAACAAAACAAATTACTTTAGATGGGCATAGCCATCATTAGTTGACTGGTGCCATTTTCCAAACTTGCCCCAAATATGCTCCAAATGCCTCCTTTTCGCATCATTAGCCACACCAATCACCTTACACACGAAATAACAAGAAACAAGTAAGAATGAACATATACGCAAAGAATTAACAACGATTATACTTAAATAGATATCGATTCACGGATATAAAATCCACTTATCAGCTATAACCTAAGAGAGAGAGAAAGATAAAGATTTAAAATACGTATAAGTGAAGATTCAAAGAAGAATCTTGAAATATATAAGAGAATAAGAATTCAGGAGTTTCCTAACTCCGGTAATAAAAATGTTAAGATGGTGTCTATATGACAAAGATAATGAGAATGAACTCGAGTGGAGTTTTGTTGATAATGGGGAAAGAACCCTAAGATAAATTGATAATCATGACGTGATCGGATTGACCTATGAAGTGATAAATAGTCTGTAACGACTAAGTGTCTATAGCTTGATGTTATAAGAGATGTACTATGAAATGGTACGATATGAAATCATGAGGAGTTGTATATGATGAGATAAGAAGAATTCGTATCGAGCAAAGAGCAAGTTAAGAGTGAGATAGAGTTAAGTTAGATTTCAGTTGAGGACTCATGTGAGAGCTGAATTGTACAAACCTTTGTGTGGGCGGAGGCTTTGTGCTCACGCTTGGTTCCTCACAATGATAATCAATGGAATGTCGGTGTTGCGCTATCGATATGCTTATGGTGAGAAGGTGATTCTTTTCTCATATCATATTTGATAGATAAAGACTATTAAGATTAAGATAGAGAATATTAAGATTAGGCGTGAGTTCTTAAAACTCATACACATGGTACGTTCGTGACTCATAATTATATGAAATGTTTTTGAACACCTCAGCGAATGGACGCTGTCGACGTCGAGATTTTTAGTTGTCCCTTTTCGTTACTTGTTCTTTGGTGTTCTCATTTTAGGTGAGATTTGTTTGAAAAACAAGTGAAAAAGGTCTGACATGTATAATGTCGAAGATGGACTGTTAAGAGTCGCCAGTTAGTTTTTTAAATGGTTGTACCAACACAATCGAGAAAAGGTTTGCACATTGACCCAGTAATGTGACACTGTTAAATGGGTCAGTGAAACCGAGATTCATTAGGGTCCGGGGACTTGATTATACGGAGGGAAGGTGTTAGGCACCCCTCGACATCCGTGTTACCATAGTGACCGCCACTTTTCAAGAAACAGTTATCTAAATGTGTGTGTGTGTGTGGGTCAATGTGCTATTTATTTGGAAGTAATGCGAGGCCTCGTTCGCACCTATATACACAGGGTTTGAATTTATGTAAAAATTCAATTTTAACAGGATATGGCAGTAATGTATTATACAAGAGGTTTTTCAAACCCTTATGTTCAATAGTAATTAAGACCTTTTACACTCCCATTTTTATTAAATGCTCGGCTTGATTGTTTTTATTTTTGAGATGTGAAGCATCTATAAGAAAAATAATGTACAAAATAATGTTGATATCCTTGTGGGTATGAAAACCATTTGAGGAAATTCAGACATCGCAGATAAATTTACAAGCTGCTTACAGTTGAAAAAGGTCCATCACGGGAACCGAATCTAGATCCAATAGACTGAATTTGTGATCACATGATTCTTAGGCTCACATGATGCTGCAATTTGTATAAAAGTAGTAAGCAGGTATATATATATATATAAGTTGTAAATATATTTATACAGATAGGATCACAAACCACGAAGCACCTCCATGGGGGATCAAAAATATAAATAAAGTTGTAAAAGCTATCAACCACCACAGAGGAAACTCCAGGCGGACATAACGTAAATAAAGTTGTAAAATCTATCAACCACCATGGAGGAAACTCCAGGCGGGACAAAACGTAAAGAAAGGCAGTAAAGCGATCATCAATCACACTTAAATAAACTCGAAAGTGAGTTTATTTATAATATATATATATATATTTATAATATATAAAAGCAATAAACGCACCGAATATAAAATATAGGCTCATCGAACAGAGTTCGACACACAGTTCATATATATTATTTATATATATATATATATATATATATATTAAAGAAGTAAACGCTCCGGATGTAAAAATCCAGGCTCATCGAACAAAGTCCGACAACAGTTGATATATATAAGTATATATATTAAAGCAAAGCAACTCCTGCATCAAGTCTAGACTCATCGAAAATAGTTCGACACACAGTTTATATATATATATATATATATATATATATATATATATATATATATATACATATATATATATATATAAGCAAATAAATGCTCCAGACCAAAGTCTAGGCTCAATCGAGGCATAACTCGATAATGTTACTCCATATATATAAATATATGTATATACAAACTAAAATAAAACCACGGACCGAAGTCCGGGCAAATAGACGTAACACGACTCTCAACATTAAGAAGGGTGTGTGCAAAGATGAGGAGAAAGGTTTTAAAGTGTGTGAGAAGGCTTACAGTGGGCTGCCAAAGAAGACTTCTATATAATCAAAGTTGATGAAACTCGGCTCTCGCCGCTACAAGAATAGCTATATGTAAGCTCACAAGTGTTTAAAATGAGAAAGCACTCAGTATATTGCAAGTACGGAGCAAATTTGACAGGGCTTCCTTGCCTTTTCTCTTCTTAAAATGGCCACCCCAAGCCCTCTATTTATAGAGGGGGCCCTTGAAAGTGTACTGCTGGCCACCCACGAATGTACTGAGATTTGCCAGGGTTCTCGACTTTTCTGGTCATGTCGTCTCGCAGTATGTGCACGTAGGCATTGCAATGTCCGCTCGAACTTTCAGAATTGCAATCCAGGCATCCGACTGAGGTATATAGGACCTATTTCGGACCGTCATTGTCGAGAGTTATACAATGGCATGGGATTATAGGTTATACGAAGTCATAAATATGGGACGGTGCCCTCCGATCTTCAAGCTTTAAATTCTATCTGTTACCCTGCACAATAGTCACTCGGGATTGGTTTTCCTTAATTCTTGTGGGACATTGTTGTGTAGAAATGTATGTATGAGATGTTGAGACGGCGTGATGTGGATTCAAAGTGGCGAGATGATTACTTTGCCCGTTACCGGTGTTATCGCCGGTTTGGGCTGATAAAGCAGACGTTGCTTAGGGTTATCGCTGAGATTGGACTGTTGTAAATGTTGAAGGTCCTCAGTGTCATCTCTGAGGTGCGCCTGTATTCCCGGTGTTATCTCCAGGCTTTGTACTGAGTGCCTCGGTGTGAGTGTCGAGGTTGAAGCTGATCGAATGCATTTGAAACAAACATTTCCGGGGTTATCGCCGGAACTGAATTCCTTGGGGTTATCACCAAGGTTGGTAGCTGTTACTCCCAGTATTGGGACTGAGACTGGATACCTCGGGGTTATCTCCGAGATTAATCGGTCTTCTCTGGTGGAATTTCCGGTATTGGAACTGCATGCCTCGGGGTTATATTCGAGGTTTGAATTGTTACTCCCGGTGTGTGTTCCGGGGTTAAGATTGAACTTTTGGTGGTATCCGGACTTGACATGAACTGTCCTCCGGGGTTACCTCTGAAAGACATATCTGCCCTCCTGCAATGTCAGTGACAGGTGTGCAGAAAATTTCGAGTGTTTAAAGATGCCCCTCTTTATCATACTCATGCAATGCAATCCATGGTTAGGATAAATAATCCTAGACACTAGAAATACAACATAATGCAAATGTATGATGCACGTGTGCGTGGTTGTTGCCCAACATGTTGGGGATGATTGCCGTCTCCATATTGTTTTTACTGGGGATTGGCAATGATGACTAGATTGGATGTGTGATCCAAATCTTTTAAGATGTCGACGTTGGGGCTATCACCAAGGTCCTTAATCCTTGATACAGATTTGATTCTAAAGAGGTGCCTCTTATGTGTAAGAGATCTGTGGGGATACAGCTTTGTATGTTTTGAGGATGTGTATCACATATTTCATCACCGATCCTCTTTGATGTTGTTGACCTTTCTTGGTTTGTATTGCCAGGGTATGTTAAGGTTCTTTTGGGTTTATTACCAATAGCATGTGCTGTCAGGATTGCCTGACCTTCGTTGATGTGTATTTCACCAATGTGTGAACCAACGGATGAACACTCTGTGGGGTAGACTGCCAAGACTGCTTGACCTTCGGTGATGTGTGAATCAACGGTTGATACCCTGTTGGGCAGCTTATCAAGGCTGCTTGACCTTCGTTGATATGTGTGTCAATAGAACATTGCGTTGTGACCCCCACCGGGGATCCACTTGGGAATATGAATACCAACGGACGAAAACATCGAATAACTTTCGATGCATCGATGGGTTTACTTGCCATCGGCTGAAATAACATCAAGGTTGCTTGACCTTCATTGATACGTACACCAATGGAAGACAACGCGTGGTGACCCCCGCATGGGAATGCATTGTAACCCCCGCCGGGGTTTGTTTGGATCATCGTTGATGTGGGTATCAAAGGCTGTTCATCGAATGGTTTCTGATGCGTCGTTGGTTTTACTCGCCAACAGACATAATGATGTTGAGGCTGCTTGACCTTCATTGATATGTGTGTCAACGGATGAACACGCATTGTAACCCCCGTCGGGGTGGAGCACTGGGTATCGGAGAGGCAAGTTTTCCGATTTGGGACCCAAGAGTTGACTCCCACTCTGGAGGAGTATACACGATTGACAATGCTGCCACTGGATAGAACATGTGTGCATATGGTTTTGGGGGACATGAGTCGACGGTTCATGACCCTCACTAGATTGAGGCGTAGGGTGGTACAGGATGAGCTTATATCTGGCCATGTCATATCCCAGCATTTTCTGTTTGACAAATTTGGCTTTGAGGATAGTTACAGACGATAATCTGGGCATTTCACCACATCGGAGGATCATTGGCGTCTATCCAGGATGGATGTACTGCTATTGTGCGTGTTGTCATATGTATATATGCCACGGTATATGGATGAGTTGGACATAGGAGTCATAGTGGCAGTGAGAGCTCTCATGGAGGGTCATACCATCCTACTGATGATTATAGCGAGACTACGAGGTCATTTACATCTTCGCACTTATCCGGCGAGGAATATTTGAGGCGGCACTTCGGTCATGATGTACGTGTGGTTTATGTCACACTTGAGATCGATTGGCACTTTCAGGCGGTATGGGTATTGTTTCACCCACGATATAGCCATGCCATACTTGTTTCAGCCATCGGAGTGTACAGATACTATGTCTTGGTATATGTTCTTGGCGGATATCAGTGATCCGTTTAGCATATTGTCGTGTTCGGGGCTCAGCTCACCTTACAACTTTATTATTCATGCTCCGGGCATGGAGTATCTCCCCCTGGATGGCTTGAGGGGCATGACTACCTACCACCCGCTGGCCGTGATGTCGCAGTTTGACCAGTTTTAGGATTTTCATCCTTTCGAGGGGGCGCTAGGTCAGCGTTTAGCTTCTCGCTATCTTTCAACAGAGGACCGATCCCGTGTGTATGCATGTTGGGATTAGCGTGAGATAGCTGCTTTCTCTATGAGCCATCCGGGTTGTTCGTCAGAGTATTCTGCGTGGATGGAGACAGAGATTCTATCGGCTGCGGTAGTATCCACAGTACCGGACAGTTAGATAGATGATGGAGAGCCCATGGAGGACATTGATTCCCACCTCGAGGAGGAGCTAGTTGTGGGTTGACATCTTCTCCTTTAGATTCTCCCAGTACTAGTACTATTGTGATTCAGCATTCAGCACAGTACTTTGAGCAAAGTCTTCATCTGATGACTTTTGAGAGAGACCAGGCGAGAGCCTTGATGTTGAATGTCATTGATGGGAGAGACGCAACTCTATTAGAGAGACGATGCATTAACTCATAGAGATGTCGCTATTGTTGAGAGGGACGAGGCCAGATCAGCCAGAGATGCAGCGATAGTTGAGCGGGATAGTGCCATATCTGCCCAGGATGTAGCCGTCACAGATAGTACTGCAGTGAGGTCCCTTACCACGCAGATGGTCACCATGCAGATGGCTGCAGATCTGTTAGGTCGTGTGGATATTCTTGTATAGGAGACCACAGCTTCGCCTCCTTCTTCTGAGAGGGATCCATGTTGGGCTTGTTAGCTCGCATATACCCTGACATGTAGATGGGCTGATATTTTCCTGTACATACTAACTTGGTCATTTTTTCATGTACAGTTTACACTATGTATATCAAACAACATTATATATAGCAGTGAAATATATTTTTGATCACTTCCCTTTTAGATATGTCTGTTGCTTGCTGGATATTTGCCTGCTTCTTTAGGGTGATCTTGATGTATTTTGAATTCCTCCCGAATGGATGGACATTGAGTTGCCACTGGATAGTTCAGAATGGATCATTGATCTATGTGTGTCCCTACCATCTTTGGTGTCTTGGGACTGGTTTCTACACGGAAATGTGGAGAGGAGTGTGGCTTTCCTCTCTAAGATTGACCGCACCATAGATAGTCGCCAATACTCCTATTTGTGAGAAGCCTAGTTAATTCCATCTCTTATGGATTGGTGTTGCTCTTTAAGGTACAACCGCAGCTTAGATGGTGGCCGAATCTCTTATTTGGGAGGAGTTCAGGTAATTCCATCCCTTTGATCAGAAGCCAATGAATGTGGTGGATTGAAGGATGATCCCAGTACTAGTTGACAAGGGTTTGTGGTTTGGTAGGGAGTGAGACCGAACCATGAATGGCTGCCTACGTACTCCTATTGAAGAGGAGATTAGGTCTACGTAGTTCGAACTTGGTGTAAGAGGTTCAACGATGTATGGTAGAAAGGGTATAGGAATGTTTTTGTTTTTTGTAAGGAAGAGGGGGTAGAAATGTTTTTATTGTTTTTGTTTTTGTAAGGAAAGGGGGTGCAACTGTTTTTGTTGTTTTTGTTTTATTGTGACCGGGCCATATGAAATGGTTGCCTACGTACTCCTATTGAAGAGGAGATCAGGTCGGCTTAGTTCGACCCTCAGGGCGAGGTAAAAAGCGTGATCCCATGTGTAGGCCAGATTGCGGGGAAGAGAAAGTTTGATCTTACGTTGAGGATAAATTGCAAGTGTGAAAAGTTTGATCCCAGGTATGGGTAGCCAAACTGCAAGTGCGAAAGGTTCGATCCTTAGTGGGATGACTGAAGTCGTAGGAACGCAAAGAAGCCAGGCTGCTGGCTTTAAAAGTATGTTTCTCTGAGGGGCAAAGAGTGGAAGAGAGTTGTATGTGGTAAAGGGTTAAAGAACCAGAATGACTGGTGATCTGATGATCCAACACCAGGATGTTTTCTTGATGGTAACCTCAGATATAGTACCGTTTCACGACGTCTGAGTTGATGAGTTGAGGAAATTCATCGTCGTCCATTTCTTGCAATCTGAGAGCGCCTCCTGTTAATACTTCCTTGACAACGAATGGCCCTTCCCAGTTAGGAACGAATTTTCCCTTAGATTGATCTTGGTTGTCAATGATCTTCTTCAAAACCAAGTCATGTTGTTTAAACTGCCGTAGCCAAACTTTTCTGTTGTAGGATCTGGCGATCCTTTGTTGATATAACTGACCATGGAAGATAGTCGCGGGTCGCCTTTCGTCTATTAGAGACAATTGGTGATACTTGTCTTGTACCCATTGGTCTTCATCTAGCTGAGCGTCTATCAACACTCTGAGGGATTTCATTTCAACTTCTATTGGGAGCACTGCTTCCATCCCATAGGTTAATGCGTAGGGGGTTTCCCTAGTGGAAATACGCATTGATGTTCTGTAGGCTAACATAGCAAGAGGCAATAAGTCAGGCCACTCTTTGTGGTTGGCGAACATCTTTTGCATAATTTTCTTGAAGTTTTTGTTAGCCGCTTCAACAACACCATTCATCTTTGGATGGTAGACGATGGAGTTAAGATGTTTGATGTGGAATTTACTGCATAACTCCTCCATCATCTTGTTGTTGAGGTTCTTAGCATTGTCTGATACAATCACCTCTGGTTGTCCATATCGACAAATGACATTGTTTCTGATGAAAGCAATGATGACTTCTTTGGTAACCCTGGGGAAGGAGGCTGCTTCTACCCACTTGGTGAAGTAGTCGATCATGGTGAAGATAAATCGATGTCCATTACTGGCTTTAGGCTCAATGGGCCCAATAACGTCCATTCCCCACATTAAGAAGGGCCAAGGTGAACTCATATTGTGGAGGGGCGTGGATAGCATTCCCATGAATTTGGAACTGATAACATCTCCTGATGTGGTCATTGCAGTCAGCTTTGAGAGAGAGCCAGTATTGTCTTGTCCTGAGGACCTTCTTAATAAGGAGGGGGCCACTCATGTGTGGGCCACAGACTCCGCCATGGATCTCATCCATAAGCCTTTGAGCTTGGTCTTTATCTAAACATCTGAGGAGACCTTGTCCTGCATCTCTCTTATAGAGGGCATCTCCACTCAGGTAGAATTTCATAGCAAGTCGATGGATCCGCCTTTTCTCAGTCGGGCTCACCTCAGCGGGTATAGATCCATCTCGTAGGTATTCCTTGATATGGCGATACCAAGTATATTGGATGGGAGGTAGATCATCTGATACTTCTCCAATATAGTTCCCATAAGCTGGTGCCTTGTGCAGGGCAATTGTGACGCTTGGCAAGTGTCCTTTGTCAAGTATATGAATCAAGGAGGCCAAAGTTGTTAATGCATCTGCAAAGTCATTCCTATTATGAGGAATGTGTAGAAAGGAGATTTCTTCGAACTCCAAAACCATCTGTAAAACTTGACGATGGTAAGGCAGCAAATGTAGCTCTTTGGTTTGATAGATTCCCGTGGATTGTCTGATTACTAACTCTGAATCTCCAAAGATAGTTAACCACATGATACCCATTGAACGAGCAAGTTTTATCCCCATGAGACAGCCTTCATACTTAGCTGTGTTGTTGGTGCTGACAAACTACAATTTGACGGCGACGGGATACTGCTCCCCCATGCCAGATACTAGAGCTGCTCTAGCTCCAGCACCTTCCATATTAACAGCTCCATCGAAATACATCTTCCATGTTTGGCGTGTATCATACTGACGGTGTTGCTGAACTATCATTACCCCCTCATCGGGGAAATATGTTTCCAAGGGTTTGAAGTCCCCTGAAGGTGTGACGGCCAGTTGATTTGCAATTCCTTGACCTCTAATGGACTTTTGAGTCACGTAGACGATGTCAAATTGTTGTAGGATCAACTGCCATCCGGACAACCGACAATTTAACATGGGTTTGTTGAACACGTACTTGAGAGGATCCACGCGGGATATGAGATGGGTTGTGTGACCATGGATGTAATGTTGTAATCTCATGGAAGCTCATGCTAAAGCACAACAAGTCTTCTTATTCAGAGTGTATCCTGAGGTAATAGATAGCTCGTTCTTGGCCTCTATCGTCTTTCTGTCCCAGAATGCATCCCATGGCATTGTCACTTATGGACAAGTACATGAACAAGGGAACATCATCCCTGGGTGGTACCAAAATGGGAGCTTTGACTAGCTTCGTTTTGATTGCAAGGAAGGCCTTCTGGCACTCATCATTCCATTTTATGGAGGAGTTCTTCCTTAACAGCTTGAAGATTGGCTCACAAGTTGCTGTGAGTTGAGAGATGAACCTGCTAAAGAAGATGATTCTTCCCAAAAATCCCCGCATTTCCTTCTCTGTCTGAGGAATGGGAATTTCCGTGATGGCCTGGATTTTGGTAGGATCCAGCTCAATCCCTTTATGGATGACTAGAAATCCTAGCAACTTGCCTGATTTAACGCCAAAGGCGCACTTGGCTGGATTCAACTTCAAGTTATACTTACACAACCTGTTGAATAGCTTCCTGAGATGGTCTAAGTGGTCTTCCTCCTTCGGGGACTTGACAATGATGTTATCCACGTAGATCTCTATCTATTTGTGCATTAAGTCGTGGAAGAGAGCCATTATAGCTCGCTGATAGGTGGCTCTGGCGTTGATGAGGCCGAATGACACCCGTCTATAGCAAAAAGTTCCCCAAGGCGTGATGAAAGTAGTTTTCTCATGATCTTCCTCAGCAACCATGATCTGATGGTACCCACAACGACAATCAACAAAAGGAGTACATGCGGTATTGAAAGCGATGAGTGTCAATGAGAATATGGATAAATGGCACGAGAAAGCTATCTTTAAGGCAAGCTTTCTTCATGTCCCGATAATCTACGCAAACTCGTACCTTTCCTCCAGGTTTAGGCACGGGAACGATGTTGGATATCCACTCAGGATATGTGGACACCATGATGATGCCAGCTTGAAACTGTTTCATAATTTCTTCTTTCACCTTTAAACTCCACTCATGTTTCAGTCGCTTGAGCTTTTGCTTGACTGGCTTGAATCCCTCTTTAATGGGAAGGTGATGAAGGACAATGTCAGTGGACAAACCCACCATGTCTTCATGAGACCATCCAAACACATCCTAGAATTGGGTTAGTAGCGTAACCATGTCATTCCTTTGGTTTGGGGTAAGGTCTGAACCAATCCGGATTAACTTAGGGTTTTCTAAGGTTCCGAGATTGAAGGAAGTGGTTTGATCAAGGTTGGGTTTAGGTTTGTCTTTGACCCATTCTTGAATTTCTGGAGGCACCTCAATGTCCTCATGTATTTCCATCAAGGCTGAATTCATCTCTACATCTAAGGTACAATCCTTGTGGAGAAGAGGCACCGTATCAATAAGAATAGGCACATCTAAATTTAGGGCCCTGAAACAAAATATGCTTTCACTTAGTATATATGAAAGAGTTTGATCATACACAGTGTTAGCATATACTGACAAAATAAACTGGTGGTACTATACAGAAAAGTAAGAAGTTATGATATCTACAAGGCAAAAAGATTTCCTGCCCGTTTTACCCTTATCGACCAATGCAAGGAGTGCCGCTCCAATTGGCAAGGGCAAAGTCCAGGTGGACTGCAGTGATGGAGGGGTTGTCATCATCCTCCTTATCCCGAATGATGGCCATTATGTCTGGGCAATCATCGTCTGGGGTGTATCTGTTTGTATGTTCATCATGGACGATGATGCGTATGCCTGACATCATACGGATGACATCTTGTTTGATTATTCGTTCCTCCTTTTCCACTGCAGGAGCTGGTACAAATACTTCTTTCACCTTCACTGGTACCAGCTTGGGAAATAACATAGCCATTACGTTGGCTGGCACCTTTATAGGAGGTTGTGCGGACTCAGCAGTTGTAAGTGTAGACAAACGTCATGTAACTGAAGCTAGAGGAATCTGAGGATGTTTGTGTGGATTCCTGTTACTAGAACTGGCAGAATAGCCTAGCCCAGTTGTCCCAGTTTGACTGATAACTTGGATGGGGTACCTAATACCCTGATGATCTTTACCCAGCCCTCGTCCCGGCTGATGACCCAATGACATCATTTCTTGAGTAGCCGACATTACTTCGACAAAAATCTTGGGCACGGGAAATGGCGTTCCAATAGCATGGTATTGTGTATTGCTTACTTCCAAGGCATGAAAACTGACTGCTTCAACATCTGTATTAGCATTGATGAATGGCATGTCCCCATATTGAGGACACTCTGGTTCAACCTTGACCGTGAATAGGCTATTGTTGATAATGTATTTTAGTTGTTGATGAAGGGTGGAGGGGACTGCCCCTGCCATTTGAATCCATGGTCGTCCCAAGAGAAGGTTGTATCCTGAATCTATCTTGAGCACGTGGAAGGATACGCAGAATGTATGGGGACCAGTCTCGATTGGCAACTCAATTACTCCGACCGAATTCCGGCGGGCTCCATCAAAAGCTTTGATAACCGTATGACTGCTCCGGATTCGGTTGAGATTGACTTTCATCTTCAACAATGTAGCGTAATGACAGATATTTAGAGATGAGCCTCCATCTATCAAGACTCCAGCTAGCATGTATCCGGAGCAAAAAATCACAATGTGTAACGGCTTGCAATGACCGGTCCCTTCGGGCGGTATGTCGTCATCAGTGAAGGATATCACTTTGTTATTAAAAATGTGATCAACCAAATGTTGAAATTTTTCCACATCCACTGATGTTGGCAAGTAGGCTTCTTCTAAAACCTTTATAAAGACTTTCCTGTGATCCTCGGAAGCTAAAATCAAGTCCAGGATTGAAATTTAGTGTGGAGCTTCCCTTAAGCTTAAAACCACCTTGGCCTCGTTATGACCCATAGTGCGGATGAATTTTTCAATCTTCTCCATGGGTATTTTCCCCTTTGATTTGATGGTAGACTTCATTTCCCGTTGGGGAAGATACAATGGATTTTCCTTTGACACTGTAGCAGTTGTATGCGAGGTGAATCCTTCAGCTTCTCCATAATTCCATGGAACTTTGTGCAAGCTGACAATAGGATATTGTGCTCTGCAAGGTAAATTGATTGACTCTGGAGCGGCCACTTTCAAAGGATTGTTGCTTCCTCTGAGTTAAATTGCTGGTATAGTGAGCGGTTTACCAGTGTCATCGGCCTCAGCGGATATAACTGCTACCAATCCCTTCCACTTAGTGGGACAAATATTCTCACTATCACGTAGGAAAATATCATCGTCTGCTAGTTGCAGGACACCACTATCAATTAGATTATGGATAAGGTGGCGGAGTGCCCAACATCCTTATGTGTTGTGACCGAGAGAATGGGAGTGATATTTGTGATGAACGAGAATTTTGTAATTAATTTTAATATTTATTGAATTAAATAAATATTTTTCGATGATTTAATTATTAGATTAAATAATTAATTGACGCAATTGTGGTATATTAATTTAATTATATGTGTTACATTTATTAAATTAATGTAGAGAGTTTTTATTATCAAAGTATGTGATTATGTGAGCGTATTGTATTAAAAAGAAATATTTAATAAGCATATTGGTATTTTAATTAATTTAATTATTAATTAGAGAATTAATAATTTGACATTATTTATTAATGAAAAAATTATTTATGTGACTATGTGAATTTATGAGAAATTATTATATTTTATTTAAAATATATTAAATAAAATATTGGATTATTTTATAAGGAGCGTGACATTTTCAAACTATATGATAAAGCTTTATTAAATTAAATGACTTTGAATCAATTAAGGGTTACCAAACAAGGCCCTAGTAGTGGTTGGATGCAGTTACCCATGTTTGGGTTAACTGACCATTACGCTATGTCGATTCTTTTCTCCCTTTGTTATATTACGTCTTCTTTTATTATTATTATTCTAAGTCTGGAAAAGCAGAGAGGTAGAGAGAGTTTGAGAACTTTGAGAGAGATTGTGAATACTGTGATTAAAGGTGAAGAAGTGTGAGAAATTGGGAATTGTTGTCACCCTGTGTAATCTAAGCAGAGTATTCAAGGGTAATCCCTTCTTCCCAAATTTTAAAGTTACGTCATTTAGTTTTTATAAAATGGCTTTCATATATTTTGTAAAATCTACGTAATTGAAAAAGGGTTTGATTATGAGTTTATATATGGGTTAAGATATATCAAATCGTATTTGATTATATATATATTATGTGAATTATCATGTCATCAGTTTCATAATACTATGAATTGCTATTTCAAAATTTACGAGTTTGGGTTTTAGCCATATGGCCTTATCGTGATATTTCATGTATTGAACGTATATTATCCTAAATTTTATATTAGTATGTTGTTATGCATGTTGATACTGAGAGACCAAAGTTTAAATAAATTCTGATTCGATTGTTATAATCTTAATCCGTAGTGACAATTTTCATTTTTTTTTTATTTTCAAAACCTTCAAGAACATCAAGAACAGTGGAAGTAAATGTGTTGATTTTGCAAATTATGTGTTATAACTTGTTAAAAATCATGCTAGATGGGTTAAGTAATGATTATATATGTATTACAATGATTGGAAGTTATGGTCATATTCATGTATAATTTTACATGTGATTGATTTTTGGCCTAATTTAGCCTTGTTATGTTCGCTAATCCTATGCTACCGAGAAAAGAGCTGGTAACCTCGCTTTCCCATGTGACATTACCAAACTACATTATCATACGCCGATCAAAAACAAATAAATAATAATAAAAAAATTAAATAAAAATTAATAAATATTCGATAAAAATTATTATTAAAATATTTATAAAATAAATTAAATATTTTAATTGAGATATTTATGGAATAAAATAAATATTCGATGAAAATTATTATTAAAATATTTATAAAATAAAGTAAATATTTTAATTGAGATGTTTATGGGATAAACTAAATATTCGATGGAAATTATTATGAAATAATTTATTCAAGTGTAATAATAGTAAGAGAATGAAAATATTCTAATTTAATTAAGTAATTAAATTAGAAGGATAATGATTTGTTAAATAAAGTAGAGTTTATATTAAATAATTAAGTGAAAATGTAACTAATGAATGTCGTGAATACATATGGTATGTGTGTAGGATTTGTGGTGAACGGAAGTAGTAATCGTTTAGCCTACGCACGAGACAAGTTTCCTAACCCTACTTGTCATTATTGTTCAAGTTTATTATTTACATCGAGTAAATTATCATTACTATTATTCAAGTTCAAATGTTATATTAAAGATTGATTATCTTTTCAAAGCATGATTCAGCTTATACAATAATTGTTCTATTGTATACTTCACGAGATTATTATTCAATTTGAATATCATTATTATTGAACCTTATTAGACTAAGCGAACCCTTATTGATTCGACTAGTCCATAGTTGATAAGCGTTCTAAATTTCGTAACCCTTGATGAATTATCCAAACCAAACTTCCTTTGGTGCGGACTCGAATGTCAAATTGAGATGAACAACCTGCAAAGGGGATTTACTTATCGCTAGCATTAAGATATTAATGCGCGATGATGGTACTAAGTAGTGATCCCCTAAATGCGAAGTAGAAGGTCCATAGTCTTATGATATTAAAGGTTTCAAGTATAACCCTTGATAACCTAGGGGCATAGTTCAAGGTCTTATGACCCTCGTAAATCTTTTGATTCTTGTTATTCATTCTTGATTCAAAAGTTGAGCTTTTATTCAGATGTCTTTGATTCACTCGCATGTTATTATACTGTTATTTCATTATTATACTTGTGGGCATTTGTGCTCACTCTTGCGTAATAATAACATTGCAGTTAAGAACGAAAGAACCGACAAACCTTCTACTAGTAAAGGCAAAGGCAAGGTTAGCAAGTGATGAAGACTTGTTGTTTTATATGATGATGTATTTTTTTAAGACTTAAGTTAATGATGTTGTTTAAGACTTAATTGTTTATGATTCTGCACAGATGTTTAAGGTTAGAGCAACCTGGGATTGTATTTATTATGTAGTTGATGTAACCCCATAAGGGGAGATTTATTATTATTTCTATCTATTGCATGGTTTGCATTTATTATGGTTAGATATATAGATGATATTTGTACAGTGAACACTAAATCCCGTGGAATTGATGCACCCGAATTTGGGGGTGTCACAAGTTGGTATCAAGTTGTAGGTTATGAACCTTAGGTGGGGGAACAACCTTAGGTAGTAGCCTTATAGAAAGAAGATAGTGATGGAAAACTCTTATCGAGTTATATGAAATGAATTTATGTAATTCATTGAAGATAATAAAAGACCTTATGTGTTTATGTGTTAAAGTATGCGTTAGATGATACGACTTAGTAACTAAAACTTAAAATTTTGTTGTCGTGATGTCGAATGTTGGAGAAGCTAGTCAAGCTGGGGAGGAAGAACCCCGTGTACCTATAGTACCGACAGAGGAGGAGCCCAGAGACATACATGTCGTTAGGGAACAAATGGTACAGAGGAGTCATCTCCATTGATCACCGTTGTTGGTCGAGCATGAGCAAGGACCTGATCCCGAGGAGGATCCTTAGGAGGAATTTGTTGAGGAAGAGGAAGAGGAAGAAGAGGAGTTACCACGGTACACCGTTGATCTTTGAGATGTATGACATCGTTATACGATCGTAACGTGGAGTTACGAGGACGAGGTCGAGGATTTGATGAAGCGAGCGCTTATTCAAAGATATTACTCTAGAAGCGTATGGAGAGGAGATTTCGACTCTTCACTCTCAACTGGCAAATGTAGAATGGGATTTGGTCCATGAGAAGGGTCAAACTGAAGATAAGACTGAAGAGATAGAGAAACTGAAGAAGGAACTGAAGGAATCATCCGAAAGGCTGAACATAGCAGAGGAAGGCTGGGTAAGAGGATCGCATCGAGCTGATCGTGCAGAGGATTATAGTCGTGCAAAGAAAACGAAGATTGGGGAAACATACTCTACACTTAATCATGCAATGGATGAGGCCCAAGATCGAGTTTTGAGATACCCCATCCAGTTTGATGGACTTCCATCGTATATGTTGGATCGCAGGACGATGTCTCGTATCATGGATGAGGAGCGTGGCAAGGCTATTCAGTACCTTGACAAACAGTGATAGAATTTTTTTAATTATGTGAAAGACTTAATTAGTTTTTATATGTAAATTCTGACGTGTTTATGAACGAAAGAATATTTGAATGTTTTAAATCCTGTAGATTCTTTATTCTAGGATAGTTGATGTAAATAGCAGTTATGTTATCGTTTAATGTTAAAACTTTGATTTGAATGAAAATATATCAAGTTGTTTGAGATGATGTGTTAAGTGATATGTTAAATTGTTGAGTAATGCCTTAACTATTTAGAGAAATAAATAAAGTTCTAATAAAGCATTTATTTAACAGAAAAATGCCGCCAAGAAGAAGACAACAACGTCAACCGGCTCAGGAAGAGTCAACCAATAATAACAATTATGCTAACAATAATCCCGTGCAGCAGTTGGTGAACTTACTGACTGGAGCCATGAATAACCAACCTCAAGCTCCACCAAACACAACGTTTAAGGACTTCAAGGCGGTGGGACCGCCAGAGTTCAAAGGTTCCATGAACCCAATCGAGGCTCAAACATGGGTTATGGAAATGGAGAAGGTTTTCGACGTTGCTAGTGTTAGAGAAGACCAGAAGACCGCTTTTGTAACGTTTATGCTGAAGTCTGAGGCTAGCTACTGGTGGAAAGCAAACAAAGTGCGAGGAGGTGAAGGTGTAATTACGTGGGAGAGATTTAAAGAGATGTTTTTCGAAATGTATTTCCCAACTAGTTCACAGAACCAGATGGAGGTTCAATTTCTAGAGTTGAAGCAGAGAAATATGAGCATGCCTGACTATGCGGCTAAATTCAACGAGTTGGCAAGGTTCGCCCCGTATCAAGTTCACACGGATGAGAGGAAGGCGAGACGGTTTGAGTAAGGACCAAAGCCTTGGGTGTACAACCGAAAGGTATCAATGTTTCAAATTAAACACGTTTGGCTTGGAGTCTTCGAAAAGGCCATCCTCATTTGAAGGAGGAAGCGATCACGATGACCAAGTACAATCAAGATCAAAAGAAGAAGAAGAGTGAAGGTGAAGGAAATAACAAGGTCGATTAGGAAGTGGCACGAGGTGGAAATTTCAATCGGAAGAAAAGTTGGAACAACGACTCATCATCGGGGAATCAGCAAGGTAGTCAGAAGAAAAGAATCGAAGCATGCCCGACTTGCGGGAAAGCCAATCTAGGAGTTTGTATGAAAGGAAAAGAGTGTGCTACTACAATTGTGGACATGAAGGCCACATAGCACCAAACCCATATCCAAACCCAAAGAAGGGTGCTTGTTTTACTTGTGGTTGAAGGACCATCCGGCAAGAGATTGTCCCAAGAAGGGATCGGGAGGTCGGGGAGGAAACCGTGGAAATAACGGTGGAAATGCCTTAACCATCACCCCACCAACCATGAACAAACCGAATCGCCGCCCGGGACTTTCAATATGATGGTGCGGGATGCAATCCATTCTCGTGATGTGGTGTCGGTATCATTCCAATCAATGAAATTAATGTTTATGTTTTATTTGATTCGGGTGCTACTTGTTCCTTTATATCCAAAGACTTTTCTAATAATTTAGATTTGCTTATGGATAAGTTGGAATATCCCATGAATATAGAAATTGCGAATAGGGAGATAATTCTGTAAATGCGTGTTTAAGAAGCGTAGAGTGGATATTAAGGGTAATATCATGAGCGTAGATCTTATCCCTATTCGACTTGGAGAATTTGGCGTTATTTTGGGAATGGATTGGTTATTCAATTATGGGGTCATGTAATTGATTTCCAAAGAAGTATTAACCTTATGACTCCATCAAAGGTTGTGTTTTATGGTAGCAAATCGCCTGAGACAAGCGAGTTGTCGGCGATGATCTGAGCCGTGAAGTTGTTAAGACAAGGTCATGCGAAATACTTAGCTTACATAGTCGACGGTCGAAAAGAGAATCAGAAGGTAGAAGAAATACCGATTGTGAGGGACTTCTTCGACGTATTTCGAACGATTTACCGGGACTTCCACCGGATAGAGAGGTAGATTTTGTAATCGATTTGGTGCCGAATCGCTCAAATATCGAAGGCACCATCTGAAATGGCACCAGGTAGAGATGAAGGAATTAATGGTACAACTACAAGAATTGTTGGACAAAAGTACATTCAACCGAAGCGTATCGCCGTGGGGCGCCTTGGGGTGTTGTTTGTGAAAAGAAGGATGGATCGATGCGACTGCATTGACTACGAGAACCTGAATAAGGTCACGATTAAAACAGATATCCATTACCGAGGATCGACGACTGTTTGATCAATTGAAGGGAGCGAGATACTTTTCCAAGATAGACTTGAGAAGCGGTTATCATCAATTGAAGGTGAGGCCGGAGGATGTACCAAAGACTACATTCAGAACACGATACGGTCACTATGAATTTTTAGTAATGTCGTTTGGTCTTACGAATGCTCCTGCAGCATTTATGGGACTAATGAATGGTGTGTTCAAGCCGTTTTTGGACAAGTTCGTAGTGGTATTTATAAATGACATTTTGGTCTATTCGAAAACCAAAGAAGAACACGAAGAGCATTTAAGATTAACGTTGGAAGTATTGAGAAGGGAAAAGTTGTATGCCAAGTTTTTGAAATGCGAATTTTGGATTGAGCGAGTGCAATTTCTTGGGCACGTGATCCATAAAAAGCGGAATTCGGTAGATCCATCCAAAGTCGGCCGTGATTAACTTGGATCAATGAGGGGCGCCATCGAAGTCTGAAGTTTTCTTGGATTGGCAGGATATTATAGAAGGTTCATACAAGACTTTTCCATGATCGCAACTCCGTTAACGAATTTAACTCGAAAAACTGTGAAATTTGTTTAGACGGATAAGTGTGAGGAAAGTTTTCAAGAATTGAAGAAGAGGTTGAGTACGGCCCCTGTGTTATCACTTCCGGATGATACAGGAAATTTTGTTGTTTATAGTGATGCATCACATAAAGGACCTTGCTATGTGCTGATGCAAAACGGCAAAGTCATTGCGTATGCATCACGACAATTGAAGGATTACGAGAAGGGATATCCGACCCATGACTTGGAGTTAGCTGCAGTTGTTTTTGCTTTAAGAATTTGGAGGCACTATCTCTACGGGGAGAAGTGTGAAATATATACGGACCATAAGAGTCTGAAATATATTTTCACGCAGAAGGACTTGAATATGTGTCAAAGAAGGTGGTTGGAGTTAATTAAGGACTACGACTATGAGATTTTATACCATCCTGGTAAAAGCGAATGTAGATTCTTGGATGCCTTAAGTAGAAAGGGTCGGGAGAAGTTGATGATGTTAATCGCTTGCTGAGGCGAGCTAATTGCGTGAAATAGAGAAACTGGAATTGGAAGTGAAGTATCCTATGGAGATTGATGAGAAAATATTTCAGATGCAATCTGGTATAACCCTACTGGATAAAGTTAAGGAGGCTCGACTTGGAGACGAAGAATGTAAAAATGTGACAAAGAAGATATCTGAAGGAACCGAACCAAGATTTAAGATGGATAAGGAAGGAATACTGAGATTTGATAATAGAATTTGGGTACCGCCAGTTCAAGAGATTAAGGAAGATATTTTAAGCGAGGCTCATAGTTCACGATATTCAATTCACCCTGGTAGTACCAAGATGTACCAAGAAATTAGACAACATTTTTGGTGGCTAAATTTGAAGCGTGATGTTGCAGAATGTGTTGCCAAGTGTCTGACCTGTCAGAAAGTGAAAGCGGAACATCAGAGACCGAGTGGATTGCTACAACAGTTAGAGATCCCAGAGTGGAAATGGGAACATATTACAATGGACTTCTTGGTTGGCCTTGAAGCGACTCGTAAAGGCTACTGACGCAGATATGGGTTATCGTTAATGGCCGACAAAATCTGCACACTTCCTTCCGATCAAAATAAGATTCAACTTAGATCGGTTAAGCGAGGTTATACGTAAAAGTGATTGTTTCGAGGCACGGAGTTTGGTATCAATTGTTTCAGATAGGGATCCGCGCTTCACATCAAATTTACGGAAGCGTCTTGAGAATGCATGGGTACGCAATTGTGAATGAGTCTGACTTACCACCCTCAAACAGACGAGCACAGAGTGAGAGAACGATTCAGACATTAGAAGATATGCTAAGAGCCTGTGTGATGGACTTTAAAGGAAATTGGGATGATCACCTACCATTAGTAGAGTTCAATTACAACAACAGCTACCACGCTAGTATAGGCATGCCGCCTTATGAAGCGTTATCTGACGAAAAGTCACGAAACTCGCTTTCTTTGGGATGAAGTTTGTGAAAGACAATTGCTAGGGCGCGAATTGGTGCAATGAGATGGCGAAATAGTCAAAGTGATCCGAGAACACGATTGCGCTGCGACTCAAGATCGACAGAAGAAATCTGCCGATCCACATCGTAAAAATTTCGAGTTTGAATCGGTAGTTATGTTTTCTTTAAGGTCTCTCCTGGAAGGGAAAGATCGGAGTTCAAAAGAAAGGAAAATTGAGCCCAAGATTCATTGGACCCTTTGAAGTCTCGAGAAGAATCGGAGAAGTCATATGAGGTAGCCTTACCTCCGATTACTCGAGAATGTCCACAACGTCTTCCATGTTTACGTATTACGACCCTACAAGGCCGATTACAAGCATGCGATTGAATATGAACCCTACATTTTTTGAGAAAGACTTATCTTACGAAGAAATTCTGTCCAAATTGTCGGCCATCAAAAAGAACAAGTTCTCGAAATAAAGTTATACCTTACATTAAGGTAATTTGGAGGAACCACAACGCCGACTGCTACGTGGGAACTCAAGAGAATATGATGAAGAATTACCCTCATTTATTTACTTAATTATATGTAACCGATTCTGGGGATGAATCTTTGTAAGGGGAGAATGTAACGGTTGAATTTATTGAGTCGTGATTAAGGGATGAGAATCCTTTTAAGGGGAAAAGATGTGATGAACGAGAATTTTGAAATTAATTTTAATATTTATTGAATTAAATAAATATTTTTTGATGATTTAAATATTAGATTAAATAATTAATTGACGCAATTGTGGTAGATTAATTTAATTATATGTGTTACATTTATTAAATTAATGTAGAGAGTTTTTATTATCAAAGTATGTGATTATGTGAGCTTATTGTATTAAAAGAAATATTTAATAAGAATATTGGTATTTTAATTAATTTAATTATTAATTAGAGAATTAATAATTTGACATTATTTATTAATGAGAAAATTATTTATGTGACTATGTGAATTTATGAGAAATTATTATATTTTATTTAAAATATATTAAATAAAATATTGGATTATTTTATAAGGAGCGTGACATTTTCAAACTATATGATAAAGCTTTATTAAATTAAATGACTTTGAATCAATTAAGGGTTACCAAACAAGGCCCTAGTAGTGGTTGGATGCAGTTACCCATGTTTGGGTTAACTGACCATTACGCGCATCAGTTCTTTTCTCCCTTTGTTATATTACGTCTTCTTTTATTATTATTATTCTAAGTCCGAAGCGAGAGGTAGAGAGTTTGAGAACTTTGAGAGAGATTGTGAATCTGTGATTAAAGGTGAAGAAGTGTGAGAAATTGGGAATTGTTGTCACCTTGTGTAATCTAAGCAGAGTATTCAAGGGTAATCCTTTCTTCCCAAATTTTAAAGTTACGTCATTTAGTTTTTATAAAAATGGCTTTCATATATTTTGTAAAATCTCTGTAATTGAAAAAGGGTTTGATTATATGTTTATATATGGGTTAAGATATATCAAATCGTATTTGATTATATATATATTATGTGAATTATCATGTCATCAGTTTCATAATACTATGAATTGCTATTTCAAAATTTACAGAGTTTGGGTTTTAGCCATATGGCCTTATACGTGACATTTCATGTATTGAACGTATATTATCCCTAAATTTTATATTCGTATGTTGTTATGCATGTTGATACGAAGAGACCAAAGTTTAAATAAACGGATTCGGTGTTATAACGAATCCGTAGTGACAATTTTCATTTTTTTATTTTCAAAACCTTCAAGAACATCAAGAACAGTGGAAGTAAATGTGTTGATTTTGCAAATTATGTGTTATAACTTGTTAAAAATCATGCTAGATGGGTTAAGTAATGATTATATATGTATTACAATGATTGGAAGTTATGGCCATATTCATGTATAATTTTACATGTGATTGATTTTTGGCCTAATTTAGCCTTGTTATGTTCATGACTATCAAAGCTATCCAGAAAATGAGCACAGGTAACCACTTCTGTTAGCATTACCAAACTACATTATCCATTCGTGCCATCAAAAACAAATAAATAATAAAAAAAATTAAATAAAAATTAATAAATATTCGATAAAATTATTATTAAAATATTTATAAAATAAATTAAATATTTTAATTGAGATATTTATGGAATAAAATAAATATTCGATGAAAATTATTATTAAAATATTTATAAAATAAAGTAAATATTTTAATTGAGATGTTTATGGGATAAAATAAATATTCGATGGAAATTATTATGAAATAATTTATTAAAGTGTAATAATAGTAAGAGAATGAAAATATTCTAATTTAATTAAGTAATTAAATTAGAAGGGTAATGATTTGTTAAATAAAGTAGAGTTTATATTAAATAATTAAGTGAAAATGTAACTAATGAATGTCGTGAATACATATGGTATGTGTGTAGGATTTGTGGTGAACGGAAGTAGTAATCGTTTAGCCTACTGCATTGCGAAGCAAGTTTCCTAACCCTACTTGTCATTTTTTGTTCAAGTTTATTATTTACCTCGAGTAAATTATCATTACTATTATTCAAGTTCAAATGTTATATTAAAGATTGATTATCTTTTCAAAGCATGATTCATTATACAATAATTGTTCTATTGTATACTTCTTGAGATTATTATTCAATTTGAATATCATTATTATTGAACCTTATTAGACTAGCGAACCCTTATTGATTCGACTAGTCAATAGTTGATAAGCGCTCTAAATTTGAGAACCCTTGATGAATTATCCAAACCAAACTTCCTTTAGTGCGGACTCGAATGTCAAATTGAGATGAACAACCTCGCAAAGGGATTAATTATCGTTAGCGTTAAGATATTATGCGCGATGTAGTGGTACTAAGGGTCGATCCCCTAAGTCACGAGTAGAAAGGTCCATAGTCTTATGATCATTAAAGGTTTCAAGTATAACCCTTGATAACCTAGGACATAGTTCAAGGTCTTATGACCCTCAAAAATCTTTTGATTCTTGTTATTCATTCTTGATTCAAAATTTGAGCTTTTATTCAGATGTCTTGGATTCACTCGCATGTTATTATACTGTTATTTCATTGTTATACTTGTAGGAATTTGTGCTCACTCTTGCTTAATAATAACATTGCAGTTAAGAACGAAAGAACCGACGAACCTTCTACTAGTAAAGGCAAGGGCAAGGTTAACAAGTGATGAAGACTTGTTATTTTTTATGATGATGCATTTGTTTAAAACTTAAGTTAATGATGTTGTTTAAGACTTAATTGTTTATGATTCTGCACATATGTTTAAGGTTAGAGTAACCTGGGATTGTATTTATTATGTAGTTGATGTAACCCCATAAGGGGAGATTTATTATTATTTCTATCTATTGCATGGTTTGCATTTATTATGGGTAGATAGATAGATGATATTTTTACAGTGAACACCAAATCCCGTGGAATTGAAGTACACGGATTTGGGGGTGTCACAATATTGACATACTCCATCAGAATTGTACCGTCCTGAACGGGGATTGATTGGAGGTAGAAGGGAAGTGATTGTACCAGTTCTGCCAATTGATTGTACCAGTTCTGCCAATTGCTCGATCTACTTGCATAGAGCTTTCTTCTTACGTTCCATTGTGAACTGGAACTTGGCATAATCCCACTTGTCAACACCGTCTTTGGGGGTCTGGGAGGACTCGCAGTTGAAATTGGAACTCCGTCCTTTGCTCCAATTAATCATGTTGACTTCTTCATCTTTGTGTTGAGGAAGGGGGTTGTCTTAAACGTGAGGTTGATCTAGTTTGGTGACCATGATTTCCCCCGTTGTCTATAAGGTCTTGGATTTTGTGTTTCAAGGCCCAACAATTTTGAGTATCATGTCCAGGTGCCCCAGCATGATAAGCACATTTCCGAGCATCATTGAAACTCCTTCCATTAGGGCTGGCTGGCGGAAGAAGATGCGTGATTTTCTTCTGCGTTGTCAGAAGAGTAAGAATATTCTCGAGTGAGTCCCCTAAGGGTGTGATCACTCGAGGGCATTTAACTTCTCCACCTTTTGGTATTGGAGGGTTTGAAGACTGTGCTTCAAAGGGAGTGTAGTTTCTCCTCTGGATATGCATGTCCTGATTGCCTTTTTGACCCTGTAGTATCAGGGAAACATCCTCCTCTTTCTTTTTATGGACCCTCCGGTGGTTGTTTCCATAATTTCCAGATTGGATGTGCTCAGCGACAGCCTTAAGGGCAACTAGGTCTTGAATCTTTCCTGACTTCAATCCCATCTCAACCATCTCCCTGTGTTTGATCATTTCAGAAAATGGTTTACCGATGATGGCTAATACTCTTTCATAGAAAGGAGCTTCTTGTATGTCTATGAAGGTCATGACCATTTTTGATTCTGCCATGGAAGGAAATACTTGAGCAGCAAGGCGCCTCCACCTCTGGGCATACTCTCTAAAAGACTCATTAGACTGTTTCATGACCTTGGTAATCTAATACCGGTCAGGAGCCATTTGAGACTGGAAGTTGTATTGGGTGAGGAAGGCGTGTGCTAGCTCTTCCCAGCTATGGATTTTTGAATTATCTAATCTGGTATACCATGAACGGGCTTCTCCAGTCAGACTTTTCTGGAACAGCTGCATTCTGAGCTTCTCGTCCTCTGCATAAGATCCAAGTTCTCCAATAAATACCTTCAAATGTGTGTAAGGATCTCCTAACCCATCATATTTTTCGAAGTCAGGAGTTTTAAATTTTTCTGGATAATGAACACCAGGGAATACACATAAGTCAGTATATGAAACACTCCCGTGAGTTCTAATTCCTTTGATAGCACGAATGGTCTCTTCCATTTGAAGGACTTTCTTTCTGATGTCAATGGTGTCTGGATCTCCTGTGAGATGGGTGGCATTATGAATTTTGTTGGCCGTATCCAATCGAGCCGAGTATTGTAATGACCTAGGTTCCCCCCTTGTGTAGAGGATTCGAGATGTATCGGGTATCTTTGGACCTGAGTAGATAGTATAGTTCTTTAAGCGAACAACCAAATCAGAATTCGTTTGCTTAATCCATCGAATTCTTTAAGCAGAAATCGGATTAAGGTCGATCTGGTCGGATGATGACATGATTATTTGTAGGCTCATGACCTTTTTGGATTTTAATGGGGTAGTAGTAGTCCGATTGGTTCCCTACGAAAGACTTGCATAGTTTAGTCTTTAGGGAATATGTGTATAATAACATGCTATGTGATGTATCCGTTTTAGGAATTTTATCCTGCAAAATGGATGTCAGCTATTTGTGATACAGGATATCATGTTAAATATGTATATGTACACATTTCTTCATATTTCTCATTACATGGAGATGAATATGTAATGAAATTACAAGTAATTGTCTTTACAAGTAATTTAAAATGAGAAAGCATGAAGAGACTTTCCTCCGTATTGGGTTTATCAAAGGCTGACCTATCTTAGGTTACTCTCGCGGCTTTTTGGCATGAAGGTTCCCAAATCATCGCAATTTACTCAACGGGAAATTAATCCGGTCTTTCAACTGGAGCGAATTTGGGTGGTGCCTTTCCTGAGCCTCGCGAGAATTAGTCTTCCTACGAGTCCAGTAATCAAACACCGACAGGATAGCCTCCTGGTGGAGGGACCACACAATATACATTCACATACATCGCGTCTCACAGTATGGAAATGATGACATGTGTGAAGCACTAATATCACAAGCAGATATGGTGCGAAGCACTAAGTGAAATAAGTATATGCATTCGTACACATTCATCATAAATGTAAATGTAACATCCACACACAAGCAGATAATAGTTTTGAAAAAGATTGTAATAGCGGCTTAAGTCCTCTTACTGATACTCCCCAGCAAAGTCGCCACCTGTCGACGTCGGGATTTTTAGTTGTCCCTTTTCGTTACTTATTCTTTGGTATTCTCATTTTAGGTGAGATTTGTTTGAAAAACAAGTGAAAAAGGTCCGACATGTATAATGTCAATGATGGACTGTTAAGAGACGCCAATTGGTTTTTTAAATGGTTGTACCAACACAACCAAGAAAAGGTTTGCACATTGACCCAAAGAATGTGACATTAAGCGAATTCGTTGAAGGAAACCGAGATTCATTAGGGTCCGGTGACTTGATTATGCGGAGGGAAGGTGTTAGGCACCCTCCGACATCCGTGTTACCACGGTGACCGCCACTTTTCAAGAAAATGTTATCTAAATGTGTGTGTGTGGGGGGGGGGGGTCAATGTGTTGTTTATTTGGAAGTAATGCGAGACCTCGTTCGCACCTATATAGACAGGGTTTGAATTTATTTAAAAATTCAATTTTAAGAGGATATGGCAGTGATGTTTTATAAAAGAGGTTTTTCAAACCTTTATGCTCAATAGTAATTGAGACCTTTTACACTCCCATTTTTATTAAATACTCGTCTTGATTGTTTTTATTTTTGAGATGCGAAGCATCTATAAGAAAAATAATGTACAAAATAATGTCGATTCCCTCGTGGGTATGAAAACCATCTGAGGAAATTCAGACATCGCAGATAAATTTACAAGCTGCTTACAGCTGAAAAAGGTCCATCACGGGAACCAAATCTAGATCCAATAGAATGAATCTTTGATCACATGATTCCTAGGCTCAAATGATGCTGCAATTTGTATAAAAGCAGTAAACAGGTATATATATATATATATAAAAGCTGTAAATATATATATATAGACAGGATCACCAACCATGAAGCACCTCCATGGGGGATCAGAAATATAAATAAAGCTGTAAAAGCTATCAACCACCACGAAGGAAACTCCAGGCGGGAGAAAACGTAAATAAAGCTGTAAAAGCTATCAACCACCATGGAGGAAACTCCAGGCGGGACAAAACGTAAAGAAAGTTGTAAAAGCGATCAACCGCCACGAAATAAACTCCAGGCGGGATGAAATATATATATATATATAAAAGCAATAAATGCACCGGATATAAAATCCAGGCTCATCGAACAGAGTTCGACACACAGTTCATATATATTATAAATATATATATATATTAAAGTAGTAAATGCTCAGGATGTAAAAATCTGTGCTCATCGAACAAAAGTCCGAACAACAATTGATATATATAAGTATATATATATATATATATATATATATATATATATATATATTAAAGCGATAAACGCTCGCATCAAGTCTAGGCTCATCGAACAAAGTTCTACACACAGTTTATATATATATATATAAGTATATATATAAATATATATATATATATAAGCAAATAAACGCTCCAGACTGAAGTCTAGGCTCAATCGAGGCATAACTCAATAATGTTACTCCATATATATATATATGTCTATATAGATATATATATATATATATATATATATATATGTATATATAAACTAAAATAAAACCACGGACCGAAGTTCAGACAAATAGACGCAACACGACTCTCAATGTGAAGAAGCGTGTGTGCAAAGATGAGGAGAAAGGCTTTAAAATGTGTGAGAAGGCTTACAGTGGGCTGCCAAAGAAGACTTATATATCTTTAAAGTGGATGAAACTCGGCTCCCGTCGGTGCAAGACTAGCTATATGTGAGCTCACAAGTGTTTAAAATGAGAAAGCACTCAGTATATTGCAAGTACGGAGCAAATTTGACAGGGCTTCCTCGCCTTTTCTCTTCTTAAAATGGCCACCCCAAGCCCTCTATTTATAGAGGGGGAGCCATGAGTGTACCAAATGACTAGCATGAGTCATGTAATGAAGGCGCCCAAAGTTACTCAGGTTTCATGGTCGCGTCGTCTCGCAATACATGCATGTAGGCACTGCAATGTCCGCTCGAACATTAAGAATTGCAATCCGGGCATCCGACTGAGGTACGTAGGACCTATTTCGGACCTCCTTTGTCAAGAGTTGTACAATGGCATGGGATTAGAGGTTGTACGAAGTAATGAAGATGGGACGGTGCCCTCTGGTCTTCAAGCATCAAATTCTATCTGTTACCCTGCACAATAGTCACTCGGGATTGGTTTTCCTTGATTCTTGTGGGACATTGTTGTGTAGAAATGTATGTATGAGATGTTGAGACGACGTGATATGGCTTCAAAGTGGCAAGATGATTACTTTGCCCCTTACCGGAGTTATCGCCGATTTGGGCTGATAAAGCAGACGTTGTTCAGGGTTATCACTGAGATTGGACTGCTGCAAATGTTGAAGGTCCTCAGTGTCATCTCTGAGGTGCGCCTATATTCCCGGTGTTATCTCTGGGCTTTATACTGAGTGCCTCGATCTGAGTGCTGAGGTTGAAGCTGATCGCATGCATTTAAAACAAACATTTCCGGGGTTATCGCCAGAACTGCATTCCTTGGGGTTATCACCAAGGTTGCTAGCTGCTACTCCCAGTGTTGGGATTGAGACTGGATAACTCAGGGTTATCTCCGAGATTAATCGGTCTTCTCCTGTGGAATTTTCGGTATTGGAACTGCATGCCTCGGGGTTATCTCCGAGGTTAGAATTGTTACTCCTGGTGTGTGTTCCGGGGTTGAGATTGAACTTCCGGTGGTATCCGGACTTGACGTGAACTGTCGTTCGGGGTTACCTCTAAAAGACGAACCTGCCCTCCTGCAATGTCAGTGACAAGTGTGCAAAAAATTTCGAGTGTCTACAGACGCCTATGGTCTGACTAGGATAAGTTCTTAAACTCATATAATTATGGCAAGTTCCTGAATTTTCAAAGTGTGGTAAGTTTGATGAACTATATCGGGTATATATATATGTTATGAAGTTAGAATTTTTGGTATAGTAAATATTGAAGTTGATGGAGAAATGTGGATTTTCTAAATATTCTAGCTTTGCTAGATTTTCAAAATTTTATTGACTTCGTGCTGATGTTTGCACTTCTGTTTTCTTGGAAAACATTGGATCATGTGATTGAACCAATGATGATTAAAAAATAATATCGTTATCCATATGTCCATGCTAATAATTTCGGCTAAGACAAAAATGATTTGAAAACTTTCAAAAAAAAATTCTAACCATGTGCATCATTTGATATGGTGTATGGTAAACGATGGAGTCATCCATGTAGTTGAACCTAATGTTGGTTGTGATCGAAAGATTGTCAGCTAATTTTGGTATGATGTAGTATGACAAAGTCACATAATGGCAGAATCCTCAACGTACCACTAATCTTGTACGGTATCATGATGTTATAAAAGAATTCTTGGTTTTCTTTTAATTTATGAAGAAGGTCAATTAATTTGGCCAAATTATTTCGATTGATGTCCAAATTGTTGATAAAAGTCTAAGCTATTTGATTCGGCTAGATAACTGTCGAAAAATACTTGTGAAATTCAAGCATTCTCGAATATTTGTGCCAAAATAGATTGCTCTGGTGCGGATTCGGTTGTTGAAAAGCTGAGGTGAACAACCCTATAAGGGGACATGTTTTCGGGGACAATGATTCTGAGCGTAACACATGTTGTCGTTACAAAACACTACGTTGCGGCCCAACGTAGTGGTACAATAGGTTAGCCACCTATTGTACGTGTGGAGGGTATTTTTAGTCTTTGTGATTGATAAACACTCTGGTTTGTACTATGGATAATTGTGTTGAAGCACTAGTTCACGGTCTTGTGTGACCCCTCAGCATAATTTGGAATCTGAGTTATTCATACTACTTCCCGATTATTGAAAAATCGTGGAAGATTCTTATTCTTCTATGTGATGAATGTAGTGAGTAGAATGTTCCTTAGAAAGGATAATGTGGTAGAATGCAAATGAGCAAATTATAATAAAACTTTTGAAAAGAGAATGAATAAAGTTATTCAAAAGAATATGTAATATTCAGAATAGCACCGAGTAGAAGATGTTTCGGTAATTCCGAGGACGGAATCCTTATAAGGGGGATAGGATGTAAGAACCTGAATTTTCAGAAAATATTAAAATAAGAATTTAGTAAATAAATTTCTTAAAGCATGAGATGGGTTCGAACGAGTATATATATATATATATATATATATATATATATATATATATATATATATGTGTGTGTGTGTGTGTGTGTGTGTGTGTTACGAGGTATGTGGTATTGTGGTACATAGGGTAATATGAGCTACGTAATAAGTGATGTTATGTTTAATAAATATATATCATTATAATATATTTGTTATAAATTATAGAGATGAATTAGTAAAGAAGATGGATAGAAATTTATCTATTGATTATGTGAAATTGTTTTATCGTAGTAAGTTGGTGACATTAAATATCTTTGATAATCACCAATTTCTTGAGTATTTGTACGAGTACGTATCAAGTCTAAGGCACTGCAACCGTACTCTTTAATGGTGGATGTATAGGAACTGGGCTAAAAAATTCCTTCTGAGAGCGAAGGTATATACGAATTAGTAGCCGATCTAACTCACTGTGAAAACAGTGTAGACGAGACGGAAACTAATTTGTTGGTTATTTGTGGAAAACCACTCAGTATACTATATTGAATACTATTAAAGACTCGATGTGTGCTAGGTTTAGACTTATATGCATGTACGTTGTTGACGAGAGAAGGAAATCGATATACTTTTGAAGTGGTTAGATAATTATTACGTAATTCAATACACGACAAGAAGCGAAGATGAAAGGAATGTATGTATGTGTTACATTCGAGTTTTGTGTTATTGGTGGTATGAAACCGTAAAGGATATGTATAGTTGGTTAAACTAATCAGGGAAATAGAGTTTTAAAACTCGAAATGTGATTCCTAAATTATTAAGGTAAATAGTAACCGATGATGTGGAATCAAAGAGGGCATTTGTGATAGACGAGTTAACACTTAAGGAGGATGTGTAAAGTATTTAGAAGCGTAGGTTTTCGATTATCTTGTCTGAGAACACATTTGCCTCTCGATTTTGGTATGGCGCAGATCTGTTGCCGATGTCATAAAATCGCTTTTTGAATTTAATGTTTAAGAAATGGGTATTAAGGACTCATAAGGATAATAAAAATCTTAAATGATGGTTAAGTTGTCCATGAATGGATTTGAATAAGAGTTAATTAATTAGCCCAGATTAAATATTGGTTAATTAAGCGATATTATAGAATATTATATTCTATTAATTAGAGGAATGCATAATAATTATTGAAAAGAAATGATTAATATTAATTAATTATTGTGTGGGTTGAAAATACCCAACTAAATGATATTTAGCCCAATTAAAATATTAATGTGGGTATAATCATTAAATAATATTACTACGAGTAATATGGAAAATGGGAGCAGTAGTAATATAGAATGCCTACGACTTAAGAATACGTGGAGTGTGACATTTAATTGGGACTAATGATATAAGGTACCAAGTCGTACAGTGAAATCATATGTAGTGGTAAAACAGAAATAAATAAATATCTGTATATTCTAGAAAAGAAGAAAGGAATTAAATGTTTAAATAAACATTGATATTAAATATATTATATATATAGAATACAACTGCATTAAATAGTGTAGTGCGACACTTATGTGACTATACTATAAATGGTAACCATATATTAAGATTTATTGAAACCATATGATAGGAGAATATTGAAATGAAATGAAGTACCTAGTAGCACCATGGTATCATATGAAGTTGTAATGCATAAGTGATTATTTATCTGGGTATTCTAGAATCTGAGATATGAATTCAATGTTTGAATAAACATTAATATTAAATAAGGTTATAATGTGGTTATGTGAGTAGTAGAAATAATTATGGAACTACCTAGACATTAATACCTAACTGTGTTATTTTAATCTCATGTATTTAATGTACATATGAGGTGAGTACCTAAATAACCCCTAAATTTCCTAATATAATAATAATTATACATTAAAATGACCTTTTGGGAATTTAAAGTAACCAAACCAAGCTTATTGCTGAGAATTTCTCTTGTCCCAAATTAAGTGACACAATAGTACAAAAACAGTGTGCTACTTCTCCATTTCGTAAAACTCAGAAAACCAAAAAGGCCAGCATTTGTAGTGATGATGGCTAATGGTGGGTGGTTGAGCAACCTTTTGTTAACCATTGTTCCTTTCTTCTACACCATGGATTTCAACCTCAGTGTAAACCCAATACCCAGTCCACCATTTCACTATATAATGACAACTTCAATTTTCATTTCATGTAGTTGTATTTGTGTTAGAGTTTATGCCCTAGAGGCCAATTATTTGATATAATTGCTTAGCGTTTTGATATTATATTTGATTGAATAAATGAATGATTTTATTATGGTTTTATTTATTGCGTTATATAAATATTAACATAATAAAAATCCTTAGAATATTGATACAAATTATATAGTTTCAAGTATGTGACTTGAACATAAGATTATATATTTACAATTAGTATCATTGTTCTTAAATGTTCGTAGTTGAGTATCATTGTTGATGGGACAACAATAATGCATTAAGACTAGTATGTGGATTGACTGATGACCAAATCTCATTGGTCATAAATATATGAGATATTAAGTCAATGCATAGGTACATGTTAGAAGAACGATGTCTTTGGACGGACCCACCATGAGAATTCTATGTGGAGCATTATGCGAAGTGTCATTAGCAATTCTCATAGTGACAATGATGTAATGGTCCTCCGACCTGAAATCACTATATTTCTTCATGAGAATTTATGTACTTTGATATCATCAAATGTCAACTTTAATAGGGTGGACTATAAGGGTGATTATTGGGTAAATCATGAATCGTGTGAGGAATATGAGTGATTTAGATGGAATTTAACCCTCCTATATATTAGGGGTGATATCCATAGGCCTCTTGATTGAGTAGGACTATGAAATGCATGGTCATGCTCAAATAGTGATTTGTTTCATATAGTCTACTCATTGATCAAGAAAAACTCAGATTAAATTATGAAGAGTATGACACATTCCTTGACTCGAGTTTAATCTAGGATATTAAGGTTAAAAGGATAAAATTACATTGAAACATTGGTCACTAAAAGGTTGCATCGAATCATCGATCTTATTATTACTTGGGTAGCAGTGATGCATTACACTCACTGTTTATAATATGATTTTAAAATTATTGCCAAAGTAATAATAACGTATAGGGTCACACGCATAGAACGTAATTAAAAGGGAAATAATTTAAATTATAAAGATTTAAATATGTCAATATAATTGATAGTATTTAAATTAATAGGATAATTTATATATAGGTATATTATTTAAGTAAGATTTAATTAAGATATATATATATATATATATATATATATAAAATTCAGATTTTATTAAATTAGGTTTTGAATAATTCCTTTTAATCGCTATATATATGATATGTAGCAGCCATTTTTAGGGATTATTCATTAACCAAAACCCTAGCCACTCTTAGAGAGAGACTAGAGAGAAAATAGTTTCAGAAAATCCGCATCCTTGGTGGCTAGTACCGCATTTCCTTCTTCTGCAAATCGTAGGACGATTCGTGTGAAGCGTTCGTGTGGATACCGTAGAGACGCAGTCCGTTTGAATTGCGTTGGAGATTCGACCGCATCGATTCTAGCTTTAACATTCAGTATAATTTCTAACCTCTGAATTAATTGAATTTTTCGCATGGATCCTGTTTTAGGGTTTCGAAATTGCCTTTAATTGGTTTATTTCCGCTGCGTTTCTATGCCGAAACCCAACAATTTGTCTGTGGAAATCTTGAGAATTTGAGTGTGAGTGCTAGTTATTCTAAGTAAAGTCTAGCAATCTCAGAAGGGAGGAATTAAGCATACTAAGCTTCAACGAGGTATAAGAATTCTTCTTGTTCTCTATTGTTGGTTCTGTAAAAATTTCCATTCTTGAATACCAATTTCTTGATTTTGTGGAATTGGATGTTAATAAGGTTGGGTAATTATTGTATAGTTGTTATATAACTATATAAGCATGTTTAAACTGATACATGATTGTTTAGAAACAAATTCATGAGTAATTTTTGTGTTTGGGCTAGTTTTTACTGACGCCTTGATTGTTTACGCTCGAACCGGACATGGCGCAATTTAGGATTAACATTGAATATTGGTGCACTTACAGTGAAACCTTTGAGTTTTGTTTTTTTGTTTTACATTAGGTACTATTATATGCTAGCATGTGGTATATCATTAGAACAAGCATGTAGACATAAATAACATTTATATATGAGTATCATGACATGAAATAAACATGATAGTATACATTATTGATGAAGAACTTATAGTTTTAAAATGAAACTTATAGTTTTTGATATGAATTTTGATACATGTGTAACATGTGTTCTGACCTTGTAAGCGCATTGTTATGACTTAGACATGCATAAGAGTTGGTATTAACTTATAGTATGTGTTCATGAACTTTCATGGCCATGTTAGTCCATACTATGGAAGGAAAACGTATGATCTTAAAATAAAACTTATGGTCTTGGAATTGAACCTTGACGCCTACATAGCACATATATATTCTGATTTGGTGAACGTAGTCATGTGGCCTATATTGACATGAAAGGCATGCTTAAAGTGTTGAGCACACACTAGCATACATGATTAAAGACTACATTGATTTTAAAAGACAAACTTAGAGTTTCTGGACATATATATAGGATGTCCACATTTCGATCATTTGAGCACATATAAGTGACTTGTTTAGGTGCTCTAATACATGAGAGTCGTGGTTTCAAGGCACTTGACATGTACTAAGTTACCTTGTTGACTTAGTGCAATTTTTCATGAAAAATTTAGAATGTGTAAGATGATAGCATCAAACACTGTGTGAGTTACATTATGATCATGCGAGCATGTATATTAAGATTCATTATGCCTATAGACATGTTGACATAAGCATCATGTGATGAAACCTGGATTTCACCTACGCACGCATATTCACGGAAATGAATTTCTAAAGCATAGACTATGTGATTAAGTATACATGTGTATTATAAGCACAAGCATGCCTACTTAGTATTGTTTAAGCTTGATATGTTATAACATGACCTTAGTAGTTGACCTTAAAGCATGGACTTGAATTACTTAAAGTATATGAAAGTCTGACATGAAAACCATATAATTTTGAATTGGATTTGAATGAGCATGCTAGGTTTTAAAACTTGAGTTAAAAACCCTGATAAAACCAGAAAAAAAATACTCAAGTTTGGTCTCGACCGAGGATACTTGTCAGATCATGATCCAAGCCTATCCTCAACAGTAGCAGTAGCTTATTCTGAGAGACGATTCGATCTAGACATTTTATTTGTTTTTTGATTTTGGAAACTTACTTATAGTATTGTCCTAAGCTATAGTACTTGTCATGGATGATGTTTTAAGCCTTAGAGCATGTAATGGTTATATAAAACCCAAATTTGTTAAATTTTATTAAAGTTTGCAAAAGGCAAGAACTATATGAAACATTCATTTATGAGTTTTAAATGTGTCGAACACTTAACGAGTCAAGAGCTTGATAGATATATACGGATGTTGATGTTATGTCCAAATGGTTAAGGTATACCTATAAGGACCTAGCTATTCTGAGAGTATGATGAGAAAGTGAAATGTAGGTTTTGTCGAACCTAGTTAGAAAACAATATAACATTGTTATTACATTGAGAATGCATGAAATATGTTATTGATGGATATGAATCCATGATTATATAACTTTGTAGGAATACACGAAGTGCAGATAAGAGTTAAGCAGTTAAGTCGTAGTTCATAAGCTACGAATCAGGCATGTCTTTCAGTTCCTATTTGGTATATGAATTCTATATCTATTAGTGAGTTATATTATGCTATGGTAATGTTGATGTATATATATGAAATGCATATGAGATATGTATGAATGTTGAAAATGGATCTTTGATGATATGCTTGTGGAGTAAATCTTGATTGTGACGCCCCCAAAATAGGTATACATCACCTATTCTGAGTCGCCAAATACATGGTACAGAATATAAATACAACCTTAAATGTACAACATGAGCTGTGATTTTTAATATAAATATTGTCTTCTAGACAGTATTCAAACTCAAAATAAGTCCTCAATACATTTATTATCACACTATTTCATAGAATAGTGAGGACTACTAATGCTATCATCCGGACCGCCACTTCGCTCCCGCCTAGTCCTCATTACGTTCTCATTTCAAAGAGAACAATGAAATCAAAAGGGTGAGCTCAACTAGTCCAAAGAAGAAATATTATGACTAAGATAATGCGAGAATAAATTATCATTAGCCTTCAACAAAGATGTTAAACCGATAAAATATAACAAACATCAAGTTTAATCAGTGGCGGAACAAGCAATCCATTAGAAGAGTCAAGTAGAGAATAAAATCTACTATCTTCTATGATTTAAAAGGTTTTTTCCTCTCTTTTATCCCTGAGACTCAGCTTAATAAATAATTCACATCATCCCTGCACTACGGCCAAGGATATTCATTAATATCACGACCACAAATTATCCATGCACTACGGGCCAAGGATATTCGTGTATTCATCAATGGTCATGATCATGCCATAAAACAATTCATCTTTGCACCCTTGGCCAAAGAGAATCCATAGCCATAATCATACCAAAAACTGTCCATCAATGCACTTTGGGCCAATGAGGACTTTTTCCACATCATTTGTAACATTACGGTCACTATTATACCGAATAATCCCTGGTCATAATCATACCAAGTCCATCTATGTACTACAGGCCACTGAAGACTTTCAACATAATATAAGCATGAGGATGATGACAATTCAATAAAACAAGTTCAAGAATAAATTTTAAAGATTTATAAGTTAATTTATCTTGAACTCAATAACGTCCAAATTGTCAACATGATACTGCTTTGTGGAGTAAAATTCAAGAATGCTCAGAAGAATATTTTGATGAAAAGATACTGGATGAAGCGCAAATAACAAGGATATTCCACTAATTTCATGGAGTATATAAGCCAAAACTTTAACCAACTGAGTATAATAGAATATATGAAACTGCAAATGGATTTTTGCCCGCCATGCGGTAATCCACGTAGACAGATCATTTCCACAAGTTACTAAGGAATGAATACAAAGGATCATTCACCATGCATACGGTAATCCACATAGACAGGTTATTCCAAATAGTAATAAAAAATGGAACCAGGTCATGCGTAATCTGCACAGATAGGATATTCCAACATAATAATAAATAATGGAACCAAGTCATGCGTAATCCGCAGAGACAGGATGTTCCAACAGAATAATAAAGAATGGAATAACAATAGAATTCACCAGGCATGCGATAGACCGTACAGACAGGTTATTCCAACCGAATAATAAAGAATGGAATAACAAAAGAATTTCACCATGTATACGATGAATCAAAGATATCAAAGTTATTCCAACAAAATAATAAAGAATGGAATAACAACAAAATTCACCGTGTATGCGATAGACCTCACGGCATGTGCTATTCTAACGTAATAATAAAGAATTGAATAATGTAAGAATTTCACCATGTATGCGGATGCTGCATGTACAAAGTTATTCCAACATAATAATAAATAATGGAATAACAACCATCACGGGTATTGAAAGAAAATAACTCTCTTCATGAATACGAAAGAATAATACCCCTTACGAGTACAACAAATAATATCTCTTACCTTAAAAAGAAGAGTATTCCGACGGGTAGGGCGGAGATAGACTTGAAAAAAGCTTACACTATTTTCTACGCTCAAAGCTTTCTTAAACTCTAAAAAAAATACGCTCAAGATTATAGAAGAAGAATTCTCTAAATTTCAGGTGTGTTTTTCAATTCAAACTAAGCATCTTATTTATAGGAGAATAGAAAGGATACTATGCAATAAAATATAATATATTCTATTTATAATATATATATATATATATATTATTTAAAATCTAATAAAACAGATAACTTTATAAAAGTATTCTGTTTTATATAAAAAGATTTTACTATGCAAAACATTATCAGTACTATACAAACACTATGCATAATAAAAAGTTTATATAAAAGATCTCTGCTTTATATAAAAGTTTTCTATTTTATTACATTGATAATAATAATAAAACAAAATTTATATATATATATATATATAATATATATATATATATATATATAAACTTCCCGTGACTCCCCCCAAATGATCAGATTTCCAAAGTCACACGTGGGCTCCACTAAAATATTTAAAAATTTTCTACTGATTATTTTGAAAATGGATAAATGGGGGGGGTCCAAAAATACAACAAATACCTCATAAAAATCACCTCAATATTTTTAACAATATTTATTAATATTATTATAACTCACAATATTAACAACAAGCTCGTTCCCAGGAAAGAGGGGGATTTCTAATAAAGATTTCTCCCTATTGGCGCGCAATTAGGTGACCAAACCTCTCCTTGACAGAACTTCTAGACATTGTCAATATTGTAAATAATAATATTAATAATTCTGTCATCTCAATTATTGATTTAATAATATATAAAATATCGACAATAATTGAATCAAACAACGTGAGATACTATGCAATAATTACTGTAGCAATAATTGAACAAAACTGAGTAACTTCTCACGTAAGCATCAATAATTAATACCGTGTGCTAATATGCAACCACGCGTATTACTGTACTTTTACTACCGAGTAGTTCAATACTTTTAACGGTAAAACTTTCGCCGTTATAAAAATATTTTTGTCATTTTCTCAATCCGACAATAATTCCGTTGTGGGGTCCACCAATGATTGTACCATCATACGGATATTCCCCGACAAAAAGAATATTCCCTGACTAATCGAATATTATACAACATCTTGCATACTTTTCAAAATTTATAGATATTACCCACAACTATAACATTATCTCAAATCCACACCATAATTTTGAAAAAAATATTTCGAGAAAATTAAATCTTTATTCGTAAAATTTGGGATTTTACATTGATGCCTGTTATGTGAGAAGTAACATGCGTAGTAAATGTTAATTGATTATGAATGCATGAATTGAATATGCTATTATATGCTATGTGTTGCATGAAAACTGTTAGAATTACTGGGCTGTCGAGCTCACCCTTACAAATAACTACTTTTGCAGGTTAAGGATACACGGTAAAGGTTACGTGCTACTTGATTAATAAAGTTCAATCACATCAAAGGAGATTGATTTGTTTAATTAAATATATGTTCTTGAACCATGTTTAGGTTCTAGTAGATATACTTGATAGTAGTTACGATGTGTAATACATGTTAGCTTGTAAAGTTGTACTATGTGATACATAGAGAAATTCGAATCGAGATGTAAGGGTTTATACAGAAATAGAATGAAGTGAATCATAGAATAATTTGATTCAGGGATTTGTAATTGATTCAAGTTAAGAAATCAATAAAAGAATTATTTTCAAAGGAGATTGAGAAATTTTTATTCCGTAAATTTATATAACATCGAATGTGACGTAATACTGGAATATTAAATGACCAAGTTGTGAAACTTATAAAAGTTCGGGGTCATTGTGCAGATCCTGGTAATGGAAAGAATTTATATTCTAAATTGTAATAAGTAAAGTTATATTCATTAAGTTATGAATAAAAGATATAAATAGTTTGACGATTGTAGTATCGTGGCGGACCAGATCTGAGGTTCGAAGGGACCTAGATTTGGGGGCGTCATAGTTTTAGAACTTGGGTTTTGAGAATGTATGTTGTTATATTTCACTATATAATGATGTATGTTTGGTAAGAAGTGGGACCGTGACATACGAAATCCGGGTGTGAAGATAGACCGGATTTTAAGGCGTTACACTTCCTTTGTCAGATTCTTATATGTGGCCTCTTTAGCGGAACTTACTTTGATTAGAGATATTAGGGTAGACATCTGTGTATCATTGTTCTTTCCTGGTACTTTCATCTCTCCTTGCACAGAGGGATCAGTTAGATCTCTTAACAGTACGATCATCTCAGCCATCTACCTCTTAAATTCCTCAAACTCTATTCGAGATACATGCATAGGTTCTGAGGAACTACCTTCAGTCATTTTGGTTGGAAATGATCCTGCCTTCCTAACTTGGGATCGAGTTTTAGGACCAATCTACACAAAATTGGTATCTAGTTTAGTCTTGATATTGGCATATGATATGGATGCATTATCTGTTATGCATCAATTTAGGGTTTTATTTTTTAATCTTTTCCTGCAAGACAAGGGGTTCATCGAGGAAACTCTTGAAGCAGGAAAATATTTTTTCAAGAACAACCTTTGCATACCGTTCCATGATTGTATTGATCCTGAAGGAAGATAGTATAGTCCTGTAGGGTTTCGATACGGAAACGTACAACAGAAATTAAAATTTTAAAGCAATTTTGAAACCCTAAACAAGATCCATGCAAAAATCAATTAACTCCGTGTAAAGAGATTATACCGAATATGAAAATGCTTCTGAAACGCTTCGAATCTCCAACACAATTCCTCACGAAACTACATCTCTATGGTATCCACACGAACGTCCCACGAACTGTCGCACGATTCTACAATAAAGGGACTTGCGGTACTAGCCACCAAAGGAATATGATTTTTCGAAAGGTTTTATCTCTAGTCTCTCTCTAAAAGCGGCTAGGGTTTTGAAGTTATGATATTCCCCTAAGTGGCTACTATATATCATATATATAGTAGTTAAAAGGTATTAATCAAAACCTAATTTTATAAAATTTGAATTTATATATATATATATATATATATATCTTAATTAAGTCTTACTTAATTAATATACATATATACAAATTATTCTTTTAATTTAAATTCGTGATTTAAATACTATTAATCATATTAATATATTTAAATCTTTAAAATTTAAATTAATTCCCTTTTAAATTACATTCTATATGTGTGTGGCCCTATAGGTTATTATTACGTTGGCAATAATTTTAAAATCATATTATAAAATTATAAATAAAGAGCTAATCTAGTAATGCATCATCGCTACCCAAGTAATAATAAGATCGATGATTTGATGCAACCTTTTCGTGACTAATATTTCAATGTAATTTAATTCTTTTAATTTTAATATCCTAGATTAAACTCGAGTCATGGAATGTGTCATACTCTTCATAATTTAATCTGAGTTTTTCTTGATCAATGAGTAGACTATATGAAACAAATCACTATTTGAGCATGGCCATGCATTTCATAGTCCTACTACTCCAAGAGGCATATGGATATCACCCTAATATATAGGATGGTTAAATTCCATCTAGATCACTCATATTCCTCACATGATTCATGATGTACCCAATAATCACCTTTATAGTCCACCCTATTAAACGTGACATTTGATGATACCAAAGTACATAAATTCCCGAGTAGAAATAGTGATTTCAGGTCGGAGGACATTACATCATTGTCACTATAAGAATTGCTAATGACCCTTCACATAATTCTCCATATAGAATTCTCATTGGGTACGTCCAGTACATCGTTCTCTAACATGTACCTATGCATTGACTTACTATCTCATATATTTATGACCAATGAGATTTGGTCATCAGTCAATCCACATACTAGTCTTAATGCATCATTGTTGTCCCATCAACAATGATACTCGACTAGGGACATTTAAGAACAATGATACTAATTGTAATTATATAATCTCATGTTCAAGTCACATACTTGAAACTATTTAATTTGTATCACTATTCTAAGGATTTTTATTATGTTAACATTTATATAACACAGTAAATAAAACCATAATAAAATCATTCATTTATTCAATCAAATATAATATAAAAATGTTAAGCAATTATATCAAATAATTGGCCTCTAGGGGCTTAGAGCTTTTCCATGCTTGTATGGATTTTCATTTATGAGACCATGAAAAGTAGGCAAAAGATAAATTAATCCAATTTTAATTCAAAAGTAGAATCTAACGTAAGATATTCAAAACACAGTGGTTGTTGGTTCAAATTATGAGTAGCCAACTCCTTCAAGGTCCTGTTATTATCGGGAGCAACCATCTTTTCCTCCTCTAAATTGTTGGATGAATTGCTAGACAATAGTTCAAGTGCTATGTTGAGGACATGTTATTGTACAAAAGCTTTGTCTGGATCTGCAGTAATGTTTCGGGATTAACGAATCTCTTTCCTTAGCCTGGGTGTAAGATGTGGATCAAATTTAAATTCAAGATAGTGACATGATCGAGTCATAAACTAAAATAAAAGGAAACAAAGAATAAATAAAAACAATCACGCCCCGACAACGACGCAAAAATTAGAAGCTATTGTTAATACTCTAAAATTAAATCCTTACTTTTACTCTACGAACACAAAATTTAGTATAGTGACAAGCAAGGGTCGAACCCAAAGAGAGTGATATTGTCCTAATTTATTCTACTGTTTCCCGAATCTAATTAAACAATAAATAAAAATGGGGGTTTTGAATGTTGATTAAAACTAACTAAAATAAGTATAAGTAAATTATTGAGAATAACGAATGAATTAAAAGTTTTAGTTCTTCAGCTCAATATCACCTTTTCACAGTAATAGAATAATCAAGTATACTAATATTTATCTTTCAATAAAACTAATAGTTCTAGATAACAACAAACTCTGCTACTTGAAACTCCCCTTAGATTATCATTTAATGAAACAAGTTCTTCACAAGATTCTAACCATTATACAACCTAGTACAAGCTCTCTAGATTTAATATAACATCATTCTTAAGAACTAGAAAATTAGACTATTCCAAGCAACAATCACAAAAGCTCGAATTGTTTAACATGTCTTCTGATAATCATAGTAATACTCAAAAGCTTGATCACAATCATATATTACTAAGTGCTACTTGTGATTAGGAACAATATCAATTACACATAACAATATCCCTTAATCTAGGAGATGATATTAATTGGATCACATTAATTAGCCACATTAAATCAATCAGACCAAATAACATTCAAATAGTTAAAACAAATTATAAAGAATGAAATTCATATAAGAAGGAATAAATAATGTGTAACTCAATTAAATAATTAATTGTAAGTAAAATTCAACATCCCTTAGAACTGAAATAGAAAACTTAGCATGCCATGCCTTAAATCTTGCCTCCAATTCTAAGGTAAATTATGAAAATCATCTATATATATAAAGCGGACGTTCCCGCTTGGTCTTTGTGGTAAATTTATTTTCAAAATGTTACCCCTATGTTTATATGTTTTCATATTTTATCTAACAATTTAACAAAAATTTTATTTTATTCTCAAAATTAAAATTTTAATTCTCAAAAGTAATTACTCGTAAAATATGAATTGCACACGCATTGCATATGACCTTAGCCCCTAGTATTGAATAATGCTAGAAGTATTAAAATTTTAGTCTCAAATGTGTTTCAAATAATAATGTGACATTGAATAAGACAAAATATAATTTATAGTATGATAAATCACAAATAATTTACATAACTAATACTCCTTTCGTTCCAAGATAAAAGTTTTTATTACTATTTTGGGTAGTCTCAAGCTAAATGTTTACTTTATTAAATAATATATTTTTTACAAAAAATCTTATAAATATCCTTAGTTTTAATTGTTCAATATTTTCATTATCTATGCATATTTATGGAGTATTATAGATCATACACAAAAAACTAGGCAACTAAATAAGATATCATAACTTTTTGACATGATTCAAATACTTAAACTTAGAAATAAGTATTAATAATGAGAAGTAGTATAATTTTTTATAATTATTAATAAAATACTAATATGAGAACATATTATGAGAACATAGTTTTAAGTATGAACAATCTTGTCATTTTATTTAATTTTTTAAAATGCATAAAAAGTAAATCGAGACTTTATTATGAGATAAAAAAAATATAACGATAACATATCATTTAAAATATTATTTGAGACTACATTCAAAAAATAAAAATAAATTATTTGGGACCAAAATTTGAAAGCACCTATCGATCTAATTAATATTATTGGTAAATAACTTATTTATAAAACTTATTAGTAAACAACTTATTGGTAAATAACTTATTGTTTAAACAAATTTTATTGGCAACCAACTTATTATTTAAACAGGTTATTATTGCTAAACAACTTATTATTTAAATAATTTATTTGTAAACAACTTATTTAAATAGCTTATTGGTAATCAACTTATTATTTAAACAACTTATCGATAAATAACTTATTATTTAAACAACTAATTATTGGTAAACAACTTATTATTAGTAAACGACTTATTATTTAAACAGCTTATTGGTAAATAAATTATCATTTACCAAGACAGAAGAGAGGCAAAATAAACTAATCATTTGGTTAAACTAATTTATTAAAAATGACTTATAAGTCATTTTTCAATAAGTTAGAAATTGTTACTTATTATTGGGGATAAAAGCATTTTTAGTCACTCTGGTTTAGGTCCTAAATTTTTTTTTTCTTACAGTTAACTCACTGAACTTTAGTCTTCTTACAAACCGTTACAAAAATCGTTAAGTCGTGTTGACTTTTAACGGTTTGATCAATATAATGTTGAGTTGTAAAAAAAGTGCTAGCTGATGTGGCAATAATAATCCAACGTGGAATATAATAATAATTCCGATAATAATAATAATAATAATAATAATAATAATAATTTTGATAATAATAATAATAATAATAATAATAATTCTAATAATAATAATAATAATTTTGATAATAATAATAATAATACCAATAATTCCTCACGAATATGAAAATGCTTCTGAAACGCTTCGAATCTCCAACACAATTCCTCACGAAACTACGTCTCTATGGTATCCACACGAACGTCCCACGAACTGTCGCACGATTCTACAATAAAGGGACTTGCGGTACTAGCCACCAAATATGATTTTTCGAAAGGTTTTCTCTCTAGTCTCTCTCTAAAAGCGGCTAAGGTTTTGAAGTTATGATATTCCCCTAAGTGGCTACTATATATCATATATATAGTAGTTAAAAGGTATTAATCAAAACCTAATTTTATAAAATTTGAATTTATATATATATATATATATATATATATATCTTAATTAAGTCTTACTTAATTAATATACATATATACAAATTATTCTTTTAATTTAAATTCATGATTTAAATACTATTAATCATATTAATATATTTAAATCTTTAAAATTTAAATTAATTCCCTTTTAAATTACATTCTATATGTGTGTGGTCTTTATAGTTATTATTACGCTGGCAATAATTTTAAAATCATATTATAAAATTATAATAAATGTGATGAGCGGCATCTAGTAATGCATCACTGCTACCCAAGTAATAATAAGATCGATGATTCGATGCAACCTTTTCGTGACTAATATTTCAATGTAATTTAATTCTTTTAATTTTAATATCCTAGATTAAACTCGAGTCATGGAATGTGTCATACTCTTCATAATTTAATCTGAGTTTTTCTTGATCAATGAGTAGACTATATGAAACAAATCACTATTTGAGCATGGCCATGCATTTCATAGTCCTACTCAGTCAAGAGGCATATGGATATCACCCCTATTATATAGGATGGTTAAATTTCATCTAGATCACTCATATTCCTCACATGATTCATGATGTACCCAATAATCACCTTTATAGTCCACCCTATTAAACGTGACATTTGATGATACCAAAGTACATAAATTCCGAGTAGAAATAGTGATTTCGTGCTCTGAGGACATTACATCATTGTCACTATAAGAATTGCTAATGACCCTTCACATAATTCTCCATATAGAATTCTCATTGGGTACGTCCAGTACATCGTTCTCTAACATGTACCTATGCATTGACTTACTATCTCATATATTTATGACCAATGAGATTTGGTCATCAAATATCCACATACTAGTCTTAATGCATCATTGTTGTCCCATCAACAATGATACTCGACTAGGGACATTTAAGAACAATGATACTAATTGTAATTATATAATCTCATGTTCAAGTCACATACTTGAAACTATTTAATTTGTATCACTATTCTAAGGATTTTTATTATGTTAACATTTATATAACACAGTAAATAAAACCATAATAAAATCATTCATTTATTCAATCAAATATAATATAAAAATGTTAAGCAATTATATCAAATAATTGGCCTCTAGGGGCTTAGAGCTTTTCCATGCTTGTATGGATTTTCATTTATGAGACCATGAAAAGTAGGCAAAAGATAAATTAATCCAATTTTAATTCAAAAGTAGAATCTAACGTAAGATATTCAATACACAGTGGTTGTTGGTTCAAATTATGAGTAGCCAACTCCTTCAAGGTCCTGTTATTATCGGGAGCAACCATCTTTTCCTCCTCTAAATTGCTGGATGAATTGCTAGACAATAGTTCAAGTGCTATGTTGAGGACATGTTATTGTACAAAAGCTTTGTCTGGATCTGCAGTAATGTTTCGGGATTAACGAATCTCTTTCCTTAGCCTAGGTGTAAGATGTGGATCAAATTTAAATTCAAGATAGTGACATGATCGAGTCATAAACTAAAATAAAAGGAAACAAAGAATAAATAAAAACAATCACGCCCCGACAACGACGCAAAAATTAGAAGCTATTGTTAATACTCTAAAATTAAATCCTTACTTTTACTCTCACTTAACACAAAATTTAGTATAGTGACAAGCAAGGCCTTAAACCCAAAGAGAGTGATATTGTCCTAATTTATTCTACTGTTTCCCGAATCTAATTAAACAATAAATAAAAATGGGGGTTTTGAATGTTGATTAAAACTAACTAAAATAAGTATAAGTAAATTATTGAGAATAACGAATGAATTAAAAGTTTTAGTTCTTCAGCTCAATATCACCTTTTCACAGTAATAGAATAATCAAGTATACTAATATTTATCTTTCAATAAAACTAATAGTTCTAGATAACAACAAACTCTGCTACTTGAAACTCCCCTTAGATTATCATTTAATGAAACAAGTTCTTCACAAGATTCTAACCATTATACAACCTAGTACAAGCTCTCTAGATTTAATATAACATCATTCTTAAGAACTAGAAAATTAGACTATTCCAAGCAACAATCACAAAAGCTCGAATTGTTTAACATGTCTTCTGATAATCATAGTAATACTCAAAAGCTTGATCACAATCATATATTACTAAGTGCTACTTGTGATTAGGAACAATATCAATTACACATAACAATATCCCTTAATCTAGAGATGATATTAATTGATCACATTAATTAGCCACATTAAATCAATCAGACCAAATAACATTCAAATAGTTAAAACAAATTATAAAGAATGAAATTCATATAAGAAGGAATAAATAATGTGTAACTCAATTAAATAATTAATTGTAAGTAAAATTCAACATCCCTTAGAACCTAAAATAGAAAACTTAGCATGCCATGCCTTAAATCTTGCCTCCCAATTCTAAGGTAAATTATGAAAATCATCTATATATATAAAGCGGACGCTCTCATTGGTCTTTGTGGTAAATTTATTTTCAAAATGTTACCCCTATGTTTATATGTTTTCATATTTTATCTAACAATTTAACAAAATTTTATTTTATTCTCAAAATTAAAATTTTAATTCTCAAAAAGTAATTACTCGTAAAATATGAATTGCACACGCATTGCATATGACCTTAGCCCCTAGTATTGAATAATGCTAGAAGTATTAAAATTTTAGTCTCAAATGTGTTTCAAATAATAATGTGACATTGAATAAGACAAAATATAATTTATAATATGATAAATCACAAATAATTTACATAACTAATACTCCTTTCGTTCCAAGATAAAAATTTTTATTACTATTTTGGGTAGTCTCAAGCTAAATGTTTACTTCTATTAAATAATATATTTTTTTACAAAAAAAATCTTATAAATATCCTTAGTTTTAATTGTTCAATATTTTCATTATCTATGCATATTTATGGAGTATTATAGATCATACACAAAAACTAGGCAACTAAATAAGATATCATAACTTTTTGACATGATTCAAATACTTAGACTTAGAAATAGTATTAATGCATTAATGGAATTGATTCCAATGAGAAGTAGTATAATTTTTTTATAATTATTAATAAAATACTAATATGAGAGCATATTATGAGAACATAGTTTTAAGTATGAACAATCTTGTCATTTTATTTAATTTTTTAATATGCATAAAAAGTAAATCAAGACTTTATTATGAGATAAAAAAAATATAACGATAACATATCATTTAAAATATTATTTGAGACTACATTCAAAAAATAAAAATAAATTATTTGGGACCAAAAATTTGAAAGCACCTATTGATCTAATTAATATTATTGGTAAATAACTTATTTATAAAACTTATTAGTAAACAACTTATTGGTAAACAACTTATTGTTTAAATAGCTTATTGGCAACCAACTTATTATTTAAACAGGTTATTATTGCTAAACAACTTATTATTTAAATAATTTATTTGTAAACAACTTATTTAAATAGCTTATTGGTAATCAACTTATTATTTAAACAACTTATCGATAAATAACTTATTATTTAAACAACTAATTATTGGTAAACAACTTATTATTAGTAAACGACTTATTATTTAAACAGCTTATTGGTAAATAAATTATCATTTACCAAGACAGAAGAGAGGCAAAATAAACTAATCATTTGGTTAAACTAATTTATTAAAAATGACTTATAAGTCATTTTTCAATAAGTTAAAAATTGTTACTTATTATTGGGGATAAAAGCATTTTTAGTCACTCTGCTTTAGGTCAACTTACAAATGAGTAACTAAATTTTTTTTCTCTTACAGTTAACTCACTGAACTTTAGTCTTCTTACAAACCGTTACAAAAATCGTTAAGTCATGTTGACTTTTAACGGTTTGATCAATATAATGTTGAGTTGTAAAAAAAGTGCTAGCTGATGTGGCAATAATAATCCAACGTGGAATATAATAATAATTCCGATAATAATAATAATAATAATAATAATAATAATAATAATAATAATAATTTTGATAATAATAATAATAATAATAATAATAATTCTAATAATAATAATAATAATTTGATAATAATAATAATAATACCAATAATAATAATGCAAATAATAATAATATTTATAATTTTTATGGTTTATAATTTCTTTAATTATATTTTCTAATAATTACATAAAACTCATTTGATATTAATTATAAAAATAATTAAATATGTTTTTCATTTATAATAATAATAATATCGATAATAATAATAATAATAATAATAATAATAATAATAATAATTTCGATAATAATAATAATAATTTTGATAATAATAATAATATTAATTTTGATAATAATAATTCTTGTAATAATAATAATATCGATAATAATAATAATAATAATAATAATAATAATAATAATAATAATATTGATAATAATAATAATAATATAGATAATAATAATATATATAATTTTCATGGTTTATAATTTCCTTTATTATATTTTTCTAATAATTACATAAAAACTCATTTGATATTAATTATCAAAATAATTAAATATTTTTTTTCATTTACTATAATAATAATAATAATAATAATAATAATAATAATAATAATAATAATAATAATAATAATAATAATAATAATGATGATGTTAGTTCTCGGGGGCTCACAATAGATTTGGAAGGGGGGGGGGGGTTGAATAGATCCTTTAAAAAATATTCTTTGTTTTCTTTTATCATGCTAAGTGATTAACAGATAATGAATAGAGGAATCAATTCATGCACAACGAAATAGATTAAGATCCCCTTCAAGAATATAACATTAAACACAGTTCTAATGTTGAGTTAGTTGTAACCAGATATAGCAGTTATATTACTGAATGTAAATGACATAAAGTAAATGACACCAGAGGTTTTAAGTGGTTCAGAGACTGAATGCTCCTAATCCACTCTTCTGCTTCAACAAGCACAGATTCCAGTAAGGATTTGATCACCTTCGAATCACTAAGATTCCTTCAAGACCAGCAGCCTTGGAACACTAGTTCACTACGAACTCTTCAAGTCCAGCAGCCTTGGAAACTGTAGACTAAGCCCGACAGACTTAGAATCTCTTGTACCCTCTGGTACTCAGCAAGCCCAACATACTTGACTTCAGTTTAGTCACTAAGACAAGGACCCTGCAAGCCTTGGTTGCCTATTTGTTTGTTGTTGTTGGGCTTCTAAGATGACTTTTCATCTTGTTCATTTTATGGTACTTAGCTACTTCTTGTGATCATTAGGCATTCAGCATTGATATTTGATCACATCTAATGGACTGCTAAGATGTACGTTCATCTTGACATCTTGCTGGTACTTAGCAATTTGACTCATCCCTTGGTGTTGTTATTCTTTGTTGTTGATGTTTTTCTTCATCTGATATTCAGCATTGCACACTATCACCATTGAGGTACTGCTAAGTCTTTGAATATCAACTTGATTTCTTTGGGTACTTATCAGTCTTTGAACACTAGTTGTCTTGTGCACAGATTTGGCTATGTATCTTCTTCTCTTCATCTTAGTGTGTTCATGGTGAAACGTAGAGTGTCTCAAGTATTCTACTTTCTGATCTGCCACTCTAGTTGATTTCTTCTTGGCCTTCCGGCACTCAGTACATATGTCACTTCGTTGTCATACTCCTTTGTATTGAGTGAAGCTTTTTCATTATAAGACTCTTATTAGTTGTGCTTCACTCTTCTGTGGTGGTCTCACTCTCACTGAGACATTTTCTCTGTTAAACTCTATATGACTTACTTTGTCTCAAGTCAACAACTCTATCTTCTTTGAAACTTCGACTCTTTATAGATTCATCTATCCTCTTCCCGTTGGAACATAATTGTTGGAAGTCTTCCGTTGAAGAGATTTTCTTTGGAGAATTTAATGTTTTAGATATTATGAAATCTTTGATGTAGACATACTGGGTTGATGTGACGACTCCTTTTTGACTTGCCTGACACATCAGTCTGTTGGGAGATTCTATATTTAAATTTGATGTTAAAAGGAAATATTCATGATTATATGTAAAGTCCTTCAAGGAATATATTTACAAGGACTTGGTGATAGATCAAAATTGTTAGGTTAATCTGAGCTATTAATGTTTATCATTCTGTAAATGAATGTATAGATGAAAAGATCAAAGCTGTTATGTTGATCTATATCTTGAGATGTAATAGATAGGTTTCAACAGAATCGTAGTCTATTAAGGTGATCAAGAGATTGTAGAAGCCAAGGCAGAATCGTAGAGCATCAAGAATCTTAGTGTGTCTGCTTTGGAGAGCCTCTCCAGAAAACATAGAGTGGTCCAAACATTTGTCGAGCCAACTCAGAGATCGTAGTGTGCTCTCGGAAGCGTAGAGTCTACAAGTCAAGCAAGTGAAGATCATAGTGTGCTAGTCCTTAAGAGAAATCGTAGTGTTCTCGTATGCTAGAATTGAATCAAGTACCAAGGTGGCAAGACACCACGATCAGAATCGTAGAGCTTCATCTGTCTGTGTCAGAAGCATTGAGCCTTGTCCATTTGTTCAATGAATAAATCATAACAAATATGGAATGGTTTATAAACGTTGAAGTACTCGGGAGCCTCAATGACACAACAGTCATCCTTAGTATATAACAAAGAAACGTATTAAAGAAGCTAAGGAAAGGACTATGGGTCAGCAGAAAACATCTTTTCAGGTGTTAGGTGAGACATCTGTCTGTTGTGTCAGTGAGCTAGACTGCAAATCAGAAGTTCTGCAAAAGGTCTCCATCAAAGTTCAGAAATGTCAAATGCATTTAATGCTTCAACGAATGTCTTCAACGGATACATTTCAAAGGCATCATATATGCAAAAGATGAGCAGATGAAAAAAACACACAAGCACTAAACAAAAAAGCTGAAGAACACTCAATGCTCAACTCTACGATCTGAAAGAGAAAGCTTGCTCAGTTACTCAGTTCTTTCGAACATAAGCTTAAAGGCAACTGAGTAGCACAACACAAGAACTTAACTACTATCAAGTGAAGTAAGAAGTTCCAAGTCAGAAGGACTTGAAGAGTTCTAAGTGAACTATGAAGTACCAAGTCTGCTGGACTTGAAGAGTTCAAAAGTGAACTAAGATGTTCCAAAACTGCTGGTCTTGAAGGAATCTGTGAGATTCAGAAACTGTAAAGATATCCTTAGTGGATTTCCTACTCGAGGAGTAGAAGAGTGGACTATGAGCTTTAAGTGCTCTGAACCACTTAAAAACATTGTGTTGTTCATATTCTTGTTACAATTGCTATAACTATTTAACACTCATTAACTCATTATATCTTAAAGGGGAAACAAAAAACTCACAATTTCCGCTGTGTTTAAGTCATTATAAAAAATAACAAGTATTTCAAATAAGAATTTAAAATATCTATTCAACCCCCCCTTCTAGATAACTATTATACCTCTGGGAACTATCAATTGGTATCGGAGCAGGTTCTATCAAATAGCCTACAAAGCTTAAGTAGATCCAATGGCACATCTGATAAGCGAATCAAAGACTAGAGGAGGAAGCAAGCCACCTATGTGCAACAAAGATAAATTCGCCAACTGGAAATTTTGTATGCAAGCCTACATGGATTCAATAGATGAAGATCTATTTGAAACTGTTTAAAATGGGCCCTACGTTCCTACAAAGCTTGCACCAACTTCAGAGGACCCAAACAGAATCCAGATCAAGGTTAAAGAAGAATGGACTGACAACGAAAAGAAAGTTGTCCAACTCGACAAAAAGGCCAAGAACATTTTGTTCCGATCCTTAGAAGATGATCTGTTCGAGAATGTGGTCATAGCAAAGGAAGTATGGGAAGCATTGCTCATCATGCATGAAGGAACATAAGAAGTAAAAGATAACAAGCAATCTCTCATGACTCAGCAATATGAAATGTTTGCACACGTTCAAGGAGAAAATGTCACTTCCACCTACGAAATATTCAATGTATTGCTCAACTCTCTTCGAGCCTATGGAAAGATCTATCCAAATAAAGATCTAATCATAAAGTTCATGAGATCTTTACCTATCAAGTGGGATGCCAAAACCACTGTAATCAGAGAATCAAAGAATCTCCATGAAATGAATGTTCAGTAGTTATACGACAACCTTCTTATGTATGAACTGGAGCTGAGTCAACAAGCAGAAACTCTATTTGAAGGAAGAAAGAAGGATAAAGGGGTTGCTCTCAAAGCAACTAACAACATCTCCAAAGCCAATACTGAAAATGACTCTGACTATGATGAAGATGATGAGGAGGACTTTGCAATGCTGGTAAGAAGACTCAGAAGGTTCATGCGTCAAGGAAGAATAAGCAAACCAAAGAAAGTCAACAACTACAGCTACCAAGAGTAGATAAATGACATATGCTACAACTGAAAGAAGCCTGGCCATTTCATTGCAAACTGCAACAAACCTCTTAGAGAAGAACTGAAGAAGAAATCAAATTCAAAGAAAGAATTCAAAGGCAACAAAAGGCCTCAAAAGAAAGACAAAGGTCTTAGAATGGAGGATCGTGGAGTGACTCGCACAATGACTCAACTCCTGAATCCGGAGATGATGAAGATCCTCAAATGGAAAATCTTTGCCTGATGGCCAAACATGCAAAGGATAGGAAGAGCTCTGATATTCATTAAGTAAGTATAGATGAGGTATTTGACTTTAACTCTCCTGATGTAGACATTGATGATTTAAGAACTATAGTACATGGCATAACATTTGATCTGCATCAATACATGAAATAGTTCAGAGTTCTGTCCAAAGATTATTCACTTCTTTAAAAGGAGAAAGAGAAAGTTCAGGAAGAACTGGAAACAACCCTTCTAAGTACTGACTATCTCTCCAGGTTTGAAGCTGAGAATAAGCTCTTAAAAATATCAATGAGCTCAATGCACTAAGTGAGTCAAGTCTAACCTCTAAAATTGAGGAACTAGAAAGGACAATCTCTACATGGAATAAATCCTCTTCATCCATGGACTCCCTGATCTCCAGTTAGAGAAGTGCATCTGACAGAACATGTTTAGGCTTTGGGGAATCCACCTCAGAGCCATATGTGGAAAAGATAAAGGAAGCTAGCACTAGTAATGCTTCAAGTATTAGTAGAAGCATTACATTTATGAAATCCTCATAAAAGGAAGAACCAATTCAACCCTGCTCTTCTGATCCAATCTATATTCCAAGGAATAAAGGATCCCATGTTGGCCTGGGTTTCAGAAAAGAGAAGAGTAACCTAGTCACTACTGTCCAACCTCGAAGGATCGTAGAGTCGAGTAAAATTAACTCCACGAACCAATTGGGAAGGAACAGTAGAGGTAAGCTGCACTTCTCACAAATCATGAAACATAAGGACACATGGAAAAAGGAGAACCAGTATAAAGGAAGGGGTACTGAGAATCCACATACATACACATGCATGCATCATATTAGATGTTTTGTATGTAATAAGGTTGGTCATAAGGCTGCAATATGCTATCATAATCATATGCATGTGAGACCCAAAATCAAGCAGATTTAGGTTCCCAAGGGTACTAACAAAGTAAGACCCATGCAAGTGTGGGTACCAAAATAAAAGCTTAACATTACCACATCAACATAGCTCCACGATCATAACCTGGTATCTCGATAGTGGATGCTCAAGGCACATGACTGGGAACAAAGCCCTTCTGTCTAACTACATAGAGAAGGAGGGTCCCTTAGTCATCTTTGGAGATAATGGCTCTAGAATGACAAGAGGATATGGCTCAGCTGGGAATGGTGCAGTGTCCTTCAGTAAAGTAGCCTATGTGGAAGGTTTACAACATAATCTCATAAGCATAAGCCAACTCTCCGATAAGGGTCATAAAGTCACCTTCCTCAACAATCAATGTCAAGTTAGAGATCTGAAGACATCCTCTAAAAAGCTGACTAAAATAAGAGAAGGAAACGTCTACACTGTTAATCTTGGTCAACTAAGCTCGGACGAGACGATATGCTTTCTGGCTAAAGCATCTGAAGAAATGAGTTGGTTATGGCACAAAAGACTGTCTTATCTCAAATTCAAAAGCATGTCTAAACTGGCCTCCAAGGATCTAGTTCAGCTTTGTCAAAGAAAGACCATGCAATGCCTGTCAACTTGGAAAGCAGACTAGAAGCTCATTCAAGAGCAAAACTGTCAACTCAATCGACAAGCCTCTGCAGCTGCTTCACATGGATCTATTTGGGCCAATTCCAACAACAAGCCTTGGAGGAAAGAGATACTCACTGGTCATAGTGGATGACTACACCAAATTCACATGGGTGTTCTTTCTAAACTCAAAAGATGAAATAAGCTCCCAACTAATAAAAATGTTTAGACTGGTGATGAATGAGAAAGGGGAGAAAATCAAGGCTATACGGAGTGATCATGGTAGGGAATTCAACTTCTTTGAGATGGACCAGTTCTGCATAGACAATGGCATCAGTCACAACTTTTCAACTCCACGAACTCCTCAACAAAACGGAGTAGCTGAGAGAAAGAACAGAATGTTGATAGAGGCTGGATGAACTCTACTAGCAGTCGCTTATCTGCATGAATACTTCTGGGCAGAAGCTGTTAACACTGCATATTACACTTAGAAAAATCACTCATACACTCTACGAGAAAGAAGACTCCCTACGAACTATGGAAATGAAGAAAGCCTAATGTCAGCTACTTTCATGTATTCGGTTGTGCATGCTACATTCTCAATAATGGGAAATAGTATCTGAAAAAGTTTCAACCCAAGTCAGACGAAGGAATCTTTCTTGGATACACCACAGACAGTAAGGCCTATAGAGTGTTAAACAAGAAAACACTGAGTGCTAAAGTCTCGATTCACATTATCTTTGATGAAACAGACTTAGAGAAAACAGTGTCTCAAGACACTACGAATGACAGTTCAGACACTGCGAACGAGGTTGTCGAGCTCAACACCACGATTGTAGTTCCAAAAAATGAAATCGCCGAGCAAGAAGAGGAGATCGTAGAGAGAACTACACAAGACAAAAATCCTCCACATCAAGAAGCAGGAATTGATCTTGAAGGTCTCAGACAATAAGGAATCAGGATAGATGTTCCAACAGGGAACCGATTGGCAAAAGATCACACTCAAGACTTAATCATTGGAGATCTAAATGTAAGAGTCAAGACAAGAGCTGCCACTTAGAAGGGGTGTTTTTATCTAAGCTTCCTATCACAAATGGAACCCAAGAATATATAAGATGCTATGGAAGACTCCAATTGGATAGAAACCATGCAAGAAGAACTAAATCAATTTGAAAGAAGCAAAGTGTGGAGATTATTTCCAAGACCAAGAAGCCATCCAGTCATTGGCACCAAGTGGGTCTTCGGAAATAAGATGGGTGAAGATAGTGTAATAACAAGGAATAAATCAAGACTAGTGGCCAAAGGTTACTCTCAGGAAGAAGGCATTGACTATGATGAGACCTTTGCACCTGTTGCCAAACTAGAAGCCATCAGAATATTCATTGCCTTTGCTGCTCACATGAAATTTAAAGTACTTTAGATGGATGTCAAAAGTGCATTCCTGAATGGTGAACTTCAAGAAGAAGAATATGTGGAACAACCTCAAGGTTTCATCAATACAACTCTCTCTAATTATGTCTATAGATTAGATAAAGCCTTATATGGTCTTAAACAAGCACCTAGAGCATGGTATGAAACACTAACTAACTTTCTCATTAAATGGGTTCACTAGAGGTAGAGTAGATACCACATTATTTCTTAAAAAGTATAAAGACAAAGTATTATTAGTTCAAATATATGTTGATGACATTATCTTAGGCTCTACTGATGAAAAATTATGTAAGAGATTTGCCAAGCTTATGCAGAGCAAGTTCGAAATGAGCATGATGGGTGAGCTGAACTTCTTTCTTGGATTTCAAGTAAAGCAGACTGATGAAGGAATCTTCATAAACCAATACAAATACATTAAATACTTACTTAAAAAGTATGGCATGGAATCAGCCTCTCCCATGAAAACCCCAATCGCTCCAGCAACCAAGCTTGACAAAGATGAAAAAGGTAAAAGTATTGATATAACTTAATACAGAGGTATGATTGGCTCTCTTCTATATCTAATTGCCAGTAGACAAGACATAATGTTTGCAACATGCATATGTGCTAGATTTCAAGCTAATTCTAAGGGATCACACTTAATTGCAATAAAAAGGATTTTCAGGTATCTTAAGGGTACACCTCAATTGGGACTTTAATAAATATTTATTAATATATATAAGTATTTAATGGATATGTTTATTTTTGAATAAATAATTGTTCAATTTGAATTGATGTGGTTTAGTTAATTATTTGTTGAATAAATAATTAAATATTAAATATTATTTATATTAAATATTTATTGAATTATATAAGTATTTAATGGATATGTTTATTGTTGAATAAATAATTGTTCAATTTGAGTTGATGTGGTTTAGTTAATTATTTGTTGAATAAATAATTAAGGAGCTAAGAAAAATTAATTGTTATGAGATTATATACCAATTTAATTTAATAAGTAAGCTAGAGAGCTTATAGTGATTTAAATAAATTATAATATTGTAAATGGGAAATTGTAATTTAAAATGATAGTTGGTTGAATAAATTATAATTATAAAGGAAATTATAATTATGAGATAATGATTTATGTGTGAAAGTAATTTAATAGATTAGTATTTGAATTAATTAAATTGATTATTTAATTAAACAAAAGTGTGACTAATAACCTTGCTATAAAGGAGTTACCAAAATAAATTAAAGGACTTTAATTTAGTTTTGGCCAAACAAGTCTTAATGCATATTAAGTCTTTAATCTAATAGTGTTTTATCAAACAAGGTATAAGGATTAATCCATTTATTTTAGTTAGACTTACCAAACAAGGCATAGGGATTAATGGGTTATTTTATTAAGATTAGCCAAACAAGCCTTATGGCTTTTAAATTTCAAAACTTACATAACTGATATTTAGAGTTATATTATATAATTAATATATATTATTACTATATACATTATATTTTTAGTACGTATGTTAGAGAGAAGAAAGAACTCAGTTGAAGAAAAAGAGAAGAAGAAAAGAAAATACAGAGAGAAAAGTTGAGAGAACTTAGAGAAATTGAGAAAAGAATTGGGGAAAAGAAGATTGTAATCATAACTATTTTCTTCTAAAATCTAGAGAATCATCTTTTTAATCAAAGGTAGGATATTAATCCTTGTATTTATTTTCTTAAAGTTTAGTTTTCTTCTCCAAAAAGTTCTTTGTAAATAATTATGGATGATGAATTTCTTGTGTATAGAGCTTTAGATGATGATTGTTGTTGTAAAACTATTTTGTTAAGATTATGTATGATTATAATCAATTACTTTATGTATGTATGTAAATTTTATGAAGAAATATATCACAGTGAGTTCATATGAATATATATATATATAAGAATATGGCTTAGTTTAAAGTAGAAATTAAGGTTTTATTTGTTATTAAACTGATAAATTGATTATTGAATTTGATAAAGTATGTATAATCATAACTATGGTGTTTTTGAATTTACTTCGCTTTTGATTGAAAAACAAAATCACAAAGTGTTGATTTCCATTGAAAATATCAAAAATAGAGTTTTTGCCAAAAACATTGAAATTGGGTGTTGTATATTTGATGTTTGTGTTAATTAATGAGTAAAAACATGTTAGAAGTTCTTGAATTATGTTTACATGAAGTTATATGTATGAATTGCATGTTAATTAGTCTGTTAGAAATGAGCTTGTAGAGGGCCAAATTGGCTTTTTCTTGCATCTGCTGTCAAGTCGCCAATGACATCGAGTTTCATGCACATTGCAATATGCAAAGAAGATGCTATCGGCGCCAAGAATATTATCACCACGCCGCAACGCAGCTTCGTAGTATATTCACCGTAATAACGCCATCACCATCGCCATAGCAAATACGACAATACATGCAAGTAAATCGTGAAATAATGCAAATACGAAAGTTAGCGTAATGGTCCGACAAAGTACTTTTTTGTACACGAAATTTTAAGAAACAATATGTGATGATAGTAGGATCATAAAATATGATTTTTTAGTATTTCTATACTATGAATAATTATGTTATTAAGGATTAACTTGTGTTATAATTTGATTATGTGATTAAATAATCAAACCTACATGATGAATGTATTAGTTATGTGATAATGACTAACTATGTCATGATGACATATATATATATAGGATATTGTGATTCAAATTGATTCTGCTTTAGTCTACGAGCAAGGCAAGTTTTCTAATCCTTTGTCTTATTGAGCTAATTATTGTTTTCAATTCGATTACCTTATAATGATGTAAGTTGTCTAAACTTTGGTTTGATGTTGAACAAGTTATTCTTGTATTTCAATTATTGATTAACATGCATAATTGAATTGCCATGCATGTTTAGTATTCAATTCTAATTAACCTTGGCTTAGTATTGTTCAAAGCAAGGTATGCTATAGTTATTCAAATTGTATGCTATTAGATTATTCCTAAAGCATGATTTTAGTTACTATGATTGATTCAATCACGATTATTCTATAGTATAGTGTTATTGGTCTTATTCAACTACTCCTTAGTTGATGTTCGTTGAATTCCAAATTATCTTGAAAGCTTATCCAAACCAAACTTCCTTTGGTGCGGACTTGTACTCTAAATACTGAGATGAACAACTCTTTTAATAGAGGTTTACGCTTAGCGTTGAAATGGTTGTGCACAATACATTGTACGAAGGGTTGATCCCCCTAAGTACGTGGAGTCCTTATAGTCTTATGACTGTTAAAGTTAAAGTTGAAAGATTACTTATAACTGTGGACATGATTCGTGGTCATTAGACCCTCAGTGAATGTTATAAATTTTACGCTTAATAGAATATATTGTTCATTTCTATTGAGCCTAATATTGGCAATTGATGTAAAAGTTTAAAGATTTATTTATTGTTATTTCAAGTGGGCCTTCTTTGCTCACTCTTGCTGTAAAATTTCTTACAAACTAAAGTTGAAACGGGTGACGTACCTAGCACCAAAGAAGTGAAAAAGGAAAGATGAATAAATACTGAAGACTTGTAATAGTTTTGATAGTTTTACTTCGAACTTTGATTTAAAGATTGTAATGAAGTTTATTTTATTTTCCACATTTGAATGGTTGTAATTAAAGGTTAGATAACCTAGAGATTTTTATTTAAGTTTAATCATGTATATGGGTAGTGTTTTGATTATTCAATTTTATTATAATTGGGTAGTTAGAAATGAATGTTTTGATTAAGTGAACACCAAATCTCGTGGAAATAAAGTACCGGATTTGGGGGTGTCACAGTTGGTATAAAAGCTTTAGTTATGAACCTTAGGTGGGGGAAAAGCCTTAGGAAGTAACCTTTGAAAAGATAGTGGAGTTAACTCTTATCGAGTTTTAGGAAAGAAGTAATAAAACACTTATGTGCTTATGTGATTTTAAATTATGTACTCGTGAGTGTCAAATAGTAATGATTAATAATTAAAACTTTAAAACTTTGTTGTCAGGATGACTAATGTCGGAGAATCCAACAAAGTTAGGGAGGAGGGACCTCAAATGCCTATAGAGGAGGAGCCTCGCGACATTCAGGTAGTTGGGAACAACTTACTGCCACGGAGTCAACCCCGGTTGGTCACAGTAGTTGAAGAGGAGGATGATGATGTGGAGACAGATGAGGAGGATCCCATTGAGTTACCACAGGAGGATGAGGATGATGAGGACGAGGAGGAAAGGATTCCACTTAACTCGATAGCTGGCCGTATATACGATGAGGTGCATGACCGTAACGTGGAACTTCAGGATACAGTTGAGGAGTTGCAGGAGATAGTAGGTTTGAACAACAAAATCGTAATGACACAAAAAACGACGGCGAGATCCAGGATCGTGAGGAACGAATCGACAAAACGCCGAGGAGAAACTAATACGACATCAAGGAGAGAAAGAACAATTGATCGAGATGGTTCTTTGAATCAAGAACAAGCCGAGAGAAGAAGCTACTAAGAGGGCAAGAGTCAAGATGCATACGAGGAAGCTTATCAAAGAACCGGAAGAGCGATAAGGAACTCATGAAGTAAAAGGATGAAGATGGAAGAGATGGATAAAGTATTTGACACCGCAATTAATCGAGCTCAAGATCGGGTCATGGGATATCCGATTCGATTGAGACGACGCCATCATATGTATTAGATCGCAGGACAATGTTTCGAGTCATGGAGGAAGAACGTGATAGGGCTAAGAAGTATCTTAATAGATCATCGTAGAAAATGTGCCCGTAATGCACGTAATAAGTATTAAATAATGTGTAAATCCCAAGTGTTATGTAACCATGGGATATGATAATGATGTTGTCCCTCAAACTTTTTGTAGTTCGAAAGGAATGTAAATATCAAAGATGCTATTGTTTTATGTTTTTCAAGTAATGATGAATAAATAAAAGTTATTATTTTATTCAAAGTGTTATGTGTTATGTGATTATTTCTTTTATGGAGGCAAGTTAATTAGAAATACTTAAAGAAGCTGAGTTAGTCTAATAGATGTTTTGTTTTAACAGAAAATGCCTCCCAGACGTGAACCACCCCGACAGAGAAACAATGAGAGAACTACCAATAAAGACAATGTTGACGGTAACCCCGTTCAACAACTAGTGACACTATTGACAGGAGCGTTGCAAAATCAACCACAAAACCATGGTACAACGTTTAAGGATTTCAAGGCGGTTGGACCACCTGAATTCCGTGGGTCTATGAATCCAGTCGAAGCACAAACCTGGATTATGGAGATAGAAAAAGTATTCGATGTCGCTAGGGTAGGGGATGATCAGAAGACTGCTTTCACAACGTTCATGTTGAAAGCAGAAGCTAGTTATTGGTGGCATGCCAATAAAACTCGGGAAGGGCCAGGGAGTGATGACCGATAGGTTCAAGGAGTTGTTCTTCGAGACCTATTTCCTGAGAGTTCAAGAGTCACCGAAAAGTACAGCTTTCTAAACTAAAGCAAGGAATGATGATCAGATCTCGAGTATGCCACAAAATTCAATGAATTATGAGGTTTGCGCCATATCAAGTCAAGACGAGATGAGCGTAAGGCGAAGAGATTTGAACAGGATCAAGCCCTGGCATCTGATGAGGGTATCCTGTTCCATTGAAGACATTCATGCAAATGTGATGGAGAAAGCAAGATTATTTGAGGGTGGAGGCGAGGCGGACAAAGTTCAACCAGAACAAAAAAGAAGAAGAAGAATGAGAATGAGACTAAGAATGGGAGTGGTAGCGGTGGAAACAACAACAACAACAACAACAACACAACAACAACAACTTGAAGAGGAAGTGGAATGGGAGCATGGGTGCTGGACACCAGCAGGGTAACCAACAAAACAAAAATTTTGAAGCATGTGCGACATGTGGGAAATTTCACAAGGGTGCGTGCTTAATGGGGAAGCGGGTATGCTTCAATTATGGCCAAGAGGATCACACCGCCCCAAGTTGCACTCAACCAAAGAAGAATGTATGCTTCACGTGCGGATCCAAGGATCACTTTGCTCGTGAATGCCCTAAGAAGAGGGAAGGAGTGACAACCGAAGCAATGGAGGTAACAATGGAAGTATATGGGCCATCATCAGGACTGCAACATCAAACAAACCTATAGCCGTAACCTTCAACATGATGCGCAAGATGTTGTGCAATCAAAAGATGTAGTGTCGTATTATCCCAATCAATGATATAAATGCTTATGTATTATTCGATTCGGTGCTACTTGTTCATTTATATCCGATGAATTTGCTAAGAGGTTAGAATTGCCTAGAGAGAAGAACCGAATTTTCCTTTGAACATAGAAATTGCGAATAAGGAAGTAATCCTCATTAGATTCAGTATACAAGAACCGTAGGGTGAACATTAAGGAAAATATCTTGTTGGTAGATTTGATTCCATTAGACTCTTGAATTTGATGTAATTTTGGGGATGGATTGGTTGCTCAAATATGGAGCAATGAATCGATTATCACAAGAAGTGTATAAACCTTATGACTCATCCGGCCAAAGGTAGTATTTTATGGTAGCAAGTCGCCTAGACAAATGAAATGTCTGACGACTATGCAGGCCAAGAAATTGTTGAGTCAAGGTTGTGTGGGCTATTTAGCTTACATAGTCGATACTCAGAAGAAGGGTGTGAAACTAGAAGAAATACCAGTAGTGAGGGAATTCAAGACGTGTTTCAGAAAGATTTGCCAGACTTCACCGACAGAGAAATTGAGTTTAGTGATCGACTTAGCGCCGAAACAAAGACCAATATCGAAGGCCCCGTACAGAATGGCTCCGGTAGAAATGAAGGAACTGATGGTACAGTTGCAAGAGTTGCTGGACAAGAAATATATTCAACCAAGCGTATCGCCGTGGGGAGCGCCAGTTTTATTCGTTAAGAAGAAGGATGGATCAATGCGTCTTTGCATTGATTATAGAGAGTTAAACAAAGTCACTATTAAGAATAGGTATCCGTTGCCTAGAATAGATGACTTGTTTGATCAGCTGAAGGGTGCTAAATATTTCTCAAAAATAGATTTGAGAAGTGGGTATCACCAATTGAAGGTAAGAAAGGAGGATATACCTAGAATGCATTCGTAACTCCGATGCATTTTACATTACGAAGTTTTTGGTGATGTCTTTTGGTTTAACTAATGCCCTACTGCGTTCATGGATTTGATGAATGTGGTGTTTAAACCATTCTTAGACAAGTTTGTAGTGGTATTTATTGATGACATTCTCGTGTATTCCAAAACTCAAGAAGAACACGTGGAACATTTACGCTTGACATTGGAAACACTAAGAAAGGAAAAGTTGTACACGCAAAATTCTCTAAGTGCGAATTTTGGCTCGATCGTCGTACAATTTTTGGGTCATGTGATTGACAAAGATGGGATTTCAGTGGATCCATCAAAAGTGGAAGCTGTAATCAATTGGGAACAACCAAGAACACCATCGAGTGAGGAGTTTCTTGGGACCGGCTTATTATTATAGAAGATTCATTCAAGATTTTTCTAAGATAGCCACTCCGCTAACAAATTTGACAAGGAAAGTCAGAAAATTCGTTTGACGGAGAAATGTGAAGAGAGTTTCCAAGATTTGAAGAAGAAGCTAAGTGTGGCACCTGTGTTGACATTACCAGATAATACAGGAAATTTTGTGGTGTATAGTGATGCCTCACACAAAGGGTTGGGTTGTGTTCTTATGCGAGAATAGCAAAGTTATTACGTATGCATCAAGACAATCAAGGATTATGAAAAAGGGTATCCGACTCATGATTTGGAATTTGTTATAGTTGTATTTGCTCAAGATATGGAGACACTATCTTTATGGAGAAAATGTGAAATCTACATGCACGAGACACAAAAGTCTCAAGTATATTTTCACTCAGAAGGATTTGAACATGCGTCAAAGAAGGTGGATGGAATTGATAAAAGATTATGATTGTGAAATCTTTTATCATCCGGGCAAAGCGAATGTGGTGGCAGATGCTTTAAGCAGGAAAGGTCGAGAGAAGTTGATGCTGATAACAACTCAGGAGGAGCTCATTTCAGCAATGACAAAACTGGAGTTGGAAATCAAATTTCCAAAAGAATCTGATGAACAACTATTCCAGATAGAAGCTGGTCCAACTTTAGTGGACAAAGTGAAGAATGCTCAACTACAAGATGAAGAGTGTGGGAAAATCAAAGAGAATTTGGTTGAAGGCGGTGATGTAAAATACAAGGTCGATACCGAAGGATTACTACGGTTCGAGGGAAGAATTTGGGTTCCAGCAGTGCTAGAACTGAAAGAAGAAATTTTGACCGAAGCTCATAGCTCAAAATATTCAATTCATCCAGGAAGCACGAAAATGTATCAAGATTTGCGCCAACATTTTTGGTGGCCAAATATGAAAAGGGATGTTGCTGAATGCGTAGCGAAATGCTTGACGTGTCAAAGAGTAAAAGCCGAACATCAAAGACCTTGCGGATTACTCCAACCATTGGAAATACTGGAATGGAAGTGGGAACACATCACGATGGATTTTGTGGTGGGTCTTCCAACTACTTAGAGAGGATGCGATGCGATTTGGGTGATAGTGGACAGATCGACGAAATCAAATCGTAGCACTTTCTACCAATAAAGATTAGATTCAATCTTGATCAATTAGCAAGATTGTACATTAAAGAGATCGTTTTGAGGCACGGAGTGCCATGATCAATTATGTCCGATAGAGATCCGCGATTCACATCAAATTTCTAGAAGAGACTACAAGAATGCATGGGGACACAAAGCATTAACGAATGAGTACGACTTATCATCCACAAACAGATGGCCAAAGCGAACAAACAATTCGTGACATTGGAAGATATCTTTGAGAGCATGTGTCATGGACTTTAAAGGAAGTCGGGAAGAACAATTACCATTGGTGGAATTTGCTTACAACAAACAGTTATCACGCGAAGCATCGACATGCCACCTTACGAGGCATCAGACGACGTAAAAGTGCAGAACTCCACCGCGTTGGGATGAAGTCGGTGAACGCCAACTGTTAGGACCAGAACTGGTACAACAAACTGCTGACGTTGTTAAACTCATCAGACAAGATTAGTAGCCACCCAAGACAGGACATAAAAAGTATGCTGATCAACACAGACAAGATCGTGCATTCGACGTAGAACTTTTGTATTCCTAAAAGTTTCTCCTTGGAAGGGGAAATTCATTTTGGTAAAAAAGGAAAAGCTAAGCCCGAGGTTTATTGGACCCTTTGAAGTGCTGCGAAGAGTGGGAGAAGTGGCTTACGAGGTAGCTCTACCTCCAGAGTTGGAAAACATTCATAATGTTTTTCACATTTCGGTGTTACGACCATATAAACTCGACTACAAACATGTGATCGAGTATGAACCGTTACAGTTCGAGAAAGATTTGTCTTATGAAGAGGTTCCTATCCAGATAGTCGATAGGAAAGAACAAGTGCTCAGGAATAAAGTGATACCTTCTGTGAAGGTGATATGGAGGAACCACAACGCTGAAGAAGCTACGTGGGAACTCGAAGAGAAAATGTTGAAAGAATACCCTGAGTTATTTGTTTAATCTATGTCTTCGATTCTGGGGACAGAATCTTTGTAAGTAAAAGAATGTAATGAATGATTTGTTTGAGTTGTGATTCGAGGATGTAATCTTGTAAGGAGGGAATGATGTAACATTCCGAATTTTAAAGTGTAATATTAAATATTTATTAATTTATATAAGTATTTAATGGATATATTTATTGTTGAATAAATAATTGTTCAATTTGAGTTGATGTGGTTTAGTTAATTATTTGTTGAATAAATAATTAAATATTAAATATTAAATATTTATTTAAATATTAAATATTTATTGAATTATATATTTAATGGATATTTATTGGCATAAATAATTGTTCAATTTGAGTGGATGTGATTTAGTTAATTATTTGTTGAATAAATAATTAAGGAGCTAAGAAAATTAATTGTTATGAGATTATATACCAATTTGATTTAATAAGTAAGCTAGAGAGCTTATAGTGATTTAAATAAATTATAATATTTTAAATGGGAAATTATAATTTAAAATGATAGTTGGTTGAATAAATTATAATTATAAAGGAAATTATAATTATGAGATAATAATTTATGTGTGAAAGTAATTTAATAGATTAGTATTTGAATTAATTAAATTGATTATTTAATTAAATAAAAGTGTGACTAATAACCTTGCTATAAAGGAGTTACCAAAATAAATTAAAGGACTTTAATTTAGTTTTGGCCAAACAAGTCTTAATGCATATTAAGTCTTTAATCTAATAGTGTTTTATCAAACAAGGTATAAGGATTTAATCCATTTGTTTTAGTTAGACTTACCAAACAAGGCATAGTGATTAATGGGTTATTTTATTAAGATTAGCCAAACAAGCCTTATGGCTTTTAAATTTCAAAACTTACATAACTGATATCTAGAGTTATATTATATAATTAATATATATTATTACTATATACATTATATTTTTAGTACGTATGTTAGAGAGAAGAAAGAACTCAGTTGAAGAAAAAGAGAAGAAGAAAAGAAAATACAGAGAGAAAAGTTGAGAGAACTTAGAGAAATTGAGAAAAGAATTGGGGAAAAGAAGATTGTAATCATAACTATTTTCTTCTAAACTCTAGAGAATCATCTTCTTAATCAAAGGTAGGATATTAATCCTTGTATTTTATTATCTTAAAGTTTAGTTTTTTTCTCCAAAAAGTTCTCTGTAAATAATTATGGATGATGAATTTCTTGTGTATATAGCTTTAGATGATGATTGTTGTTGTAAAACTATTTTGTTGAGATTATGTATGATTATAATCAATTACTTTATGTATGTATGTAAATTTTGTGAAGAAATATATCACAGTGAGTTCATATGAAAATATATATATAAATATGGCTTAGTTTAAAGTAGAAATTAAGGTTTTATTTGTTATTAAACTGATAAATTGATTATTGAATTTGATAAAGTATGTATAATCATAACTATGGTGTTTTGAATTTATTGTTTTGATTGAAAAACAAAATCACAGTGTTGATTTCCATTGAAAATATCAAAAATAGAGTTTTTGCCAAAAACATTGAAATTGGGTGTTGTATATTTGATGTTTATGTTAATTTATTAGTAGAAACATGTTAGAAGTTCTTGAATTATGTTTACATGATGTTATTGTATGAATTGAATATGAATTAGTCTGTTAGAAATGAGCTTGTTGGCTAAATTGTCTTTTTCTTGCACTTGCTGTCAAGTTATCGTCCGACATCGAGTTTTCAAGTTTTACGCGCCCAAGAAGATTCCATCAATATATATCACTTATCATCACTACGCCGCAACGCAGAGTAGTATATTCACCACCAGCACATCATCACTGATGTCATATAACGCCACACCCACAAAGTAAATCGTGGCAATGTGCAAATGAAAGTTAGCGTAATGGTCCGACAAAGGTACTTTTGTACACAAAATTTTAAGAAACAATATGTGATGATAGTAGGATCAGTAAAATATTGATTTTAGTATTTCTATACTATGAATAATTATGTTATTAAGGATTAACTTGTGTTATAATTTGATTATGTGATTAAATAATCAAACATACATGATGATGTAGTTAGTTAAGTTTTTAAATGGTAGTGACTAACTGTCATAACTATGTATATATGATATATATATATATATCTAGGGTATTGTGATTCAAATTGATTCGGTTTAGCTTACGAGCAAGGCAAGTTTTCTAATCCTTTGTCTTATTGAGCTAATTATTGTTTTCAATTTCGATTACCTTATAATGATGTAAGTTGTCTAAACTTTGGTTGGATGTTGAACAAGTTATTCTTGTATTTCAATTATTGATTAACATGCATAACTGAATTGCCATGCATGTTTAGTATTCAATTCTAATTAACCTTGGCTTAGTATTGTTCAAGCAAGGTATGCTATAGTTATTCAAATTGTATGCTATTAGATTATTCCTAAAAGCATGATTTTAGTTACTATGATTGATTCAATCACGATTATTCTATAGTATAGTGTTATTGGTCTTATTCAACTACTCTTAGTTGATGTTCGTTAAATTCCAAATTATCTTGAAAGCTTATCCAAACCAAACTTCCTTTGGTGCGGACTTGTACTCTAAATACTGGAGATGAACAACTCTTTTAATAGAGGTTTACGCTTAGCATTGAAATGGATGTGCACAATACATTGTATGAAGGGTTGATACCCCTAAGTACGTGGAGTCCTTATAATCTTATGACTGTTAAAGTTAAAGTTGAAAGATTACTTATAACTGTGGACATGATTCATGGTCATTAGACCCTCAATGAATGTTATAAATTTCGGGCGCTTAATAGAATAGAATATATTGTTCATTTCTATTGAGCCTAATATTGGCAATTGATGTAAAAGTTTAAAGATTTATTTATTGTTATTTCAAGTGGGCCTTCTTTGCTCACTCTTGCCTGTAAAATTTCTTACAGCTAAAGTTGAAACGGGTGACGTACCTAGCACCAATTAGGGAAAAGGAAAGATGAATAAATACTGAAGACTTGTAATAGTTTTGATAGTTTACTATCGACTTTGATTTAAAGATTGTAATGAAGTTTATTTTATTTTCCGCATTTGAATGGTTGTAATTAAAGGTTAGATAATTTTGGGAGATTTTTTTAAGAATCAGATTTTTATTTTCAAGTTTAATCTTTAGAAATGAATGTTTTGATTAAGTGAACACCAAATTTATTATTCAATTTTATTATAATTGGGTAGTTAGAAATGAATGTTTTGATTAAGTGAACACCAAATCAATGGAGTGTTTGAGAATGATGTTATAACCACAAAAGTCAAGGGTGTGGAAATCAAACTTAAAGTTGAAGATGTAAACCTAGCCCTAGGTTTTAAATCGAAAAGATTTCCATTCATGGAATGCATCAATTTTCATGAAGGACTGAAAAAGATGTATCATAAGGAGTTTCCGACTGTCAAAGGGTACAAAAAGAAAGAGTTTCCCCAAAGGTATGAGTTTTGGCTGACATTGTTGGGAAATGCATATGCTGCAAGAGCTCTGGCAATGACTATGTGAACGAAATGGAATTTAAGCTCATGACAGCAATCCGTTGTGGGATTCAACTCAACTATGGAGCCCTACTCATCGACTGGATTGATAAATGGATACTCAGTTCAAAGAAATCAAAGAGCTCTGGAAATATGCTCTATGGGCGGTTTATAAGCATCAGCCTACAATCAGCATTGGGTGATAAGATTAGGGATGATGAAGGAGAATCCATCAATCCAAATAGAAGGATGACCCAGCAGCTGTTTGAGAACTGGAAAAGAAATCCAACATAAAATGTGAGGATGATGTCTAAATCTAGTGGAAGAACTGGTGAAGCAAAGGAGTCTGGGATACCAGGGAATATGTCAGTTCTAAAGGAAACTCAAGAAGAAGAAGAAGAAGAAATCAACAAGGAGGAACCCATTACTTTGGTCAGAAAATGTAAGGGTAAGAGAAAAATGAAGGTTCAAATGGTAGTGGAGTCTCAAGGTTCAACTACTGATGCACCTCAAAAGTGTTCTGACACTGAAACTCTGAGGAATTTGAAGAGGAAAGAGCAGCAGTCTGAGGAAGATGAAGGAAGATCTACAATCTCTCAGCTGCTTAAGAAGGGAAAACATAGCCACAAGTCAAAGAAGCCCTCTTTCTCTTCAATCGTAGAGTCTCTACCGATCATAGAGTCCAGACTGGACACCACTCCCGAAGAGGATGCTGCAACAGCTTCTCAGGCTGATCAACCATTCAGAGTTAAAGCTAAAGAAAGTGATGAAGTTGTGGCTTAGCCTACGAAGCCAAGAAGAAAACTGGTCAAGAAGTACATCCTTGTTAATGAAGGAGTGCTAAAAGAAGAAGACAGAAAGATGGCTGCTAAGAAAGGATTACCCGAAGCTGAAAAAGGGTTACCCAAATCTGAGAAGGGGCTATCCGAAGCAAGTAAGAAGAACATAGCTCAAGTTGAGGGGGAGCTGCCTGAAGTTCTTACACTAGAGAATGCTCCAGCTGAGGGGGAGCTATTTGAAATTCAAATGAATGATCGACTTAAGGGGGAGCCTCACGAAGTCCCTATGTCAAAAAAGGTTGTAGTTGAGGAAGAATTTCCAAGAGATCTTCTTGAATCCTCCTCAGTCCGTCAAGAGATTCTACCTTCAGAAACTGCAGAAATGGAATTTAGTGAAGCTATAGAGGATGAGAGATCATAAGAACAAAGAAGTCAAGTGGAGATAATTACATTCCTTGGGGTTATTACCAAGGTTAGTGGCTATTCCAATGGTTGGGACTGAGAATGGATACCTCGGGGTTATCTCCGAGATTAATCGATCTTCTCCGGTGTGTATTCCGGTATTGTATCTGCAGGTCTCGGGGTTATATCCGAGGTTGGAACTGTTACTCCCAGAGTGTGATATGGGGTTGATGCTAAACTCCCGGTAGTATCTGGTATGGATTTAGATTGTCTTTCAGGGTTCTCTCTTAAAAGATGAATCTGTCCTGCTGTAATGTCAGTAACAGTAGTACAAAAAATTTTGAGTGTCTACAGTCGGTGGCTCCTCCAATGATGGTTTCAATTTTTCTGCAACTGTCTCCTCGGTGTGCAGAGGTTCAATCGGTGCTCTGAATCGGCTAACTCTGGGCAACGAGTCTATCATCTGTAATAAGTCCACAAATTCTAGGTCGTCTTTTTCTTCATCCCCCAATAAGGTTGTTTCTAACGGATCATTGATCAAACTCTTGTTAATATCTTCACTGGTAATTTGCTCAATTAAATCCATTCGATAACATTCTTCCTCGTCTGTAGGATATTTCATGGCCTTGAACACATTGAATTTTATTTCTTGATCTTGGACCCTCATTGTAAGTTCTCCTTTTTGCACGTCTATGAGTGTCCTTCCCGTGGCCAAGAAAGGTCTCCCTAGGATGATCGGGATGTTCTTATCTTCATCGAAATTCAGTATGATAAAGTCCGCATGGAATATAAACTTATCCACTTTTACCAAAATGTCCTCTACAATGCCTCTCGGATATGTGACTGACCTATCCGCCAACTGCAATGAAATATTCAGAGGCTTTGGCGCTGCAAACCCAATTCGAGTGTACCGACAATGGCATCGTGTTTATACTGCCCCAAATCACATAAGCACTTGTTAAACGACATCTTCCGATCGTGCACGGATAGTAAAGCTCCCCGGTCTTTGAGTTTTAGTGGTAGCTTTTTCCAGAACAATCGCACTACACTCCTCTTAGTAGTGCCACTGTTTGAAATCTTCCCATTTCTTCTTCCTCGATGTAATTCACTTCATAAACTTCGCATAACTTAGCATTTGCTCTAGGGCCTCTGCGAATGGGATGTTAATCTGAGTTTCTTGAACACGCCTAAAAACTTTCTTGAATCGCTTATCCGATTTTTGTTTTTGGACTCTCTGCAAAAAACGGCGGTGGAGGATAAACAATCATTTCATTGTTTAACTTTATTTCCTCATTTTGTTACCCTCCATCTGCGTTCATCGTCATCAACTTTTCCTCCTAAGGTGTTCTTGAATTTTCTGCACTATTCCCATCGAGGTGTTTTCCACTTCTCAACATAACTGCTTGACATTGCTCATGATTACCCTTCGGATTTCTTTCGGTGTCTCTAGGTAATGTTCCTTTTGGTCTATTATTTAATGCCAATGCAATTTGACCTATCTGATTCTCTATATTTTTATTGCAATAGCTTGATTCTTCATAGCGAAATCGTTGCTAGTCATGTACCTTTCCCATATTTCCTCCCCATCGGATTTCTTATCCTGCTGATGAACCTGTTTGTGGATGACTATGAAAACAAGGGGGATATGATGGTCATGGAGCTTAAGTTTGCTGATTATTGCTCCATGAAAGGTTTGGGTGGTTCCTATTCCCCTGGTTGTAGGTGTTTTGGTAAGTATTTTGCGAAATTCTATTGTAGTTGCCTATGAACTGAACGGATGCTGGATTTATTGCACACTGATCTGTCGGATGATCACCCGTACACAATTCACATACTACCATAACCTGCTGAACTTGTTGAACTTGAGCCCCTGTCATCGTATTTACCCTCTCATTCATCGTATCAAACTTCATGGATAGTGCGAAAAGCTGTGCTTATATAGCTGTTACTCCATCTAATTCCAAGATCCCAGTCGCCTTTTCCTGTGTCATTCTTGCTGTGGGCCACTGGTAGTTATTTGCCGCCATTGTTTCTATCAAATTGTATGCGTCCTTGTAACTCTTAGCCATGAATGCACCGCCCGATGCCGCATCAATGCTAGTTCTGACATTTCCATGTAGCCCGTTATAGAAGGTGTTCATTTGTAACCACTTGGGCAATCCATGATGTGGGCACTTTCTGAGTAATTCCTTTTATCTCTCCCATGCCTCATATAGTGACTCCCCATTCTGCTGCTCAAATATTGTGATGTCCTTCCTCATTTTCGCAGTCTTCGCCGATGGGAAAAATTTGGCAAGAAATTTTTGAGCCAAATCCTCCCACGTAGTGATCGAACCCGGCGGTAAAGAATGTAACCAACTCTTCGCCTTGTCCCGTAAAGTGAATGGGAACAAGCGAAGTCTTACTGCCTCATCCGACACCCCATTGTACTTGAACGTGTCGCACATTTCCAGAAAATTGATTAAATGCTCATTCGGATCGTCGTTTGCCATTCCCCCAAACTGACATGAGTTCTACATCATCTGAATGGTCCCAGGCTTTATTTCAAAAGTGTTTGCAGCTATTGCAGACCGAGTAATGCTCGACTGCAGATCAGTCACCCTAAGTGTGGCAAAATCCCTCAACGCTTTCTGGTCTTCGGCAACCATCGTTCCTTCCTTATCAGAATTTTCAAATTCATTCCTCGTTTCCTCAATCCACTTACTCAACTTTTGAAATCCTCTGTCAATGTTGTCCTCAAAAGGAAGCAAGTCTAGATGTTTAGATCGTGTTTGCATAAACCAATGTCAAAAACCTGAAATAGAGAAAATAAAATAAAAATGTTTAAGTAAAACTGGACTAATTAAACTGATATTGTAAAAAATAAATATTAAAATCTCGGCTAAATTATCCCCGGCAACGGTGCCAAAAACTTGTTAGGTAAAATCAATACGCTTAAAAACATGCAAGTGTACGTGGTCAACAAGTAATATAGTAGTGAATAAAGTATCGTTCCCACGAGGACAAAATATCAAGAGTTTTAACTTCACAATTATCAATTTTGTATTAACCCTAATTTTATTAAACTAATCAATTCAATGATTTTAAATTATATAAAAAAAACTAAATTAATAAAGAAATAAACTATCATAAAACAGTCACCAATAACGAAATCCGGAATTTCAAACAATTAATGGAGAATTAGTTATATGATTTCACCATGAGCTTCCCTCTGATTTTCCAACCTTTATTCCAACTCAATTCAATATTCCAGTTTATTAATCAAGAACACGAACGTAGTAAGAGTCACCTCTCGATGCACTAATACCATATTAACATCAATCCACAATTAAGATAGAAATCCGTTAAACACCTAAATTAACCAACTCACTATATCTCTATGTGAACTACAATCAAAGAAGGTTGAAGTTTAAGCTCTCCATACGATTACATGCGATGTCAAGCGTATCTCTACCTTAACAATAATCACAAATCTACTATCGACAAAATTCATGACACATGCTATATTAACTAGGTCTAGATTCGAATCTCTTCTCTCGATTCCTTTCAAATCCACAAAGAACTGTTGATCAGGCAATTCATAAATTCAAGCCCAAATTAACATAGATAAACTAAAAATATCCTATTGAATTGGAAATCAAAGTTATAGAATCATCGTTTCGCCCAAAGATCCATCACAAGTTTAATAAGTAAATTAGTTCATAACGAATGAATTAAAAACTGAATAATTTGTTGAAAACATCCTTCCAATTACAAATAAGACTAAAGAGAAGAAGAATAAAGAAAACCCCTCCACGTAGCCTTGATTCGCAACCATTGTGACAATCTCTGAAAATTACTCCTCCAACGTTTGCTCTTGAATCCTTGAAATCGCTCTTGAAAAAATGCCTTTGTGTTATATGATTGTTGTTTTTCTATGTAATAGCAAGCTCTCCTTCTCTTCTATGCGAAATCTCCATTTATTAGAGTCCAAACGCATCATTCCAGTCCCACAAACCGAGCTCTAGCAGTAGTCAAAACAAAATAGGACACCTCCAGAATTGGGACCCCGCCCCGGCGGGGGTACAATGCAAAATAGGCCCGCCCCGGCGGGCATAGCCACTGACTTCAACTTTTTCTTTCTCTAACTTTTTTCCACTTTTGCTCCAAAAAGATCGCCTTTCCTCACCAATAGCATCCATGATCACCCTACACATAAAATAACATGAAACGAGTAAAAACGAACACAAAACATGAAGATAACTACAAATTTAAACTTGAAATGAATATCGATTCGTGTATATAAAATCCACTTATCACTGAGAACGAAGGCTGAAGTTACCATCAAGCAAACATCTTGGTGTTGGATCATCAGATCACCAATCATTCCGGTTCTTTAACCCTTTACCATATACAACGTTTATTTCACACTTGGCCCCTCAGGGAAACATAGTTTTCAAGCCAGCAGCCTGGCTTCACTATGCTCATACAACTTAGGTCATCCCACTACAGATTGAACCTCTCGCGTTTGTAGTTTGGCTAGCCATACATGGGATCAAAATTCTCGTACTTGCAGTTTATCCTCAACCTAGGATCAAACTTTCTCCTCCCCGTAGTCTGACCTGCACATGGGATCACGCTTTTCCACTCGCCCTGAGGGGAGAACTACGTCGACCTAATCTCCTCTTCAATAGGAGTATGTAGGCAACCATTTTATATGGCCCGATTGCAATAAAACAAAAACAACAAAAATATTTCTACCCTTTTTTCCTTACAAAAAAAAAACATCAAAAACATTCCTACACCCTTTTCTGCCACATACATCGTTGAACCTCTTGCACTAGGTTCGACCTACACACACCTGATCTCCTCTTCAATATGAGTACGTAGGCAGCCATTTATGGTGTGGTCTCACCCCCTACCAAAACACAAAAACTTGTCAACTGGTACTGGGATCAAACGCCAATCCACTACATTTCATTGGCTTCAGACCAAAGGGATGGAATTACCTGAACTCCTCCCAAATAGGAGATTCGGCGACCATCTAAGCTGCGGTTGTACCTTGAAGAGCAACACCAATCCATAAGAGATGGAATTAACTAGGCTCCTCCTGAATAGGGGTACTGGCGACCATCTGTGGGGCGATCAATCTTAGAGAGGAAAGCCATACTCCTCTCCATATTTCCATACAGAAACCAGTCCCAAGACACCAAAGATGGTAGGGATACACACATATTAATGATCCATTCTGAAGTGTCCAGAGACAACTCAATGTCCATCCATCCAGGAGGAATTCAGAGTACATCAAGATCGCAAGCCCTGAAGCAGCAGGCAAAATATCAAACAAGTAGCAAAACATATCTAAAAGGGAAGTGATCAAAAATATATTTCCCTGCCATATATATAATGCTGTTTGATATACAAAATGTAAACTGTACATGACAAAATGGCTAAGCTAGTCTGTTCAGGAAAATACAAGCTCATCTACAAATCAGGGTATATGCGAGCTAACAAGCCCAACATAGCATCCCTCTTAGAAGAAGGAGGCGGTCATGGTCTCCTCATTTAGAGTATCCACACGACCCAATAGATCTGCAGCCATATGCATGGTGATCATATGCTCATCAATGTAAGCGCTCATCTATGCGATCATGCCGGTGGTAAGGGACCTCACTGCAGGACTATCTGTGACGGCTACATCCCGAGCAGATACGACACTATCCCGCTCAACTATCACTGCATCTCTGGCTGATCTGGCCTCATCCCGCTCAACAATAGCGACATCTCTGCAAGCTAATGCCTCGTCTCTCTCTAACAGAGCTGCGTCTCTCCCATCAAGGGTAGTCAACAACAAGGCTCTAGCCTGGTCTCTCTCGAAGGTTATCAGATGAAGACTCTACTTAAAGTACTGCGCTGAATGCTGAATCACAACAACACTAGTACTGGGAGAATCTAAAGGAAATGCTGGCAACCCAGCAACTAGCTCCTCCTCGAAGTGGGAATCAATGTCCTCCATGGGCTCCACATCATCTGAATCACTACTCGGCAATGTGGATAATACCGCAGCCGATGCAGTCTCTGTCTCCATCCATGCAGAATACTCTACAGAACAACCCGGATGGCTCACAAAAAAATTAACTATCTCACGCTGATCCCAACAAGCATACACACGGGATCGGTCCTCTTCTGAAAGATAGCGAGAATCTAAACGCTGTCCCAACGCCCCCTCGAAAGGATGAAAGTCTTGAAACTGGTCAAACTGCAACATCACAGCCAGCGGGTGGTAAGTAGTCATGCCCTTCAAGGTGGCCAGAGGGAGGTAGTCCATGCCCGGAGCATGAGTAATAAAGCGTAGCATCTGTACACTCCGATGGCTGAAAGGAGTATGACATGGCTATGTCATGGGTGAAACAATACCCATACCGTCTAAAGGTGCCAATCGGTCTCAAGTGTGACATAAACCACACGTATAGCATGACCGAGCTACCCGTGAACACTCATGTTGAATAAGTGCAGTAGTATGTAGCTGACCTTAGAGTCTCTGCTATAATCATCGGTATAATGGTACGACCCTCCCTAAGAGCTCTCACTGCCATGATGACTCCAATGTCTATCTCATCCATGTACCGTGGCATATAGAAATACGACAGTACGTACAATAGCAGTACATCAACCCTAACTAGACGCCAATGATCCTCCGGTGCGGTGAAATCCCTGGATTGTCGTGTATAACTATCCTCAAAGCCAAATCTGTCAAACAAAAAATGCTTGGATATAACATGGCCAAATGTAAGCTCATCATGTACCACCCTACGCCTCAATTCAGTGAGGGTCATGAACCGTCGACTCATGTCCCCCAAAGACATATGTACGTAAGGTCTGTCTAGTGGCAGCATCGTCAACTGTGCATACTACTCCAGAGTGGGAGTCAACTCCTGGGTCCCAAATCGAAAAACCTGCCTCTCCGATACCCAGTGCTCTAGCATGCCATCCACAAATCCTGTAGGAACATGAAACATCAACAGGGTCATAGTATGCTGCAACAAATGATCTACGGTCACTCTGTTTGATGGTGACATGCTATCATACCACGATCGCATACCAAATGCCACCAATGATGGCGGGGTATGATCAATACGGCTAACTGTCGAAGAAGACATCTGTACGGGCCGTATCATAAGACCATCCAGGGGTCAATGCTGAATATCTCTAGACATACATACATATGCATAACATGATACATGCACTGCAAATAATAGATGGCAATATAATATAGGGAATGAAAAAACTGTGCATACATTCCTAAGTATATCAACATCTAATACATCATCTCTGTATAGCTACAAATACAGGGAAATGGGGCACAGACGCCATACTACTAATAGAGGCCTATCACAAGATATAGCGAGAATGGGGCACAACCACCCAATAGATAATAGAGGCCTATCAGAAGAAGACAATGGTGTCAATGTCTACATCATCAATCTTGTCCATCTGATGTAACTCCTCCTGAGTCACTGGATCTCTATCAACAGGGATGTCAGGCCTATATAGAGGAGGATCTGCACCGGTAAAACCGAATGGGTCGTCTGAGGGGCTAGCGCCTGAGCTGGAAGGATCAAACGAATCTGCCTCTTCCGGATCTCTACCGAAATGCCGAATAAAGAAATGTGCCTGGTCTAGTCACCAGGTCAAACTATCAATTTGTGTCACATGAGTCGGATCTCGAACATAGGATATCCAATCCGTCATCATCACGGATCCTGGAACCATATCCGCCATGAACTGAGTGGCGCGGGACTGGGCTCCAATAGTACGAGGGAACCACCAATGCTGGAATATCTCCTGAGTGCAAGGACCCTCTGATAATGCAAAGCCGTTAACCCCCAACAAAGGGATATCAGTGATGGGTGACTGTGATACATGCCAATGACGCCTGGCAGGAGGCAAGATCGGCATGCAAATCTCCCATGTGGTGCACCTAATAGCACGCTTTCCTAAATAGAGCTCCCATCCTCCATTTGTAAAAAGAGGAACTCTCCGGGTGGAGATCATGTACTCGACGCCAGTCGGGTACCCACCCTAAAATCAGATGGCCAAATGTTCCCTAGAATAGGGAATCCATGTGATAATCTCAACTGTCAACAACTCCAGCTGTAGGTGGCAGTGAGTGAAACCCTCAGCTACAGGGACCTCCGCCAATATGGAATGATGCCATCGTCATCCTCGTGGATAGGTATCTAAACCTAACACACTCATAGGACGCAAGCATGGGAGCCTCTCGTAGTCCCAAAACTACGAACACAATGGCAAAACATCTACGGCTGAAGCAGGTGTAACTGCGGCACCCCTATGTGGGCCCCACCCCTCCGGCTCAATCCAGTTCGAGTTGCAAAGGAGTTCTCAGAGACTAAAAAGGTCAAATCGGGAATAAAAATGCTACGTGATTGAGCAAAATAGCCTACAATCCTTGTCTTCTCAGATAGAACTTTGAGTCTGTACATCACTCATTGGTAGTCGCCCAAACACGGGGTATACTATGCCAATGATCTCAGTTGTTACAAATCACATTCGGCAATACCTTGTACAGGTCCAATGCCGCCAACTTCGGGTCATTACCCTAAAGATCAACGTGATCCCCGCCGGGGGTTTCAACGTGGAACCCCGATGGGGGTTACAACGCATGTTCATCCGTTGACACACATATCAACGAAGGTCAAGCAGCCTTGACATCATTATAACAGTTGGATATAATCCAACAGAGCATCGAAAGCCATCTAATGGCCAGACGCTGCTATACACATCAGCGAGGGTACAAACGAATTCCCCGGCGAGGGTTACAACGTATTCCCTGGTGGGGGTCACCACGCATTGTCATCCATTGATGTACGTGTCAGTGAAGGTCAAGCAACCTTGACGTTATTTCAGCCGATGGCAAGTAAACCCATCGAGGCATCGAAAGCTGTTCGATGATTGCGTACGTTGGTATTCATATTCCCTAGTGGATCCCCGGTGAGGGTCACAATGCAATGTTCCGTTGACACACATATCAACGAAGTCCAAGAAGCCTTGACAATCTGCCCACAGAGTATCAGCCGTTGATTCACACGTCAGCAAAGGTCAAGTAGCCTTGACAATCCGCCACGTAATATCGGTAGTTGATTCACATGTCGTGAAAGGCCAAGCGATTTCTTGATACCTACCCCACAGGTTTTCATCCGCTTGATTCACACATCGGCTACAAGGTCAAGCGACTTTAATACCACTACCCCGGGGTTTTCAAATCACCGATTCACACGTCGGTGAAGTACACATCAACGAAGGTCGCAATCATCGACAAAGATCTCATCGTGGTAGTAAATCCAATGTATCTTGACATATCCTGGCGATACAAACCAGAAAGGTCAACATCATCAAAGAGGATTGATGATGGAATATGTTATACACATCCTCAAACAAACAAAGCTGTATCCCCACAGATCTCTTACACATAAGAGGTACCTCTTCGGAATTAAGTCTGTATCAAGGATTCAGGACTTTGGTGATAACTCCAACATCAACATCCTAACAGATTCATATCACACATCCGATCAAGTCATAGTTGCCAATCCTCGGTAAACATTACAAGGATCTAGCAATCAATCCCAGCATGTTAGGCAACAACCCCGCACACATACATCATACATTTACATCATGTCACTATATATAGTATCATGTTTATCTTATGGCATTTCAAGTGTCTATGATTCTTTATCCTACCCATGCATTGCATTGCATGAGTATGATAAAGAGGGGCAGCTGTAGACACTCGAAAGTTTTTGCACACCTGTCACTAATATTGCAGGAGGACAGATTCGTCTTTCAAGAGGGAACCCTGGAAGACAGTTCATATCCATTCCGGATACTACCGAAAGTTCAGCATCAACTCCAGAACACACACCGGGAGTAACAATTCCAACCTCGGAGATAACCCCAAGGCGTGCAAATCCAATACCAGAACACACACCGGAGTAGACCGATTAATCTCGGAGATAACCCCGAGGTATCCAGTCCCAATCATGGGAATAGCTACCAACCTTGGTGATCACCCCAAGGAATGCAGTTCCGGCGATAACCCCGGAAATGATTGTTTCAAATGCAGCCAGTTTCACTCTCGGTGCTCACAACAAGACACCTAGTACCAACCTGGACATAACATCGGGAGAACAAGCACACCTCAGAGTTGACACTGAGGACCTTCAACATTTGCAGCAGTTTAATCTCAGCAATAACCTTAAGCAACGTCTGCTTTATCAGCCCAAACCAGCGATAACTCTGGTGAGGGGCAAAGGCATCATCTCGCCACTCTAAAGCCACATCACGCCGTCTCAACATTTCATAAACACCTTTCTACAAAATGATGTCCCACAAGAATCAAGGAAAACCAATCCCGAGTGACTATTGTGCAGGGTAATAGCTAGAATTTGAAGCTTGAAGACCGGAGGGCACCGTCCCATCTTCATAACTTCGTCCTCTAATCCCATGCCATTGTACAACTCTCAACAAAGAAGGTCCGAAATAGGTCCTACATACCTCAGTCGGATGCCCGGATTGCAATTCTGAAAGTTTGAGTGGACATTGCAGTGCCTACGTGCACGTACTATGAGACGACGCAACCCGAGAAACCTGGGGCAACCCGAACAGCCACAGGTTCACTTGTGGCTCCCCCCTCTATAAATAGAGGGCTTGGGGTGGCCATTTTAAGAAGAGAAAGATCGAGGTGAGCTCACATATAGCTACTCTTGTATCGGCGGGCACCGAGTTTCATCCACTTTAAAGATATAGAAGTCTTCTTTGGCAGCCCACTGTAAGTCTTCTCATACACTTTAAAGCCTTTCTCTTCATCTTTGCACACACCCTTCTTCACGTTGAGAGTCGTGTTGCGTGTGTTTTCCCGGACTTCGGTCCGTGGTTTTATTTCAATTTGTATATACATATATATATATATATATATATATATATATATATATATATATATATATATGGACTAACATTATTGAGTTATGCCTCGATTGAGCCTAGACTTCACCGAGGCGTTTACTTGCTTTAATATATATATACTTATATATATTAATCGTGTGTCGAACTTTGTTCGATGAGCCTGAACTTCATTCGGAGGCGTTTCTATCGCTTTAATATATATATATATATATATATATATATATATATATATTAACTGTGTGTCGAACTCGCTCCCGGACCCTAATGAATCTCGGCTTCAATTTAATTCGCTTTTGCAAAGGTCACATCACCGGGTCAATGTGCAAACCTTTTCTCGGTTGTGTTGGTACAACCATTTAAAAACCAACTAGCGACTCTTAACAAATCCATCGTCGATATTATACATGTCGGACCATTTTCACTTGTTTTTTCAAACAAATCTCACCTAAAATGAGAACACCAAAGAACAAGTAACGGAAAGGGACAACTAAAAATCCCGACGACGACAAGTACTTATAACTTGGACATGGTTCGTGGTATTTAGACCCTCAGTTGTATATTTCAGAATGTTAATAGAATATATCATTCAATTCTATTGAGCCTATTATTTGACAAATGTTGTAAAGTTTATCCATTATTATTTCAAGTGAGCTTTGTTTGCTCACTCTTGCTTATATAAAAATTACAGCTAAAGTTGAGATGGTCGACGTACCTAGCACCAATAAGTACTGAAGACTTGTAATCTTTTGATATTTTATTATCAGACTTTATTTGAATTAGTGTAATGAACTTATTTAAATTCCGCATTTGAATGATTGTATTTAAAGGTTAGATAACCTGGGAGATTTTATTAATGTAATCCCTTAAGGGAAGGTTTATTATTCAATTTTTATTATGATTGAGTAGTTAGATATGAATGTTTTGATTAAGTGAATACCAAATCTTGAGGTAATGAAGTACCGGGATTTGGGGGTGTCACAATTGTTATACTCGAAACTGTTATTATACTTTTATTTTAATAATAGTAATAAAAAATTTAAGTTAGGTAGATAATTTTTATGCTAATTTTTTTTCTTGTCAAACTATTTTATCTAAATGGAAATATAATTTTACTTAAACTTGTATTATTGTATATATATTTGAATAAAAGAAACCAATAAATTTAAGGTAGTATGATTTTATTTTGATTGTTTACACTACTAATTCTTGTTTTCTTATAAAGCTATGATACTAATTCAAAATTTTAAATAAGCTTGTATTATTATATATACTTTAATAAAAATAACAAATCAATATTATATAAGATGATCTTATTTTGATCTTAGTTTTAATATTATAAAATTATATTACTAAGTTTGTTTCCTTATAAAACTACAATACTAATTCTAGTTTCTAATTTGGATTGATAAATAATAAATGTTAACTTAATGTAATAAAAGTTAAAGGTTGAACCAAAAAAGGAGGACGAACTAAATTCTCTATTTAATTATAGTAAGTATAGATAGAAGGGTAAATAACGCTAAAACCAAACGAACTTACAATTAATTTATGTTTTAAACAACTAACATCAATTTTTTTCAATTAAACATAAAAGTTGAGAGATATAATTTTTTAACATACGTCAGTTGACTAACATTAGATGTCTGTTTTATTCTAGTTGGATTTTAAAAGCAATTTTAAGCAACAAATGCTAAGGTGGATATTTGTGACATGACCTAGTTCATATAAATAAATAAGATGAAAGGGAAATAAAGTAAAACAACAATTTCAGAACCAATTCGGGCTAGGAAAAAAATGAAATGGAGATTTCTATGGTTAGGGTTTATGAAATTGAATTGGGTTTTGAAAATTGAAGTTTATCCATGTTAAGGAGAATTGAAGCTTACCCATCAATGCATCATTGTCGATCAAATTCAACCAAGTAGTGTCCCTAACCTAATTCAGTGCAAATGACATGATCTGTTAGTACAAATGCATAAATTTGATTTGATGATGATATAGTTTATATTTATAACTAACAGCTTTTGTGAAGTCCTTAAAATGAAAATGATGTAAAAGGACTTAGGATAGAAGATCAAACTTGTTAAGTTGATCTATTTTGTTGAATGAATCAAATGTATAAACTTTGGGAAATTAGATGATTGTAAAATTGTATTAGACTCTACAATTAGGAAAATCGTAAAATATAACCGTTCTGACATTTGGCTGACAATGTAAAAACTCGTAGAGTGAAGATCTGAAGATAGTTACTGAACATCTTAAGTTCAAAATGAAGATAAGATCGAAGTGTGTCTAATAGCTAGTTTGGTGAAGTGACAACAAGCACGTGAATGCCATTGCAGCAGTTCTTATGTGACATATCATAGCTGAAAGCAAGCTGACATATCATCTTTAAAAGTATACAATCCGAGATCTTCTAGGATCGGAACATTAAATGAGTAACGACAAATTTCCAACAGGAAAATCTTGAGGACGTCTATAAAAGGCACGTAGATTCAATCCAATAGTAACGATAAAGATTAAGAAAAGTTGAATTGCTAAAAGATCTCTTAAGAACTCTACTCCGCGATCTAGAACGTCTTATTCTACTGCTAAGTCTTTCGTTGCTAGACTTAAAGCCACTTAGCAACACCTCCAAATCATTCTTTCTCTTGGTGATTGTTCAGGTCTTAGTGACCTTTTGTAACCAAGTCTTAGTGATTGGAAGGGTTTTGTGTGAAACAGTCTTAATGGCTTGTACCAAGTCTTGGTGACTTGAAGGAATCTGTAATAGCCGAGAATAACATGTAACTTGTTGTATATTAGTCAAATAAAAAATTTTTGGTGATTAAATTAATATGTATAAGTATTATATATTTATATATATTTGCAGTTATGTGATGAGATGTATATTAATAGTTGGTTTAAACTAATTAATTATTTGAACAAACTAAGGGAGTTAACACTCATATAAAAATCAAGTTAAGCAAGTTAAAACTCGAATTTGAATTTGGAGTGGAATCTTAAGATGTAGATTGGATATTTGAGTCTGGAACGTTGAAATTGTTAAGAATAGACTATAACCAAAATAAATATGTTGGGGTTAACTTTTTGGTTATAATCAATAGCTGACTTTTTGGTAAAAAAGTCAAACTCGAATTTTGGAAATGATGTGACACCCACAAATATAGGTACTTCAATCCCACAGATCTGGTGCTCACTATCCATCACAATCATAACTAGCTACCCACAATAAAGAATAATATTAAACTTGAAAAAACAATACTCTTATTAAAGGGTTACATAATCAATACGAAATCCCAAGTCTTCTAACCTTTAGTTATTACATCATCAGCGGAAAACAAAACATAAGTATAATTGAGTCTTATTACATAAGCTTCATGAAATAAAACTAGTCTAATCATCAGCTACTTGTGCATCTTGCCTTTGCCTTTACTAGTAGATGACTTCTTAGGCTTTTCAACCTTAGCTGCAATGTTTTATGCAGGAGTGAGCAAAACAACTTGCTCACAAGGATAACAATAACCAATAAATACAAATGAATAATCAATGGATAAGCTTTAACTGAATAATATAACCTTCTCTAAAATCAGTTAATGATAATCAAGAAATGTAAGCTCAATGAAAGATTTTGGCTTTTGAATCAATAATAGAAATTGAGATCAAAAGTACAACTGAGGGTCACAGAACCACGAACTATGTCCTAGGTTAATGTTGTCTTAAATTCTAGATACGCTCAACACGCAAGAATACATGATCAACAAGTAATATAATAGTAAGTAGAGTATCGTTCCCACAGAGACTAGTATAAAATTTAATCTAACAATTACCAGTTTTATATTATTCCAATTTTATTGAACTATTCAAATTAATGATTATAATTACTTAAAACTAAGAAACTAAAAATTGAAACCAATCAACACACTAAGTAACCGTAAATTTCAAGTAGATATTGGAAAATTAGGCTTAAATTTTCACTTTAGGGTTTCGCTCCAAGTATCACACCTTATTCCAGTTTAATTTACTATCTCAATTTATTAATCAAGAACAAATAAGTAGAATTAGCCACCTCTCGATGCACTAACACCATATTAACTTAAATCCACAATTTAATAGAATTAAGCCAAACACCCTAATTAACTAATTCACTATATCTCTATGTGAATTAAAATCAAAGAAGGTTTAGATTCCAAGTTCTTTACGCAATTACATGTGATGTTAGATATATCTCTATCCTAAACATTCATCGAGAAATCCAAAAAATGTAGAATTCAAGAACACATGCTATTGTGATTAGGTCTAGATTAATACATCATCTCTCGAGTCCATACAAATCCACATAAAATTGGTGATCAAGCAATTCATAAATTAAGTATAAATCACAATAGATAAACTGAATTGATAGTATTAATAGACTGGAATTAAGGCATGACAATCATTGTTTAACACTAAAGATTCATTGCAAGCCTAAAAAGTAATTTAGTTCATCATAGTCAAATTAAAAATTGAAATAAGTAAAGAATTCATCATCCCAATTACAAAAATTTGAATTAAAGAATTAGAATAGTACAAAACCACCCTTCTTGGCCTTCAATTCTGTACTCTTCATGATCTTGACCTTCCTTGCTCTCCTCCAATGTCTTCTCTGAAAGTAGGTCTCCAAATTGTATGATTGATTAATTGTGAATGATGTCTCTGTTGTGATTGATATACGTCATGTAATAGCTAATAAAAATGACGCCCCAAACATAGTCGCAATCCATGCCAAAGTGTTTCATCTATGCACCTGCAGAGTTAGAATCAAATTAGACATCTTTCTCTCCCTCAGACCCTCCTTGAAGCGGGTGTTTTGTTCTTCATAGAGAGCACCTTGTTAATGGGGTCTTTTCATAGCTTGTGTTTTGTTTACTTGCTTTTACATACCAAATCTTGCCATAATGCTATCAATATGCCACCATGCCATGCAATGCAATCCTAAACACAAAACAAACACTAAACAAGTAAAACTTTACAGAAATAGACAGGATCAACACTATTTAAGTCCAAATCAAAAGTCGTTCATAGGTATAAAACCCACTCATCAAACTCCCCCAAACTTAAACCGTGCTAGTCCTCGAGCACACACAAAACACAATGCAATGCAATGTAATGTAATGCAGCTACATGCCTACAAATCCAGCAATAAGACAGACTAAAGTACATTCAACATGCCTTAGAGAAATCAAGTAAACATAACAGTATATCATATCAAGGCAAATCAATAACTTCTCTGTCAATCAACAAATCTTAAACTGTTCAAACTAATATAGTTCGTGTGTGCTCAACAACCATGCTAACTGATATAAAGTCAAATATAACACACAATAGGACTTTTTGAAGGACTCAAACAGTGTAAACTCAGGAAATCCAAAACTAGTCTAGATCTGACTAAAATCCAATAGTTACCACTTTCGAGGGTCAAAACGGGATACTTATACTTTATTTTTCATTTACGGAGGCTTTTTTCTCTTTTACCCATTTTCTCTTTTTTTTATTTTCCTCATGGTTGTGCATTGTCTAGGTCTCTTAGGCTATTCAATGCTACCCCTTAGTGAGCTTTCAACCAACTTTTCCCTAATCGTAAAGGCTTTAGGGCGTTAGGTGTAAAGACAATCCCCTCGGGCGTACTTACTATAGTAACAAAGGCCACATAACTAGACTAACCATGGGGTTTATTCATACTTTCTCTCTCTTTTTTTAATAGCTTATATATCCCAATTCCACCCCCCCCCCAAACTTAGGTTCTTGTCTAATCTTAGATATATCTGTCTATTCATGTCTTCATTTCATTCAAAGTAGTATTATCCTCTAGAGTTCCATTATATGTCAATTTAGACTCAATCAGGCAACATGATCGTTTCTAAAGTGCTAACCTAAATATATCAGTTTCAAATAGAATAAGATCTAAATTATGCCAAGAAATCATATCAAAACCTTAATAATCAATACCATACTTGTCTACACAATTTCAATCTCATCATTGGCCAAAGTACACTTTTACTATCTAGCAGCCGAATTCATGAAAATGTATGAACTAAATGCAATGAACACAGTAAACTAACAAATATTTTCAATTTTTCATTTTTTTTATAAGAACATACAAGAAACTAATTACATTACCACACTACTAAACTAAACTACTTTGCAACTACAACTGCATGAATGCAACATAAATGTCATGAAAATAACTAAACATGAAAACAAACTAAACTAACATAATAAAACTAATATCCCCCAAACTTAAAAATTATAATGCCCTCATTGTAAAAATATGCAGTAAAAGAACAGAGGACTTCCCTATATCCTGCTAAGCACGAGGTGATGGTGGTCTTGGAACAAAAACTCAGTGCTCCTCCACATCTGAATCCGATGGAGGGTACTGTGGTATAGGATCAGATGACTGGTACAGGAACTGATCGGCCGTGGAAGGATTTAGACATTGTAATGCTGCATTCAAAGAGGCAAATGACTTTGTCATGCTGTCGAACATGTGGTCATACCTGGCTGCTAGTCATTTCATATTTCTATTGGCGTCTTTGTCTCGATCATCAATACGGTGTTGGAGGCTGTGGAATTGTGAACTAAACAAATACTTTGTCGATCTACTGCTCCTCGCAGTCTCCTCCTCCCCAGTCATCTCATCAACTCAGAACTCATCGTCCTCCGTGGTGTCCTCAGCCTCTTCTTCTTCTTCAGAAGCCTCAGGAAATACAAAACTGACACCTCATGGGTGAGACTCCCCTCCAGCCCAGACATTGTATCTATCTATCATCCATGAATCAAGGATCTGGAGTGGCTGCTGCACAGGCTCATCACCTGACCATCGCACACCAGACTGTGTGACGACCCCAAATCCAGGTACTTAAAACCCGAACTCGGTTCTCCACGATACCATTTCTTTAAGTTGAATAATACTAAATAATAATACATTCGAACTTAATTTACATACATCAAAGTTTACTTCCCCAGGTATGTGACCTTCAAATACATTCCTTACAATACTTGAATAGATACCAATACAATTATAACCATTAACTCATAATACCCAGTACATAATTATGGTACTGTAAAATAATATAATATTATTATTCTCATCTCTTGATCATAATCCCAATCTAGGGTTTGGATCTCATGTCTGACTTATTCTTCGTACACATCATCAATAATCAAGTTAAAATAATTAACTTAAATATTCTGAACAATTCATATACTAAAATATTTATTATATAAATCTAATTATCACATCATATATTATTTCCAATCATGTTTTCATGGAAAATAATTAATAAAAACATTTTGGCTTACAGAAATTTATTACCATATAATTTGTGGTAATTAATAATTCCAAAATTATTTCTAATTTTTCAAGTAATAAATGTATTCGCATTTATCGTTCACTTTACTTGACACTTAGTCTCATCATTAAATAAAAAAAATTTATACGCAAATTTTTTTATTTATTTTATATAGAAAATCTGGAGTTATTACATTCACCCTCCCTTATAAGGATTCCGTCCCCGGAATCACCACTTTAAAAACTCATATGCAGAAGGGTACATAGCATATAATCATTGTACGTAGATCTCGATCATACTTGATCGAACTGATCTTTAATTATTCATCATAACACTTATCTATCCGATTAAGCCGAAATATAAGATATATAAGTTATTCAAATAGCACCTGGAGTTCTGTTTCCAGCTGCCACCGTATCCTGGACCGTCATGTTGTAAACCCTCGGAGTTGCTTTCGTTGGGTTACTGGTTGAGTTTGGTCTTGAAATTGCTAACGTCCCACTGCTTCTCCCCGTGGTTATGTTCCCTGCCTCCATTCCCCTCTATGGACAGTTCCTCACCTTATGCTCAGTCGATCCACATATGAAGCATCCACTTTGTTCATCCTTGAGTTAGGCGATTGGGAGAGATATGACCCTCTTGCCCGCACTTGTAGCATACAAACTTGCCCTTGAGACACTTTCTCGCTGAATGATTCTTCCATGATTCTTGCCTTTGCACTACCCGCTTTCTTTATACCTTCCTCGCTTTACTTGCATTTTCTCGTAAAAATTCCTCATTCTTTTTTCTCACCCCTATTCCCACTACTACTTTCTATCTTTCTTTTCCTCCTCGACTTGCTTTTGTTCTTCTTCTCCTTATGGTAGAGGCTCATGGCCTCACTTCCTGCTCAAAGAATGATAGCCTTCTCCATGAGTGCTACAAAAGTATTGATTTGCAGATCAAAACCTTATTGTAGAGCCGTGGTTTTAAGCCCAGTTCAAATCTCCTTGCCTTCCTAGCCTCTGATCCACTTGATGTAGAGCAAACCTAGCTAACTCATTAAATTTTACGGCATACTCACTACCATGTCATATTATCCGCTTTAACTCCGTGAATCTCACCTCCATTCTAGATCGCATACTAACAGAGAGAAAGTTTTCAAAAATAAATCCTTAAACCTATCCCAAGTAATTTCTTCTTCTCCCCTTTGAGTCTTATTTGCCTCCCACCAAAAGTTAGCTTCCCTTTCATCATATAAGTGGAAAAAGCGGTCTTTTGCCCTCATCTACTTTAGCGATTCTGAACGCCTTCTCTATCTCGTTCACCCAAGTCTGGGCTTCTATAGGGTCACCATCCTCTCAATTCGTGGTCCTACTGGCTTTGTAGTCTTTGAATTTTGCCAAGCGATTGTCCATTTGGTTTCCATAATCGGTGTTCCTCGTTTGCATAGCTTGAGCTACCATGTTTGCAAAGTTTTGCATCGATTCCGGCATGCTCCCCAAAGATTAGTAGATTCTTCTATCCTTTGGTTTCGAGTTTGACGTCTTGGCGGCATTATACTCGTTAAATAAAACCATAAATTATACCTTACATTTTAAACCTTATTGCATAAGATTAATGTATTAAACTCGTTTCATTTCTCAAACTTAGATTCATATTCATTTATCGAATATTTACACAAGACATCCTCGCTTTAATCAACGGCTATCCTTTGTGACTACGAAAGTCTGGATTTAAAATCTTAACCAACATAAAAGTTAAAAATAGTTCATTACTTATCACACATATTACATACATAACCCATACTACTTATTTACTAAGCCTTTTTCTCGGACATTCATTCGCTCGATGTCCTTCCATCCCACAATTAAAACATCCACCTTTCTTATAGTCGGGGCAATGAGGAGAGGTGTGTCCTTCACGGATGTGTCGCTTGAGGCTCCATCTGGTTAATTTGGATTTTGAGCTTATCCTGCTCTTCCATTGTTTCCATTAATGCCTGACGCATCAACTTTTCTATCTCCCACAACCTTTCCAATGAAGAAACCTTGTTCTCCAAATCCTGCACCTCCGTTGATGCTTGAGCAGCTTCAACTTTAGTGTCTGAATCACTAACTGTCAAATCCAACATTTCTGGATCTGATGCTATATTTTTCCATGATAGCCACCTCGTCCGATTTGGGTTCCTAGTGAGCTTCTATTTCATCTGTTGCCCTCGATATTAGCTCGGGGTGTGAATATGATCCTTCTTATTCCACATATCTTTCTCACCAGACATCTACATACATAAGTTACCCTGATTAACATATAGTATATATACACAGCAATCAAGAGTTCTATATACATTGTCTCTTATTTTGATTGACGATAAATTTATTCAATTCTCATCAACGCCTATCTCTGCCGAAAGAAAGGCGCCCATCCACTCTGCATCGAATCGCATGAAGGTGATGACTAAAGCACGGTCCAAGGTATATATCTGGTGTCTTTGGCTTCTATTTAAACCTTCAACTGTCTTATCTGAATATCTCCCTCTGCTCCAACCTCCCTCATAACTCGGCTAACTCTATCTGTGCTTACAACATTCACACATATCATCACATGCTACCCAATACACCTCTCACAAGAGTAAAAGTTTTCAAATTGTGCTGAGGGGTCATATAGACCATGAACACATAGTTTTAACGGTATTCATACCGCAAAACAAAACATTACCTGGTATGTTTACAATCACAAAGAAGGTAAACTACCATTAATAGTACTTTAGGTGATTAGCCTATTGTACCCCTAAATAAATGCATAACGTATTAATCATACCTAGCTTAATATTTACGCCCATTAGATTGGATCATTTATCCAAACAACATTGTTCACCTCAGTCTTATCATAGGATTCCGCACCAAACAATTTGGTTCGGGAAATTTCTTTCAATGAACACATAGAGTTTTCATAAACATTAGTCTAGTTGATTCAAATAGCATAGACTCATATCAATAATTCAATTCAATCGAATTATTTAGATGTAGCCAAACCTCGTTGGCAAATTAAACTTTTGAAAACATTTTTAGGAATGACGTCCATGATGCCGCATCTTTGTATTAACAATCCGTTGAGGATGCCGTCATTGTATGACTTTGTCATAACACATCATACAATAGTGGAACAGCGACTCCAGGTCAAATTCACACTAAGTATTCATGTATTTACAACTACATCACATTTTTATCATCTATGCACCAGGTTACATGGTACATGAGTGATAATTAAAAACAAATTTTGATATTTCAAATCATTTGCATCTAGCCAAAATAAGTAGCATAGACCATACTTTAAACCGTTTCAAAAATGATTACGAGTCTACATTTTTGTTTTCAAAAGCACATAGTGCGTATTTAGCTTGATGTCAAAAATTTTGAAGTTGGCATATCTAGGAGTTTAGGAAAACCTAACACCTTCACTAAAAATCATTTACTTAACAATCTATCTGTTCCTGTAATCCATAACACTCCATTCACACAAAACTATACCCAGTTCATCAAACCACACTTATGAGTTCATAAATTGCCACAATCATATGAGTTTAAGAACTTATCCTAGTCAGACCTTTGGCGTCCATTCACGAGGGTTCATAAACATTTCATATAATTATGAGTCAAGAATGTCTCATAGGTATAAGTTTTAAGAACTCGAACTTAATCTTATATTCTCTATCTATGACCTATCTACTGTTATACACACGAGAATGGAGTCATCCTCTTAATGTGCATATAACAAATAGCGCGACCACGACATTTCAATGATTATCGATGCGTAAACTAAGTGGTTTTTACACCAAGTACAATTCAAATCCCATACGAAGAATCATACAACTCAAATTGTCGACATGAGTCCTCAATTGAATCCCCATCTAACACTAACCCCATTCTCCATACTTAATTTAATTCATATTTATAATTCTCTTACGGATCTGTACCAATTGATAGTACAATTCATACACACAATCTTCTTTTGTAAACTTTCCAATCATCGATTGATTCCTTCCGTCATTATAGCCTTATCGATCACGGGTGATCTCATCGTATATATTACGATTTAGTTCTATATCTTGATCATTTTATTTTACGATCTCTCATAATCGCACTTTCGGTCTTTTTAGACTCAATCTATTCCCCACTCTTGTTTAACTTTATAATCGAGTTAGGGAACTCTGTGTCTTTACACTTTCATAGAGATTCATCTTTGAATCTTATCGACCAACTAACTCTATATGAGTTAATACTTATCCTAATCATTGCGGTTATTAGTCTCGGTATTCCTACCTAAGCTTCATAACCAATGACTTTGATACCAACTTTGTGATTTACTCCAAATCCGGTACTTGAAACCCCGAACTTCGGTTCTCCACGATACCATTTCTTTAAGTTGAATAATACTAAATAATAATACATTCGAACTTAATTTACATACATCAAAGTTTACTTCCCATTCATGACCTTAAAATACATTCCTTACAATACTTGAATAGATACCAATACAACTATAACCATTAACTCATAATACACACTTATTCAATCGACTTTCCTTTTCCTTTGCTCGTGCTCGAGCCTTCAAAGTTGCTCATACATAACTGAAAACATTTAATTTAAGCAATGATGAGCATTTAAGTGCCCAAAGAAGTAATAGCAATTATATATAAGTTTTGAAGAATATAAAGTATTCTCTTTACATAACACTTATACAACGAATTGAAAGTTGTGAAGTAATCAGACTTGATAAAAATTCACATAACAACTCTCTTTCAAATTCTTTAAATTTGGCTCGCTCTACCCTTGAATAGGGTTTAAGAAACATACTATGAACATTCTTTTCATTTTCGAAAAGGTTTAGTGGAATTCTATCCTCGAACCGTCATAACTTACGGGCACGGAGGGTGATCAGCCCCGTTGTACCCTATATTGATCAATACTACATAACTTGAACGAAATTCATCGCTCACTCTATCCGCCTTGCAAAAAAATCTTCCCATATAGGGATGTTCATACATGCCTGGTTCCAAACCCGAAGGTTTTTAATCTTGCTCAACAATAATATGTAATTCAACATATATACGGGTAATTGACAAAGGTATATCAACATGTGAATAAATGCCATGATTATCCAAGTGGGGACACTTGTATAACCATTTAGAAATCAACTTAACAGAATATATATCTGAGCTAACATGTTGATAATCAAAGCGTACATAATCTGTACAGGAATAGAATAATTCTGAAATTTCTTACTCATGTCCATTGCATAAAGAAAATGCAAAGGTAGGATACTTGCCTGATTCGCTGATTACAAATCTCAACTTAGGTTTTATCTCTTTATCACAACCTATCAATAATCAGATCATTCTTTCGATTAGAACAATATATCTTAACACATAGTCTTTGTCTATTACAACAAGACATAGTCCAATCACATAATCACGTTGATCATGCTTTTAGTTCTATTCTATACTTGAAATATTTTTATACATTTTTCAAATATCTCATCCATGCTCTTACAATAGTCTTTTCTTTCTTTTATAAGGTCCGACATTTGTTTACAATCGAAGCAACTTTATCGGATAAATACCGAGTCTAAGACTCTTATTCTATACCTCAACATCTCAGAATATCGACATCTTATTTTTAATCATTTTCGCAATTTCCGAAATTGAAAATTTTAAAATAATTCAAATCATCCACTAAAGGGCCTATAGTGATATAAGCTGTTACTATAGGTGTTCTTCTTCAAATTCGAACTTCATAATCGGTTCTCAAAATTCACTAGTTTGGCCCATTATAACTTTCAAATATCGAATCATAATTAAATGATTTAAACATTAAACAATTCTATTATCATTAATAGTTTAATTAATACTAAACTATTAATGAAACCATTGCTAAAATATAAAAGTTATTTATAATAACTCAAACTATTTTTAAAACATTTATATTACCAAATAATTACCATTAATATTTAAATATTAATGTACTATTTATCCAAATATTAAAAGTCATTAATTATAACTTAAAATATTTTTTAAATCCTTAATATCCTCTTTAAATGGTTTTAAATAAGTAAAACCATTTTAAACTATTTATTTAATATTAATCATTAAATAAACTAAATATCATTAATATTATCTTAATATCATTAATATTTAATTATTAATAAAATTATCATTTAAATATTAAAAGTTATATTTTATAACTTAAAATATTTTTAAATACCTTATTTTCATTTAAAATGATTTTTATAATATGAAAATCATTTTTAAACTAAATTATTTAATATAATCATTAAATAACTTTAATATCATTAATAATTATTAATTAATGAAATTCATCACAAAATATTAAAAGTCATCACAAATAACTCATTTACATAATCAATTTCAAGCCAAAATAAACATAGTAAACTAACTAGTTTATTAACAACACTAACTAAACTTCAAAATTCAAACTTTAACTAACAATTAAAAATAATAACATTACAAAAATTAAATAAGAAACATACCCTAAATATCTGAATTCCACGTAATTTGAATACGCACTTCCACGCCAAAATTTAACTAAGGAGATCTTTATAAAAAGTTCTCCCACAACAAAGCCTTTCTCAAAAATTGGAGGCCTTATTGTTGGTGAATGAAATAAAGGCCAAGCCCTTCTATTTATAGGTTTAGAAAATGGTGAAGTTCTCAATTTAGTCGATGTGGGACTTGGTTTATACTAATTTTTCAATAGCTCACTTTACGATTTTCTAACGCATTGCTCATAACTCCGATTAATCTGATTTTTGGATATGTTATACATGGTATGTAAGACTATTTTTAAAAATACGAATTACCCAATTCGGGTTCATTAGGTAGCCCAAACAGTGCGTCAAAAGTGGACGTTCATAACAGTTTTCAATCTCATTTCAGCTTTACCCTCTTTCGCTAAAACAGTCATAACTCTTTCATTTTAAAACATTTTGAGCGATTCTTGAGCCCACGCGAAGCTAACTTCTGGGGCTACAACTTTTATTCTTTGACCATTTCCAAATTCCGAACACATCAGCCCAGAAATTCCGTTCAAATGGACTGCACCGCACTTGTTGGGAAGTTTTGACACTACTACTTTGAAATGTCATAACTCTCTCCTCCGATATCGGATTTAGTCCGTTTCGGAGTCTATGGAAAGCTTATTCGATGTACTATAACATACCAAAATCCCAGAAGTTTTTGGAAACATTAACTGATCAAAACAGTGTCCCGAATAGCACATCCCGTTGCTGACTTTCAGTTTTGAGAAATTTGACACATTTCCTTCCAATCACCGTAATTCCCTCATCCGAGGTCGGAATGAGTTCATTCCAAAGCCTATGGCTTCCAAACTCAGTGCACTACAACATATCAAAAGCCCAGACCTTTTAAAGCACAAAAGTGGACGAGAATGCCCCATTACAGCATCGCCCAAAAAATAGTTTATCATGATCGGTCAACCATGTTTGAGCATCTATAACTTCTAATCTATACATGATATGGACTTGATTCTTTTTGCGATTAAAGACCACATATCGGGCTACACATAAAAACTTTTGAAGAACAAAACTCATGATCGAGCAAAGAGTTATGGCCTCGACATTTGGTGAAAAAAATAATGTAATTCGATTTTTCCAACTTGCTTAAATCTTCAAATTAAATGCACTTTGATGTTATGGGTTTTGATTTATCAACCCATATCATCAATTAACATTCTATTACACAACTTTAAACAATCAATTGCATCAAATAACATCGAATCAAAGGATTTCTAGGTTTAGTGTTCTTATACCCTTTTGCCAAAAATTTCTTGATTCTTGCTTCGATTTGTTATGGGTGATGGTTGGGCTTTGTTTAAGAGTGTATGGGCAATCTTGTACAAGGCAATTAAATGTAATATTTAATCACTAGATTTAATTCTTATAATTTATCAATTAACTTCTATCCTTTGGTAAATTAAAACACTTATACAATAATATCGAAATTAAACCCTTAATTAAAATTAGGGTTTCTCAACGTCATCAATTAGGGTTTTTAATTGACCATTAGTGGTTCTTTAATTATCTGTATGTTACTAACACGATCGTTTCTGGTTTCTAATTTCAACCTTGTTAGGGTTATAATAATTGGAGGTTTGTCTTAATTATCAAGTACAACAATAATTAGGGTTTCTTCTAATTACCGATATTCTTATTCACAGTAACTTCATATACACAGTCACTACTCAGAAATATCCCATAATTGAGTTTAATAATTAGGGTTTCACAGCACGGTAATATGCTATGACCTAATTGACCGTCATTGCTCAATATTATCTGTCCGCACATACCCAGTACATAATTATGGTACTGTAAAATAATATAATATTATTATTCTCATCTCTTGATCATAATCCCAATCTAGGGTTTGGATCTCATGTCTGACTTATTCTTCGTACACATCATCAATAATCAAGTTAAAATAATTAACTTAAATATTCTGAACAATTCATATAATAAAATATTTATTATATAAATCTAATTATCACATCATATATTATTTCCAATCATGTTTTCATGGAAAATAATTAATAAAAACATTTAACTTCTGAAAATTTATTACCATATAATTTGTGGTAATTAATAATTCCAAAATTATTTCTAATTTTTCAAGTAATAAATGTATTCGCATTTATCGTTCACTTTACTTGACACTTAGTCTCGTCATTAAATAAAAAAAATTTATACGCAATTTTTTTTTTTTTTTTATATAGAAAATCTGGAGTTATTACAGACTGCATGCACAACCCACATATGAGAGATGGGTGTGGCAGTCCGCCTGAGATTGGCCCGCGCAGACATCAGCGAATAGAGAAGCTGATGATAGCACCAGTGTTGATGTCAAAATCCTTCATAATTGCATAAAGTAGTATCACTTTTTCTCTTCTCACTTCGCTGATATGCGTTTAAGGAAATAGCTTCGCACATAGAAACGCATACCATATCTTCCCATAACGGCTTAAGTCCTTGCTTAAGAAAATCGTGCCATCCTTTCTTCCTTTCACTCAAACTGTACCCGGTTTAGATATCTCTGTCAAAATATGGTTATAGTTGGGATTGTTATCGCGTAGCTGAGCACACTGGCATACTGCAGTGGCTCATAGACTGTAGTATTCATTAATTGCCTCTAGACTGAACGAAACATGTTTACCCTTCACAAATGCACTATATGGCACCTTATCCTCAGCATTGGCATAGAACTCCTTCACCACGTTTACTATAGCTAGGTCAGGATCATCTATGAGCATCTCCCAGCCCTGCTCATGTATTTGCCACCTCATTTGCCCGTCAAAGGAATCCGGCGCCAAGCCCTGCTCAGGTGTTATTGCTTTCGGCACTAAGTAATCATATTTATCAGCGGCGTTGGAACTCATAAACTTTCTCCTATCAAAGGCACGTATGGGTGGTGAAGAATCGAATCCCTCGCCCCTTTGGCGCTTCGATGGTGTTTTCGGTGCCATTTGATTCAATACAATCATAAAATCTCCCAAAACTTGTCTTAACAATATTATAAGCACTTAGTGTGCATAATTCCCAATTTGAACACTATAAACCAATTATAGTGAAAAATTGATGAATACTTGATAATAGTGGCTTACCCAAATTGAATTACCCCAATCAAATGATAATATTGCTGAATTGATGCTCAATTTATGTAGTTTCCCCCAAACTTCACTTTGGTAATAACACAAACAGGTGGTGTGCACACACTCACAAAACCCCAAATTTGATAACTGTAATCCTAACTTGTGATGAAAAACTGAAAGCAAGAACTTACCAACTAATTTTCCTCCAAATTGAATGATATATTTGCAGTAGATGATGCCAATTTGAAGTTTTCCCCCTTCCTTGTGCTCCGCAGACCCAACTTGGTTGAAACCCTCATTTTTGGTACAGCAATTCGATGGAATTGATGTGAGATGGGTGTCTAATGGTGAATTTTAGGGGTTGTGTATATAATATAGTAGATGTTGTAAGACCCCAAATTTTATGAAATAAAAGTATTCAATTTTTTCTATTTAGTAAATGGTTAAATTGATAAAATGTTAAAGTTAAGGGTGATATATGTAAATATTTTAAATAAGCAAGTGGCTATAAAATACTCATTGTTATCGGGGAGTATTCGTTTGGTCGTGGAATATTCTTCCCGTTGGAGAATATTCGTACGACGGCGCATCCTTTTGTGGGCCCCATAACGAAAAGCGATTGGATAAAGAAAACGATAAATTTGAGTTTTTATAAATAACGACGTAATTGTTACCGTTAACACTGTTGGAATACCCGGTGGGTAAAGTAAAGTAATACGCGTTGTTGCACAGTAGCACACGGTATTGCACAATATTTTATATTATTGATTCTTACGTAAGAATGCACTACTCAATAATTGTTACAGTAATTACTGTTCAATATTTTATTTTATTGATTCAATAATTGCTACGTTGATATTTTATATTATTGTTGTTTTAATAATTATCACTACACAGTATTTTCCATTATCAGATCAATAGTTCATATTATTTTAATAATATTACTAGATAACGTTATTGGCAATGTCTAGAAAGTTCTATCTAAGGAGAGGTTTGGTCACCTAATTGCGCGCCAGTAAGGAGAAATCCTTATCGGAAAGCCTCCTCTTTCCTGGGAAGGACCTGGTTGTCATAATTGTGATTCTGTAATATTATTTGTAAATAATTAATTATTGATTTATATGATAAGAAAAATATTTATTTTATGTGGATATAAATGGAGGAATTTTTAGAAAAGTGACAATTGTTGAAAATTGATATTTTATCTTTTCTGAAAAAATAATATATTATTATATAATAATGGTGATATTTTTACAATGAATATGTGATATATGAGTAAATGAGGAGGAGGAGTATTTTTGTTGCAATAAATACTAAAAACATGTTAAACATGTCGGTGGACCCCATTTCTTGACTGAAATTTGATTATAGCCTGTAAAATTGTCCGTATGTGGATTTCGATCAATTTCTATTTGGAATTTGGAAAAACTTAAACTTACAAAGTTGTAGAGAATTGAATTTCCTATGGAAGGACATGAAATTCAAATTTTTCTGATAAAAGACTATTTACTATGAATTATTGAAGTTCTGAAATTCCGGAACAATTAATTTTTGAAGTTTAAAGTATTTTAATTAAGAAAAACGTTTTTGTTAGTTTTATTGAGTGGATGTCTGTTGTTTGGATTCAATTAGTGTGCGTAGGAAGTTTTAAAAAATAATAATATTATTTATTAAATTTTCTGCTTTGGTGTTCTAAGCATTTTCCTATAAATATGGTGCTTAGGTTAAAATTGAAAAGCACACCAGAAACTAAAGTTTTCTCTCTCTTTCTCTCTCTATATTATCGAGCGTATTCTTGTGAGTATTTTGATACTTTGAGTGTTGTTATACGGTACAAGTTTCCTTCAGCACTATATCCAGTATTCCAGTAAGAAGTACTGTCTTTTGAGGTAAGGGATTTTAAGGGATTGTAAGGGATGTTTTTTTCGTAATGATGTTATTCTTTCAATATCATTATACCGAAATATTAGTATGAATTTTATTGTGGAAATTCTACCTTTTAGTGTCGGGGTTACTATTCACTTATAGGACACTATTCATGTATACGACACTATTCACGTATATGACACTATTCATATATATGACACTATTCACATATATGACATTATTTATGTATACGGTACTATGTACGAATACGAAGTACTAATCATGAGTTACTATTTATGAGTTACTATTCACGAGTTACTATTCACGATAAAATTGGTTTCTTTTTCAGACCAAATTATCGTTGATTTATGAATCTTACTCTTGAAATTAAATCCATGTTTTGATCATATTGTTTTTATTATCATATATAACATTTTTATAATCCTGGTGAAGAAATTTCTCTTTGACTTGAGTGTAAAGATGTGTAGATTATTGGTATGATCGTGACTATGGGTTCTCTTTGGCCAGTTGTGCAAAGTTGAATCGTTAACTGGTATGATCGTGACCATTGAATTTACAATTGAATATTTTTAGCTTAAGTCCAAAGGTGAATTGATCAACATGGATATAATTATGGTTTATATACATTCTAAAATGATTATGTATTTCTTTGAGATATTAATATCTTTGGCCTGTAGTGCAAAGATGACCGGTTGTTGGATATCTTTGGCTCGTAGTGCGAAGATGACCTGTTGTTGAATATCTTTGGCCTGTAGTGCAAAGATGACATGTTGTTGAATATCTTTGGCCAGTAGTGCAAAGGTGAACTGTTGACGAATATCTTTGGCCCGTAGTGCAAAGATGAATTTATCTGTATGATTATGAACAAGAACTGTGATTTGGTATAACCGTGATCTTTGATGTTTCAGGTAAAGACAGGTGATGAAAATTATCTTCGTCCTGGATGAGAAGAGGAATTTAGAACCACAATTATGATTATGAGTAATTCATATGAATGTGGACAGGAACTGTTGATTGATGTTTTAGGGATAAAACATCGTTGGTGGACTTTTAACATGGAGAAGATAATAGACTTTATGGTATATTTGACTCTTCTAATGGATTGCTCGTTCCACTGCAACTATGGTTGAAACGTTTTATCATCTACCATATGTTCTAAATCTCTGATTTTTTACTGATGAAGGCTATTGAAAATTTAATTATCTTTAGTCATGATATTCTTTACTAGGCTAGTTGTGCTCACCCTTCTACTTCACAATTTGTTTCAGGTAATAAGAGTGTAGCTGGGTCGAGCGGGAGTAACAGGGGAATAGAACGGTGGTCTCTAGCTGTGGAGGTTATGTTGGCCTTTACACGAAACACACAGCGGAAATTAAAATTTTAAAGCAATTTCTGAAACCCTAAAACAGGATCCATGCGAAAATCAATTAATTCAGAGGTTTAGAGATTATACCAGATATAAACAAAAACGAGAATCTAAAACCGCAACATTTCGAATCTCCAACGCAATACAAACCGATTAACGCCTCTCACAGATCCATTACGAACGCCGCATTTAACCGTCGAACGATTCTGGCAATAAGAAGGACTTGCGGTACTAGCCACCAAAAGGAATGGATTTTGAAACTGTTTTCTCTCTAGTCTCTCTCTAAGAGCGGCTAGGGTTTTTCAATTATGATATCTTACCCTAAGTAGCTGCTATATATCATATATATATATAGTAGTTAAAAGGAATTAATCAAATCAAAACCTAATTTTATAAAATCCTAATTTATATATATATATATCTCTTAATTAAGTCTTACTTAATTAATATACATATATACAAATTATCCTTTTAATTTAAATTCATGATTTAAATACTATTAATCATATTAATATATTTAAATCCTTAAAATTTAAATTAATTCCCTTTTAAATAACGTTCTATGTGTGTGACCCTATAGGTTATTATTACGTTGGCAATAATTTTAAAATCATATTATAAAATTATAAACAGTGAGCGACATCTAGTAATGCATCACTGCTACCCAAGTAATAATAAGATCGATGATTCGATGCAACCTTTTCATGACTAATGTTTCAATGTAATTTAATCCTTTTAACCTTAATATCCTAGATTAAACTCGAGTCATGGAATGTGTCATACTCTTCATAATTTAATCTGAGTTTTCTTGATCAATGAGTAGACTATATGAAACAAATCACTATTTAAGCATGACCATGCATTTCATAGTCCTACTCAATTAAGAGACCTATGGATATCACCCATAATATATAGGATGGTTAAATTCCATCTAGATCACTCATATTTCTCACACGATTAATGATGAACCCAATAATCACCTTTATAGTCCACCTATTAAAGGTGACATTTGATGATATCAAAGTACATAAATTCTCGTGTAGTAATATAGCGATTTCTGTGCCTGAGGACCATTACATCATTGTCACTATGAGAATTGCTAATGACACTTCGCATAATGCTCCATATAGAATTCTCATGGTGAGTCCATCCAAAGACATCGTTCTCTAACATGTACCTATGCATTGACTTAATATCTCATATATTTATGACCAATGAGATTTGGTCATCGGTCGATCCATATACTAGTCTCAATGCATCATTGTTGTCCCATCAACAATGATACTTTCGATTAGGGACATTTAAGAACAACGATACTAATGGTAATATATAATCTCATGTTCAAGTCACATACTTGAAACTATATAATTTGTATCACTATTCTAAGGAATTTTATTATGTTAACAATTATATTACGCAATAAATAAAACCATAATAAAATTATATATTTATTCAATCAAATATAATATCAAAACGTTAAGCAATTATATCAAATAATTGGCCTCTAGGCATAAACTCTAACAGATCTCCCACTTGCACTAGAGCAAATTACTCATGTATCTAATACCCATGGAACTAGTGTGACCGAAGTCGTTAGCCTGTTTGTGACAAAGCCTTGGTTAGTGGATCTGCAACATTATCATCTGTTGGCACTCTTCCTATATGTACATCTCCTCTATCAATGATTTCATGGATGAGATGGTACCGCCTAAAGTATATGCTTGGATCGTTGGTGAGATCTCGGGTTCCTTAGCTCATGTCAATGGGTCCATTATTATCACAAGATAGAACAACCGGGATCAACAATGGTTGGAACAACACCAAGTTCGGTGATGAACTTTTTAATCCATACTGACCTCCTTGGTTTGCACTAGAAGCGACAATATACTCAAACCATTTGTAGAATCACCATCGCTCTTGCTTCAACTTTTCCATTAACAAAGCACCACCATTAAGGCAAAACACAAAACTTTGTCGAGACTTATAGTCATCATTGTCGGTCTGAAACTAGTATCTGTGTAACCTTTTCTTTGCTAGTTCGTCTTCACCTCCATATACCAAGAATGAATCCTTAGTCCTTTTCGTGTACTTCGAGGATATTCTTGGCTATTTATCGATGACCTTTACCTGGATTCGATTTGGTATCTCGCTTTCGTCATGCTCAAAGCATCTGAGACATCCCACGACGAGTACATATCATTGCATACATAATAGATCCAATTGCCAAGCATAAGGATCTTTCTCATACACTCCTCATCATCTTGTGATTTAGGACATTGGGCCTTAGAGATCTTTACACCATGAGTCACGGGTAAGTTTCTCTTTTAGCCTCTTGCATGTTTGAACTGTTTCAACACTTTATCAACATATGTACTTTGACTTAGGCTTAGCATTTTTCTTGATCTATCTCTATAGATCTTGATACCTAAAATGTAGGCAACATCGCCCAAATCTTTCATGGAGAAACATTTTCCTAACCATGTTTTTACAACTGTAAAGGAAGGAATGTCATTCCCAATAATTAATATGTCATCAACATATAATACTAGGAATATAATGTGACTCCCACTAACCTTCTTATATACACAAGGTTCATCTTCATTTTTAATAAAGCCAAATTCTTTGATGCTTCATCAAATCGAAGATTCCAACTCAGGAGAGGCTTGCTTCAATCCATAAATGGATCGATGCACTTACATACCTTCCTGCATCATTTGGGTGACAAAACCCTCGGGGTTGTGTCATATACACATCCTCAAGGAGATTTCCGTTAAGGAAAGCGGTTTTGACATCCATCTGCGGATTTACGTAATCATAAAAAGTCTGCGATAGCAAGTAAGATCCTCGATGGATTTAACCATTGCCCTTTGGAGAGAAGGTTTCATCATAGTCAACACCTTGAATTTGTTTGAAACCTTTTGCTACCAAATCGGCCTTTATAGGTTTGTACATTACCATCCATGTCGGTTTTCTTCTTGAAAACCCACTTGCACCGATTGGTTTTACCTTCTTGGTGGATCAACCAGAGTCCATACTTGGTTAGTATACATGGAGTCCATCTCAGATTTCATGGCTTCAAGCCATTTCTCAGAATCTGGTCCATTCATAGCTTCTTGGTAGGAAGCAGGCTCATCTTGATCTATGAGCATCACATCGCCGTTTTGAGTCACAAGATATCCATAATATCTCTCAGGCTCTTGGCGTGTCCTACCAGATCTATGAATGACTTGTGTAATTTGAGCAGGTTCACTTTCCACAATTTCTTGTGGTTCCTGCTCATGTTCCAACTCAGGTTCAATGATATTTTGTGGTTCTCGAATTTCTTCGAGTTCTACTTTCCTCCCACTGTTTCCTTTAGAGACAAATTCTCTTTCTAAAAAATACCGGTTCAAGCAACAAACACTTTGTTCTCAGAAGGTTTGTAGAAATAATACCCTTTTGTTTCCTTTGGGTATCCCACAAAATTACATTTGTCGATTTGGGTCCGAGCTTGTCGAATTTGGACGTTTTACTGAACGCCTCGAACCCCAAATCTTCATGAATGACATACTAGGACGTTTCCCAGTCCACATTTCATATGGTGTCTTCTGAACCGTCTTTGTAGGAACACGGTTAAGTGTGAATGCAGCTGTCTCTAGGGCATGACCCCAGAAGCTTATTGGAAGATCTGCATGACTCATCATTGATCGTACCATGTCCAACAAGGTTCGATTCCTCCTATCAGATACACCATTCCATTGCGGTGTTCCAGGTGGAGTGAGCTGTGATATAATACCACACTCCTTTAGAAGGTCATCAAAGTCTTGGCTTAAGTATTCACCTCCTCGATCGGATCGAAGGGCTTTTATGCTTTTGCCAAATTGGTTTTGAACTTCATTCTTGAATTCCTTGAACTTTTCAAAGGATTCGGATTTGGGTCTCATAAGATACACATATCCATATCTACTAAAGTCATCAGTAAATGTAATGAAGTAATAAAACCTACCTCTTCCTAACGAACTCATGGGTCCACATACATCACTATGTATAAGTCCCAATACATATAGCCCGTTCAATCGTGTCCGATGAAAGGGGGCTTTAATCATCTTGCCTAATAAACAAGAATCGCATTTCTCATATAATTCAAAATCAAATGAATCCAAGAACCCATCTTTATGGAGTTTGGATATGCGTTTCTCATTTATATAGCCTAAACGACAGTGCCAGAGATATGTAAGATTTGAATCATTTGATTTAAATCGTTTTGTATTTATGTTATAGATAGGCATTTCTAAATCAAGAATATAGAGACCGTTAAACAATTGTGCAACACCATAACAAATATCATTTAAGTAAAACAAACAACGATTGTTCTTTATTATAAATGAAAACCTTTCTTGTCCAAACAAGAAATGTAAATAATATTTTGCTTATAGCGAGGCACAAAATAACAATCTTCTAATTCTAAAACTAGCCTAGTGGGCAAAGATAAATGATAAGTTCCTACGGCCGGTCTGACAACTTTTGCTCTATTTCCAACTCGTGGGTCAACCTCTCCTTTCGCTTAAAGTTCTACTCCTTCGAGTCCCTCGCACATTAACACAAATGTGAGAACCACATCCAATATCCAATACCCATGATGTAGAAGTAGATAAGTTGACTTCTATAACATATATACACGAATCGGAAGTCGTACTTCCTTTTCTTTTCTTCACTTCTTCCGGATAAGCATGACAGTTCCTTTTCCGGTGTCCGGTTTTTTCCACAGTATGACATTCACCTTCTTTAGCCACCCCACCTTTAGGTTTTAAAGCTTTGTTTGGTTTTGGAATTGGGTTTGGCAAAAGATTTAGATCCTATCTTCTTCTTGCCTTCCAATTTCCCTTAGCATTCCCTTTTGCACCATCATTATGGGAGCGGGTCCTGCCTTTTCATGTTGTTCTCAGCGGTTCTTAACATGCTCAACAACTCGATAAAGGGGTTTCAATTTCATTCATAAGATAGTTCATAACAAATTGAGAGTAGTTGTTGTTCAAAGATTGCAAAAAAGGTCGGGTTTGGGCTTCCGAGTGATTGGAAAACCCAACCTATCAAGGTACTCAATATACCCAATCATTTTCAAAGACATGTGGACCAACCGGATCACGTTCACCCATTTTATGATGATACAACGCCTTGCTTGTATCATACCTCTCTGTCGAGCATGCCCTTCGAACAATTTCTTGAGATGCTCGATCATCTCATAAGCATCCATCAACTCATGTATTTCTTACGAAGCTTCGGCGTTCATGGTTGCTAGCATGACACAACTCACATCCGAGCATCATCTTGATGCTTCTTGTAAGCATTATGCTCCGCCGCGTGGTGCGATGTGGCCATGTGGTCTTTGCAGAAATGGGCCCATCAAGGACATATAGCTTACGCTCTTGTTTGAGGACAATCCTCAAGTTCCTATGCCGATCAAGGAAATTAATTCCACTTAGCTTGTCCTTTTCAAGGACCGATCGTAATGAAAGACTATTTGTGTTGTTGTTGTTTGCCATTTGATATCTACAATTTATAAGTGCAACAATAATAAGTCAAATTACGAGTTGATATTATATAATTGATAATAGTACATTCAAAATATACCTCCCACTATTTTATTCAAATTAATAGCCCTCACCATTAATTGGAAAGCATTTTCTATTAAATCTTTCTAGTGAGCCAAGATCCATATTTCATTATGCCTTAAGTTAGCTTTGGCTATTCTCTCAAAACATAATTATTTAGGTAGACAACCCTTTGTCAATTATATCATATATAACTCTGGATAGTTTGGTAAACAACATTTGTTTCTAGTCCATCTAATGGTACCAACCAAACTCTATGCCTCTAAGTCCACAATCCAATTGAGATAACTTAGTTAAGTCTGCCCAATGATTTTAATAGTTTGGATATCACAATTATCCTATCGCATCTTACCTAGATAAATAGGGTACTTTACTTTGGCAAACCTACATCTATCGATCAAGGTCTTGATGAGTGTTATTCATTGGAAGGCATCCGATTTAGACTTAATAATTTAATGAGGATTTTATTGATTTAGATCTCACCAATTTTAATCTTGTTAAGCATGCACATTATTAATCATATCATATCACATACAAGCATAAATAAAGTGCAAAATTAAATGTGTCACGATTATGGCCCAATCCACCGTCATTCTTTTTTCAAGCTAATGAAAGATTGAAGGTCAATCTAAGGTGGTAAAGATCTTAAAATAAATAACTTCCTTGGATCTTCCTCTAGCATCGCCTCCTCTCCATCATCATCTTTCCATTGTGTTCTCCATCTTGACATCTTCATCAATTCTGATTATTACATGACATAAAGAAACCTCGAGTTACATTCGAGGGGATTTAGATGAGAAGAGAATATTACATTAGAATTTATAGAAAGGCACGACATGCAAGCCGTATTTCAAAACCAAAACCACTAACCTATGGGTCAAAAGGCCATAATCAGGCACCATGCATATCACAATAAGCACATAACAATTTATATATAATTAAAGAAAACTATATATAAAATATAGGGACACGACCATCGCGGCGCTACGACGGGGGGTCCAAGGAGGTCTCCCCACTGGCGGTGGTCCGATTCGATTTAATCATATTAAAACGAATAACAAGACACCAAAATTTATCATATATTTCCGGTTTCGATTTAATCATATTAAAACGAATAACAAGATACACCAAAATTTATCATATATTTCCGCTTTATTAATCATATTAAAATGATTCTTCATGCTTCTAATCCGATTAGAATAGTTATATTGTTATTCCAATCATTAAAGATACGATTAACGGTATTATCATATATATTACCGTAATACATACAACTAATATCATATATTCAATTTTATATCGGAAAACATGCATCATCATATATCATATATATCAAATACAATTAAAACACGTAATCAATTAATCTTTTTCGCAAGTAGCTTTGATACCACCATTGAGCTTCGACTACGAGAACGCATAAATGAAAATTAAAATTTTAAAGCAATTTCAAACACTAAAAAGGATCCATGCGAAAATTAATTAATTCAGAGGTTTAGAGATTATACCAGATATAAAAAATGAGAATCAAACCCATCGCACCTCAATCTCCAACGCAATACAAACCGATTAGCTTTCTACAGATCCATTATCGAACGCCGCATTACAAACCGTCGAACGATTCTCGCAATAAGAAGGACTTCATGGTGACTAGCCACCACCAAAGGAATGGATTTTGAAATGCTTTCTCTCTAGTCTCTCTCTAAGAAGCGGCTAGGGTTTTTCAATTATGATATCTTACCCTAAGTAGTCGCTATATATCATATATATATATATAGTAGTTAAAAGGAATTAATCAAATCAAAACCTAATTTTATAAAATCCTAATTTATATATATATATATCTCTTAATTAAGTCTTACTTAATTAATATACATATATACAAATTATCCTTTTAATTTAAATTCATGATTTAAATACTATTAATCATATTAATATATTTAAATCCTTAAAATTTAAATTAATTCCCTTTAAATAACGTTCTATGTGTGTGACCTATATAGGTTATTATTACGTTGGCAATAATTTTAAAATCATATTATAAAATTATAAAACAAAGGAGCGACATCTAGTAATGCATCACTGCTACCCAAGTAATAATAAGATCGATGATTCGATGCAACCTTTTCGTGACTAATGTTTCAATGTAATTTAATCCTTTTAACCTTAATATCCTAGATTAAACTCGAGTCATGGAATGTGTCATACTCTTCATAATTTAATCTGAGTTTTCTTGATCAATGAGTAGACTATATGAAACAAATCACTATTTGAGCATGACCATGCATTTCATAGTCCTACTCAATTAAGAGACCTATGGATATCACCCATAATATATAGGATGGTTAAATTCCATCTAGATCACTCATATTTCTCACACGATTAATGATGAACCCAATAATCACCTTTATAGTCCACCCTATTAAAGGTGACATTTGATGATATCAAAGTACATAAATTCTCGTGTAGTAATATAGCGATTTTCGTGCCCGAGGACCATTACATCATTGTCACTATGAGAATTGCTAATGACACTTCGCATAATGCTCCATATAGAATTCTCATGGTGGGTCTGTCCAGTACATCGTTCTCTAACATGTACCTATGCATTGACTTAATATCTCATATATTTATGACCAATGAGATTTGGTCATCAGTCAGTCCATATACTAGTCTCAATGCATCATTGTTGTCCCATCAACAATGATACTAGACTAGAGACATTTAAGAACACTGATACTAATGGTAATATATAATCTCATGTTCAAGTCACATACTTGAAACTATATAATTTGTATCACTATTATAAGGAATTTTATTATGTTAACAATTATATTACGCAGTAAGTAAAACCATAATAAAATCATATATTTATTCAATCAAATATAATATCAAAACGTTAAGCAATTATATCAAATAATTGGCCTCTAGGGCATAAACTCTAACAGGTTATCCCTAAACAGTATAGAAAAGTGTGTTGTATTTTATACATTATTTAGTAGTTATATTTGGTGAATCAAATAGGGTGAGGCGAACCCAACGTTGGAAGGGTGTTTTGAAACTATCATACAAGATGTTTAATGACATACAACCTCATGTTATCATAAGACAAGGTTGTGCACATCCACTTGCTGAGTATATCTACGAACACTACCTATATGATCTTGGAGTTTGGTTGAAGTATAATTCTCTATTAGAGACAGTGGAGATAGTGATATGTCAAGAAAAGACTCACCATTGGAAAGAATATGATTGTAATCTTCTCATTGTTTTTGGGGTCTATTGGGTCAACCAAGGATAATGCTCCAGTCTTATAATATCTATTATAACCTAGACGCATGGCCTCCTATGTACGGAGGTTTCCTTGAGCACTTCCCAAAGATTTTAATTTCTAAAACAGTTATTGACTGTACCTTTATGTAAGGTGCCATTGTGACGTACTATCCAAGGTTAGGACATGAGTCACAGTTGGTATATATTTGTATCAAAACTCACAACATATGTGTTATTGTATTTTGCACAAAAATTGTAGTAATAAAGTTGTAGTTGTTTTCTGTACCATATTTTTGGTGACTCAGAATAGGTTGGTTGGATTGGACCTATTTTGGGGGCGTTACATTTGGTATCAAAGCTTATGGATATGGTCTCTGGCGGAGATCCGGGATTAGAACTAGGAATGGAGAGACGAGTAATATCCTTTGCTAATGTGTGTCCTACCTAAGCTGATTTTTTTTACTTGATTAGTTAACAAATTGTGATATATCAATTAACCTTTGTTTTGAAGCTGTATTCTAGAATGATATCTGAAATACAAGAGATAAGCAATGGAGAAATCATGATGACAGGGAAAATGGAATCTGAAATGAAAGCAATGTATTCTCAACTCTTTGAAATACCAGGTACGTAAATTTTGAGGACGAAATTTCATAAGGAGGGGAGATTGTAAGACCCCGAATTTTATGAAATAAAAGTATTCAATTTTTTCTATTTAGTAAATGGTTAAATTGATAAAAGGTTAAAGTTAAGGGTGATATATGTAAATATTTTAAATAAGCAAGTGGTTATAAAATACTCATTGTTGTCGGGGAATATTCGTTTGGTCGTGAAATATTCTTTCTGTTGGGGAATATTCGTACGATGACGCAGCCTTTTGTGGGCCCCATAACAGAAAGCGATTGGATGAAGAAAACGATAAATTTGAGTTTTTATAAATAACGGCGTAATTTTTACCTTTAACAATGTTGGAATACCCGGTGGGTAAAGTAAAGTAATACTCGTTGTTGCACAGTAGCACACGGTATTGCACAATATTTTATATTATTGATTCTTACGTAAGAAGGCACTACTCAATAATTGTTACTGTAATTACTGTTCAATATTTTATTTTATTGATTCAATAATTGCTACATTGATATTTTATATTATTGTTGTTTCAATAATTGTCACTACACAGTATTTTCCATTATCAGATCAATAGTTCATATTATTTAAATAATATTACTAGATAACGTTATTGGCAATGTCTAGAAAGTTCTGTCTAATGAGAGGTTTGGTCACCTAATTGCGCGCCAGTAAGGAGAAATTCTTATCGGAAAGCCCCCTCTTTCCTGGGAACAACCTGGTTGTCATAATTGTGATTCTGTAATATTATTTGTGAATAATTAATTATTGATTTATATGATAAGGAAAATATTTATTTTATGTGGATATAAATGGAGGAATTTTTAGAAAAGTGACAATTATTGAAAATTGATATTTTATCTTTTTTGATAAAATAATATATTATTATATAATAATGGTGATATTTTTACAATGAATGTGTGATATATGAGTAAATGAGGAGGAGGAGTATTTTTGTTGCAATAAATACTAAAAACATGTTAAACATGTCGGTGGACCCCATTTCTTGACTGAAATTTGATTATAGCCTGTAAAATTGTCCGTATGTGGATTTCGATCAATTTCTATTTGGAATTTGGAAAAACTTAAACTTACAAAGTTGTAGAGAATTGAATTTCCTATGGAAGGACATGAAATTCAAATTTTTCTGATAAAAGACTATTTACTATGAATTATTGAAGTTCTGAAGTTCCGGAACAATTAATTTTTGAAGTTTAAAGTATTTTAATTAAGAAAAACGTTTTTGTTACTTTTATTGAGTGGATGTCTGTTGTTTGGATTCAATTAGTGTGCGTAGGAAGTTTTAAAAAATAATAATATTATTTATTAAATTTTCTACTTTGGTGTTTTAAGCATTTTCCTATAAATAGGGTGCTTAGGCTAGAATTAAAAATCACACCAGAAACTAAAGTTTTCTCTATGTGAATTAAAATCAAAGAATGTTTAGATTCCAAGTTCTTTACGCGATTACATGTGATGTTAGGTATATCTCTATCCTAAACATTCATCAAGAAATCTAACGAAATGCAGAATTCAAGAACACATGCTATTTTGATTAGGTCTAGATTCATACATCATCTCTCGACTCCATACAAATCCACATAAAACTGGTGATCAAGCAATTCATAAATTAAGTATAAATCGCAATAGATAAATTGAATTGATAGTATTAATAAATTGAAATTAAGGTATGGCAATCATTGTTCAACACTAAAGATCCATTGCAAGCCTAAAAAGTAATTTAGTTCATCATAGACAAATTAAAAACTGAAATAAGTAAAAAAATTCATCATCCTAATTACAAAAATTCAAATTAAAGAAATAGAATAGTATAAAACCACCCTTCTTGGCCTTCAATTATGTAATCTTCGTGATCTAGACCTTCCTTGCTCTCCTCCAATGTCTTCTCTGAAATTAGGGTTCCAAATTATATGATTGATTAATTATGAATGATGTCTCTATTATGATTGATATACGTTATGTACTAGCTGATAAAAACGTTGCCCTAACCATAGTCGCAATTCATGCCAAAGTGTTTCATCCACGCAGCTACAGAGTTAAAATCAAATTAGACTTCTTTCTCTCTCCTCGTACCCCTTACGGGGAAAGTTTTACTCTGCAAGGCCCAAGGTACTCTCAGTAGTTGACTAAGGCACCCGCCTCGGTAGGGGGAGGGGGTCTTTCTCTGAACAGTGTTCTGTTTACTTGCTTTTACATACCAAATCTCGCCATAATGACACCAATATGCCACCATGCCGCATAATACAATCCTAAACAAAAAACAAGTAAAACTTTATAAAAATAGATAGGATGAACACTATTTAATTCCAAATCAGAAGTCGATTCGTAGGTATAAAACCCACTCATCAGTTAACAAGTGTTTCTACCTTAACCTTTAATAGTCTTATAGACTATATGGACTATTCATCTCGTACTCCGGGGGATCATCCCTTCGTACAATGTATTGTGCACAAACATTTTAACGTTATCGCATAACATAATCCCCTATTTTAGGGTTGTTCATCTAAACTTTGACACTAGAATCCGTACCAAAGAAAATTTAGTTTAGAATAGCTTCAAGAAAATTCGAAGTCTTTAGAACGCTCATCAACTATGGATTAGTTGAATCAATTAGGGTTCACTAGCCATTTAATAGTTTGATAACAAAAACAATCTAATCTCGTAAAGTGGTATTTCAAAAATAATAGAATACTAGGATTTATTATCGAGAATAAACATTGAAGTAATGCTTTAGAAAGAATTAGAAGCTTATTCAAGAATAAAGGCATTGAATAATTTAAGAAACCTCGCTTGAACAATAATAAAACAAAGGTTAGAAAACTTGACTCGTGCGTTCGCTACACAATTACAATACACGTTCCCCAAATATCCTACATATATCATTAGGATTATCACACCAATTAGTTACATTAAAGCTAACCTTATTGGTTTTAAATTCCCATCTAAGCTAAGCTTACAATCTTTAGCTTTAGTTCTGATTATACCAAACACTCACAACCCTTGAATTCCTATTATATAACAGTACACAACATGGTGTTTAAACAACAACTCAAATTCCCATATTAACACATTCAAGACTAATCACAATTTATTAGTTCAAAACTGTGACACCCCTAAATTCGGGTACTTCAATTCCACAAATCTGGTATTCACTGTCCATTAAAAACCGCATCTAACTACTCAAAAATAAAGGATAATAAAATTTCATAACTACTAATCCCATTAAAGGGTTACATCATCAAATGAAATTCCAGGTTTTCTAACCTTAATTATTACATCATCAGCGAAACTACAATTTCAACAACCAATTTAAGAACTCCAATTCCATGTTCAAGCCAATTTTCTCATAATTTGGTATACATAGCTAGATCATTCACCAAAATTCGTTTTACAACCATTTTAATCCATTCAAGTTCCAATGTTTTCGTATCTCAAAGCACTAACATAAACCACCACTAATTTAAATTTTACAACATGAATACATAGCTAATTTTTACTCCAAATCAGACCATAAAATACACTTTTCAACCAAAACTCAAATTATTCATCTTTAACATGTTTACTTGAATTTAATTACTTCAAAACCATTTATAAATGACATAAAACAGATTAAACATACCCATTAACATATATAACCAATTCCTTAACAAATCATTCATCAAAACCATTTAAAGAGAAGATATTTTAGAAAATAAACTAAGAACTTTTAAAAATAGATTGCTTACCTTTGATTAACTAGATGTTAAAACAAACTTGAAAAATCTTCTTGCTTCTTTGATTTTAGAGTTCCTTCTCCAAATAACAGATAACTCACTTCTCTCTCAATTCCTCTCTTTCTCTCTATTAAGATCTGTTTTCAAACTTTGCCAATGAATGAAATGTGAACTGGCAATTAGTTTTACGCAGACTTAAGTTACCAGTTACCAAAACCAAAGGTCTCAGTAGTTTAGAAAAACAAAGGTCACAAGGCCTTGTTTGGCTTACTATTCTTAACCTCCTTTTTAATGTATTTTAATATTATTCATATTATAAGATTCACCAAATGTCACACTTCTTTTAATTTAATCATAATCTGTATTATTAAAATTTTAATTATCAAATCATTAATTCTCTAATTTAATTAAATCATAATATTACCATTTTATTGAACGAATTACTAGCCCTCTAATTTAATTATTTAATTAAATTAAGATATTCTCATCACATTAGCGTAACAAAATACACACAAATTATAAATTTATTTAATATAAATTTAATTAATACCACCACACTTAAATAAATTATTAATTTTCATCAAATAGTTATTTTATTTAACAAATAAACCAACTAAAATATTTATTTTATTCGATAAATATTCTGAATCATTTACAAAATTCATGATCGTTACATCATTCTCTCCTTAAAAGGATTCTGTCCCCAGAATCACAATGCAATTAATTCCCATTACATTCTTCCATCCTTAAAAAGATTTTGTTCCAATACCGAGGATAGTTTTTTATTATCTTATCTTCGAGTTCCAACGAAACTTTTATAGCATTGTGGTTCCTCCATATTACCTCAACGTAAGGTATTACTTTGTTCCTAAGAACTTGCTCCTTCCTATCAACTATCTAGATAGAAATTTCTTCATAAGATAAATCTTTCGCAACTTGTTAGGATTCATATTCTATAGCATGCTTGTAATCAAATTTGTACGGTCATAGCACTGAAACATGGAATACATTATGAATGTGCTCTAACTCTGGAGGTAAAGCTACCTCACACGCCACTTCACATACTCTTAGTAATACGTCGAAGGATCCAATAAACCTCGGACTCAACTTTTCATTTTTGCCAAATCTGATCTTCCCATTCCAGGGATTTAATTTCAGAAAAACAAAAATTTTGACATCAAATTCTCGCTTCTATCGGTGTTGATCTGCATATTTCTTTTGTCTGTCTTAAGCAGCTAACAATCTTGCTCTTATCACTTTGACAATCTCTGCAGTCTGCTGCACCAATTTCGGTCCTAGCAATTGAAGTTCACCAACTTCATCCTAGCAAAGTGGAGTTCTATACTTTCTTCCGTACAACGCCTTGTAAGGCAACATGCCAATACTTGCCTGATAGATGTTATTATAGGCAAACTCAACTAAAGGTAAATGGTCATCCCAATTCCCTTTAAAATCTATGACACAACCTCTCAATATATCTTCCAATGTCTGAATTGTACTCTCTCTTTGTCCATCAATTTGATGGTGGTAGATTGTGCTCATTCTTAATTGTGTTCCCATGCGTTCTTGGAAACTTTTCCAAAAATTAGATGTGAAACACGGATCTCGATCCGACATTGGAACACTATGCCTTGAAACAATCTTTTTGACATATAGTTATGCCAACTGATCTAGATTAAATCAAATTTTGATCGGCAAGAAATGCACTAACTTTGTCAGTCGGTCCACGATAACACATATTGCATCATACCCTTTTTGAGTCATTGGAATACGTACCACGAAATCCATCGTGACATGCTACCATTTTTATTCTAGTATTTCCAATGGTTGTAATAAACTACTTGGTCTTTGATGTTCGTTTTTGACTTTTTGACACGTTAATCATTTAACAACACACTCAGCAACCACTCTCTTCATATTTGTTCCATCTTTATTAATTTTACTGTCCAAGAAATTGCACAAGCTCTAACCAGAATTCACAATTCAAAAACTTCGCGTATAACTTCTCTATCCTTAACGACTCCGACGTCACCCTCAAATGTTTAGTATGGTCTTCCTTAGATTTAGAATACACCAATATATCATCGATGAATACTACCACAAATTTATCCAAAAATGGCTTAAGCACCCGATTCATCAAATCCATAAACGTTGCAGGTGAATTAGTTAAACCAAATGACATTACTCGAAACTCTTAATGACCATATCGAGTTCTGGATGTCGTATTCGGTACATCTTCCTTCCTTATCTTCAATTAATGATATCCACTAATCAAATTTATTTTGGAGAAATACTTTGCTCTTTCAACTGATCGAACAAATCATCGATCCTTGGAAACGGATACCTATTCTTAATAGTAATTATGTTTAACTCCGTATAATCAATGTAGAGCCGTATTGATTCATCCTTCTTCTTAACAATCAACATCGGCGCTCCCCACGTCTATACGCTCGACTGGATATACTTCTTGTCCAACAATTCCTACAACTGCACCAACAACTCCTTCATCTCCACTGGAGCCATTCAATATGGAGCTTTTGATATCGAGGTAGTCCATGGTGCTAATTCGTTCACAAATTCAATTCCCTATCTGGTGGAAGTCCGGGCAAATCATCCGAAATAACGTCCGTAAATCTTTAACAATTGGTATCTCCTCCAGCTTCGCACCCACCTTTCGAGTATCAACTATGTAGGATAGATATCCTACACATCCTTGTTTTAACAACTTCCTGGCCTACATCATCATCAGACAACTCGATTGTCTAGGCGTTCTGATAATAAAGAATACAACATTTGACTTCTTCGAAGTCATAAGGTTTACACACTTCTTTTGGCAATCAATTATCGCCTCATGGTTAAACAACCAAACAATACCCAGAATAACGTTAAACAACCAAAGTTTAATCAGAATTAAGTCTATTGTCTACAAATGACCCTTAATATCTACGCGACAACTCCTATGTACAAACCTGACATGAATCACTTCCCTATTCGCAATTTCTATGTTCAAAGAGTAATCTAATTCTTCTTGAGGAAAATCTAACTTCTTAGCAAAAACATTGGATATAAATGAACAGGTAGCACCCAAATCAAATAATAGATAAACATCTAGATCATTGATCGGAATGATACCTGACACCACATCCTTAGATTTTATAATATCAAGCACCTTTATGTTGCAAGTACGAGCGGTTGATCAACTCAGCTATGCTGGTCCCGTGATGGTCAACTTGCCTCCACTGTTATTTCCCAATCCACTGCTTTGATCTCTCGTCCCTTTCTTTGGGCAATCACGAGCCATGTGATCCTTTGACCCGCAAGTAAAACACGCTCCCTTCTTTGAACTGGGATAATTCGGTGCAATGTGGCCCTCCAAACCTCAATTAAAACATACACTCTTACCTCTCTGGCAAACGCCTATGTGATTCTTCCCACAAGTAGCACAAGCCTCTAATTTCTTCTTCTGACTCCCTTGTTGATTCTCAACAATAATACTGTCGTTTCACTTCTTTTTCTGATTACCGCCACTATGGCAACCACCTGCCTTGTTCTCCCTTTCACTCTTCTTCTTTTTCTGCTCCTGATTGTACTTCGTTAGTGCATCACTTCCTCCTTCTGCTATAATCGCCTTTTCTAACACAGTTGCAAATGAGTTTAGTTAGAACATAAAGACTTGGCTATACAACTAGGGTTTCAGTCCATGCTCAAACCTTCTTGCCTTCCTCTCATCAGTATTGACCTAATAAGGTGCAAACCTTGTCAACTCGTTAAATTTGGCGGCGTACTTGGGCACCGTCATTATTCTTTGCTTCAGCTCTAAGAACTGAACCTCCATTTAGTTCTACGAACTCGACGGGAAATATGTCTCAAAGAACATCTCTTGAATCCCTTGTTGATTCCCAACAGTAATACTGTCGTTCCACTTCTTTTTTCTGATTACCGCCACTATGGCTACCACCTGCCTTGTTCTCACTTTCACTCTTATTTTTTTTGTGATCCTAATTGTACTTCGTCAGGGCATCACTTCCTTTTTCTACTATAATTTCCTTTTCCAACACCACTGAAAATGAGTTTAGTTGGAACATAGAGACTCATATATGTAGCCAGGGCTTCAGTCCCTGCTCAAACCTTTTTGCCTTCCTCTTTTCAGTATTGACCTGATAAGGTGCAAACCTTGCCAACTCGTTAAATTTGGCGGCATACTCGGGCACCATCATTATTCCTTACTTCAACTCTAAGAACTGAACCTCTATATGCTTCTGCGAACTCGGCAGAAAATATGTCTCAAAGAACATCTCCTTAAACCTATCCCACATAATTATTCGTTGACCAACTCGGCACTTATTAGCCTGCCACCACCAATAGCTAGCTTCTGCCTTCAGTATGAACATTGCAAAAGTAGTTTTCTAGTCTTCATTTACTCTATCAACATCGAATACTTTCTCCATTTCCATGATCTAGATTTGGGCTTCTACCGAATTCATAGACCCTAGAAACTCCGGAGGTCCTACAACTTTGAAATCTTTAAATGTCAGAACATGAGCTTGCGGCTGATTCACAAGTACTCCTACTAGCAAATTCACCAACTGCTGAACTGAATTAGCGTTGGCTTCACCGTTGTTATTTGTAGATCCCTCAAGGGTTGTTCACGTTATTGTCTTTTTCTAGGAGGCATATTTACTGATTAAAATATGCGTTATTAGATCATTATTCATTTATATAAACATTTAAGACTTAACTTAAACACTTTTAGATAACACATATTGTGACAACCTGAGAATTTTAAATATTTTTTAAATTTTAATTTATTGATTTAAGGTTCAATATTAGAACCAGAAAGAAAATAAGTGTATGCGTTTACTATTTTTAAGAAGGAATTTTGAGGATTTCAAAATCCTGTGAAGGATTTAGGTTAATTATTCAGGATTAAGTGAATGCGTGAATATATTCTGTGAATATGATTATGTATGTGTACATTATGTGGTTAAGGGTCAAGGGTTGACCAGATAAACGATATCTGTAACAAACCCTAATTATATATTAAGAACGTCAACATTCGGTTAGAAAACCCTAACGATTAACAAGAAACCCTAGAAACCGCTTCTTGAAACCCTAATTTTAGTTCCGGGAATCCGAAACCCTAATTCGGGAATTTAAAACCCTAATCTGGGAATTTTAAGGATAATTATAATTCTTAAGTGATATTAATTATAATATTAATTAGGATAAATCTTAATTAATTAGCAAACCCTAATTTCAAATTTAGAAAACAATAATTTCTGGATTAGGAACCCTAATTTATAATTCGGGAAAACCTAAGTGTTAATTAAATAGATTTAATGTTAATTAGGAAACATTAATCCTAATTTTCAAATTATAGTAATTAGAAAACCCTAATCTAATTACGAAATCTAATTTTTAAAATTTAGAAAATTATTTTTCTATTAGAAACCCTAATTCGTGGGTTATAAACCCTAATGACCATTTTGACCCTAAATGCTTAATTAACAATTTTAATTAGGATATACTAATCCTAATTAGCAAGATTGAATTTATGATTACGAAATCTTAATTATAATTATTGAATCCTAATTATAATTTAGAAATATTAAATTTCTATTTTTAAAACCTAAATTGGATATTCTAGAATTATTTTTCTAAACCCTAAACCCTAAGGGTTTGGTCAATGTCCAAAATGCCATTAAAAATAAATGCTAAATGACCAAATTAGCCTTTTTGCATTATTTAGTAGATTGCTTGCAAATCTTGCAATATAATGAGTTGGTGACTAACTCTAGATATCCCATGTGACTTAAATAATAACCATCAGCCGAAATTTGGCAAGACCATAGCAACAAGCCAACAAATAAATAGATTAAAGAGAGAGAAATGACCTCTATATTTTTAATTTTTCTCCTAGACATTCTCTCTCTTAACTTTCAAGATTTAGAGTGAGAGATAGAGAGAAGGTGAGCTATAATCATCTCTTAGCAAGCCAATATCAGATCCAAGAGTCAGAATCAAGAATCAAAGTTAGAAAGATGTATAAACCCTAATTTTCAAAATCCATAGATCTGATGTTAAATGTTGAAATTGGTTTGTTAAAGTTGTGTATTAAGGTGTCTATAAGTGATATGGGTTGATAGATCATAGATCTATAACACTTAGATGCGCGAATAAAGCATTTTGAAAAATCTGGAAAAGTGGGAAAATATGGCCTGACAAGCTAATGTCAGTGGCTGTAGATCTCTTTCTGTTTTTGATTTTTGTTGTTTTAAGTTGTAAACTTGTACTATGTCATGTGTTCTTTAGTATGGATCTTGAATCATGTTCAGATCAGGTATATATTTCAAGTTATGAGTGGTTAAAGTGAGTTGACCGAGCACAAAACTTAGAATCTGGGCAACCCATAATTTTTCCAGTGTTCTGACAAGCTTTTCTAAGCTCTAGATCTTGCTGTGTGTTACTCATTTGGTCTTGTTGTTGGTCGTATGTTATAGCCTGGTATATTACCTACAAATCCTTGTTATTATATCACCTAGATTAACAACAGGATCGATTGTAGCAATGGTCAAACAAGCGTAGACCAACCGAGCCGGATGAATTTTTGGAAACCCAGAATTCACCAAGAACAGGTTTTGTCAGGTACTTTGACCGTCCTAAATCTGACATTGGTGATGTTTTTGAACTGAGATGTTGTCATATACATGTTCCTTGACACATGTACTATAGATTAGAATCGTAATATCGACCATTTGATGACCAAAACATAAATAAAATTGATCATGAAAGAGACCACTTGAACTGCCTGGGTTTCTCGAAAACCCAGGAACGTTCTGACAACATTTTTGTAAGCCCAGATCTTCGTGATATGTTAATGTATGACCTATATTGTGGTTGATAGTTGTAGTGATGCATACTGACTACATGCTCAACGTTTAAACTATCCCAGAACCTGTTTAGACTAAGAGTTAAGGCTGGTCAAACCACCCAACCGGTAACTGGCTATGCATTTCTGGGTTCTTGCTCAAGAACACCTATAGCGACGGTTCTGTCGCTATAGGGCCCTTTAGCGACAGTTTCTATTTTATTTTAATTTCTGATTTTCTGAAAATTATTTAAAAATAGAAAAAAATGATTTTTAATTATTAAAAATACATAATAAATTAAGAAAAATTATTTTAAAATCTGAAAAATAGTTTTTAATTATTTTAAGTATATTTTAAAAATATTTAATATTTTGGAATATAAATGGTATTTAATTTATTTAATTACAATATTAAATAAATGATTTAAAAATGATTTTAATACATGAAAATCATGAAAAATAATATTATGGTAAAAGAAAATATTTTAAGTTATGTTAAGTGACTTTTAATATTTTGGGATGAATTTCATTAATTAATCAATATTAATGGTAATTAGTTTATTTAATAAATATATTAAATAAATTAAGAAAAATAAATTAATGCTTTATAAATCATATAAAAAATGATTTAAGGGTTATAAAAATATTTTTAAGTTATAAAATATAACTTTTGATATTTTGTCATGAAAATATTAATATTTAAATATTTAAATATGATTTTTAAGGTATTAAAAATACTTTGATATATTATTAATATATTATAATATTAGGTGATGATTTTCATTAATATTTGATAATAAATAAATATTAATGATAAAAGAATTATGTGGTATTTAATTCATTTAAATACGATATTAATGATAAAAAATTTATGATAAATAGTAATAATTATTTAAAAATTATTACGAGCTTACGAAAAATATTTTGACTGATAATAAATTATCTGAAATAATTGTTAAGTGTTAAGTCAGAGTTTAATTGAACTTAGACTCGATAAAAGTCCGACTAGACCGTCGGGATGTCAGATTTGTGTCAGGTTCAACTTAGACTGCGATAGTTTAACTTGACACCGAGTCCTATGTGTATTATAGACTGATAGGGTTATGTGTTATGTGTTTAGGTTATTCGTTGTATATCTATATATATATTATTGTGTTATACTGTAATGATATTATTCAAATATTGGAGATCTATATTACTAATATTAGGTCTTCGGATAAAGTGATATAAATTGCGTAGCGGTAATCAACGGTTCATGCAAGTTTGTTTTTACTTAACTCTACTAAGAGTTATTTTATTCGGATAAGCTTATGGTTAATCATTGTTGGTTTCCATGAATTATACTCTGTACATATTGCATGTATAAGTCAGGTATGAAAGGCTGATCACTTTCATTACCAGTTGGTTCAGATATATTTGTTCATGTATAATACTTGTTCAGTCATAAATTTGTTCCTGCTAGTTTACAATTATATTGTTGAATTATAGCCAGCTTATTATTCATATTCTGTCAATCATGATATATCGTTATATTATTGAATTTAAACTTGCTGGGCAATCTTATGCTCACCATTGCTATATCATGATAAAACATTGCAGATTAAGGCGAATGCATCGGATACAAGGAAAGGTTCAAGACAGTTCTAGCTTAAATTTAATGTGCGCGATTAGTTTTGTAATAGTATAGTTTGGTAATGATGTTATGTGTTAGATAGTTATGAATTGTGTATAAGTTAAGGTTACTCGACCTTGGGAAATAGTGTGTAATGTATTGTATAAACAATTTATGTATATATCTTCCGCAAATAGTAATAGTGTTAGAATGATCGAACCGGATCCGCGGTGATTCGGGACCTCGGATCCAGGGCCCTCACACATATCATTTCAAATAAACTCTTGTATCTTATTCATTTTCTGTTTCACAACATAGCAAAGATAACATAAGCGTTATTTACATCATCTATCATATCCCATTATTTATTTCAAAATATGGGATTTACACCTTATTTACTCTAATAATTATTTATCATATTATATTATTCTTCTTATCACGACCTATAAGGACATTCCACGTCGCACAGCTTCACTGCGCTCCTGCTCCATGATACGTATCATCGTCCTATGATCCATCATGTACCACGGGCAATCCTCGAATTGAATCAGATAGTAGAAAACTCGATCCTGAGCTCTATCAACTGTTGTGAGAAAAACATATTTTATCTCATCTATCTTGACTTTCTTTGACCTAACCTCGCCTTCAACAATTTCTATACGTTTAGAAGCCTTCATCCACCCATCTTTGTCTCTCGCCCGCTTTGCTGACTCCTCTCTCAAATCATCCTGCACATTTTTAATCTCAGCCACCAACAGTCCTCTTTAATACTTTGACTGTGCCGGCTTCTACTCAAGCTCCGCAGTCCATGTAGTAAGATCCTGAATCATCCTTTTGCTCTAGAACGATCTGACACCCTACTACCAGCTCTTCTAACTCCTCAACCCTATCATATAACTCTATATTATGGTTATATACTTTATTAAACATCTCAGTGCCGATAGAGTTAAGTGGTAACTCGTCGGAATCCTCTTCTTCTTCCTCATCTTACTCCTCAAATTCTAGATCAAACTCTGGCGCATGTTCCGGGCAAAGTTTTTAAGTTTTAATTACTACTCGTTTCACATACTACTCGCGAGCACATATGTTTATTAACAAGTAAACGCACAATCATTTTATTATTTATCTTCAATGCATTTCCTTAATTAATTCCTTAGAACTCCATAAGAATTTTAGCACCACTATATTTTCAATCTTCCTATAGGACATAGCCTAAAGTTTCCCACCTAAGGTTCATAACCTACAGCTCTGATACCAACTTATGACACCTTCAAATCTAGGAACTTCAATCCCCAGATTTGGTGCTCATTATCCATCACAATCATAACTAAATACCCACAATAAAGGATAATATTAAACTAAAAAATAATAATATTCCCATTAAAGGGTTGTAAGGTTTTGTGAAGATCAAAGACGCAATCAAATTATAAAAATAGTGGAAGCAAAGTAAATATCATATTTTAAATTTTTTCACAAACTAATTACCCGGATCATCCTTTATGCATATTATTAATTAAAACGAAGAACAAGAAGTTATGGAATCATACCCTTATAGATACGAGCTTCCACAGGTACGAGTTCAACTCCTACTTCTCTGCGATCTCCTTGAATCTTCAGGAAGATTCCTTCCTTTGATCAATGTTAGCCACCCAAGTGTATAACATACAGAGGTGATCCACTAAGGAAGAATAATTTTCAAGAAGAAGGGTGTGTTGGCTCAAACCCTAGTTTTTTCTATCTCTATAGAAAAAGGGGGCGTACTCTCCAATAATTGGAATCGCGTATATTTGATATCTGATATAAGACTCCTCTTATAAAGATATCAGGTAACCCTATTTAATTAAAATAAGATATTATTTATTTAATTAAACTCCTTTAATTAAATAGGGTCCCTAATCTTATTAGTGATCATTAATTAAACTCCTTTGACTAATTTTGCCTCCTAATCCTATTAGGAATAAATGAGAGTACTTATATTAAATTAATTCCTAAACTCTTTTAGAAATTAAAATAATAATGATTGTAATAATATTAATAAGACCCTCTTATTAATTTATATTTAATATTTCCAAAATATTAAATAATAAATATTAAGCTATTTAATTTATTGTATCACCATAGATTAAATTAAATATACTTATCATATTATTATGATTAAGCCATTAACTTCTTAAATAATTATTCTTCCTTTTATGGTCTAACCCTTTAGGTTCTCCATATTAAACCAGTTGTGAATAAATTAATTAGAAAAATTCTAATCTCATTTAAATAAATAAATTAATCTATTAATTTATTTAAATAAATAATATTTATTCTACAATAGGGATAAGCCTCCCTAGCGATCAACGACTTTCTAGATAATATAGATTTCAACATTAATCATAAAAGAACCTTTGAGTAAATAGTTACCGTACAATTTAATCTTTCCACCATACAATGTCCCAATTAAATATAAGACATGGAATTACTGTCAAGTTTTGTTTTATTTTATTTAATTATATGTATTTTGATTCCTAAATGCACAACTCCTAATGCATGCAAATTAGAAACTTTCTAATATCATTCCACATTGACTGGGTTTTCATTTATCGAATCGCATAAGATATTTCTCTTATTTTACTAGAAGTAGTAGATTCTTTATTGATTATTCATTATCTCCATATATAACTTATTACACCCAAGCATAACCTTTGATATACCCTAAGGGTCTTAAAGAATATGTCAAAATGTAATTCATTATACATAAGATACTATGATGATCTCAAGTCTAAGGATCATTTGTACTACTATCACTACAGGAATTCCTATTGACAGACAAGTAAAACTCCATTATGTATTCCTTAGCGAGTCACGTTCAGTGAACTTATTCTGCAATAAGAACATACACATTTGCTTTAGTGTCTCCACACAATTGATCATGAGATCAATCATTCTCATCCAATGAGCAAACACCGTATGTATTTATCTATCCGGATTCACTAATCCCCTTTATATTAATCCATCAATTGAGAACATTTTGGTTTTAAGCTATCTAAGAATTTAGATTTCATTAGCATGATCTCGTCGTGATTCTAAAAGCATTGCTTAAAACTATGAGTTTATCACATATTATAACAGTACCATGAAGATAATAAATGCCTTTAATAAATAATTCATTTATTAATAAATAGATAAGATTGATTACAAGGTATATGCTTTATCATCATACATGATTGGCTTGTATGCATACTACTTTTAATCTCCCACTTGCACTAAAGCCAATCATCGTGGTTTCTTATACCCATCTTCTTTAAGTGACGATCGAACTACTGTGGTGTTAATGCTTTATTAAATGGATATACAATATTGTCTTGAGAGTCCACACGTTCTAGGGTGACATCTCCTGTTTCAATGATCTCTCTGATCAAATGAAATTGCCGCAACACATGTTTGGATTTCTGATGAGACCTGGGTTCATTAGCCTACGCAACAGCTCCGGTGTTGTCACAAAATAAAGGTACTGGTCCTGTAATGTTAGGAACCACACCAAGTTTTGTAATTAACTTCTTCATCCAAACAGCCTCCTTTGCAGCTTCACTTGCAACTATGTACTTTTCCTCTGTCACTGAATCAACAACTATTTTCTGTTTGGAACTCTTCCAACTCACTGCGCCACTGTTCAAGGTAAACACATACCCTGGAACAAATTTACTATCATCTTGATCAGTTTTGAAACTTGAGTCTGTGAAGCCCTCTAGTTTCAATTCAAACCCACCATAGATAAGAAATACATCCTTAGTTCTTATTAAGTACTTTAGGATATTTTTCACTGCCTTCCAATGCTCTTCTCCTGGATTCGACTGATATTTTCTTGTTACACTAAGTGCATAAGCAACATCCGGTCTAGTACATATCATATCGTACATGATAGATCCTATTGCTGAAGCATAAGGAATCTTACTCATAGGGTCTCTCTTTTCAGGTGTCTTTACGGCCTGTTTCTTGGAGAGATGTATTCCATGTCTCAATGGCATGAGACCTCTTTTGGAATCTTCCATGCTAAACCACTTTAGCATCGAGTCAATGTACGTTCCTTGGGATAAGCCAATCATCCTTTTAGATCTATCTCTATAAATCTTTATCCCCAAAATATAGGATGCCTCACCTAAGTCCATCATGGAGAAGTGTTTAGATAACCAAATTTTAGTCGATTGTAGCGTACGAATATCATTCCTTATCAGTTATATATCATCAACATATAATACAAGGAATGAAATAGCACTCCCACTAACCTTCTTGTACACCCATGGTTCATCCTCATTTTTGATAAAATAAAACTCTTTGATTGTCTCATCAAAATGGATGTTCCACCTACGAGAAGCTTGCTTCAATCCATAAATGGAACGTTGTAGCTTACAGACTTGATTTGTTCCAACCGTTGAAATAAATCCCGCTGGCTGTGTCATTATAAACACATCCTCCTCAAGTTTCCCACTGAGGAAGGTCATTTTCATATCCATCTGCCATATTTCGTAGTCATGGTAAGCTGCAATCGCAAGCATAATCCAAATGGATTTGAGCATCGCTACTAGTGAGAAGGTTTCGTCGTAATCAACTCCTTATCTTTATTTGAAACCTTTTGCGACCAGTCGGGCCTTATAGGTCTCTACCTTGCCGTCTTCTCCAATCTTTCTTTTAAAGACCCATTTCACACAATAGGCTTAATGCCTTCAGGTAGTGAAACCAAAGTCCATACTTGGTTTTCATCCATGGATTCCATCTCAGATTTCATGGCTTTTTACCACTTCTTTGAGTCTTTACTACTCATAGCCTATTCATAATTCAATGGATCATCATCATCTATGATGCATACCTCATCATCATCCTCTATGACGAATCTATACATATCAGGTATCTTCGGTACTTTTCCAGATTTACGAATAGGGTGTGTTACCATATGTTCTTCCACTTGGTTAGGTACTTGACTTTGATTTATAGTATTTTGTGGTTCTTGAACTTCTTCAAGATATATCTTACTCCCACTAACCCTTTCAATGATAAACTCCTTTTCCAAGAAGGTAGCATGTTTCGCAACAAACACCTTTTGATCAGTTGGATGATAGAAATAATACCCCGATGTTTCTTTAGGGTATCCCAAAAATCTACACTCGTCAAATCTAGTCTGCAACTTATCGTTTTCGAACTTTTTGACATAAGTTGGACAACCTCAAGTCTTAACATGCTTAAGATTTAGTTTCCTCCCTGTCCATAATTCATATGGGGTCTTAGGGACGGATTTGGTAGGTACCTTGTTAAGTAGGTATGCAGCCGATTCTAGGGCATATCCCCGAAAGGAAACTGGAAGATCGGTAAAGCTCATCATAGATTGAACCATGTCCAACAATGTTCGATTTCTCTTTTCAGATACACCATTCAGCGGTGGTGTCGCTAGTGGAGTCCATTGTGAGATTATACCATTTTGTTTGAGACATTTGAGAAACTCACCGCTTAAGTATTCACCAGCTCGATCTAATCGAAGAATGTTAATACTTTTGCCAGTTTGTTTCTCTACTTCACTTTTGAACTCTTTGAACTTTTCAAATGATTCAGATTTGTATTTCATTAAATACACATATCAAAAATCTTGAGTGATCATCAGTGAAAGTAATAAAATAAGAATACCATCCTCGTATATTCGTTGTCATAGGTCCACATACATCTGTGTGTACCAATGCTAACAACTCGGTAACTCTTTCTCCTTTTCCACTAAAAGGAGATTTAGTCATTTTTCCCATGAGACAAGATTCACAAGTTGGATATGATTCATAATCCGATAGCTCTAGGAGCCCATCTTTATACAATTTGGATAATTTTGCTTCATTAATATGACCAAGTCTACAGTGCGCCATATAGGTATAATTAACATAATCTCTTTTCCTTTTCTTGGTTTGTTCAATTTGAAGTATATTTTCATGAAAGTCAAGTATATAAAGTCTATTTCACAAATTATCAACACCATATAAAACATTATCATTATAAATAAAATAACTTATGTTCTTTATTATAATTTTAAAACCATCCATATCCAATACAGAGATACAAATAATATTTCTAATGATATTCGAAACAAAATAAAAATTATTTAAATTAATGAACTTGCCCGTAGGCAGTGTTAAACAATAAGTCCCTACAACTAATGCAACAACTTTTGCTTCATTTTCCACACATAGAGCGACCTCATCCTTGCTCAACTTTCTACTTCTGACCAGTCCCTGCATATTATTACATATGTGAGAACCACAACCGGTATCCAATACCCAAATAGAAGATTGACTTTCAGAAAAATTAATTTCAATCATAAACAAACCTTGATTAGGATTTGAAGCTTCTCCAAGCTTCTTCTACTTGTGTTCTGCACGATAATCCTTGTAGTTCCTCTTCCAGTGACCTGGCTTATTACAATGGAAGCAAATTCCTTTGCTAGCTGGATCAGGTTTCTTTTGATCCTTCACTTTCGCCTTTCTGTTAGCCTTCTTGGATTTGTTCTTTTCAGAAGATACCTTGGGCCTCTTTCTTTTCTTGCAAGAATCATCCACCAGTAAGACGTGGTTCTTCTTGGATGGGAAGTGACCTTCAGCAATTTTCAACATGTTAAGTAACTCAGGCAAGCTAACGTCCAACTTATTCATATGAAAATTCACAACAAATTTTGAGAAGGTGTCAAGGAGTGACTGTAAGATCAAATCTTGACTCAACTCCCCATCCATGATGAATCCAAGCTGTCCAAGACATTCAATCAGATTGATCATCTTTAAGACATGAGTGTCAACAGTAGTACCCTCGATCATCCGAGATCGGAAGAGCTTCTTAGATATTTCATATCTAGCAGTCCTACTTTGCTCACCATACAGCTCTTGCAGGTGCAGTAGCATAGTAGGAGCATCCATGGTTTCGTGATGACGCTGAAGTTCGTTACTCATGGATGCAAGCATGATGCAAATTCTGCATGTAAAAATCATAGACAATATTTTGCATGATGTTGAAGCTCGTTATTCATGGATGTGACATTTTTAAATTTTGCATGTAAAAAGACAATATTTTAGCAAACATTTATTTAATTAATTTCCACAATAAATTAGGTCTTATTTTAAATTGGTATCTCTCACTATTTTCTTCAAACTATATTACCCTCATCTATATAGTTCGGTAAAATCTAATTAATGTTTTTGCTAGTGAGAATAAGGATCTCATTTCAAATATATATAGCCTTGTGGTGACACAACAAACTATATATAAATAAATAGGCAGACAACTCCTTGTAAATTATATCATCATTTACTCCTTATGTTTTACCTCTTGGATTATTTTGATCAAGTGGTGACACATCCGAATCAAATTTATCTAAGTTAAGTCCAACCTAGCACTTTCATATATTCAAAAAAGAAAAATATTGTCCTTGTGGTGACATAACAAAATAATATTGTTCAATTTTCTCTATAAACATCAAATGTGAAAAATTAATATCTTAAATACTAAATTCTTACCTTATGGTGACACAACAAACTCATATTAAATATTTAATACTCTATTAATTTTGTCATGTTAGAAGGCGACGTTCGATATTCTAAATATCTTTGAATGCTTAAGACTTAATATATAAAAATTTTGAGGGATTTGTTATTATTTGTCTCATCTTGTTTAGCACGCATGCACATATATATAGGGGTGTTCATCAGTAAAATACCAGCCCGAACCGAATCAAACCGATTATCGAAAGTACCCAAAATTAGGTACCGATATCGACATCTTTGGTTGACCAAAGATACTGAATCGATTAATAGGTCGATCTTTGACCCGATTTAGCTTTTTAAACTTATCTTAAATTTCAAATTTCAAACAATATCAAATTTCAAAAACCGGATTTTTAGCCCAAAAACTTTCAGCCCAAAACCTTAAATACTGACTTGTGTTTAAACACAAAATTATGCCATCCCAAGGGCTTAGTATTTAAGCACCTAGGAACCGTCCAAACCCAAAACTATAAGCCAAAAATCAGCCCAATTGTTGTTCATTATTACATGGTAATCATTTTATAAGAAAAATCTCCTTATAGTTTTACCAATTTAACCAATATGGAACTTAGAGACAACTAAATAGTAAAGGCTTCACTTGGTAGTGTTTTTATAAAGAGAACTTTCTTATATATTTATAATCTAATCAATGTGGGACTTAGAAACAAGTTATGTAAGATAGTGCCATAAGTTCCCTTATGTTATGTGATTTCTTTGGCATTCATTAGTGTCGGATTTGATGAGAGTCTAGGTTGGTATTTACATTCCAATATTAAATTTACATCCCTATATTAAATAATAATAATTTGATTACTTGTTATCTTGAATTCATTATTACATGTAATCATTTTATCAGGAAAATTTACTTAAAGTTTTAGCAATGGTGTTTTTATAAAGAAAACTTTCTTAAATTTAAAGAAAACTTTCTTAAAATTTTATAATCTAATCAATGTGGGACTTAGAAATAAGTTATGTACGATGGTGCCATAAGCTCCCTTATGTGATTTCCTAAGTTGGTATTTACATCCCTATATTAAGTAATAATGTTTTGATTACTTGTTATTTTGAATTCATTATTAAATGGTAATCAATTCTTGAATTCATTATTACATGGTAATCAATTTATAAGGAAAATTTCTTAAAGTTTTACCAATTTAACCAATATGGGACTTGGAGACAACTAAATAGTAAATGTTTCACTTGGTAGTGTTTTTATAAAGAAATCTTTCTTAAATTTTTATAATTTAATTAATGTGGGACGTAGAAACAAGTTATGTGAGATGGTACCATAAGTTCCCTTATGTGATTTCCTTCGCATTGATCATTAGTGTCATTATAGTGGATTTGATGAGGGTCAAGTTGGTATTTACATCCCTATTAGTGTCATTATAGTGGATTTGATAAGGGTCAAGTTGGTATTTACATTCCAATATTAATAAGTAATAATACTTTGATTACTTGTTATCTTGAATTCATTATTACATGGTAATCAAATTATAAGGAAAATTTCCTTAAAGTTTTACCAATTTAGCCAATATGGGACTTGGAGACTTGGAGACAACCAAATACTAAGGACTTCACTTGGTAGTAATGTAGTATGTCATCTATTGTCTAATAAGTCCCACATTGAATGACTACTACTGCATGTAAGGAAACCACACCAAATTTCAAATACATCCCACATTGTCTAGTATGCCATCTCTTGTCTTACCTCTATTCTATATATAGAGGAGACTTTCAGGTTAATTTTACATGGTTAGACAAAAAAGTCTAAAAAAAGTTTCTTTCAAGTTATTTTTTAAATACATCCCACATTGTCTAGTATGCCATCTCTTGTCTTACCTCTATTCTATAAATAGAGGAGACTTTCAAGTTAATTTTACATGGTTAGACAAAAAAGTCTTAAAGAATTGGTCTTTCAAGTTATTTTTAAATATATTATTTAAAAAACCTAGACAACCTATTTCCTATTATTTACCTGACCAAACCAAACACCCTCTTGAAATCGAACCAGAATATTCTATATGTACTGGGTTTGTGTCTTAATCTTATCAACCGGTTTATCTTTACCGAATCCAACTCGATTCGAATCCAGGTTCGGTTTCCCTAAAAACTGAATATACCGATTGGTTTGAACACCCTTATATATATATATATATACGGTAATGATCAAGAGCATTCTCCTTAAATAGTATTCTTCCTTAAATAGCATTTTTTAATTAAAACTATATCATTTTGGAGGGACGCGGTGGCATTTTTGTAAATACGCGGTGGCATTTTATTTACAAAATGCCACCGTGTCCCTCCAAAACGACGTAGTTTTAATAAAAGAATGCTATTTAAGGAAGAATGCTATTTAAGGAGAATGCTCTTGATCCTGACCTATATATATATGTATATATATATATATATATATATATATATATATATATATATATATATATATATATATATACTAGCATGAATATTATAGAATACTATATTCTACCCGGATTGATTATGGACTTTTATTCTAGTTTGGTTCACTAGAGTCACCATGTGAACCAAAAGGTCAATCCCTAGTGTACAAGAATAAACATTTAAATATAACTATTACATTTAAACCCGGTCTCCATTACAAACGGGTCTTTAAGCGTTGTTCCTTGATCTCCGGTTATTCGAAAAAAATTCTAACTAATCCTATTACATAAACTATTTAATTTAAATAGAAACCTTGATCAACATTCAAGGGAAAGTACATAGGAGAGAGATAGAATTTACATCAAGAAGAAAACCCAAAAAAACGAGGTACGCAGATCCCATTTAATAAAACCCATTCATTCAAGCATCAAACCAAAATAAATTCAATCACATTGGTCAATAGTCCATAATCAACCCCAATTATTATCATACATATCACCATATGTATCAATAAATAAAACATTCATCTCATGAATAAAATTATTCCATATATATATGAATATCATTTAATGGGCAATTTTAAGTTGCATGAAATCCAATTTCAAGATTAAAATAAACTCTTTATTTTAATTTATAAAATTATTAAGATTAATATATATATATATATATATATATATATATTCATATAAAATGAAGCTTATATAAACCGTACTGTGAATATGCGAAACAGAATCAAGCTTTCGTAAATTGATTACGACCCTTTTTAAAAAAAAATAAAATAAATTTTATAAAAAAAATTATGCCCAATAAATTATTCTAAATACATACCCATACATATATAGAATCAAAACAATAAATAATTCACATAAAGTTTGGTTCTGATACCATTGTAAGGTTTTGTGAAGATTAAAGACGCAATCAAATTGTAAAAATAGCGGAAGTAAAGTAAAAATCAGATTTTAAAATTTTTCACAAGCCAATTACCCGGATCATCCTTACTGCTTATTATATATTAATTAAAATGAAGAACAATAAGTTATGGGATCATACCATTGTAGATAATAGCTTCCACATGTACGAGTTCAACTCCTACTTCTCCGCGATCTCTTGAATCTCCAGGTAGATTCCTTTCTTTGATCAATGTTAGCCACCCAAGTGTATGGCCTCTAGAGGTGATCCACCAAGGAAGAAGAATTTTCAAGAAGAAGGGTGTATTGTCTTAAATCCTAGTTTTTCTTATCTCTATAGAAAAAGGGGCGTACTCTCCAATAATTGAAATCACGTATATTTGATATCTGATATAAGACTCCTCTTATAAAGATATCAGGTAACCCTATATAATTAAAATAAGGTATTATTTATTTAATTAAACTCCTTTAATTAAATAGGGTCCCTAATCTTATTAGTGATAATTAATTAAACTCCTTTAACTAATTTTGCCTCCTAATCCTATTAGGAATAAATGAGAGTACTTATATTAAATTAATTCCTAAACTCTTTTAGAAATTAAAATAATTGTAATTGTAATAATATTAATAAGACTCCTCTGATTAATTTATATTAAATATTTCCAAAATATTAAATAATAAATATTAAGCTATTTAATTTATTCTATCACCATAGATTAAATTAAATATACTTAACATATTATTACGATTATGCCATTAACTTCTAAAATAATTATTCTTCCTTTTATGGTGTGACCCTTTAGGTTCTACATATTAAATCGGCTGTGAATAAATCAATTAGAACAATTATAATCTCGTTTAAATAAATAAATTAATCGATTAATTATTTAAATAAATAATATTTATTCTAGAATAGGGATAAGTCTCCCTAGCGATCAACGACTTTCTTGATAATATAGATTTTAAAATTAATTATTAAAGAACCTTTCAGTAATAGTTACTGTACAAGTCAATCCTTCCACCATGCAATATCCCAATTAAATATAAGATATGAAATTACTGTCAAGTCTTATTTTATTTAATTATATGTATTTCGATTCCTAAGTGCGCAACTCCTAATGAATGCAAATTAGAAACTACTTTCTAATTTCATTCCACCTTGGCCAAGGATTCCTGGGTTGTCATTTATCGAATCGCATATGACATTTCTCTTCTTTTACTAGAAGTGGTAGATTCTTTATTGATTATTTATTATCTCCATATATAACTTATTACACCCAAGCGTACCCTTTGATATACCCTAAGGGTCTGAAAGAATAAGTCAAAATGTAATTTATTATACATAAGATACCATGATGATCTCAAGTCTAAGGATCATTTGTACTACTATCACTACATGAATTCCTATTGACAGACAATTAAAACTCCATTAGGTATTCCTTAGCGAGTCACGTTCAGTGAACTTATTCTCCAATAAGCACATACACACTTGTTTTAGTGTCTCCACACAAATGATCATGAGATCAATCATTCTCATCCAATGAACAAACACCGTATGTATTTATCTATCCGGATTCACTAATCCCCTTTATAGTAATCCATCAATTGAGAACATTTTGGTTTTAAGCTATCTAAGAATTTAGATCTCATTAGCATGATCTCGTTGTGATTCTAAAAGAATTTCTTAAAACTATGAGTTTATCACATATTATAACAGTACCATGTAGATAATAAATGCCTGTAATAAATAATTCATTTATTAATAAATAGATAAGATTGATTACAAGGTATATGCTTTATCATCATACATGATTGGCTTGTATGCATACTACTTTCAAGGGTTACATAATCAATACCAAATCTAGGTCTTCTAAACTCTAGTTATTACATCATCAGCCAAAAAAAACATAAGTATAATTGAGTCTTACTACATAAGCTTCATGAAATAAAACTAGTATAATCATCAGCTACTTGTGCATCTTACCTTTGCCCTTACTAGTAGACGGCTCCTTAGGCTTTTCAACCTTAGCTACAATATTTTATACAAGAGTGAGCAAAATAACTTGTTCACAAGGATAACAATAACCAATAACAACAAATGAATAATCAACGGATAAGCTTTAACTGAACAATATAACCTTCTCTGAAATCAGTTAATGATAATCAAGAACTGTAAGCTCAATGGAAGATTTTGGCTTTTGAATTAATAATAGAAATTTTTGGGTAAATTCTAGTTACGCACAACACACAAGTATACGTGGTCAATAAGTAATAAAGAGTAAGTAAAGTATCGTTCCCACGGAGAATAATCTAATAAAGTTTACCAAGCACAAGCCCATAACCATTTCAGTCTTATTTAAATGAATGATATTATATTTTATATTTAAACTATGAAATTAAATAAACCTAACTATTTTTAGAGTGAGACTAGATAATGAAGACCTGAGATTACAATTTCATCTATTGAATAATTTAAATCAACGTGCTCCCTGTTAAGCCAACTTACTTGCACTGGATTGCTAGTCGAGAACACAAAATTGAAATATAGCCATCTCTCGATGTACCATACCCATATCAAATATAATCCCCAGTTGAAAGAATACACATGAACACCCAAATTACCTAAACCACTATATGTCTATGTGATTTACAAATAATTAGGGTTTAAGCCCAAGTTCTCAATTGGCTACGAGCGGTGCTTCAGTATATGTCTATCCTAAGCACGAATCATATATTCCATCACCATGTAGAACAAACAAACACAAGCTATCAAGATCAAATCTAAACCCATACTCCATCTTTCAAGTTCATATGGGTTATCCCAGTAATTGATGGCCAATCAACTAAGCAAATAACCATGAATCTTAATAGACAATCCCATAGTAATCAATAAGGCTAACAATGAAGTATGTCAAAATAAACTAGACAATAGATTCCATTGCAATCCCAAAATAGAATTTAACTCATAGTTGAATTAGAATCCATGATCCACAATTGAATATACATTTAAAGATACAAATAGAAGTAAGAGAGTTAGGGATTAAGAATATCAAATCATAGTTTCTTCTCTTCTTTCATTTCTGTACTTCTAATGTTCTTCAATTGCTTCAATCCCCAAATCTTAGCTAATCTAGGGTTCTAATCTAATCTAATCGAATATTGGAAGATGAAAGTAACAGTAGTTTCAGCCCCCAAGGGATGGAATTACATTTTATAACTGATATACGTCTAATATATATAAGCCCTAGTTGAACCCCCTTCTCAATTACGCTTCAAATAAAATAAAAGTCAATGACTTGATCGGCGTCGTGCGTGGCGCGCCCTCTAATGTGTCTCCCACGCGCGGTAAGAGACTTCTGATGAAGTCGGGATGTCCAGTAGGTCTCTCATGGTAGCGCCCTACCGGCCTTATATAGCCTTGGCACGGGCTCACTGATCTATAGATTCTGGTTCTAATTCTGCAATATTGCTGCTGCTGTCGCGTTGTCATGCTGCTCATTCCTTCCATTCTTGGTCTCTTTGCTCCATTATACCTTCATGCCATATATATCCCCGCTTGTGACTCGCCTTCACACATTCATTAGCCTCGTACCCTCTAATACCACCAAATTAGGCCGAGTTCTGCACTTATTCACCAAAAGGAGTTTTAAGTAAATGCAATGCAAACTATCATGAAATGCAACTAAAACACAATAAAATGTACTTGAGATGGGCATAGTTCGCGTGAATTGGTATTCAATAAGTAGGTATAAATGCCACTTATCAAATACCCCCAAACTTGAACTATTGTTTGCCCTCAAGCAATGCAACATAATGCAATCTAAATGTTTTGCAAACTACGTTACTATGACAATGAATCCCCAGATTTCCAGCCATGTAAAGAATTCTAATAAGATATGCTTTAGAGAAATATCAAGATCCAAGAACAAAGCATCAAACTAAGCTAAATGTATAATGAAATACAATTAGATAATCCTAAACTGCTATAAAGATGTTGTGTGTGTGTGATGTGTTCACAGATATGCTTGACAAAGATAAAGATACCACATGCTAAATTGCTGAACACAGAAAATTGAAGTTTAAATCAAGAACTGCATATATTAATGAGACATCAACTACTACAACATATCAATATAAATTAAGGTTCAACAATGGGTTTATTCTGCTTTATTTTTACTCACGAGGGCGATTTTCGCACTTTCCCGTGGTGTTTATTGATTTCTTTTTCTTCTTTTTTATATATATATATTTCCCATGACTGTGCAATGTCTCATTCCATTAGGCTGACCATTAAGACCTTAGGGCGCTAGGTGTAGAGACAATCCCCTCAGGCGTATTTACTCAAGTAACAAAGGCCCCGAAACAAGACTAGCCACGGTAATTATTCAATTTTTTTAAAGTAAGCATACCCATGCGTTCCCAAAACCTGAGTTTAAGTGTCTTCATAGTCATTACTCACTTCCTACACAATTCTATCATTAAAAACAATATTTTCCTCTCAGTAGATAAATATGATAATCTTAACCAACAAGCAAATAGGAACATTGTCGTGCTACCTAGTAACATCTAAATAGCAAGCATGCATTATATCCTGTATAAAATTATAACTAAGCTCAAGATATCCACTAAATTCAAAAATCTATCAAATTTCTATGTCATCATTGGCCAAATTAGAATTCAACTAACTAAAAGCCTGGGATTATGCAATGTTATGAAACTAAACACATACTAAGTAATCAAGACAAAAGAAAACTAAAAATAATTCATACTAAAATACCCCTACTATGCAACTTAAACATTTAATCAAACTATATGCAACTAACTATATGCAACAACTACTCACTACAACCCAATACCCCCAAACTTAAAATAAACAATGCCCTCATTGTAATTAAAAGTGAAAGAATACTCCCCTAAGTGGCAATGTCATCTCCGTTCGCCAACTCATGATCCGATGGTATATCAGGCGATGGCTAAGTTTGAGATATTCTATAGTTGGACACTGAGTGTGGGCTTCTAACTGTCTGAATGCTTGAGTCAGAAATTCTAAAAATTTAGCATTTTTTTTTTCACTGTGACTGAGCTATGGCGTGGTTGCGCTGTGTTTGGCTTGTAGTTGGGCGCAGCCGCATAAACCTATACTCTGGCAGCTTCAGTTTTTAACTTCTGTTTGATCCTAAATGCTTATACCAATTGGATTGAACCTGAAAGAAGAAACAATAGAACTATTATTAAGATGTACCACTATCTAACATCTACTAAATATGGAAATGTAAATAAAAATTAAACAAGGAGGGAGAAAGATTGGCTGGGGTGCCTCCCATCTAGCGCTCGGTTTATAGTCCGTTAGCTGGACTCTTTCATTGACACCGCTATCCAATTCCTCTACGATAGGATAAGAACCCTCCATCCATTAGAACCGCTATGTGCTTTGGTAGGTTCCCCATCATGAGAGTTTTCGGATTGAAGTCACCTAGCATATTTCCTGTACATGATGCCCCCAGTTCTATTGTATAGCTAGGTGCTTCGTCCGTTGTATTTGTGAATAAATTTTTGCATTGAGGCATGACAGATACAACGGGTTTTTCCTCTTCTATTTTCTCTTCCTCAGCCCACCATGGTTTGTACGAGGCCTCATAATCGCAGAAATTCTTACTTTAGATGTGACTACCAAGGGGACATGGGTGTGCAAAGTTCACTGAATTTTTCAACTCTAACTGAGAAGGCACTTGGGTTATTATATAAGTTAGCTCATGTTCTTCATTTTCCATACCCCCAGTTGTCTCCTCAATGTCTACTCCCTTTAGATCATTCAGTGGCATGTACACTTCTGGCTCTCCATCAGTTTCATCGTCCATGTCATAGCACCAATTGTTTGGAGGGCGATTGTTCAAGGCTTCGAACATTTGATCCATCTGAGTCTGAAGATTCTGAATTGACCTCTCTTGCTCAATCATCTTCTCCTCAGTTGATGCTACAAACTTGAACATTATCTTGTTCAGTTTTAAAATCCATATATTGAGGACCATTCATTGAGGAGTTAATGAGTTGTTCCATCTGTTTGTTAAGATTTTGGCTTGATAACTCCTGACTCGTCATCATCTCGTCATGGTTTGCTATGCTTTTTGACATGAATTCTTTCAACCTTGAATTTTCCTCTTGTTGTGTTGAAGGTGGATATGAGAAATGTGATGGATGTGTTGGACTTGGGATGCAGTATTGGTTGGAATAGTTATAACTCCATTCCTAATCTGGGTGATACCCCCAACCTTGTTGATAATCAGGATAAACATCGTTGTTGAAATAATCACCCGACAAACTGCACTTGTCCAACCTTGATGTTGCACTGATAACTCGGATGCTCGCCATCACAGTATTCATATATAACTACTATCTCTCGAGTGCGTTGGGCTGCAAGAATATCTAACCTCTCCAAAAGTGTTGCAATTTGTGCGGACAATGTAGAAAATACATTGAGTCCCTCAGTGTTCGTGTCCCTTGGTTGAATCATATTTGCATAAGGCCATTGATAAGCAAAGTCACCCATGGTACCTGAAAAGATAGAAATATAAGAAGATAATTAAAACAACAAACAAAAAAAATGTTTAAATTAAGACTAATTTGATTGAAATTAATGTTGGCAAAAATTTATTAAGCTAATTCCCTGGCAACGGTGCCAAAAACTTATTGGGTAAATTCTAGTTACGCACAACACGCAAGTATACGTGGTTAACAAGTAATAAAGAGTAAGTAAAGTATCGTTCCCACGAAGAATTATCTAATAAAGTTTACCAAGCACTAGCCCATAACCATTTCAGTCTTATTTAAACGAATGATATTATATTTTATATTTAAACTATGAAATTAAATAAACCTAACTATTTTTAGAGTGAGACTAGATAATGAAGACCTGAGATTACAATTTCATCAATTGAATAATTTAAATCAACGCGCTCCCTGTTAAGCCAAATTACTTGCACTAGATTGCTAGTCGAGAACACAAAAGTGAAATATAGCCATCTCTCGATGTACCATACCCATATCAAATATTATCCCCAGTTGAAAGAATACACATGAAAACCCAAATTACCTAAACCACTATATGTCTATGTGATTTACAAATAAATAGGGTTTAAGATCAAGTTCTCAATTGACTACGTGCGGTGCTTCGGTATATGTCTACCTTAGGCACGAATCATATATTCCATCCCCATGTAGAACTTACAAACACAAGATATCAAGATCAAATCTAAACCCATACTCCGTCTTTCAAGTTCATATGGGTTATCCCAGTAATTGATGGCCAATCAACTAAGCAAATAAGCATGAATCTTAATAGACAATCCCGTAGTAATCAATAAGGCTAACGATGAAGTATGTCAAAATAAACTAGACAATAGATTCCATTGCAATCCCAAAATAGAATTTAACTCATAGTTGAATTAGAATCCATGATCCACAATTGAATATACATTGAAAGATACAAATAGAAGTAAGAGAGTTAGGGATTAAGAATAGCAAATCTGAGTTTCTTCTCTTCTTTCACTTCTGAACTTCCAATGTTCTTCAATTGCTTCAATCCCCAAATCTTAGCTAATCTAGGGTTCTAATCTAATCTAATCGAATATTGGAATAAGAAAGTAATAGTAGTTTCAGCCCCCAAGGGGTGGAATCACGTTTTACAAATGATATACGTCTAATATATATAAGCCCTAGTTGAACCCCCTTCTCAATTACGCTTAAAATAAAATAAAGTCAACAACTTCAGTCAACGTTGCGTGCGGCCGCGCGCCCCTCCAATGTGTCTCTCGCGCGGGCGCGAAACTTACAATAAGTCAGGATGTCCAACTAGCCTTTCGCGCGGGCGCGTACCCTCGGACCTAATATACCGCGCTGCCGCGCGTCTCACAATCTGTAGATTCTGGTTCTGATTCTGCAATATTGTTGCTTCTGTCGCATTGTCCTGCTGCTCATTCCTTCCATGCTTGGTCTCCTTGCTCCATTATACCTTCATGCCATACATATCCCCGCTTGTGCCTCGCCTTCATGCATTCATTAGCCTCGTACCCTCTAATACTACCAAATTAGGCCGATTTCTGCACTTATTCACCAAAAGGAGTTTTAAGTAAATGCAATGCAAACTATCATGAAATGCAACTAAAACACAATAAAATGTACTTGATATGGGCATAGTTCGTGTGAATTGGTATTCAATAAGTAGGTATAAATACCACTTATCAGAAATCGAGATCAAACGTATAACTAAGGGTCACAGGACCACGAACTATGTCCTAGGTTAACAAGTGTTTTTATCGTAACCTTTAATAGTCTTATAGACTATATGAACCATTCATCTTGTACTCCGAGGGATTAGGCCTTCGTACAATGTATTGTGTACAAACATTTTAACGCTATCGCGTAACATAATCACCTATTTTAGGGTTGTTCATCTCATCTTTGAAACTAGAATCCGTACCAAAGGAAGTTTGGTTTGGAATAGCTTCAAGAAAATTCTAAGTCTTTAGAACGCTGATTAACTATGGACTAGTTGAATCAATAAGGGTTCACTAGCCATTTATTAGTTTGATAACAACAACAATATAATCTCATAAAGTGGTATTTCAACAATAATAGAATACTAGGATTTGCAATTGAGAATAAACATCGAAGTAATGCTTTAGAAAGAAGTAAACGTGTAGACACTCGAAATTTTGTTTTCGTGTTACTAACTATGTAGGAGGGCAAAAACATCTTTTTCACACTCCAGAGATAACCCTAGAGGACCACAACATCAAATCTAATCATTGAGACATCCCCGTGGAACATCAAATCAACCTTGGAGATCAACCCTAAGGAAAAGAAAAGTTGGCAGTAATCAAACCTTGGAGACAACCCCGAAGGACAGCCAAAAGGCCCGTCAACCTTGGTGATAACCCCTCAAATGGAAAAATGGTCATTTTGACAAAGTCAACTTCAACAAACTAATACAACTGCAAATAGGGTCACAAAGAGCCATTGCTGCAACGGACTACCTGCAAAGATTTGAAGATGCCATTTCGGTCATGGACCCATCTTCCCAAATTCGGGAAAGTGCAATCCCTATGTCATTGCGTAGCTCTTGGAAACAGCTTTCTGGAATGGTATGACACGCCTCTATCGGACTCCTGGATTGTAAGTTATGAAGGTTCGAGTGAATAATACATTGATTCGAGTGCACGTACTTCGAGATAATAGGACCCATGGGGCCCAGGCCCACTCGGGCTACCGCAGGTAGACCCGCGGCTACTTTGGTTTATAAATAGACCTCCCATCAACCAAAATATAAAAAGATGAAAACATAGGGAATTTTGTCCATTTCAGCTCTTAACCCCTCCTATAGTGTTCTAAACTTTGATATTCTTCTTTGTAAAAACTTATATACATATATACTACAACATATCAAATTTTAACCGGTGGAAACAAAGTTTTCAAGCTTCAAAATCGATTTAAAGCTTTCCTCGCTACACATTGTAAGATCCTTTCAGATTTGAAGCTTTTACTCATTTTTCTATATATATATATATATATATATATATATATATATATAGTATATATATTAAAGTAGTAAAAACCACGAATTTAGAATTAGGGCACTAATAAATAGTATAATTCAAATTCAACTATTAAATAGTATAATTCAAATTGAATCAATGGGTAGTGGATATATATATATATATATATATATATATATATATATATATATATATATATATATATATATATATATATTTATACTTAATAGTCATGCCTAGATTCTAAATTAAGTGGCTTTTTATTGCTTTAAATATACATAAGTGTATATATATATATATTAATTATTTATTTCTATTAAAATATCTGTTCTAAATGTTTATTCAATGTAAAGCTGCGATATTAATGTTTGTGGACTAAATTTATATTAATCTAGCCATATCTAACTTTTAATCGGTTCAAAAGTTATAAAACTAAAATCGTTGAGCTAGAATGACTAAGATTTATTTAAATCTAGTTTTCTTTCTAGTATTTTTTTATAAATATTAAGCAACCACACATCTTTAGATATGTATCAAGAAGAAATGGGAAGCTTGACTACATGCATGCAGGGATTTAACTGATGAATCCTTTGTTCTGCGACATTTAGATTAAATATCTATTTTTTAATTATGTTTGCTATGCAGGCTATCCGTGTCACATTATGTGAGCCTAGGAGCTATGGGATCTAAGATCCAGCTGACGGATCTAGATCTGGTTCCCATGATGGTCCTTTTCAGTTGTACAATTAGCTTGTAAATCATATTTGTGGTGCTCGGGTCACTTCGATGGCTTTCATGCCCATTAGGAGCCTGACACTTATATGTATATTATTTTGTTTAAGATGTTTCGCATCTCGAGAATAAAATCAAAACAAGTTGAATACGGAATAAAATGGAAGTTTCAAAGGCCTCAATTACTATGTGAGCATAAGGGTTTGAAAACCTGTTTTCAAAACATCATTTCTCTATATTTTGCTTAAAATTTAACTTTTATACAAATTAAACCCTTTTTATATAGGTGAAAACGAGGCATAACACTACTTCTAAATAAAGTGCTTAGGCCCAATTAACTGCACACACACACTTCAAATATATTAGGGAATTGAAAAGATGCGGTAACTGTGTTTTCACGGAAGTCGGGGGGTGCATAACACCTTCCCCCCGCTTAATCAAGCACCCGAATTCTATGAATCTTGGTTTGTAAGGCTTGTTAAACAGAGTCCAATAATTGGGCCTTTTTGTAAACCTTTTCAAATTCGGTTGAGTTGGTACAACCATTTCACTACTACCAACTGGCGACTCTGAATTTTCAAAATCGTCGACATTTGGTGTCGAACTCTTGTCAAACTCACCCTTTAAAATAAAATTCAACACATAGAAAACATAAAGGGTAAAAAAGACTAAAAGAGAAGTTCCAAAAAATGAAATTTTCCCCGACGTCGACAGGTGGCGACTCTACTAGGGACAATAGAGGGCTTAAGAAACATTTCAATCTTTTTAAAATCCCTTCTTATCTGCTTGTGTGTGGATGATGTTATTACATTAAATGGATGTGATGAATGCTCTATTTACTTCACTTTAGTGCCTCGCACAATCTCTGCATTTTGTATTAGTTCTTCGAACAATGTCATCATTTCATACGGTGAGACATGATGTATGTGAATGTATGTTGTGTGATTCCACCACTAGGAGGCGAACCTGTCGGTGTTTGATTACTAGACTCAATAGAGAATAATCCCGCGAGGCTCAAGAAAGGCACCACTCAGATTCGCTACAATTTAAAGATCGGATTAACTTCCCATCTAGTAAATTGCGATGATCTGGGGACCTTTATTCCGAAAAGCCACGAGAGTAGCCTAAGATAGGTCAGCCTCTAATAAACCAAATGCGAATGGGAGTCTCTTCATGATTTTCCCTTTTCAATTCCATGTAAATTTTGATTCAATATAAATTACGATTCCATGTAAATGTAAAGAAAAAAAAATGTAAATATGTATTCCATTCCCTGTCAAATCCTGTCATGTTATCCTGTCATCAAAATAACTAATATTTGTTTTGCGGGAAAATATTAAAAACCATAAAAAAAAACCAAGACATTGCATCGATGCATATTGTTAATGCTTATCAAGACTAAACCACCTACTCTTCGTGTAGGTAAGATACTTCCCATTACCATATCAAAATATAAGAAGGCAAAAAGCTTATCCACCGACATGACTGAAATTGCCCAACACGAATCCGGTTTCGTATCTCGAAAGGAGTTTGAGGGACTTAAGAATAAAATAGAAAAGTTGGCTATCCTCTTAAAAGAAAAATGTAAAAGCACTCAGGGACAAACATTGTAACGACCGAGAAATTCGGATCTTATTGTAAAATGATTTTATTAAATTAAATAATAATAAAATCACATTCTATGTGTTATCAAGATGGTTGTCATTGTGTAATTTATTGATGTTAGAATGTCGTAGTATTTGAGCTACGTGGATGAATTAAAGTGTTTGAATTTCCAAGACAAAAATAAAAGTTTTTCGAGAAATTTTCTGAAAAACACTATTCATCGAGTGGTAGAGTTTTCTAGGGTTAGCAGGGTACTATCGAAGATTTATCCAAGATTTTTTGAAGATAGCTACCTCGTTGACTAATTTAACAAGGAAGACGGTGAAATACGTATGGACGGATAAATGTGAAGACAGTTTTCAAGAACTGAAGAAAAGATTAAGTGAAGCTCCTGTTTTGTCATTGCCATATGACACGGGAAATTTTGTAGTGTATAGCGATGCTTCGCATAGAGGACTTGGTTGTGTGCTTATGCAACATGGCAAGGTCATTGCGTATGCATCTCAGCAGTTGAAGGATTATGAGAAAGTTTATCCTACTCATGATCTAGAACTGGTCGCGGTAGTGTTTGCCCTAAAGATATGGAGACATTATCTTTATGGGGGAAAATGTGAGATATATACGGACCATAAAAGTCTAAAGTATATCTTCACTCAGAAGGAGTTGAATATGAGACAGAGAAGATGGATAGAGTTGATAAAGGATTATGATTGTGAAATCTTGTATCACCCTGGAAAGGCCAATGTAGTTGCCGACGCCTTAAGTAGAAAGGGTCGGGAAAAGTTGTCTATGTTAACGGCTCAAAATGAGTTAATAACAGAGATGGCTAGGATGGAAATAGAAGTAAAGATGCCGAGTGATTCGGGGCAGTTACTCTTTGCGACGGAGATGCAATCTACCATCGTAGAAAGATTCAAGGAGGTACAACTCAAGACGGACGAGTGTAACCAAATGAAGAAGCGGTTATCCGAGAAGGAAGATACTAAGTATAGTCTTGATACTGAGGGATTATTAAGATTTGAGAGAAGAATTTGGGTTCCGAATGAGACAGAATTAAAGGAGCAAGTGTTACAAGAAGTTCATAGTTCGAGGTACTCGATACATCCTGGTAGCACTAAGATGTATCAAGACCTTCGACAGAGTTTTTGGCGGCAAAACATGAAGAGAGAAATAGCGAGTATGTGAGTAGGTGCTTAACTTGTCAAAAGTTAAGGCCGAACATCAACGACCCAGTTAATTATTACGGTCATTGGAGATTCCAGAATGGAAGTGGGAGCATATCACGATGGACTTTGTGGTTGGACTTCCGACGGCGCAAAAGAATGCGATTCGATTTGGGTAATAGTGGACCGGCTGACAAAGTCGGCTCACTTTTTGCCAATTAGGGTCAAGTATAACTTAGACCAGTTAGCTAAACTTTATGTTAAGGAAATCATTTCCAGACATGGAGTACCAGTATCGATTGTGTCAGATCGTGATCCACGATTCACATCAAATTTTTGGAGGAGTTTGCAAGAACAGTTGGGAACACAGCTGAAGTTAAGCACAACTTATCATCCACAAACCGATGGGCAGAGCGAGAGGAAATTCAGACGTTAGAAGACATGTTGAGGTCTTGCGTCATGGATTTCATGGGTAGTTGGGATGATCACATACCACTAGTAGAGTTTACATATAACAACAGTTATCATGGAAGCATAGGCATGCCGCCGTATGAAGCTTTGTATGGAAGAAGGTGCAGAACACCTTTGTGTTGGGATGAGGTGGGAGAACGCCGGATGCTAGGACCAGAATTGGTGCAGCAGACAGCGGATGTGGTAAAGTTAATTCGGATGCGTCTCGTCATAGCTCAGAGATGACATGAAAGAAATATCACGGACTCACATAGACTAAGTCGAGAGTTTGAGGTGGGCTCGTATGTGTTTATAAAGGTATCTCCCTAGAAAGGAAAGATACGCTTTGGAAAGAAAGGAAAGTTAAGTCTAAGGTTTATAGGACCTTTTGAGGTATTAAAACGGGTGGGAGAGGTAACGTATGTAATAGCATTACCTCCAGACCTAGAACGAATACATAACGTATTTCACGTATCTGTATTATGTCCATATAAGCCGGACTATAAGCATGTAATCGAGTATGAACTGATTCATACCGAGAAAGACTTAACATATGAAGAATCGCCGATGCAGATCATTGATAGGAAGGAACAAGTTCTGAGGAACAAGGTAATACCATCAGTAAAGGTATTATGGAAGAACCACGATGCTGAAGAAACAACGTGGGAACTAGAAGAAAAGATGAAGAAAAATTTTCCTCATCTATTTGATTAAAGTAAGACGAGATTCTGGGGACAGAATCTTTATAAGGGGGGAAGAATGTAACGACCGAGAAATTCGGATCTTATTGTAAAATGATTTTATTAAATTAAATAATAATAAAATCATATTCTATGTGTTATCAAGATGGTTGTCATTGTATAACCTATTGATGTTAGAATGTCATAGTATTTGAGCTACGTGGATGAATTAAAGTGTTTGAATTTCCAAGACGAAAATAAAAGTTTTCTGAGAAATTTTCCGAAAAACACTATTCATTGGTATTTGCTCGGGATATATTTTTGAATTTCCGAGAAATATTTAATGATGGAATAACAAGGTAAGATGTATTATGTAATAAAAATCTAGTTATGGAAAATGTAATAATTCGCTCGTGGACTTAATTTATAAACTTTAAGTAAGGCGAAGTAGTAATGAATAAAGTAATAATTTTATGATACTTAAGTATTGTACAAGTGAAATGAAAACGAGTATAATACGAAGTATTATACGAGTTGGTATGAAGGATGAAATATCGTATATATTTTCTATATGAATTAGAATATGAAAATAATACATAAACTATATGTATATGTATTAAGAAATGTTAATGGACTTGGAAGATTGGTTAACAATTATATACAAGTCCTAGTGAATTAAAGGGAGAGGCCCAACTATTAGTTAATGAACCAACTAGTGTTGATTAATGCAAAGCCCAAAGGTTGAATTAATGCAAGCCCAAGCTAGAATCCATGAGTTATATGACCCATGGGGCAAACCATATCAATATGGTTAATATGTGGTGATCAAGTTAAGAGTAATGACCAAGTATTAAGAATAATGACCAAGTATAGGATAAGTGTTGTGATTAACAAGTAATGAATAATAAGGAGGTGGCTTAAAGTAGGTGGGATGATTTAATGACCAAACTACCCTAGCTTTGCAACTTCTATTAATATAGGAGGCTTGCAAGCCATTTGTTAGTTGTTTAAATAATCCAATCATTTCAAAAGTGCTTAAGTGTTAGAGAGAATAAGCTACAAATAAGTCACTTCCATAAGTAAGAAGAAGAAGAAAGCTACCTTACCAAAGACTACAAAAGAGTAAGACTTCTTCTCTATTATCTTCTATCTCTACCATGATAGGTTGATAATAAAAGATGGATTAAGAAACATGAATGATAAGAAGTAAGAAGAATGAGTAAGAAATGAACTTAAGCCACATAAGTTGGCAATAAGTCATTTGAACTTATAAAAGTTATAAACTTATTATAAGTTAACCTTGAATGTTAAGTATGAAAATATGAACTTGAATGAGTTTATTAAGAGAAGTGAATTAAGAACTTATATGATTATATGTATCATGTATACATAAGTAAAGTTATATGTGAAGAACATGTAAAGTATGACGATTAAGAAACTTTAATTGTCATAAGTCATGAATAAGCAAATCTTAAGTAGTTTATAAATTGACAAGTTATAAGCTCATGAAGAATAAGTCAAAAATCCAACAATGAATATAGGTTGTTGTAATAAGTATGTTAAGATGTTCACATGATGAATGGAGTTCATTTGTAATGTTGAACAAATCATAAGAACGAAGATTCACCGGAAATTGCATGATTGGAAGATAATCGTCGAATTCGTAAAATTCTCGGAATAGAAGTCAAATTTTGTATTTGAACTCAGAACCATGGTTTTCCAATAGAGACAAGTCAAATTTTGCATTTAAGAGTTGCGGACTCGAAAATGATCGGATTTTGACTTAGAACGAAGAAACGAGCGTTGAACGTTCACGAACGTTTATCGTTTTCGTTAAAAATGAACCAATAGGTGAATTTTTAGCAAACGAAGTCAAATAGATAAAATTCTTGCATGATCATGTAGATTACATAATTTGTGAACCGTAGGCTTTTGAACGAGCCAATTCAGACTTATAACGAAGAAGTTATGCTTCCGGGAAGTTCACAAAATTTAAAAACTGAAATTATTTTCTGGTGCACAGAGTTGTTGCCATGGCTAACCCAAGGCAAAATGAGTCAGCACCAAGATGCGTAATAAAGGTCCTCAGTACACCAAGAAGAGTTATGCAATGTGAACCTTAGTACAATATGTGGCGCCAGTAGTGCCATTTACGATGCAAAATCCTCCGGAGTGTGGGCAGTAATGCCCATTAAATAAGGACTCACTTCATGCATAACGCCAAGTCCGGGACAACGCTATTATAAGCTCGCACAACATGAGATGTAAATATAAAGCTAGCAATTAGTAGCGCCCCTCTCGAACAAGGATAGTAATGAAGGTTTCTAAGTACAAAAAAAAGAAAGCTAATTGATTTAAAAGTAAACACAACTTAAGGAATGTAATGTAACATTGTTTAAACTTTGTTAAACCTTAAGGATGTTGTATAAAGGTTGAGATAACCTAGCCGAATATGAATGCAAGGATAATGATGGTTGTCATATACATACTTGATTATATATGACCTAATGTAAGGCATTATGTGATCATGTATTGTAGAGACTTGAACGACTTGAACATAAAGTTAATATATAGTAGCAGATGCTAAAGGCGAGTATTCTAACTCTTGTCTCAGTTCAATCTGAACAAGTTTTGTTAGGTTCATGTATTCTTTCGCATGAATTGAGGTATGTTGAAGTTAAAGCCAATTCCTTTGGCTAGACTTGATGTATTGATAATCTATTCATGTATTATCAAATGTTTCTATCTTTTGTCAACTACTTGATATGGTTTTCAAAAGAAGACTGAAATGTTAAACAAATATTTTATCGGTAAAATGATAGGCACGTGAGGTTGCCAAATGCTTAAACGTGCATACGTTTAATGGATGTAGTGTTGATCAACATAGAGTACAATAGGCTGATCACCTAGAAGTGCTCGTAAGTAATATCGGGCTTACGGACTTGCTTCCGGGTTGTCCTTTTCCAATAAAGAATGAATGCTCGAGGTCTTTGACCGGAGTGTATATTTTACTAAATATTGTAATTATGGTAAAACATTTTGAAAGAAAAGATGAAGTGCTATTTTGAATTATCAATAGTACTTCATAACTATTGTTCAGTTATTGAAGATATACGATTTGTATGTGTCAAGCATATTGTTATTAAATTGTTATACTTGTTGAGCTAGTTATGCTCACTCTTGCTTGAACCATATGAATGCAGCTAAGACTGAACGTCCCAAATGATCGAAAAAGGATAAAGGAAAAGCTAAGGTAGATTTCTAAGCTGTCTTGTAATAGTATAGGTCTATTGTTGTAATGTAACTGATATTATGACAAAGAATCTTTGTAATGGGATTAGAACCTGGAAAATGTAAATATTACTTTAAATATATAGAAGTTATGTTCGTTCTTTGAGACTTTTCAAATGAATGAATGTATGAAAGTTGTACAGTATAGCACCATCTGTCGGGTTGGAAGATACCCGGATTTGGGGGCGCTACAAACATTGCCCAATCAAACAGAGTCCTCATCACAGGGTGGTAATCAAAATGCTGACAAAAAAGGGAGAAATACAGATACCTAAACCTCATTCCAATAAAGGCACAAACAAAACCCATGAAATCATAAACCTCAAGGATGATAGAGAAATTTGGGATATAAGAAAGAAAGTTCAACAAATGGAGGAAACCATCTAGTCAATCAAAGGGACCAGAAACTTCGGAAGTGTCACATACTCAGATCTCTGCATATTCCCAAGGGCTCGATATCCTGACAAAATCCAAGTCCTAAAATTTAAAAAGTATAATGGAGTATACGATTATTATACGCACCTAAAAGTATACACTGGCGAGCTAGGGTCTTATGCAAAGGATGAAAAACTCAGAATGCATTTATTCTAAAAAAGTCTAACTGGAGAGGCTAGAGCCTGGTATACCCGACTTGGCAATGCCAAAATCCACAACTGGGAAGAGTTAGCACATGCCTTCCTAAATCAGTACAATTTTTAGTCACAAATGGCACCAGATCAATACCAAGTGACTAAAGTTAAGAAGCAAAACAATGAGTCTTTCTGATAATACGCTCAAAGATGGAGACGTCTGGCAGCACATGTCAGCCCGCCTATATCAGAAACTGAAATGGTAATGACTTTCATAGACATTCAAGACGCACCTTACTATGAGAGGATTCTAGCTGGAATAGGAAATCCTTTCTCAGAGATGATCAAACATGACAAAATGGCAGAGATGAGCTTGAAAGCAGGCAAGATTAAAGACTTCACAGCCTTGGAAGTAGTCGCTGAGCATATATACAGACTGACAACTATGCGAGCAATCCCTCGTTTTATAAGGGAAAGCTAGGAGACCAACCTATAGTCTCCCTATTTGGAAGAAGCAAGGCAATTTGTCATTTCAATAATAGGCTTCATTTAATTAATTCCATGGCAGAAAGAAAAAATTTGAAAGAACAGAAAATTGGGTGTTCACTCGATTGGGTGATTCCCTTGAAAATGTATTGGTGATGTTAATGGATCACAAGAAAATTACTGAAGTGGCTCCACTTCTGGATCTAGGAAGTAAAGGAAACAATCCAAGCCAGAGATGTGCTTACCACTCAGGGTCTTTGAGAGACGATACACAAAATTGTTAGTCCTTAAAGTAGAAAATCCAAAATCTGATCCAATGTGGCAGTATTGTGGTCCAACGACCTGACTAACAAAATGTCAACACCAACCTTCTCTTGTAATATGATACGGAGGGAGTGAACATGATCAGGTCAGGAAGCGCTAAAATCCATCCAAATCGTAAGTACATGCGAAGGATGGAGGAATACCCCCAAAGGAGCTGAAAAAATGTCCTCGAGTGGGAAAATTCGGGAGAGTGTATGATAGTGATGCAAAAATTGGAGTCGATCCGGCATCAAGTAACTCTATTGGCTAATCTTGTAGTGCGCCAACATCAAGTTACAAGGCAACTTTTCACTCAACTATTAGAAAGTCAAGAGAAAAAAGAGCTTAACTAGAATTCTAGCCTATACCCCTCTAGGATGAGCCAGCTAAATAAAAGAGATCAAAGCAGGTTGAAAGGACAAGAAAAGTGGAATAATAAAATTACTAGAAAATCTTACCAGCGGAATAATCACTCGGGGGAATGCGAATTCTCAAAGAAGATAGACCAAACAACCTCCACAAGAGACCGAATATTCACCCCTTTGAACAAATCAAATGAAGATATGCTACACTTTCTGATAAGAAAAGGAAAGATTCTTGAGTTGCTGCCTCTTGTAAATCTCGAGATGAAAAGTTATGATTCCACCAAGATATGTTTCTACCATTCTAACTCACCTGGACATGCAACTGAGGAATGTTGGTCGCTAAAGCATAAAATCCAGGATCTCATTAAAAATGGAGAACTGAAGATAGAAGTCCCCATAGCCAAAAAAGGTGAAAGGAAAATAAAGAGATTAAGATTTCCACTTGAGATAGACAGTTCAAAGGAGGTGACGGCTATGAGCACCAATCCTGGCAGAACACAAGGTGGACTGATCTTAATGCTGTGAGTGACAAAGGAAACAAGACAATCCCCGAAGGAAATTCCTCCACAATTGTCAAACATTCTGTTACCAAAAGTTAGCAACCACATTCCCAATTTTACCTTTCTGGATGATGAGGAGGAAACTGATCCTTCCTAGTGCAGAAAAAGCCAAAAATAAAAGTTCCTTGCAAGAAATACAACAACAATTCGAGAGAGATTTCAAAGTCAAATCCTCTCAAGCCCATGAAAGAGGTGAAGGAACAAATAAATAAAAAGGTGGTGAGGTTGTCAGGAAAGCCAACCCATCGAGGAATCAAAAGTTCATTCCATTTTATAACGGGTCCAGTCTGAGCATCCCCAAGGGATATAGCGAATTAGGAGGTGATCAAGTTATGACAGTAATCGAAGATATTCATGACCAAGAGGTGACCTCTATCACGAGCCGTGAAGGCAACAGAACCACTGGCAATTGGACTATCAGGCCTCAGCTAGCCAGGAAGATGTAAATCTAGAGGATAGAGTTGTGAGTTCCAAAAGATGTTAGAATGGTATCACTTTCTTAGCATTATGCCTTTTATTTTCCATGCATGTAAATATTGGAAAAAATCAAAAAATTAAAAAATCAAAAAGTAAAAAAAATATCAAAAAATCTAGAAAAAAAGTCAAAAAAATCAGCTCATCAAGCTTGAACTACAAAAGACCTGATCTCCCTTCATATATGGGAGTATGTAGGTAGCCACTTATGGTGCGGTCAAACCAAAACAAACACTTCTCAAATCGTTCAGCTCATCAGGCTGGAAATATGAAAGACCCGATTTCCCCTCATCAATGGGAGTACGTAGACAACCACCTATGGTGCGGTCTAACCAAACAAAAATCCAAAAAACCCTAAAACCAAGCTCAAACTCAGATAAACATTTTTCAACTGTTCAGGTTTTCACTACAAAGCTTGAACTACGAAAGACCTGATCTCCCCCCATCAAATCGAGTATGTAGGCAGCCATCTATGGTGCGGTCAAACCAAACAAAAATCCAAAAACCCCTCAAACCAAGATCAAACTAAAATAACCACTTTTCAACTTTATAGGCCAAGCCAAAATTATGAAAGACCTAACCTCCCATCAATGGGAATACATAGGCAGCCATCTATGGTGCGGTCTAACCCTCAAAAGAATCATCCAAACCCAAACATCAATCCAAAGACACCAAAATCAAAAAAGTCTACACCCAAGAAAAACCCTCAAAGTCAGCGGCCCATGTTGAAAGTACCCAACGACACCTCAATGTCATTCCATCAAATCTGTCATAAGTCCCGAAAAGGAAGAGACAACGATACATTAAGATAACCAATCACAAGGATGAAATGGCAATCATCATAAGACGAAACCTGTTAACAACTTATCACTCCTAAAGTATGGGAAGACTTAATCTCTTTAGTACATGGGCAACCGTTATGACAAAGTCTATCTCATACCTTTCGACATGTTTCCCCAGATCAAGACCACGAATCAAACCTTGCATATCAAAAAAACTCGAGTGAAGTCATCACCAACCAAGCTGAGATCTTAGGGTCAATTTAGTGGAGACCAAAGGCCTCTCGACATCAATCATCAAATTTGAAACAACAACACAACGATATATCAAGCATGATCATTAACAAGGACCTTCAAAGAGTCGACACTCTCAATCAAAAGTCTTCATCAAATCAGAAGAAAATCATAAAGGCTAATTGCGCTAACAAGTCAGAAACAATGATTTAGGGCATCCAAGTATCAAAGCCCAAATCCACTACCTGTTCACCATATGGTCCAGAGGTAAAAGACTTTTGCAATCTCAGTATCTTATCAGCCCATCTGTCAAAGTAACTATCCTAGACGGCAAGAAATACTAGGGAAATTTCAGATCGGCAACAACCCGATATTGGGACCCTTACATCAAACAAGACTGGGGCAATGTCAGAAACAGGGACAACTCAACACTGGGGCATTCATTAACCATCCTAAAAATGAAAATGCACAAGTTGGCATCATCAGCATGGTCCATTATCATCAGAGCTTCCCCCATATCATCTCATTAGCTATCCAATATGAGCATGTGGTCTTTTCTAATCAAACTTTTCTCAGAATAAATAATTCACGTGTGAGGTATGATTTTTTCATCTTTTTATAGTCTCCATTTACATGCATTAGCGATAATATGCATGTTAAATATTCTTAGAAAAAGGTTTTAAAAGAGAAAACTTTTGCGTAACTTGTTATGAATGTGATTAATTTTGATAAGCTTCCATAGAGCAAGAATCAATGGAACGACTAGAGAATTAAGACTATTCAACCTTTTGATTGGACACGACATTCTAGTTCAAAGCGCTTTTCGGAACAGACTTAACTTTATATGCATGTCTATTTTTTGCGATTGCCCTGACTCTTAGTTGTGGGGTATGAAGCTATGACAATTAATGAAAAGATAAAAGATAAGTCGCCAGCCTAATATCTCAAATTATGGCCTAGGTTGATTGAGTTATTAGGCCTGAGGGATGTCTTTACACCTGGTGCCCTAAAGTCATCTAGTTTGGGAGTCATAGGCCCAACGCTTGTTACATGGGTAACTCAGCGCCTCAGAAAATGAGCATTAAAAAAAGAAAAGGTAAAACCTGAGCAGATTCGAATCGTGGTCTAGGTTACTCGAGAAATTAAGCATACGTGGTGTCTTCACACCTAGTACCCTAAAGCTGTCTGGTTTGGGAGTCACCGGCCCAAAACTCGCTACATATGTAATTTAGAGCCTAAGAAAATGGACCTTGCACAAGCTCAGGCGAGGAAAAAATAGAGTGACCTCTTGACATAGCTCAAAGTATGGCCTTTGTTACTCGAGCTAGTAAACCTGAAGGGGTGTCTTAACACCTAGTGCCCTAAAGTCGTTAGGTTTGGGAGTCATTGGTCCAAAACTCATAAAATGGGTAACTCTGAATAACCTAAGAAAACGAGATAAGTGAAGCAAAAGAAAAAATAAATAAAATTTCAATTCATGGAAATGAAACCCCTGCTAAGAGTTGCGTCACTCATAGTGCGTGTGTCATATGAAATCAATTCTGCTAAGAATAACGTCTAGACGAAATGACTATGAATGCTTCAAAATGAAATGACTATGAATGCTTCAAAATGAAATGACTATGAATGACTATGAGTTGCGTCACTCATAATGCGTGTGTCATATAAAATGACTATGAATGCTTCAAAATTTCCTTGCGATTTCATAACTCATTCAATTTCATAAACTTTTACCTCAAATGCCTTATTCACAAGAGTGTACTTATCCTGGCAGTCGAGCCGTCAAGCTTTTGGTGCATTTTGTTTTTTTGATGTGCAGGATATTTCTCACTCGCGACTTGGTTAACAAAGAAAGTTTCTCATATAAATCCTCGGCATCAACATACGAAAGGACTTGGGCATTTTTTGATTTTAAGAAATCAAATGAGTATAAGGAGGGATCAAGACTTTAATCAAAGGAAAGGGGAGAACTGCTGAAAGAAATCATGGCGACATAAGCTTGCCCCTACAAAAGAAGGGGAAAATTCTCAAGAGAGCCCTTAACTCAAAAGCAGAAGCCCAACGACAAAAGGTCTAGTGAATGAAATCTACACCATCAAACATGTCAACCTGCGCCAAGTCCTCACAAGTCGAGGCCTCTACACCAAAGTTCAAATTTGGGCAGTGAAAGAATATGCCGCACCCTTCAGGGATGTCAGCGGCACCTGTCGACGTCGGGATTTTTATTTGTCCCTTTCTGTTCTTGTCTTTTGGTGTTCTCATTGTAGGTGAGATTTGTTTGCAAAAACAAGTTTGAAAAGGTCCGACATGTATATGTCGATAATTTGACTGTAAGAGTCACCAGTTGGTATTTTTAAATGATTGCACCAACTCAACCGAGAAAAGGTTTGCACAAAGACCCGTGTATTTGACACTGTTTAACTGGTCTGAGAAACCAAAATTCGTTAGGGTCCGGGGGCTTGATTAAGCGGAGGGAAGGTGTTAGGCACCCTCCCGACTTCTGTGATAACACAGTTATCGCCACTTTTCATTAAAAATTTTATCTGTGTATGTGTGTGTGTGTGAGTTAGGTCTATGTGCAGTTATTTGGAAATAGTGTTACGCCTCGTTTACACCTATATACAAAGGGTTTGACTATTGTATAAAAGTTCAATTTTAACAATATATAGCAATGATGTTTTGTAAAATAGGTTTTTTAAACCCTTGTGCTCAAAAGTAATTGAGGCCTTTTATACTTCCATTTTATTATGTGTTCGGCTTGATTGCTTTTATTTTCGTGATGCGATGCATCATCGAGAAAATCATATACATAGCGATGCCGAACTTCTTATGGGCATGCGAACCATCTAAGGATATTCAGACACCGTAGATAATTTACAAGTTGACTACAGCTGAAAATGTCTATCACGGGAACCGAACCTAGATTTAGAGTCTAAATCTGTGATCACGTGATTCCTAGGCTCAAATGTGAAAGCAATATGGACAAAAGCTAGAAAAAGAACTAGATTTGAGTAAATCTAAACCATTCCATCTTCAACGGTTCCAGTTTAGCCATCATTTTAGCTTCATAACTCATTCAATTTCATAAACTTTTACTTCAAATGCCTTATTCACAAAAGTGTAATTATCCTGACGGCCGAGCCGTCAAGATTTTGGTGCATTTTGTTCTTTTGATGTGTAGGATATTGCTCACTTGCGACTTGGTCAACAAAGAAAGTTTCTCATATAAATCCTCGGCATCAACATACGAAAGGACTGGGGCATTTTTCGATTCTAAGAAATGGAAGGAGTATAAGAAGGGATCAAGACTTTAATCAAAAGAAATGGGAGAACTGCTGAAAGAAATCATGGCGACATTAGCTTGCCCATACAAAACAAGGGGAAAATTCTCAAGAGAGCCCTTAACTCAAAAGTAGAAGCCCAACGATAAAAGGTCTACTGAATGAAATCTACACCATCAAACATGTCAACCTGCGCCAAGTCCTCACCAGTCGAGGCCTCTACACCGAAGTTCAAATTTGGCAGTGAAAGAAAATGCCGCACCCTTCAGGGATGTCAGCAACACCTGTCGACGTCAGGAATTTTATTTGTTCCTTTCTATTCTTGTCTTTTGGTGTTCTCATTGTAGGTGAGATTTGTTTGCAAAAACAAGGTTGAAAAGCTCCGACATGTATATGTCAATGATTTGACTGTAAGAGTCGCTAGTTGGTATTTTTAAATGATTGCACCAACTTAACCAAGAAAAGGTTTGCACAAAGACCCGTGTATTTGACACTGTTTAACTGGTTTGAGAAACTGAAATTCGTTAGGGTCCGAGGGCTTGATTAAGCGAAGGGAAGGTGTTAGGCACCCCCAACTTCCGTGATGACACGGTTATCACCATTTTTCATTAAAACTTCTATTTGCGTATGTGTGTGTGTGAGTCAGGTCTATGTGCAGTTATTTGGAAATAGTGTTACGCCTCGTTTGAACCTATATACAAAGGGATTGACTTTTGTATAAAAGTTTAATTTTAACAATATATAGCAATGATGTTTTGTAAAATAGGTTTTTCAAATCCCTGTGCTCAATAGTAATTAAGGCCTTTGATATTTTCATTTTATTATGTGTTCGGCTAGATTGCTTTTATTTTCGTGATGCGAGGCATCTTCAAGAAAATCATATACATAGAGATGTCGAACTCCTTGTGTGCATGCGAACCATCTAAGGATATTCAGACACCGTAGATAATTTAATAGCTGGCTGCAGCTGAAAATGTCCATCACGGGAATCGAATCTAGATTTAGAGACTGAATTTGTGATTACATGATTCCGAGGCCCACATGTGAAAGCAATATGGACAAAAGCTAGAAAAAGAACTAGATTTCAGTAAATCTAAACCATTCCAGCTTCAACGGTTCCAGTTTAGTCACCATGAACCAGTCAAAGTGAGAAATAACCAGATTTAGGCAAATATATCCCGCAGGCTGAAAGATTAAATATCTATATTATGAAAGCAGTAAGGCAAATATTTATATAAAAGCGGTATATATATATATATATATATATATATATATATATACACACATGGTTAAATGCTTTTTGGTCAATGTACTATAGATCGACTTATAAGTTGGTCACTGAACTTTTTTTTTCTTACAGTCAACTCACTGAACTTTAATTTACTTACAAAACGTTATAAAAAGTTGCTAGTGCATCTGCAGTCATTCCTATTCCGAGGAATACAGAGGAAGGATATTACTTCAAACTCTAAAGCCATATGGATAACTTGCCGATGGTAAGACAACAAATGGAATTCTTTGGTGTGATAGATCCCAGTGGTTTATCTGATTACCAATTTGAAATCTCCAAAGACAGTTAACCGTCTGACGCCCATGGATTGGGCTAGTTTCAACTCCATGATATAGCCTTCATACTCAGCTGTGTTGTTGGTGTTGATAAACTACAATTTGATGCCAATGGGATACTGCTCTCCCGAAATGGACACTAGAACTGCTTCAGCTTCAGCACCTTCCATGTTTACAGCTCCATCAAAATACATCCTCCACGGTTGGTGTGTATTATCCTGATGGTGTTGCTAAATTATCATTACCCCTTCATCGGGGAAATATGTTTCCAAAGGTTTGAAATCCCCTGAAGGTGCGGAGGCCAGTTGATCCGCAATTCATTGACCTTTGATAGAATTTTGAGTCACATAGATGATGTCAAATTGTTGGAGGATCAACTACCATTTAGATAGTTGATAATTCAATATAGGTTTGTTGAACACATACTTGAGAGGATCCATACGGGATATGAGATGGGATGTGTGACCATGGAGATAATGGTGTAATCTCATGGAAGCCCATGCTAAAGAACATCAAGTTTTCTCAATCAGAGTGTACTTGTGTTCACTAATGCTGAATCTTTTGTTGAGGTAATAGATAGCTCTTTATTGGCCTCAATCATCTTTTTATCCAAGCATGCAGCCCATGACATTGTCATTGATTGACATGTACATAAATAGGGGAACACCATCCCTGGGAGGAACCAAAACAGGAGCTCTGACCAGTTGTTCCTTTATAAAAAGGAAGGCTTTTTGACACTCTTCGTTCCATTTCTTGGAGGAGTTCTTCCTTAGTAACTTGAAGATGGGTTCACAGGTTGTTGTGAGTTGGGAGATGAATCAAATGATAAAGTTGATTCTTCCCCGAAATCCCCGTATTTCCATCTCTGTCTGGGGTATGGGGATCTCCGTGATAGCCTATATTTTTGCAAGATCTAGCTCAATGTCTTTGTGGCTTACTAGGAATCCCAGTAATTTTCCTAATTTGACGCCAATGGCGCATTTAGCCGGGTTCAGCTTCAAGTTGTACTTACGCAACTGGTTGAAGAGCTTTTTGAGATGATTTAGGTGGTCTTCCTCCCTTCGGACTTGACAATGATGTCATCCATATAGACTTCTATCTCTTTGTGCATTAGATCGTGGAAAAGAACTATCATGGCTCACTAATTGGTAGTTCCGGCATTGATGAGGTCGAATAACAACCGTCTGTAGCAAAAGGTTCCCTAAGGAGTGATGAATGCATTTTTCTTACGATCCTCTTCAGCAACCATGATTTGATGGTACCTAGTAAAGTAGTCAGAAAAGGAGTACATATGCCATACTGAGCTGTATTGTCAATGAGTATGTCAATGAACGGTACGGGAAAGCTATCTTTGAGATAAGATTTGTTCAGATCCCTTTAATCCACGCAAACTCACACCTTCCCTCCGGGTTTAGGCACGGGGACTATGTTGGATAGCCACTCAGGGTATGTTGATACCATGATGATACCAACTTGAAATTGTTTCACAATTTCTTCTTTAACTTTCAAACTCCACTTGTTTTAATACATTACTAGCTTGAATCCTCTTTATGGGAAGGCAAGGTCGAGTAACCTTGAACTTAATCCAGTCCTACCCGACGTATCCGGCATTTCTTAATCGCAATGTTTTATCATGATATAGCAAGGGTGAGCATGAAAGTTGCCCAAAGAAGTTTAAATTCAATAATATAACGATATATCATGATTGAAATGATTTGAATAATTGGCTAGCTATAATTCAACAATATAATTATGAACTAGCAGGAACAAATTTATGACTGAACAAGTATTATACATGAACAAATATATCTGAAACCAACTGGTAATGAAGGTGATCAGCCTTTCATACCTGACTTATACATGCAATATGTACAGAGTACAATTCATGGCAAATCAAAGAATGATTAACCATAAGCTTATCCGAATGAAACACTCTTAGTAGAGTTAAGTAAAACAAACTTGCTCTCGAACTGGTTGATTATCATTTACGCAATTTATATTTATATCGCTTTATCCAAGACCTAATATTAGTAATATAGATCTCCAATATTAGAATAATATCATCACAATATAATACTATATATATATATATATATATATATACACATATACAAATAACCTAAACACATAACACATAACCTATCACTCACTATTCATAACTACATAAGACTTAGCATCAAGTCAAACTATTTAAGTCCGAGTTGAAACCAACAAAATTCTAACATCCCGATTTTACCTAGTGGACTTTTTTTCGAGTCTAAGTTCAATTAAACTCGCTAAACACTTAACAATTAACTAAGATAATTTTAATATAAGTAATCAAAATATTTTTTAAAAGCTCATAATAATTTTTAAATAATTATTACTATTTATCAAATGATTTTCAATCATTAAAAACGATTTAAATGAATTAAATACCACATAATTCTTTTATCATTAATATTTATTTATTATCAAATATTAATGAAATATATGTCATAATATTATAATATATTTATAATATATCAAAGTATTTTTAATACCTTAAAATCATTTAAATATGATTTTAAACACTTAAATTCATTATCCGATAATTGCTATTAATATTAAAATATTAATATTTTCATGACAAAATATCAAAAGTTATATTTTATAACTTAAAATATTTTTATAACACTTAAATCATTTTTATATGATTTATAAATCATTAATTCTATTTTTCCATAATTTATTTAATATATTTATTAAATAAACTAATTATCATTAATATTAATTAATTAATGAAATTCATCACAAAATATTAAAAGTCACTAAAAATATCTTTAAATATTTTCTTATATACCAATATTATTTTCATGATTTTTCATGAATTAAAATCATTTTTAAATCATTTATTTAATATTATAATTAAATAAATTAAATACCATTTATATTCCAAAAATATTAAATATTTATGAAATATACTTAAAATAATTAAAAACTATTTTTCGTAATTTAAATAATTTTTTTTGAATTTATTATGTATTTTTAATAATTAAAAACCATTTTTATCTATTTTTAAATAATTTTCGAAAATAATAATAATAAATCGTCATTTAAAAAGGGCCCTATAGCGGCAGTAACTGTCGCTATAGGTGTTCTTGAGGTCGTTTTGAGTCATTTAACGCTCATGTCGACAACAAGGTGGGTCGTTTGATCGGTTCTAATCCTATGTTCTAGTTAAATTCGGATCGGTATTTATGTTATAGTTATAGTATAAGTGTTATACTACAACTATCAATTGAGTTCATGGCCAAAACGTTACTTAATCGAGAGATCTACGTCTGCGAAAAAAGATGTCGAGTCGTTCTTCATTTCTGGGTTTTCCAGAAATGAAGAACAGTTGTTAGGTCTTACTTTGAGCCTCCGGATCTAGGCCTTCCAGGTATTATTAATGTAATATTAAGGTTCCATTGTGTAGTACTCATGTCCCTGTACAACTACATAACCTCAGATCATCTTAACAACAACAGATCTAAGCTATCAAGGCCGGTCAAACTAGTGGTCATGAACGGGTCTTGAAGATTCTGGGTTACCTGTAATCTCCTTCCCACCAGCTTAGTCAACGTGGGTTCACCCACGATTATCTTTGATCCTGTTATGGATCTAAGTTGTTCTAAGGGTTTGAGATGTGTAGATAATCGTTGTCCCACTACAAGATATATGCACAAACATGGCTATTAACCTTAATGATTGCGATCAAAGGTCAAAAAAGTTTGTCGAGCTACCGATTTTCTGGCCGCCTGTATAAAGTGCTTTCCGTGAACGGTCAACCCACTTTGACCGATCATAACTTTCAATCTAGGCACGATCGCACCATGTTTCAAGTTGCGTATCAAAGACCACATAACATACTACAAGTCTATAACATAAAACACACATAACACTTAATACACACAGATTCTACAAGCCCCGACATATATCCGTCAAAACATCATTTTTAACATTTTTCCGATTTCTAAAATCATCAAATCCGAAAGCATCAAAATGATATGGATCTAGGTTTTGACCACCCGCATCATCAAGTGACACCTCTAGCACATATCTAAACAACAAAAACAACAACATTAACTTAAGATCACAAATTTCAAAATTTTAGGGTTCTTATACCTTTCAAGCTTGATCTTTGATTTCGACTTTGTGATCTCGATCTTGGTAAGTTATAAACCGATCACGGCTTAGCTTTTCACTCCCTCTCACACTAGATTTCAAAAAGTTAGAGAGAGAAGGACTTGGAGAAAATGAAAATGAAAGTATGCATTTTCTCTCTCTAATCTAATATACATGGCATGATTCAATGTATCTAGTTGCTAGTTGGCATACCTATCTAATATAAAATAGATATAGAGCACATGGATAAACATTAGGTGATGACTCACAAGATTTGCCAAATCTTTTGCTTAAGATTTAAGAAAAGGGTATTTTAGTCTTTTTTTCCTTTTATTTTAATGGCATTCTAGTAATTGGGCAAACCCTTAGGGTTTAGGGTTTGGGTTAGGGTTTAGGGTTTGAAAAACTTAGGGGTTTAGGTTTAAACCCTTAACTTTGAAATTTAATTTTCTAAATTTTCCAATTTAGGTTTTAAAAATAGAAAATTAACATTTCTAAATTATAATTAGGATTTTCTAATTATATTAAAATTTCTTAATCATAATTTAAATATTGCTAATTAGGATTAACATTTCCTAATTAAAATTGCTAATTTAGCAATTAGGGTCAAAATGGTCATTAGGGTTTACAAACCAAAAATTAGGGTTTCTAATAGAAAAATAATTTTTAATTTAGAAATTAGATTTCAAATTAGATTAGGGTTTGCTAATTAATTAAGCTTTACCCTAACTAATCTTATAATTATTTACACTTACGCCATTAAGTTCTAAATTTAGGATTTTATACAATCAATTAGGGTTTGATTCCTAACTCAAATTTAGGTTTTCGTAACCTGCTTTCTAGGATTTCTTATTAATCATAAGGTTTTTTCTAACCTAACGTTGACGTTTTAATATATACTTAGGGTTTGTTACAATATCGCTTATCCGGTCAACCTCGACCCTTAACCACATATCATACATATATACATATACATAAAACATATTCACTTATTCCTTAATCCTCAATAATTCACCTAAATCTTTCATGTAATTTTGAAACCCTCAAAATTCTTCTCAAAAATATCAAACGATACACTTATTTTCCGCTCAGGTTCTAATTTTGAACCTTAAATTAATTAATAAAAATTTTAAAAATATTCAAAATTCTCGGGTTGTCACATTCACCCTTTTTCTAAAAAAAATTTCGTCCCCCCTAAATTTACCTTACACCTTACACCATACTACTTACACACATTCACATACATTATCACATGCTACCCAATACACCACTCACAAGAGTAAAAAAAAATTTCAATTGTCTTTGAGGGTTTTACAGACTATTGTCTCATCATTTTCGCAAAGGTTATATGGAAATTCATCCGCAAAACCGCCTTACCTCAAGACACAGAGGGTGATTAGCCCAAGATGCCTGTGATCGCCCAAGAATACTAGTTTTATATCTGCTTTCTCATATCCGCCATTTAAGCATAAATTTACCTCGCCTTATTGGATTCCGCACCAAAACAATTTGGTTCGGGAAAATTTTCAAAGAACTCTTAGAGTTTTATAAATGTTTGTCTAGCTCAATCAAATAGCATAGACTCATATCAATAATTCAATTCAATCGAATTATTTAAGTGTAGCCAAACCTCGTTGGCAAATTAAAATTTTTGAAAATATTTTCGAGAATGACGCCATGATGTCGTCTCAGTATTAATAAATCCATTTGAGGATGTCGCCATTGTATGACTTTGTCATAACACATCATACAATAGTGGAATAACGATTTTAGATCAAATTCACACTAAGTATTCCTCAGATTTACAACTCCATCAAATTTTTATCATCTCTCGCACTTAAAAGTTATATGGTATATGAGTGATAAATAAAATATATTTTGATATTTCAAATCATTTACGCCTCTAGTTGAAATAAGTAGCATAGACTATACTTTAAACCGCTTCAAAAATGATTACGAGTCTACATATTTTTTTTTCCAAAAGCATAGTGCGTATTTAGCTTGATGTCAATCATTTCAAATCTAGCATAGCTAGGAGTTTTGGAAAACTTATGTCTCCACTAATAATCATTTTCTTAACAATCTATCTGTTCCTATTATCCTCAATATTCCATTCACACACAACTATACCCAGCTCAGTAAAACCACACTTATGAGTTCATTTACTTGCCACAATCATATGAGTTTAAGAACTTGTCCTAGTCGACCTTTGGCGCCCATTCACGAGAGGGGTTCATAAACATTTCATATAACTATGAATCAAGAATGTCACATAAGTATGAGTTTTAAGAACTCGTACTTAACCTTATATCCTCTACCTATAACCTATCTATCTCATTATACACATGAGAAAGGAATCACCCTCTTAACATGCATATAAATAATAGCGACGACACAAACATTTCAATGATTATCATTGCGCCCGAACTAAGTAGTTTTTACACCAAGTACAATTCTAGCCCATACAAGGAATCATACAACTCAAATTACCGACATGAATCCTCAATTGAATCCCCACCTAACACTAACCCCCTTTTCAATAATGAATTTCATTTAACTCGTATTCATAATCCTTTCCTGAATTTGTACCAATTCATAGTACAACCGACACACAATAATCTTGTCAGAAACTTTCCAATCATTAGATTGATTCTTTTCCTACTATATCACTTTATCGGATCACGGGTGTGATCTCATCGTATATATTATTTTATTTATTTCTATATCTTGATCGCTTTGTTTTACGATCTCCTATCCCTCGTTCTTTTTTAGTCTTTTAGACTTTATCTATTCACCACTATTGTTCAACTTTATTATCGAGTTAGGGAACTCAGATCTTTAAACTCACCGAGATTCATCTTTTGAATCTTACCGACCAACTAACTCTATTTGAGTTAGTACTTATCCTAATCATCATGCGGTTATTAGTCTCGTGTATTCCTACCTAAGCTTCATAACCAATGCCTTTGATACCAATCAGTGAGGGCCTCAATCCAGGTCCTAAATCACCTCGGATCCGGCTCGATCATTCTATAACTATTCAACTATATTTTTGCGGAAGATATAAACATAAATTGTTTATACAATAACTTATACATATTCCCCAAGGTCGAGTAACCTTAACTTAATACACATTTCATAACTTTTCTAACACATAACATTATTAACATACAATACTACTACAATTTAATCATCATACATATCCTAAAGCCGAACTTTCTTTAACCTTTCCTCAGATCCGACGCGCTTTGTCTTAATCAAGCAATGTTTTATCATGATATAGCAAGGGTGAGCATGAAAGTTGCCCAAAGAAGTTTAAATTCAACAATATAACGATATATCATGATTGAAATGATTTGAATAATTGGTCAAGCTATAATTCAACAATATAATTGTGAACTAGCAGAACAAATTTATGACCGAACAAGTATTATACATGAACAAATATATCTCAAACCCAACTGGTAATGAAGGTGATCAACCTTTTCATACCGACTTATACATGCAATATGTACAGAGTACAATTCATGGCAATCAAAGAATGATTAACCATAAGCTTATCCAAATGAAACACTCTTAGTAGAGTTAAGTAAAAATAAACTTGCCTGAACCGTTGATTACCGCTACGCAATTTATATCGCTTTATCCGAAGACCTAATATTAGTAATATAGATCTCCAATATTAGAATAATATCATCACAATATAATACTATAATATATATATATATATATATATATACATAATAACCTAAAACACATAACACATAACACATAATAACTATCTATCACTATTACACACATAAAACTCTAGATCAAGTCAAACTATTTAAGTCCGAGTTGAATTCGACAAAATTCTAACATCCCGACTTCGGCCTAGTGGACTTTTATCGAGTCTAAGTTCAATTAAACTCGCTAAACACTTAACAATTAACTAAAATAATTTTAATAAGTAATCAAATATTTTTTTTAAGTCTCATAATAATTTTCAAATAATTATTATCATTTATCATGATTTTTCAATCATTAAAAACGTATTTAAATGAATTAAATACCACATAATTCTTTTATCATTAATATTTATTTATTATCAAATATTAATGAAATATATGTCATAATATTATAATATATTTATAATATATCAAAGTATTTTTAATACCTTAAAATCATTTAAATATGATTTTTAAACACTTAAATTCATTATCCGATAATTGCTATTAATATTAAAATATTAATATTTTCATGACAAAATATCAAAAGTTATATTTTATAACTTAAAATATTTTTATAACACTTAAATCATTTTTATATGATTTATAAATCATTAATTCTATTTTTCCATAATTTATTTAATATATTTATTAAATAAACTAATTATCATTAATATTAATTAATTAATGAAATTCATCACAAAATATTAAAAGTCACTAAAAATATCTTTAAATATTTTCTTATATCATAATATTATTTTTCATGATTTTTCATGAATTAAAATCATTTTTAAATCATTTATTTAATATTATAATTAAATAAATTAATACCATTTATATTCCAAAAATATTAAATATTTATGAAATATACTTTAAAATAATTAAAAACTATTTTTCGTAATTTAAAATAATTTTTGAAATTTATTATGTATTTTTTAATAATTAAAACCATTTTTATCTATTTTTAAATAATTTTCAAAAATAATAATAATAAACTGTCGTTAAAGGGCCCTATAGCGACAAATCTGCATCTATAGGTGTTCTTTGTTCTTTTTCGAGTTGCCTCTAACGCTCTACGCTCATGTCGCATACAACAAGGTGGGTCGTTTGACCGGTTCTAATCCTATGTTCTAGTTAAATTCTGGACTGGTAATGGTGTTATAGTTATAGTATAAGTGTTATACTACAACTATCAATTGAGTTCATGGCCAAAACGTTACTTAATCGAGAGATCTACGCTGCAAAAAAGCATGTCAGAAGTTGTTCTTCATTTCGGGTTTTCCGTAAATGAAGAACAAATTGTTAGTCTTACTTTGAGCCTCCGGATCTAGGCCTTCCAGGTATTATTAATGTAATATTAAGGTTCCATTGTGTAGTACTCATGTCCCTGGTACAACTACATAACCTCGATCATCTTAACAACAACAGATCTAAGCTATCAAGGCTTCATCAAACTAGTGGTCAGTAAACGGGTCTTGAAGATTCTGGGTTACCTGAATCTCCTTCCTACCAGCTAGTCAACGTGGTTTTGACCACGATTATCTTTGATCCTCAGTATGGATCCGGTTGTTCTAAGGGTTTGATGTGTAGATATCATGTCCTACTACAAGATATATGCACAAACATGGCTATTAACCTTAAAACGACTTGCCAGATCAAAGGCCAAAAAGAAGTTGTCGAGCTACATGGATTTTCTTTGGGTCGCCTGTAAATCATCTTCCGTGAAACTACCAACCCACTTTGACCGATCATATAACTCAGTTCTAGGCACGATCGCACCATGTTTCAAGTTGCGTATCAAAGACCACATAACATACTACAAGTCTATAACATAAAACACACATAACACTTAATACACACAGATCTACAAGCCCCGACATATGTCCATGCAGCCATCATTTTAACATTTTCCAGATTTCTAAAATCATCAAATCCGAGCATCAAAATGATATGGATCTAGGTTTTGACCACCCATCATCAAGTGACACCCTCTAGCACATATCTAAACAACAAACAACAACATTAACTTAAGATCACAAATTTCAAAATTTTAGGGTTCTTATACCTTCAAGCTTGATCTTTGATTTCGACTTTGTGATCTGATCTTGTAAGTTATAAACCGATCATGGCTTAGCTTTTCACTCCTCTCACACTAGATTTCAAAAGTTAGAGAGAGAAGGGACTTGGAGAAAATGAAAATGAAAGTGTGCATTTTCTCTCTTAATCTAATATACATGGCATGATTCAATGTATCTAGTTGCTAGTTGGCATACCTATCTAATATAAAATAGATATAGAGCACATGGGATAAAACATTAGGTGATGACTCACCAAGATTTGCAAAATCTTTTTGCTTAAGATTTAAGAAAAGGGTATTTTAGTCATTTTCCATTTAATTTTAATGGCATTCTAGTAAATGGTCAAACCCTTAGGGTTTAGGGGTTTGGTTAGGGTTTAAAAAAACCTTTTAGGGTTTAGGGTTTAAAACCTTAACTTTTAAATTTAATTTTCTAAATTTTCCAATTTAGGTTTTAAAAATAGAAAATTAACATTTCTAAATTATAATTAGGATTTTCTAATTATATTAAAATTTCTTAATCATAATTTTAATATTGCTAATTAGGATTAGTATTTCCTAATTAAATTTGCTAATTTAGCAATTAGGGTCAAAATGGTCATTAGGGTTTACAAACCAAAAATTAGGGTTTCTAATAGAAAAATAATTTCCTAATTTAGAAATTAGATTTCAAAAATTAGATTAGGTTTGCTAATTAATTAAGCTTTACCCTAACTAATCTTATAATTATTTACACTTACGCCATTAAGTTCCCAATTTAGGATTTTATACAATCAATTAGGGTTTCAGATTCCGAATCTCAATTTAGGTTTTCGTAACCGATTTTCTAGGATTTCTTATTAATCACTAGGTTTTCTAACCTAACGCTGACGTTCTTAATATATACTTAGGGTTTGTTACAAATATCGCTTATCCGTCAACCTCGACCCTTAACCACATCATGTACATATATATACCATACACACAACATAATCACTTATTCCTTAATCCCTAATAATTCACCTAAATCTTTCATGTAATTTTGAAACCCTCAAAATTCCTTCTCAAAAAATATCAAACGATACACTTATTTTCCGCTTTAGGTTCTAATTTTGACCTTAAATTAATTAATAAAAATTTTAAAAATATTCTAAATTCTCGGACATTACCTCTACGGGGGACTCGGGTTTCAAAGCGGGAGCCCCAATTAGTTGATAGTGAGTGTTGCTCACCTCAAGGGCTTGGAAGCTGACAGGCTCAACTTCATCATTGAAACTGATGAGAGGTACATCACTTTGGACATGATACTCTGGCTCAGCATTGACAGTGATCCAATTACTATTGATAATATACTTGAGCTGTTGATGAAGGGTGGATGGGATGGCTCTCGCCATATGAATCCAAGGTCTTCCCAATAATAAATTATATCCTGTAGTGATTTTGAGCACTTGGAAGGATATGTAGAATGTATGTGGACCGATTTCCACTGATAATTCAATCTCTTCGACAACATTTCACCGAGATCCATCAAAGGTTTTGATGATTGAATGGCTGCTTCGAATCCTGTTGAGATTGATGCTCATTTTTTCTAATGTGGCACAGGGGCAGATGTTTAAGGATGATCCTCCATCTATTAGCACTCCTCCGACCACATATCCAGAAGACATCACCGCTATGTGTAACGATTTTCAATGACCCATCCCTTCGGGAGTTATGTTATCATCAGTGAAGGATATCACATTTTTATTGAAGATGTGATCAACCAGATGATGGAATTTTTTAACATCCACTGTCTTTAGGAAGTGGGTTTCTTCTAATATTTTCAGTAAGACCTTCTGGTGATCTTCTGAAGAGAAAACCAAGTCCAGAATAAAGATTTATTGTCGAGCTTCTTTCAAGCTTTGAACCACCTTGGCTTCATTATGTCCTATCTGACGGATGAATTCTTCAATTTTCTCCTTGGGCACTTTCCCCTTAAGTCTGATAACTAGCTTCATCACTCGTTGAGGGAGATATAGCGAATTTTCCGTAGATACAGTAACATTTGTGTTTGATGTTTATCCTTCAACCTCTCCATAATTCCATGGGACTTTCTTAAGGCTGATGATAGGATATTGTGGCCTGAATGGCAATATGAATGGCTTTAGTGCAACCACTTTCAAAGGTTTTTCAACTCTTTTGAGCTGAATTGGTTGAATTGTAAGTGGCGTGGTAGCCAAATCTCCCTCAGAGGATATAACTGCTACAACTTCCTTCCATCCTGGAGGAAATGTGTCCCCACTCTCAAATGATACAGCGTCATCGTCTGCCATTTGCAGATTACCACTGTCAATCATATTTTGGATAAGATGGCAGAGTGCCCAGCATTCCTCAGTACTGTGACTGCGAGAGTGGGAGTGGTATTGACATACTCCAGTAGCATCAAACCTTTTTGAGTGTGGGTTGACTGGATGTAGTAGTACTGTGATTTTTCCCTCATTGATCAGCATCTGCAATATTTCTTCCATCGGTTGGCCTAAATAGGTGAATTCCCTTTTGTTGGTAAAGTCACGACGGGCTTTAGCTTTTGCTTTTCTTGAAAACTTTTGCTCTAAGGTTTCGCTTTCTTGGGTAAGTGGTGTAGTATATGTGATAAGAGAAAGGAAGCTAGCATGCTCCTGACTAAACAACTGTCGTGTGACTTGGTGTTGATGAGTCACTAGTTCTGATAGTTAATTGACTTGTTTGTCAAGAGACTTTAACTCTCGTTCCATCATGAACTGGAACTTTGAATAATCCCACTTATCTGTATTATCCTTGTTAGTTTGGGAAAAACCACCCACATATTTGAGGTACTTGGAGCTCTCTCCACTGCCCATATTGATCATGTTAACATCCTCTTCCTTGTGTTGAGGGAGAGGGTTGTCTTGAACATGTTGTTGCTCGGGCTTGGTCACCACGATCTCACCACTGTCTACTAAGTCTTGGATCTTATGCTTGAGGGCCCAACAATCTTGAGTGTCGTGGCCTAGAGCTCCAGAATGGTAAGCACACTTATTGCTTGTATTGAAGCCTTTTGCACTTGGATTAGCTGGTGGAAGGAGATAAGTGATCTTCTTCTGAGCTGTCAGAAGTTTGAAAATGTTTTCAAGTAAATCCCCTAAGGGGGTGAACACTCTTGAGCGTTTAACTTATCCACTCTTTGGCAAGGGAGGACTTGAAGACTATGCTTGAAAACGGGAGTAGTTTTTCCTTTGAATAGGCAAGTTTTGATTGCCTTTTTGTCCTTGCAGTATCAAGGAAACATCCTCTTCTTTCTTCTTATGGACCCTCCGGGGGTTGTTCCCATAACTTCTAGAGACTTTAACTACCGTTCCATCATGAACTAGAACTTTGAATAATCCCACTTATCTGTATTATCCTTGTTAGTTTGGGAAAAACAACCCACATATTTGAGGTACTTGGAGCTCTCTTCACTGCCCATGTTGATCATGTTAACATCCTCTTCCTTGTGTTGAGGGAGAGGGTTGTCTTGAACATGTTGTTGCTCGGGCTTGGTCACCACGATCTGACCACTGTCTATTAAGTCTTGGATCTTATGCTTGAGGGCCCAACAATCTTGAGTGTCATGGCCTGGAGCTCCAGAATGGTATGCACACGTCTTGCTTGTATTGAAGCCTTTTGCACTTGGATTAGCTGGTGGAAGGAGATAAGTGATCTTCTTCTGAGCTGTCAGAAGTTTGAAAATGTTTTCAAGTAAATCCCCTGAGGGGGTGAACACTCTTGAGCGTTTGACTTATCCACTCTTTGTCAAGGGAGGACTTGAAGACTGTGCTTGAAAACGGGAGTAGTTTTTCCTTTGAATAGGCAAGTTTTGATTGCCTTTTTGTCCTTGCAGTATCAAGGAAACATCCTATTCTTTCTTCTTATGGACCCTCCGGGGGTTGTTCCCATAACTTCTAGATTGGATATGCTCAGCTACGGCTTTTAACGCGGCGAGGTCTTGAATCATCCCAGATTTCAATCCCATTTCTACCATTTCTCCGTGTTTAATCATTTCTGGGAACAACTCTCCTATTCCAACGAGAACCCTCTCATAAAATGGAGCTTCTTGAATATCTATGAAGGTCATCACCATTTTAGACTCTGTCATGGATGGGATAACTTGAGCAGCCAGACGCCTCCATCTTTGGGCATACTCTTTGAATGACTCATTGACTTGCTTTTTGACTTTGGTAATTTAGTGCCGGTCTGGAGCCATCTGAGTTTGAAAGATGTATTGACCGAGGAAAGCATGGGCTAACTCCTCCCAGCTATGAATTTTGGAGTTATCCAATCTGGTGTACCATGCTCTGGTTTCTCCAGTTAGACTTTTCTGAAATAGTTGTATTCTGAGCTTTTCATTCTCGGCATAGGATCCGAGCTCTCCAATGAACACTTTTAAGTGGGTATAAGGATCTCCCAATCCATCATATTTCTCAAAATCAGGAGTCTTGAATTTCTCCGGATAATGAACCCCGGGGAAGACGCAATGGTCTGAATATGAAACACTTCCGTGTGTTCCAATCCCTTTGATGGACCGAATGGTCTCTTCTATTTGAAGAATCTTCTTCTAAATATCACTAGTGTCTTGATCTTCTTTAAGATTGGTGATTTCTAGGGTCTTGTTGGGTGCTGGAACTTCTCTGTCCGGACCTTGGATTCCTCCATGTGCAGAGGGTTTTGTGTGGATGGGTATTTATGGACCCTGAGTTGATTTGTGTAATTCTTTGAGCAGAACAACCAACTTTATTATTTGATTACTTAATCCTTTGAACTTCTTGCGAGATGTAAGTAGGATTAGGTCAAGCCACTTGTAGCCATGTAATAAAATTTCAGAAGCTTAGTGCCTTCATCGATTTTGAACGGTGCATCTAGACCAATCGCTTCCCTCTAAAAAAAGACTTATGTAGTTTAGTCTAGGGAAACGTGGCAATGCTACATGCTATGTAATGTGTCAGTTTTTAGGAGTATTATCCTACAAAACGGATGTCAGCTATTTTAATGACAGGATAGCATGACAGGTTTTGATATGCATGTTCACATATTCCTTAATGTTTTCCATTACATTAAGATTGATATGGAAATGAAATTACAAGTAATTAAAATGGGAAGGTAGGAAGAGACTTTCCTCCATGTTTGGTTTATCAAAGGTTGACCTATCTTAGGCTACTCTCGCGGCTTTTTAGCATGAAGGTCCCCAGATCATCACAATTTACTTGATGAAAAATTAATCTGACCTTTCAACTTGAGCGAATCTGGGTGGTGCCTTTCCTGAGACACATGGAATTAGACTTTCGACGAGTCCAGAAATTAAACACCGACGGGATAGCCTCCTGATGGAGGGACCACACAACATACATTCACATACATTGTGTCTCACCGTATGAAAATGATGACATGTGTGAAGCACTAATATCACAGACAGATATGGTGCGAAGCACTAAGTGCAGTAAATAAAGCATTAGTACACATTCATTCAAATGTAAATGCAGCATCCACACATAAACAGGTAAGAGGGTTTTGAAAATTTTGAATAGCTGCTTAAGCCCTCTTACTGGGGTCCCCAGTAGAGTTGCCACCTGTCGACGTTGGGATTTTTATTTGTCCCTTTCTGTTCTTGTCTTTTGGTGTTCCCATTTTAGGTGAGATTTGTTTGAAAAAAACAAGTTTGAAAAGGTCTGACATGTATATGTCGATGATTTGACTGTAAGAGTCGCAAGTTGGTATTTTTAAATAGTTTAACCAACTCAACTGAGAAAGGTTTGCACAAAGACATATGTATTTGACACTGTTTAACTGGTCTGAGAAATCGAAATTCGTTAGTTTTCGGGGGCTTGATTAAGCGGAGGGAAGGTGTTAGGCACCTCCCAACTTTCGTGATGACACGGTTACTGCCACTTTTCATTAAAACTTTTATCTGCGTATTTGTGTGTGTGAGTTAGGTCTATGTGAAGTTATTTCGAAGTAGTGTTATGCCTCGTTTTCACCTATATACAAAGGGTTAACTTTTGTATAAAATTTCAATTTTAACAAGATATAGCAATGATGTTTTGTAAAACAGGTTTTTTAAACCCTTGTGCTCAATAGTAATTGAGCCCTTTGATCCTTCAATTTTATTATGTGTTCGGCTTGATTTCTTTATTTTCGAGATGCGAGACATCTTCAAGAAAATAAGATACATAGTGATGCCGAACTCCTTGTGGGCATGAGAGCCATCTAACGATATTCAGACACCGTAGATAATTTACAAGTTGGCTACAGCTGAAAATGTCCATCACAGGAACCGAATCTAGATTCAGAGACTGAATCAGTGATCATATGACTCCTAGGCTCATATGTGAAAGAAATATGTACAAAAGCTAGAAAAAGAACTAGATTTGAGTAAATCTAAACTATTTCATCTTCCACGATTCCAGTGTAGTCCCGATGAATCGGTCAAAGTGAGAAATAGCTCGATTTAGGCAAATCTAGCCCGCAGGTGAAAGATTAAATATCTACATTATGAAAGCGGTAAAAGATATTTATATATATATATATATATATATATATATATATATATATATATATATATATATATATATATAAGCTATAAACGCACTAGAATATTATATCCAGCTCCAACTAACAAAGTTCGATAATATATATATATATATATATATATATATATATATATATATATATATATATATAAGTGTTTATATAAATATACTAAAGCAAAGAAACACTCCAAATATTATATTCGAGCTCAATCAAAGCAAATCTATGGCTTTTTCTTGCTAATCTGTGGCTTTTTCTTGCTTTCATGTATATATATATATATATATATATATAATTTTTTACCGCTATTAAAATATATGTTTTAACTATTTATTCAATGTAAAGCTGCGATATTAATGTTTGTGGACTAGATTTATCTAAATCTAGCCATATTTAACTTTTAACTGGTTCAAAAGTTGTAAAACTGGAACCAATGAGCTAGAATGGCTAAGATTTATTTAAATCTAGTGTTTTTTCTAGTTTTTTTCTAAATATTAAGCAACCACACGTCCCTAGACTTGTATCTAGAGGAAACAGGAAGCTTGGCTACGCGCATGCAGGGATTTAACTTATGAATCCTCTTTTTTACGACGTTTAGATTAAATATCTATTTTATTTTATTATGTTTTCTTTTCAGGCTATCCATGTCACATTATGTGAGCATAAGAGCTATGGGATCTAAGATCCAGCTGACAAATCTAGATCTGGTTCCCATGATGGACCTTTTCAGTTGTACAGTTAGCTTATAAATTATATTTGCGGTGCTCGGGTCAGTTCGATGGCTTTCATGCCCATAAGGAGCCTGACAGTTTTATGTATATTTTTTTGTCGAAGATGCTCTGCATCTCGAAAATAAAATCAAAACAAGCCGAATACGGAATAAAATGGAAGTATCAAAGGCCTCAATTACTATGTGAGCATAAGGGTTTGAAAACCTGTTTTCAAAACATCATTTCTGTATATTTTACTTAGAATTAAACTTTTATACAAATCAAAACCTTTTTATATAGTTGCAAACGAGGCATAACACTACTTCCAAATAAAGCGCTTAGGCCTAATTAACTGCACACACATTTCAAATAAATTAGGGAATTAAAAACATGTCGTAACCATGTTTTCACGGAAGTCGGGGGTTGCTTAACACCTTCCCCCTGATTAATCAAGCCCCTGAATTCTATTAATCTTGGTTTCCAAGGCCTGTTAAACATAGTCCAATAATTGGGCTTTTTTATAAACCTTTTCAAATTCGAATTAGTTGGTACAACCAATTCACTACTACCAACTGGCGACTTTGAATTTTCAAAATCTTAGACATTTTGTGTCGGACTCTTGTCAAACTTACCATTTCAAATAAAATTCAACATATAGAAAATATAAAGGGTAAGAAAGACTAAAAGAGGAGTTCCAAAAAAAGAAAGTTTCCCCAACGTCGACAAAAAGCTTATTCAAGAATAAAGGCATTGAATAATTTACGAAACCTCACTTGAACAATAATAAAACAAATGTTAGAAAACTTGCCTCATACGTTCACTATAGAATTACAATAGACATTCCGCAACATATATCATTAGGATCAGGACATCAATTAGTTACATTAAAGCTAAACTTATTCAAGAATAAAGACATTAAATAATTTAAGAAACCGCGCTTGAACAATAATAAAACAAAGGTTAGAAAACGTGCCTCATGCATTCGCTACAAAATTATGGTACACGTTCCCCAAATGTCCTACATATATCATTAGGATCATCACACCAATTAGTTACATTAATGTTAACCTTATTGGTTTTAAATTCCCATCTAAGTTAAGCTTTAGTTCTGATTATACCAAACACTCACAACCGATGAATTCCTATTCTATAATAGTACACGACATGGTGTTTAAACAATAACTCAAATTCCCACATTAACACATTCAAGACTTATCACAATTTATTAGATCTGATATGATAACTTATTACATGATTTATACTTTGATACAACTATTTAAAGAGGTTATATAAACATCCCCTACACTGAACAAACAAGAAATCATATCAAGGTCTGACTACCTAGTGGCTCGGTCACGCCACCTTTATTCTTGGCACCAACGCGATCGCGCTGGTTCTCAGACTCAGATTCTGCAGTTTGGTTTCTTACTCTGCTGTGAACCAAAACTCCCATCTCGTTCAATTCAAAACCAATTTAACCAAAGGCTACGACTTAACAACACAGTACTAAACACTTTTAAAACAATTCTAGCAACTCAACAATTTCAACAACCAATATAAGAACTCCAATTCCACGTTCAAGCCAATTTTGTCATATTTTGACATACATAGCAAAATCATTCACCAAAAATTCGTTTTACAACCATTTTAATCCATTCAAGTTCCAATATTTTTATATCTCATAGAACTAACATAAACCACCACCAATTTAAAATTTACAACATGAAAACATAGCTAATTTTGACTCCAAATTAGACCATAAAATATATTTTTCAACTAAAACTCAAATTCTTCATCTTCCACATGTGTACTTGAATTTGATTACTTCAAAACCATTTATAAATGATATAAAGCAGATTAAACATAACCATTAACATATATAACCAATTCCTTAACAAATCATTCATCAAAACCATTTAAAGAGAAGAGATTTTAAAAAATAAACTAAGAACTTTTAGAAATAGATTGCTTACCTTTGATTAACTAGATGTTAAAACAAACCTGAACAATCTTCTTGCTTCTTTGATTTCAAAGTTCCTTCTCCAAATCACAAAGAACTCACTTCTCTCTCAATTTCTCTTTCTCTCTATTACGCTTTGTTTTCAGACTTTACCAACAAATAAAATGTGAATTGACAATTGGTTTTATGCAGACTTAAGTTACTAGTTACCAAAACCAAAGGTCTCAGTAATTTAGAAAAACAAAGGTCACAAGACCTTGTTTGGCTTACTACTCTTAACCACCTTTTTAATTTATTTTAATATTATTCCTATTATAAGCTTCACCAAATGTCACACTTCTTTTAATTTAATCAGAATTTTTATTATTACAATTTTAATTATCAAATGATTAATTCTCTAATTTAATTATTTAATTAATTTAGAATATTACCATTTTATTTACGAATTACTAGCCCTCTAATTTAATTATTTAATTAAATTAGAATATTCCCATCACATTGGCGTAATAAAATACACACCAATTATAAATTTAATTAATACCACCACACTTATTCCATAATAATTTCCATCAAATAATTATTTTATTTAATAAATAAACCAACTAAAATATTTATTTTATTCGATAAATATTCTTAATCATATACAAAATTTATGATCGTTACATCCTTCCCTTCTTAAAAGGATTATGTCCCCAGAATCACAATGCAATAAAATAAATAAAGTATTTGATGGAAATTATTATGAAATAATTTATTTAAGTGTGGTGGTATTAATTAAATTTATGTTAAATAAATTTATAATTGGTGTGTATTTTATTACGCTAATGCATTAAAATATTCTAATTTAATTAAATAATTAAATTAGAGGGCTAGTAATTTGTTAAATAAAATGGTAATATTCTAATTTAATTAAATTATAGAATTAATGATTTAATAATTAAAATTGTAATAATAAAGATTATGATTAAATTAAAAGAAGTGTGACATTTGGTGAAGCTTAAATAAATTATTCCATAATAATTTTCATCAAATACTTATTTTATTTAATAAATAAACCAAACAAAATATTTATTTTATTCAATAAATATTTTTAATCATTTACAAAATTCATGATCGTTACATCCTTCCCTTCTTAAAATGACTATGTCCTTAGAATCACAAAGCAATTAATGAACCCGTTACATTCTTCCCTCTTTAAAAAGATTAAACAAACAATTGAGGTTAGTTTTTCATCATCTTATCTTCGAGTTTTCACGTAGCTTCTTCAGCATTGTGGTTCCTCCATATTTACCTTAACATAATGTATTACTTTGTTCCTAAGAACTTGTTCCTTCCTATCAACTATCTGACCAAGAATTTCTTTATAAGATAAATCTTTCTCAACCTGTAAGGATTCATATTCTATAACATGCTTGTAATCAGATTTATACAGTCGTAGCACTAAAACATGGAATACATTATGAATGTGCTCTAACTCTGGAGGTAAAGGTACCTCTCACACCACTTCACCTACTCTTCGTAATACCTCGAATGGTATAATTAACCTTGGACTCAACTTTCCCTTTTTACCAAATTTGATCTTCCCCCTTCCAGGGAGATACTTATAGGAAAAAAAAAATTACGACATCAAATTCTCGCTTTTATCGGTGCTGATCCACAAATTTCTTTTATCTGTCTTGAGCAGCTAACGATCTTACTCTTATAACATTGATGATATCTGCAATCTTCTGCACCAATTTCGGTCCTAGCAATTAACGTTTACCAACTTCATCCCAACATAGTGGAGTTTTGCACTTTCTTCCGTACAACGTCTCTTAAGGCGGAATGCCAATACTTGTGTGATAACTGTTATTATAGGCAAACTCAACTAAAGGTAAATGGTCATCCCAATTCTCCTTAAAAATCCATGACACAAGCTCTTAACATATCTTTTATGGTCTGAATTATCCTTTCACTCTGTCCATCGGTTTGAGGATTGGTACGCTATGCTCATTCTCACCTGCGTTCCCATACGCTATTGGAAAAATTTCCAGAAATTCGATGTGAAACGCGGATTTTGATCAGATACAATTGACATCAGAACACCGTGACTTGAAACAATCTCTTTGATATATAATTTTTCCAACTGATCTAGATTAAATCTAATTTTGATCGGCAAGAAATGCGCTGATTTCATTAGCCGGTCCACGATAACCCATATCGCGTCATACCCTTTTTGAGCCATTAGAAGACCTACCACGAAATCCATCGTGATATGCTCCCATTTCCATTCCGGTATTTCCAATGGTTGCAATAACCCACTTGGTCTCTGATGCTCTACTTAAACTATCTGACATGTCAGGCACTTTATAACACATTCAGCAACCACTCTCTTCATATTCGGGCATCCAAAATGTTGTCGAAGATCTTGGTAAATTTTAGTACTCCTAGGGTGAATCGAATATCTCGAGCTATGAGCCTCGTTCAAAATTCCCTCTCTAACTTCCAGTACTGGCGGAACCTAGATTCTTCCCTCGAATCTTAATAACCCTTCGGTATGGATTCTAAGTTTTACTTCTTCACCTTAAGACACTCTTTTTCTTATGTTCCCACACTCCTTAGCTTAGAGTTGTGCTTCTTTCACTTTGTCTAATAAGGTTGGACTAGTCTCCATCTGAAATAATTTTTCCCCTGATTCCTTCAGATATTTCACCTCTAACTATAACTTTTCCATTTCTGCGATGAGCTCTTCCTGAGCAGTCAATAATGACAATTTCTCCTGACCCTTCCTACTTAAGGCGTCGACAACAACATTCACTTTTCCTGGATGGTATAGAATCTCAAAGTCTTATTCCTTTATCAACTCCAACCATCGCCTCTGATGCATATTCAAATCTTTTTTTATGTGAAAAAATATTTCAAACTCTTATGGTCTGTATATATATCACATTTCTCCCCATAGAGATAGTGCCTCCAAATCTTCAGAGAAAACACTACTCCAGCTAATTCCAAATCATTGGTCAGATACCCTTTTTCATAATCCTTTAATTGTCGCGATACATACGAAATGACCTTGCCATTTTGCATAAGCACATAGCCTAGTCCCTTGTGCAATGTGTCACTATACACAACAAAATTCCCTATATCATCTAGTAGAAAGAACAGAGGTGCCATACTTATTTTCTTCTTCAACTATTGGAAACTTTCTTCATATTTTTCAGTTCAGATAAACTTCATTGATTTCTTCGTCAAGTTAGTCGACGGACTGGCTATCTTGGAGAAATCTTGAATAAACCGTCAATAATATCCTGCCGATCCTAAGAAACTCCTTACTTCCGACGGTGTCTTCGGTTGTTCCCAATTTATCACAGCTTCAACTTTTGATGGATCCACTGAAATTCCATCTTTATCAATTACATGTCCAAGAAATTGCACACGCTCCAACCAGAATTCACATTTCAAAAACTTTACGTATAACTTCTCTCTCCTTAACGACTCCAACGTCACCCTCAAATTGTGACGCTCCCAAAATAGGTCCACACAACCCATTTTTAGTGACCAAATACATGGTACAGAAATCAAATACAACGTCATTTATACAACTATTGAACTGTCATGCAAAATATGACAAAGCATAAACTCTGAGTTTTAATACGAATATTGTCTTATAGACAATATCCAAACTCAAATAAAGTCTTCATTACAATTATTATCACACTATTTTATAAAATAGTGAGGACTACTATAGCAACCATCTTGGACCATCACTCCATTCCCTGACTAGTCCCAGCTATATTCTCATTTGCTGAAGAGAACAATGAAAGAAAAGGGTGAGCTCAGTAAAGAATATTATGACTAAGATAATGTAGAATAAATTATCTTTAGTCCTCAACAGTGTAAAAACTGATAGAATACAATAGACAACAAGTTTAGATCAACAACTGCAGTGTAACAAGCAATCCATTAGAAGAGTCAAGTAGAGCATGATGTCTACTATCTTTTATAATTTAAAAGTGCATCATCAATATTTTATCTCTATAGCATAACTCAATATATATTTCACATCAGCGAATTATCCATGTACTACGGGTCAAGGATATTCGTTAGTATCACATCCACGAATTATCCATGCACTACGGGCCAAGGATATTCGTTAGTATCTCATCCATGAATTATCCATGCACTACTGGCCAAGGATATTCGTTAGTATCACCAGTGGTCATGATCATGTTAAACAACTGTCCATCAATACACTACGGGTCAATGAGGACTTTCTCCACAACATTTGCCTATAACATAACAGGTCATGATTATATCGATACATAATTTCTGGTCATAATCATACCAATCAACAATACATCTATGCACTACGGGGAAAAGATGATTTTTACCACAATATAAGCATGATGATGATGATGACAATGATATAAGATGTAACATTCTAGAATTTTAATTATAATAATAAATATTTATTGAGTTATATAAATATTTAATGGATGTGTTTATCATTGAATAAATATTTGTTTAATTGATTTGATTTGTTTAATTGATTTGATTTTGTTTGGTTAATTATTTGTTAAATAAATAATTAATGAGTTAAGGAAATTATTATTATATTGATATTCCAAATTGATGGTTATTTATTTGTATTGAAAGTTATGTGATTAAATGATTTATTTAATTAATTGTTATTTGAATTAATTAAATTAAATATGAAAGCTTGATTAAATAAAGTGTGACAAATAACTATATTATAAGGAGTTATTAAAATAAATTAAAGTAGTTTTAATCTAGTTTTACCCAAACAATGCTTAAGGATATAAACTCTTTAATTTTAAATGATTTGCCAAACAAAGCCCTATGGCTTTTGAATTTCTTCTGAATTTTGAATATATAATATTAATAAACAAAATATAAATAATATATATATAATTTTAGTAACTGATAATTTATTAAGGGCAATTAGTATAATGTCAGTTTTTACATTTGAAAGGTGAGCGTTGGTTTTAGTTTAACATTACGTATAATCTATATGGTCTAAGCCTAAACGTAAGAACAACTACAGAGAAAAAGAGAGCAAAAGGTTTTAGAGAGAATTGCTTGAGAGAATTTGAGAGAGAACGTGAGCATATTCCAGTGATCTTAGCAAGAATTACACACTAATTGAAGGTATGTTTACATAATAACCTTTGTGTGTGTGTGTGTGTGTATATATATATATATATGAGTTTTACGACAATAATTTTCATACTCTGTGAAATTTTATGTTTGGAATTGTTGCTATAAAATTAAATTATGATGATTATACTATTAGGTACTTATAGTTGTATGTGTTAATCATGATTGGAGTTGCGTTTAAGCAAGAATGGTATGCTAATTTCGGTTACCAGTAGAAGAAATTTTTTGACATTGTATGTTTATATGTATTTTTTCATATGGCTCATTAAGTACCAATTTTGATGATCAATTCATATGTTAAACTGTAAATTGAGTCTTGTATATGTTAGTTCATTAAGAAACAAGCATAACGTAATTTGAACGAAGCAATTTGGCCAAGTATAGAGATTACAGTGATGATTTTGGTGAAGAAACTCAAAAATGGAGTTTTAGTATAAAAATATGAATTTTGAGAAATTAAAATAGTTAGAAGTGTTGTTAAATTGTTCTAATTGATGGAAAATGTTAGCAATCATGTTTATGATATTGTTATATTTATCTTACATGTTAATGTCACTGTTTGGTGGGTGAAATTCGTGTCAGTTGGGCTAAAAACGGCAACTGTTCATGCCGAGTCTGTCTCTGTCTGTGCACTAGTGCAGCTGCACTGGTGCCAAGGCTAAAAATGCAAATTGCTATTTGCAAGAATTGATTTGTGTGTGGCGTGCAAGGCCACACTGACCGATCTCGAGGCGTAGCTATCTGCTATCGCCATAGCTTTTGGGGTAAATAATACATACGCTGTCTAATCAAATTTAAAATGTAATCGTGCTATATGTGGTTAGTAAATTCAAAGTTGGATTGTTTAGTAAGTGATGAACGTGGTATATTAGAACTTAGTGAGAATGATGATTAGTAAACAAGTGTTGTGAAGGTTAACACTTGTACTTTTTGATATTTGCATGGTGTCTTAAGACTTGTGCTAAAATAATACGTCTAACTAGAAATGTGTGTTATGTTGGAACGTGAATGTTAGTATATCTAATAGATGATGGTTCTAAACCTATATGTAGGTGAACATGAGTCTAATATTATAGCTTACGCTCGAGGCAAGTTTCTAAACCTATCTTTTTACATTGAGCAAGTTTCTTGTATCTAATTTATTTATGATGATGCAAGTTCCAAAATCTCATCTATTACATTGAGCATGTTTTAATCCTTAATTATTGGAATTCTAATCATTGTTGACTTACTCTAACTTGTTTATAGTTAAACAAGTTTCTTTAGTTCATTCTTTTACAATAAATATTTCTTGAACCTTAATTCCTTGTGTTGAATGGTTTAATCAATTAATGCATGTTCGGTAACTAAAATTCTAATTTGACAAGATCATAGACCTAGCTTATTATTGTTCAAGCCAAGGTTTATCATTTCTTTATTTTGATCAATAGTTATGCTCTCTAGTTATTTCAAGCATGAGTCTAGAATATAGTCAGTTCACCTATGATTCTCAAATGTTCTAAGGTATGTTGTTATTAAACAACTATTGTGTTATCAAGCATTGTTGATTCAACTAGTTCCCTAGTTGATGGTCGTTAAACTTCAAATTACCCTTGAAAGCTTATCCAAACCAAACTTTCTTTAGTTCGGACTTGTACTCTAAATACTGAGATGAACAACCCTATTTTTAGGGGTTTACGCTTAGCGTTGAAATATTTATGCACAATACATTGTACGAAGGGCTGATCCCCCTAAGTACGTGGAGTCCATATAGTTATATGACTGTTAAAGTTAAAGTTGAAAGATTACTTATAACAGTGGACATGGTTTGTGGTCATTAGACCCTCAGTAGTATATTTCAGAATGTTAATAGAACATATCATTCAGTTCTATTGAGCCTATTATTTGGCAAATGATGTAAAGTTTATTCATTCTTATTTCAAGTGAGCTTTATTTGCTACCTAGCACCAGTAAGGGAAAAGGGAAGATGAACAAGTATTGAAGACTTGTAATATGTTGACAGTTAATTATCAGACTTTAAATTTGATTGATGTAATGAAGTATTTATTTAATTTCCGCATTTGAATGATTGAAATTAAAGGTTAGATAACCTAGGAGATATTTTATTAATGTAATCATGTATGGGCTGGTTTTATTATTCAATTTTATTATGATTGGGTTGCTAGAAATGAATGTTTTGATTAAGTGAACACAAAATCTTGAGGTAATGAAGTACCGGGATTTGGGGGTGTCACAAGTTGGTATCAAAGCTTTAGGTTATGAACCATAGGTGGGAAAAAGCCTTAGGAAGTAACCTTTGAAAAGATAGTGATGATAAACTCTTATCGAATTTTAAGGAAGAAGTAATAAAACACCTATGTGCTTATGTGTTTATAACTTATGTGCTCGCGAGTGTACTATCCGTCCATACATCCTTCTTCATATTCAGCCACCAAAAATGATATCTAAGATCCTGGTACATTTTTGTACTCCCAAGGTGAATCGAATATCTTGAGTTGTGAGCTTCACTCAGAATTTTCTCTTTAACTTCAGGTACTGACGGAACCCAAATTCTCCCTTCGAATCGAAGTAACCCTTCTGAATCAATTTTAAATTTATTTTCCTCACCTTTAGATACTTTTCTTCTTATCTCTTCGCAGTTCCCATCCTGAAGTTATGTTTTCTTCACCTTATCTACCAACGTTAAGCTATTTCCCGTCTGGAACAATTTTTTATCTGATTCTGTCAGATATTTAATTTCCAACTCCATCTTAGCCATTTCTGACACTAGCTTCTCCTGAGCAGTAAACATCATTATTTTCTCGCGTCCCTTTCTACTTAAGGCATCTGCAACAACATTCGTCTTTCCGGGATGATAAAAAATCTCGTAGTCATAATCTTTAACTAATTCCAACCATCTTTTTTGCCTCATATTCAAGTCTTTTTGTGTAAAGATATACTTCAGACTTTTATGGTATTATATATTTCACACCTCTATCCATAAAGTTAATGTCTCCAAATCTTTAGGTCAAACACCACCGCAGCCAACTCTAAGTCGTGAGTCAGATAGCCTTTCTCATTATCTTTCAATTGACGTGATGCATACAAAATAACTTTTTCATTTTGTATAAGCACACAACCTAGTCATTTATGAGATGCATCACTATACACCACAAAATTCCCTGTATTATCAGGTAATAACAACACAGGTGCCAAACTCAACCTCTTCTTTAATTCTTGAAAACTTTCCTCACACTTCTCCGTCCAAACAAACTTAACTGCCTTTTTAATTAAATTCGCCAACGGAGTCGCGATTTTGGAAAAGTCTTGAATAAAACACCTGTAGTAACCTGACAATCCTAAGAAACTCCTTAGCTCTGATGGTGTCTTTGACTGATCCCAGTTTATTATAGCTTCCACTTTTGATGGATCTACCGAAATTCTATCCTTATCAATAACGTGCCCGAGAAATTATACATGTTCTAACCAAAACTCATATTTTGAAAATTTAGCGTACAACTTCTCTTTTCTCAATGTCTCCAACATCACTCTTAAGTGTGCAACATGTTCCTCCTTGGTCTTGGAATACACCAATATATCATCAATAAACACCACCACAAATTTGTCTAAGAATGGTTTAAACACCCTATTTATCAAATCCATGAACGTTGTAGGTGCATTGGTTAAACCAAATGACATAACTAGAAACTCGTAATGACCATACCGTGTTCTTAATGTTGTTTTTGGTACATCCTCCGGCCTCACCTTCAGCTAATGATAACCACTTCTCAAGTCTATCTTTGAGAAATATCTCGCTCCCTTCAATTGATCGAACAAGTCAACGATTCTCAGTAACAGATACTTGTTTTTGATCATGACCTTATTCAATTCTCTGTAATCAATGTAGAGACACATCAATCCATTATTCTTCTTAACAAACAACACCGGTGCTCCCCATGGCGATACACTTAGCTTAATATACTTCTTGTCGAGCAACTCTTGCAATTGCAACATCAACTCTTTCATCTCTACTGGGGCCATTCTATATGGTGCCTTAGATATCGGGGTCGTTCCTAGTAGTAAGTCAATCACGAACTCAATTTCTTGATCCGGTGGAAGACCCGTCAAATCGTCTGGAAATACGTCTGCAAAATCTCTTATTATCAGTATCTCTTCTAACTTCGCACTCTTGTTCTGTGTATCGACTATATAGGCTAAGTATCCTACACATCCTTATCTTAACAACTTCTTGGCTTTCATCACCGTCAGACAACTTGCTTGTCAAGGTGACTTGCTGCCATAGAACACAACCTTTGACGGAGTCATAAGGTTAACACATTTCCTTTGACAATCAATTACTTCTCCATAATTGAATAACCAATCCATTCCCAGTATAACATTGAATTCCCCAAGTTTAATTGGTATCAAATCTACCATCATCTCGTGGCCTTTTATAACCACTCTACAATTCTTGTATATAAATCTAACAGGAATCACTTCCCTATTCGTAATTTCTATGTTTAAAGGGAAATCTTATTCTTCTTGAGGCAAATCTAAGTTCTGAACAAATTCATCGGATATAAATGAATAAGTAGCACCCGAATCAAATAGTACATAATCATTAATACCATTAATCAGAATGATACCTGACACCACATCCTTAGACTGCACAACATCTTGCACGGTCATATTAAAAGTTTTTGCAGTAGGTCGGCTTGATGGTGCTGGTCCAATGATAGTTAATGTGCCACCACCATTGTTGTTTCCTTTTCCTCCGCTTGCACTTCCCGCTGTCTTCTTAGAGCAATCACGAGCCATGTGATCGTTCGACCCGCAGGTGAAATATGCTCCCTTCTTTGGACTAAAACAGTTCGATGCAATGTGTCCCTCCTGGCCACAATTGAAACATACCCGCTTACCCTTCAGACACATACCAGTATGGTTCTTTCCACACATAGCACAAGCTTCAAATTTCTTCTTTTGTTGACTTCCTTGTTGTCTTCTCGTATTCTAATTCTCGCTCCACTTTCTCTTTTGATTGTTACTCCTATTACTGCTTCCACCAGCCTTATTTTTAGTCTGATTCTTTTTCTTAATTTGTTCTTGGTTATACTTGGTTAAGGAATCGCTTCCACCCTCGCGATAATTGCCTTTTCCAGTACAGCCGCAAATGTGTTTAACTGGAACATTGAAACCTTGCTATAAAGATAGGGCTTCAATCCTTGTTCGAACCTTCTTGCCTTACGCTCGTTGGTATTAACTTGATAAATGGCAAACCTTGCCAACTCGTTAAACTTCGCAGCATATTCTGGCATCGTCATGGTTCCTTGTTTCAGCTCCAAAAATTGCACCTCCAACTGATTCTGAGAACTCGCTAGAAAGTACATTTCAAAAAATATCTCCTTAAATTTATCCCATGCTATCACTCCTTGTCCCCTACGAACTTTATTTACCTACACCAGTAGCTAGCTTCAGACTTCAGCATGAACGTTGCGAACGCAATCTTTTGATCTTCGTTAACCCTAGCAACATCAAACACCTTCTCCATTTCCATGATCCAGGTTTAGGCTTCAACTGGATTCATAGACCCTTGAAACTCTGGCAGTCCAACCGCTTTGAATTCCTTGAAGGTTGTGACTTGAGCTTGCGGTTGATTCGCAAGTGCTCCCGTTAACAAAGTTACCAATTGCTAAACCGGGTTAGCGTTGGCCTCATTATTATTTTTATTAAACCCCTCAGGAGGTGGTTGTTGATGTGGTTGTCTTCTTCTAGGAGGCATTTTCTATTAAGATATACACTTATCAGTTCATTACTCAACTTCTTGAGTATTTGAATTTTAACTTAAACATTCTAAGAATAAAGCTATACCACATAACATTTAAAATAAACTTTGATATTTTATTCCTTCATAAAATTTTTAAAACATAACAAAGATAGCATAACCGCTATTAACATCCACTTTCCTGAACTAGACAAGTTTCAGGATTACATACTCATCATATCCCTTTATTCATCTCAAAATAAGGGATTTATAGTTTATTTATTCACATACTTAACCACATATCACTATTATTCTTATTCTTTCTATCTGGGCATATTAAGACGTCGAGAGGCTTCCCTACGCTCTTCCTCCATAATACGATACACCATCCTACGATCCATCACGAACCACGACGAATCTTTAAACTGAGGTGTGTAATAGAAGACTCGATCCTGGGCCCTATCTATTGCAGAATTAAAGGCATGATCTATCTCATTCATCTTAGCTTTCTTTGTTTGGACCTTAGCTTCAGCACGGTCTGCACGATGAGTCGCCTTCATCCAAGCGTCCTCTTCCCTTGCACGTTTAGCTGACTCCTCCTTTAAGTCATCTTTTAACTTCTCCACATTAGTCTTCATCTTTTCGTTCATAGCCAACAGATCCTCATGTTGACCTTTTGTATGAACCAGGTCCCACTCTATGTTTCCAAGGCGTGAGTTGAGTTCTTGAATCTCCGCATCCTCCTGCTCTATAGTAGCTTGACGCATCTCAGCCAATTCCTTCAGCTCCTCAACATTATCCTGTATTTCTATGTTTTGATCATACATCTCAACGGATATGGAATTTAGTGAAAACTCCACAGGATCTTCTTCCTCATCCTTCACCTCTAACTCCTCAGAGTCCTCCTCCTCAAGATCAGACACAGGTTCATTTTCATGTTCTTCCTCAGCAATCAACAGAGAAGGCTCCCTCTGAATTAACTGTTCCCGCACAATGTGGATATCTCGGGGTTCCTCATCTCTAGGTATCTGAGGTATCTCCTCCCTAGCTTGACCGGATCCTCCAACATTAGACATCCTAACAACAAAATACTTTTAAGACATTCTTTAATACTCGCGAGCACATAAGTTATTAACACATATCACATAATGTCTTTTATTGTTTAGCTTCAATGAATCTTCTCAATTCATTCCTTAGAATTCGATAAGAGTTTGAGATCACTATGTTTTCTGTCTTCTTAAAGGTTACTTCCTAAGGTTCCCCACCTAAGGTTCATAACCTAAAGCTCTGATACCAACCCGTGACACCCCCAAATCCAGGTAATCCATTCCCACAGGATCTGGTGCTCACTATCCAAAACTATTACATCTCAGTACCCATGATAAGGGATAAAGACATAATTTAAATAACTTAAACAATAATCTTCCCATTAAAGGGTTAAATCAATAAAAACATTCCCAGGTAATCTAACCTTAACTATTACATAAGTCTACGGAATACATTACAAAATAGATTAAGTTTTATAACATAAATCATTTAAATAAATTCGACAAATCTTCATCACTTGGACACCTTGTCCTTTCCCTTGCTAGTAGACGGCTCATCAACCCTCTCAACTTTGGCTGCAATGTTAATTGCAAGAGTGAGTAAACAGTTGCTCACTGATATAAAGAGTAATAACAATATCAACAAGAGTATGAACAACGAATGCTGAATAATGGTGAACTTGTTCTACAAAATAGAATAGAAAACAAGTTTGAATTTAATATCTGAGCGTCTTAAGACCACGAACTATGTCCCCGGTGATTCGGTATTACTACCCCAACCTTAATAGTCATTTAGACTACACAGACCCTACTTAACGTACTTAGGGGGATCAACACTTTGTACCATGTATTGTAAACAAACATGTACATAATCCCCTATATTAGGGTTGTTCGTCTCAGTTTGAATTTAGAATTTTCGCACTAAAGAAAGTTTAGCTCGGAACTAGCTTATCAATAGTTCTAGAATTTTAGAACACTATTCAATCATAGATTAGTTCAATCAATAAGAGTTCGCTTACTATTTGAAGGTTAAACACGATAATATAGAATTGAACACGATTATTTAAGTCAAAGATTGAGTGGCGACAATACACATTTGATTAGACATGGTATATATCTGCAAAGTACTATATTCAAAAGAGTTAGAACAATCTCATTTGAATCAATGTTTTAAAACATTATATGCTTTGAATAGCAATAACAAGAAATATGAATGTGAAACTCGCTCGATGTAACGAATTAGTTTACAAAAACATATTCAACCATACATAAGATACAATCAATAGGCTTGCTCAAATTTAATATAGGATTTACAAAATGATAATTTAGAACTAGAAAGCCTGCTTGACAATAACAAATATCGGAATTATGAAACTTGCATATATTATAAAGAGAATGAAGTTAGGGAACTTTCCTCGGGTGCAGGCTACACAAATATAATAAACGTTCGCCAATTACCCTATATATACCATTAGACTCACAATACCAATTAGTTATATTAATATTAACTTCATTAGTTTAGTTTTCATTTTAATCAAGTCTATAATCCTTAACTTAGGACTTGATTATCCTACTCATTCACGTAAAACGAAGCTAAATTCTCAATTATATCATAGTATACGACATGGTGATTGCAAAACAATTCCAATTCTCATGACCTCACATTCCAAACTCTCATAACTTATTAGTTTATAATTTATAGTTTTAACGTTGTGATTACAATATGTTATTATGTCTTATAACATGTTTTAGGGTCATTAAAATAAGTTAGGTTATCATTTCCAAAGTTATGCTGTTAACAACTCAACACTTTGGTCTAATACCCATTGGCGCTATGCCATGACACCTTTGTATGTAGCTCACCGCCCGCACTGCACAAAAGCAGCTTTTGCGTAACTCAAATCGCACTGCTTCTAGGCCAAAAATTCTAATTCCACAGAAATTCACCAAACTCAACATCTAAAACTTTATAATAACATAGTTAAGCATGCTATTCATCATTCTAACTACATAAATATTACATATACTCAATTTGAAGGATTAAAACCCCAATTTTCCCAATTTCTTCACTTTTTACACTTTTAGCGAATTTGATCGCCACGACTTCGTTTCTTAATCAATTAACACGATTCGAACTATGTTGTTTTCGTTTCTTAACATATTATCACAATCTAACATAAATTTGTAGATTATAGCACATATTGGACATGAAATGTCATACTTACTAAGCCATTTTTCATAAACATACACTATTATTAAAATCTTCTACTACAAGCCCAATTTCATGTATCTTAATCATCAAATAGCACTCACATATGATGATTGATAGATTATAAACCTTACATACATGTATATGTATCAATCCAACATAACTATCAATAGAAATTTCAAAAATAAAAGTTAAAATTGGAGTAAGTTATACCTTGATTTAGTAAAACGATTAGCAAACCCTTCTCTTTCTCTCTGTGATTTTCTCTTCCTTACCAAGCTCTCTCTATTCTCTTTGTTTCCTTCTTCCTTCTCTAAATTCTCTGAACTTAGCATTTAAGAATTATGCACAACATATAACCTGACTACCCTCTCTCTCATGTATACATCAGTTAAAAAAACCAATAGGCGTCAGTTAAAAATAAGCCAAAGGCCACAAGGCCTTGTTTGGCTAACACAACTCCCCCCTTATAGATTATTTCAACAATATTTTTATTATATAGTTTTTATTTGTCAGACATGCAACCCATTTAATTAGCTTACAATTATAATTTTTATTATAATTATACTTATGATTAATAAATAATTATATATCTAATTTAATTAATAAATTAGACTTAAACATTACCTTATTTAATTTACTTATTTTATTTAATAGTAAATAATTCATTTAATTTAATTATTTCATTAAATTAAATCTTCATATAATAAAATTACCATTAATCAATTTAATTAACATTACTCAATTTAGTTACTAAATTATTGCATCATAATTTCATCAATTATTTATTTTCCTAAATAAATAAATTATTTAAAATGTTTATTTAATTCAATAAATATTTAAATTAATTACAAAATTTCTCGATCGTTACAGCGATTCGAGAAAATCCTTCTGCGAATCTCCAATAATAATCAGCTAAGCCCAGAAAGCTACGTATTTTGATCACTGACTTAGGTTGCTCCTAGCTTTGTATTGCTTCAATATTTGTTGGGTCAACTGATATTCCGTGATTTGATATCACGTGCCCAAGGAATGCTACTTGCTCAAGCCAGAACTTATATTTCTTCAACTTGACATAAAGCTTGTTCTCACGAAGCTTTTGGAGTATCAACCTCAAGTGTTGCTCATGATCTTCATAAATTTTGAAGTATATGAGGATGTCATCAATAAATATAACCACGAAATGATCCAAATATTCTTTGAATACTCGGTTCATCATATTCATGAAGGCAACAGGAGCATTAGTTAATCCAAAAGACATGACTAGGAATTCGTAATGCCCGTACCGAGTTCTGAAAGCAGTCTTTAGAATGTTATCAGTTTTAATCTTTAACTGATGATATCCCAAACGAAGATCAATCTTTGAAAAGAATTTGGCACCTTGTAACTGGTCAAACAGGTCATCAATGCGAGGCAACGGGTACCTATTTTTGACGGTGACATGATTCAACTCCCGATAGTCAATACAAAGTCGCATACTTCCATATTTCTTCTTTCTAAATAGAACATGAGCACCCCAAGAAGATGTACTAGGACGAATGAAACCGACGTCTAACAATTCCCGCAGATGGGTTTTTAACTCTGGAAGTTCAATAGGAGCCATTCGATAAGGGGCTTGGGAAATGAGTTTTGTACCGGGTTCAAGGTCGATACAAATTCGATTTCACGCTCTAGGGGTAGGCCAGGAACTTCTTCAGGGAATACGTCAAGAAATTTATTAACAATAGAAATATCATTCAAATCTGACGTATTTTTATTTAAATCCGTGACATGGGCTAAGAAAGCTTGACATCCATTTTTCAATAAACGAACAACTTTATAGCTTGATATGACAGTGATTGACTTTAATGGTTTGGTTGCTTGAATTCACATAATAGGTTGGTTAGGAATATGAAAGCTAACAACCTTATGAAAACAATCAATTTTTGCATGATGAGTAGTTAACCAATCAATCTCTAAAATCACATCAAATATAAGTATTTTCAAAGAGATAAGATCGGCAGGTAATGTGAGGTTGCCAATTTTAATCAAAAAGATTTATAAATAGTGAATATAATGAAGGTTTATCCCAACAGAGTTTCAACAGATAAGTAAATGTCTAATTTCTCCAGAGTTAAATTTAAACGTTTAGCGCAAGTAGGAGAAATAAAAGAATGCGTAGAACCGGTATCAAATAAGGTATAGACTTCGCTAGAGTTTATGATTAGCTTACCCATTATAACTTCATTCTGGTTCCTCACTTTTTGGGAGGTCATGACAAACACTCTCCCTTGAACTACCAGCTTTGACTTGTCTGGGATGGCTTTTGGTGTCTCCATCCCAGCTGGACTTTACTTCACTACACGACAAAATTAGGCTAGGTGACCTTCTCTTCCACAATTATAACACGCTTTGGATTGCTGCGTACAGTTTGGACTGATGTGTCCCTCCCCTCCACATTTGTAGTATACGACCGGTGGTCGTTCTCCTTCCTTGAAAATAGGTGCTGGTGCTGCTGTCTTTCCATCTTTATTGAACCTTCTTTTCTTGAAATTCCCATTTCTATTATCTTGGCCAAGATTTCCACCGAAGTGGTTACCATTTCTGGCATGTTGATTCCCTCCACGTTTGTTGTCACCGTTTCGATGATTGCTACAACTGGTATTATCGTTTTGCCGGTTGCTCTCTCTTGGTTGGGTTGACTCATTATTGCGCTCTAATAACTGAGCCCTATTCACAACATCTGAATACCATCAAAGTTTATGAGAAATGAGGTATTGACGTATTTCGTGGTTCAAACCTCTTAGAAACATCCGCGCCATATACTCCTCATTATCTACCAAATGGGATGCAAACCTGGATAACTCCACAAATTTAGCCTCGTACTGCGATACAGTCATATTATTTTGCTCTAGCTTGATGAACTTTATCTCCTTCATGTGACGAATACTTTCAGGAAAGTACTTATCGTTGAACAATTCTTGGAACTTCTCCCAAGACATCTTCAGTGCGGCAGGCTGAGTATGCTTTACATATTTCCACCAGTAATATGCCTCTCCTCGCAATATGAAGGTGGCAAAGGGAACCTTTTGCTTCTTAGAGCATCCTAAGACATCAAATATCTTGGTGATCTACTTTATCCATGTCTCTGCCTTAAGTGGTTCTGGATTTCCCAAAAACTCTGGTGGTCCTAGCTCCTTGAAATGCTTAGCATTGACCATCCGTGAGTTGCCAATGTTTCCACTAGCATTTTGAACAGGAGTCTCTCTCGCCTAATATTGCATGAATTGTAGAAAGCCTCTGAACATCACATCGTTCATCATTTGGTCGGTGTTGTTCTTTACATGAGGATTGCTGCCTTCCTGATGCACATTATCCTGGTTATTGATCTGTGGTGACTCAACGGTCTCCTGTGCTCCACTGCTTATCTTAACATTTTTAGATGTCATTGTCAAACACTGCCACAAAACAAGGGTAAATTGACATGCCACATATTATCCCTATATTCTGGCCGACCAATTAAATAACAAATAAACTTAGGTAAGTCATACTAGTGAAGGAATTACCCGTCTCTCTCCTCCTAGATCTAGTCTCATATCTTAGCCAGAGATCATATCCTTAAGCTTTGATACTAACTATGATGCCCCCAAAATAGGTATACATAACCCATTCTGAGTCGCTAAATACGTGGTGCAGAATACAAATACAAACTTAATTATACAACTGTCGTGTAACATAAGCTGAGAGTTCTAACACGAATATTATCTTCTAGACAATATCCAAACTAAAATGGAGTCCTCATTACAATTATTATCACATTATTTTATAAAATAGTGAGGACTACTACAGCCACCATCTCGGACCGTCACTCCAGTCCCCGACTAGTCCCGGATACGTTTTCATTTCCTAAAGAGAACAATAAAAGAAAAAGGGTGAGCTCAACTAGCCCAGTAAGAAATATTATGACTAAGATAATGCATAATAAATTATTGTTAGCCTTCAACAATGTTAAATTGATATAATACAATAAACAACAAGTTTAACTGTAGCGGAACAAGTAATCCATTAGAAGAGTCAAGTAGAGCATGATATCTACTATCTTCTATGATTTAAAAAGTTTATCATCAATTTTATCACTGAGACTCAGCTCAATATATAATCCACATCACTAAATTATCCATGCACTATGGGTCAAGGATATTCATTAATATCACATCCACGAAATATCCATGCACTACGGGCCAAGTATGCTCGTGTTATCACCAATAGTCATGATCATCTCAATAACTGTCTATCAATGCACTACGGGCCAATGAGGACTTTTACCACATCATTTGTAACATTATAGGTCATGATTATACCGAATAATCCCTGTTCATAATCATACCAATCAACAGTCCATTTATGCACTACGGGCCAAAGATGAGTTTCATCACAATATAAGCATGAGGATGATGACAATGATATAAGAATTCAATCAAACGAAATCAACGATAAGTATTCAAGATTTTTAATTTATCCAGAGTTTAAAAATATCCAAATTGACAACATGATAACTGCTTTGTGGAGTAAAATTCAAGAATAATATCCATGTATCAAAAATAATTTGGACATAAAAGAAATTAATTTTTGTCATGAATAGTACCCCAGGTGAATAGTACGCGAGTGAATGGTACCCTGTGAATAGTACTTCGGGAATAGTACCCCATGAATTACTCCCCGGTATGAAAAGATTAAAAATTATCAAGAATGTTCAGAATAATATTTCCGTGAAAAGATATTAGATGAAGCGCAAATTTCAAGGATATTCTACTAATTTCAAGGAGTATAGAAGCAAAACTTATCAACATGAGTGTAGAATTAGGAATACGAAATGAAATAATATTACTTATATACTACAAAGTATGGAAGAAAATATTATTTCTTACGAATATTGAACAAAAAAACATCCCTTACTTTAAAAGGAGAGTATTTCTGACTGGTAAGGCGGGGATATTCTTGAAGAAAATTTGCACTATTTTCTGCACTCAAAGCTTCCTTAAACTCTAAAAAAATACGCTCAATATTATAGAAGAAGAATTCTCTGATTCTAGTGTGATTTTTAATTCTAAACTAAGCATCATATTTATAGGAGAATGAAATGATACTATTTCAATCCAAAATCACAGACACACGGTAGGAAAAATTCATGGGCGACGTTCGGCTGAATTATTTTTAAAAAATTTTGATTTTACTATGCTTCACTATGCAGCACTATGCACCCACTATGTAGTACTATGCAACACTAAGAAGTACTATGCAACACTATGCAGTACTATGCAATCAAATAAAATAAAATATATTCTATTTTTCATAAAAAAACAAAACTTATTATAATAATAATAATAATAATAATAATAATAATAATAATAATAAGCCACCGTGCCCCCAAAAGGCACGACACACACACACACACACTAATATTATATATATATATATATATATATATATATATATATATCGAACATTTTTCTACTGATTATTTTGAAAAATGAGTAAGTGGGGGTCCATATAATAAGCACAATTTATAACAAATACTTCAATAAATCCCCCTCTATTTATCTCAACCCACTTGGCTTCATAAAACACATTTCTAACAACATTTATTCATCATTAATATTATAACTCACAATATTAACAACCAGATCATTCCCAAGAAAGAGGGGGCTTTCCGATAAGGATTTATCCCTATTGGCGCGCAATTAGGTGACCAAACCCCTTTCCTCGACAGAACTTTCTAGACATTGTCAGTAATGCAAATAATAATATGAATAACTTTGTCGTCTCAATTATTGATTTAATAATATAAAATATTATGACAATAATTAATTAATAATGTGAGATGCTATGCAGCAATTACTGTGGCAATAATTGAGTATAACTGAGTGACTTCTCACGTAAAAATCAATAATCAAATATACTATGCAATACCGTGGGCTACTATGCAACCACGCGTATAACTGTACTTTTATCACCGGGTATTTTAATAGTTAACGGTAAAACTTTCGTCGTTATTTTTATAAAAAGATATTTTTGTCGTTTTCTAACTCCGACAATAATTCCGTTGTGGGGTCCACCAATGATTGTGCCTTCGTATGAATATTCTCTGATAAAATGAATATTTCCCGACCAATTGAATATTTTATGACAACTTGCTTACTTTGCAAAATTTATAAATATTTCCTACAACTATAACATTACATCAAATCCACACCTTATTATTAAAAAATATTTCGAGAAAATTATTCTTTATTCATAAAAGTTGGGGTCTTACAAGGATGTTGACATTGCAGTTATCACCAAAGTCCTTAATTCTCATTGTCGGCTTTTCAACGAAGATGTTCTTATCATGTGCGAGAGACTCTTGGGGAATTGTGCTTTGATTGCTGATTATACAACAGATTCCATCATCGGTCCTCCTTGATTAGGATGGTTTTCCATAGTTTGCATCGCCAGGTCTTTTTGGTGCTTCATTGGAGTTACTTCCAACAGTTTGTACTTTCAGGGCTGCCTGGCCTTTATTGAAATGTCCTTCAATGGTTAACACCATCGGACCACCTCCGAGGCTTCGTTGGAGTTACTTGCCAATGGCTGATAACGTCAGGGCTACCTGACCTTCATTGAAATGTCCTTCAATGACTGACATTACTGGACCACCTCCAATGTTTTGCTGGATTTACTTGCCAACGGCTGATAATGTCAGGGCTGCTTGACCTTCGCTGAAATGTCCTTCAACGGTCTAAACATCATCAGACCACCTCCGATGCTTCGTTGGATTTACTTGCCAATGGCTGATAACGTTAAGGCATACTGACCTTCGCTGAAATGGTTTTCAACTGTCTAAACATCATCGGACCACCTCCGATGCTTCGTTGGATTTACTTGCCAACGATTGATAACGTCAAGGCTTCCTGACCTTCGCTGAAATGGTTTTTAATGGCGGAGACCATCGAACCACCTCTGATGCTTTGCTGGATTTACATGCCAACGGCTGATAATGTCAGGGCTGCCTGACCTTCGTTGAAATGGTTTTCAAAGGTGTAAACATCATCAGACCACCTCCGATGCTTCGCTGGATTTACTTGCCAACGGCTAATAACGCCAGGGCTGCCTGACATTTGCTGAAATGGTTTTCAACGGCTGAGACCATCGGACCACCTTCGATGCTTCGCTGGATTTACTTTCCAACGGTTGATAATGTTAGGGTTGCCTGACCTTCATTAAAATGGTTTTCAATGGTTAAAACATCTTTGGACCACCTCTGATGATTCGTTGGATTTACTTGCCAAAGGCTGATAACGTCAGGGCTGCCTGACTTTCGCTGAAATGGTTTTCAACGGTAGAGTGTGTAAGAAATTTCCATTGAGGATGAACTTTTGACGAGATTTAATACTTCGCGAGGTATTACCAAGGGTAACTTTCATCAGCTTTGATCATCAGTTGTGTAAACCCTGTGTTCGGGTGAATACCAATGATTGATATGTAGACCCGCAATTTGGTCTATGAAAATTAGGATTTCAGGCTTTTTCGCTTAAACGCGTAGCGTCTTTTTTCCTGATTGGACTTTTCACCTTGTGGGACCTCCTTTGTAACTCAAATTTGATCGAGCCGGAGGGGTGGGGACCACCTAGGGTAGCCGCAGGTAAACCCGCGGCTGCCACAGGTACACCTATGACAATTCATGGGTTATAATGCAGTGGCTTTTCCCTTTCACAAGCCATTTTCACTTGAATCCGCACAGAGAATCCAAGATTTCTTCTTTAGATCTACTGAGTTCGGGATGTTTTCTACCAAATTCGTCACCGTACAAGTGTTTTGCACTATCCTGGTAACGTATACATGTCTTCTTTTTCAGTTTTGACCGTTAGAAAGTGATATATCACATGCAATGCTTCTAAATAAATAGTAGTGAATATTCATGCTAACATGACTTGATAAAACTTATTCAACACAGTAAATGTTAGTATTTAACCATGTTGATCGTATTGATGTGAAAAAATTAACTTTTCAAACAGTTAATTTGGCACCTTTTTCTGCTATTTTTTCATCCTATTTGAGGACAAATGAGGAAAGGTTTTGAAATAAAGTAATCCTGGTAATTAAGCTACCCTTATGGATTATGACTTTGATATTTTCATACATGTAGGATGTTTATGACTTTGAGTTGGTGTGTTACTGAATGGCCACCTAGTCATGCCTACGTGCATGTGGATAGTCCTTTTTACAAAGGGGACTCTTGCAAAAAATTACCCTGAGTCTAGGCATTGAATGAACATGCATTTTTAACTATGCTGTAGGCATATGTTAAAGTAATGCATGCATGCATATAAGCATAAAATGCATTTAAAGAGCTCCAGTTTAGAATTTACCACATCTTTTCTGAGGTGATTTGGAGACTTTTGTCCAGATATATGTATCTAGACCAGTCAAGCAACTCCCGTAAGACCTCTTCAGGTGTGAGGAGGAGAGCTTCAGATCTGCCTCGGCCTCGCCCAGTCCAACAACCTTGTCGATTGATGGAGTCAGTGATTTGTCCTATCCAGGTTGAGATACCAGATGTTGAGGACGAGGAGGAGGATGTACCAATTACAGATCCTGCTCCTTTTACTTCTATTCCTCGCAGGGAGCTTCCAGCTATAAATGTGATGATTCCAGAGCTTCTGGATGATTTGAGTCGCAACCCCTCGATCTATTTGCATGCGAACGAGGTAAAAGTCGTGTTTGATCTTCCTTTTTTCTACTGATGAGGAGTAAGGGTTCTGATGTTGATTTTAATCGTGATGCAGGTTCCTGGCTTTACGCATCCTCGAGGGAACTGATTCAACATACATTCTTTGTACCAAACTCTTCACCTAGAGTACTGAGAGATTGTACATGCTTGGGGTTTCGAGATGTTCTTCTCCATTCTCCCTCGTCGTTGTCACTGGGTTACCTCAGGGTGTTATCTGAGAGTTGGTTTTACTAGACTCAGTCTCTCCATTTGCTGGACTGCGAGGTGATGATGACATCGATGGATTGGCGGTTCATCACTGGTACGAAGTTTTCTGGGGCGCCAGTTCCTTGTGTGGCTGACATTTCCCCTACTACCGTCAAATCCTTACTAGGAGTCCAGGCTACGACGCTCAAAGGCAGGACAGTCTGCACTAGTCTTTTGAGTGTAGATGTTGTGAGTGGGGCTTTGATGCAGCCATTACCCGATGATAAGAGAGTTAGGGATTGCATTCTTCGGCGATTGTTGTTGATCATCCTTTGGGGTTATTTCCTGGTGGATAACTCTTCCACGGTGTCGTTCACTTTAGTCAGCGCGACACGAGAGGTGGACCGTATTGGAGAGTTTGATTGAGGCTCCTACACCTTTGCCTACTTTCTCAGGGGAATGTGTCTGCGCTCACAGGGCTTGAAGGAGGCTTGGCTAGGATTTTACCCATTTCTGCTGGTGAGTATTTTCTCTTTTGATTTCCCTTGTTCGGGTTGAGAGTTTTGACTGATCGCAGATATTTGATCTTGTATTAGCAGTTTTGGCCCTATGAGAGGCTCACATGTCTTCATCTCGTTAGCTTGTTAGGTTTAGACACCTATCCAGAGGGATGGCGGTGACACCACTCCACTTTGATGGAGGTTCCTGTAGCCAAGGGTTTCACTCATTAGTGCTTACAGTTGGAGCTGTTGACAGTTGATGTCATTACGTGGGTTTCTTACTCTGAGGACCATTTGATAGTTGGCTTTGAAGGTTGTTTTCCGATTGGTGTCGAGTATGTGATGTCCACCCATCAGATTCCTCTCTTCACATATGAACGTTAGGAGCTCTATTTAGGAGAGTGTGCTATCAGGAGCACCACATGAGAGATTCATTTTCTGATCTATCCTCCTGCCAGGCGTTATTGGTATGTATCGTAGCCGCCGATCGTTGATATTCCATTGGTGGGAGTTGATGGCGTTACTTTGTCAGAGGGACCTTTCACTCGGGAGGAATTCTACTCCTACTGGTTCCCTCGCACCATCGGAGCTCAGACCCGCTCCATACAGTTTATGGGGGATATGGTTCTTGGCTCCGTCATTATGGCGGATTGGATTTCCTTCATCCGAGAGCCTACTCATCTGACACAGATTGATAGTTTGACCTAATAGTTGGATCGAACACATTTTTTATCCGGCATTTGGGCAGAGATCCTTCCGAGGCAGATACTTTTGATCCTTCCAGCTCTAGGGCTGGCCCTTTAGGTGGCGCATATTCAGATGGTTTTTCTGGTGCAGATCCTCCGTTGTATCTGCCTGATATCCCTACTAGTAGAGATTTAGTGACTCAGGAGGAGTTACATCAGATGGATAGGTTGGATGATGTAGACATCAATACTATTGACTTCTTCTGATGTATTTTTTGGTATATCATTTGATAGGCCTCTGTTAGATATTGGGCGGTTGTGCCCCATTCTCGTTATATCTTTTGATAGGCCTCTGTTAGTTGTTGGATGGTTGTGCCCCATTTCCCTGTATTTTTCAGCTGTATACAAAGATGATGTATTTAGATGATGATGTACTTAGGAATGTATGTATACTATTTTCCATTCCCTACATCATATTGTCATCTATTATTTATCATGCATGTATTATATTATTCATATGCATTTCCAGAGAAGAGTTTAGCATTGACCTCTGGATGGTCTTATGATACAACCCTACAAATGTCTTCATCGACAGTTAGCCGGATTGTCATACCCCACCAGTATTGATGGTATCTTTATTAAGGTTGTGGTATGACAACTTGTCCTCCCTAGATCGGGTGACAGTTGATCAGCTGTTGTGTCACTCTATGACCCTCCTGACATTCTAGGTTCCATTGGGCTTTGTAGATGGAATGCTGGAGCATTGGGTACCAGATATGTAGGGGTTCCAATTTGAGACCCAGGAGTTGACTCCTACCTTGGAGGAGTATGAGCGTCTGACAAATTTGCCATTGGATAGGCCTTAAGCTCGGATGGCTGTCGGCGACATGAGCCGACAGTTTATGACCCTCACAGGTTTGAGGCGCAGAGTTGCACTGGATGAGATCTTCTCGGGGCATGTAGTCTCCATGAGTATTCTGATAGATAGACTTGTGTCTTTCGACAATTATCTGTGGAACTCTGGGGATTTCACCACTTCGGAGGATTATTGGCGTGTTGCCAAAGTAGATATACTCTTGATATGTATGGTGGCTTATCTGTACATGCCATTATACATGGACCACTTGGACATCGGCAAGCTTATGGTACAACTTTATTAATACAACATAAAAGCTGTGAGTTTAAATACAAATATTGTCATCTAGACAATATCCACACTCAAATAAGTCCTCATTCCAATTATTGATACATTATTTTACAAAAATGGTGAGGACTACTAAAATAACTTCTAGAACCATCATTCCATTACCAAGCTAGTACTACTTTACATTCTAGCCTCTAAGAAGAAAAATGGAACAAAAGGAAAAGGGTGAGCTCAACTAGCCCGATAAAGAACATTATGACTAAGATAATATAAAACAAATTATCGTTAGTCTTCAGCGAGGAAAAATCTAATAGAATACAATAGACAACAAGTTTTAAATCAATATTACGCGGTGAAATAATAATTCATTAGAAGAGTTAAGTAGAGAATGCAAACTACTATCTTACATATATGAATTTAAAAGTTCATCGTCTATCTTTTATCCACAATAACATCAATCAATATATATACGGAATCAAATATTCATCTTTTGCTTCTGAGCCGAAGATATTCATCGATTAGTCATGTTCATCTAAACACTGTTCATCTTTTTGCTACGGGCCAAAAGATATTCATCGAAATCATTAATCTTTTTTGCTGAGGCCAAAGATATTCAATTATATCATCATTTAGGAGTGAGGATGATGAAAAATATTTTAAAAAAAGCGAATCCGATGAAACAAAAGAACAAATATTAAGGATTAATTACTTTAAATAATCGAAGTTCAAAAATACTTCATAAATAACGAGTGGAGTAAAATTCAAGAATGATCAAAACATGGATACAATCAAAGCTAGTATCCATAATAGATATTTTGGACGAAAAACGAAATTTAATTTTTTTTTGAATAATGTCGTATTAAGTGAATAGTCTTGCGTATCGTGAATAGTGCGTATCGTGAATAGTGACTCGACACTAAAAGATAGAAATTTCACAAAAAAAATCATCATGCTTAAAAGATAGTACTCGTGAATAGTAACTTCGTGAATAGTAACTCATGAATAGTAACTTCGTGAATAGTAACTCATGAATAGTAACTCATGAATAAACCCCAGAACATGAAAAAGTTCAAATTTGATAAAAAGTTCCACCAATATTTTGGCATAATGATATTGAAGAAATAATATCATTATTTTAAAAAAATACATCCCTTACCTTGTAAAGACAGTACTTCTAGTTGAAACACCGGATATAAGCTATGACTTGAACTTACACCGTATAGCAACACTCAAAGTATTAAAATACTCACAAGAATACGCTCGATATATCGAGAGAAAGAGAAATCTGTAGTTTCTGGTGTGATTTTCAATTCTAACCTAAGCACCCTATTTATAGGAAAATGCTTAGAACACCAAAGTAGAAAATTTAATAAAATATTAATATATATATTAAAAAATTTTACGCACTCATACCAGCTGATTTCCAACTCTTAACACATGCCTATAAATAACAAAAACGTTTTTCTAACTAAAAATAATTAAAACTTTCAAAATCAATTATTTCGGAACTTCAGAACTTCTATAATTCATAATAAATAGCCCTTTTATCGGAAAAAATTTGAATCTAGCGAACTTTTATATAGAAATTCCATTATCTACAACTTTGCGAGAAGAAAGTTTTTCAAATTCCAAACAAAATTGGCCAAATCCACAAGCAGAGCGATTTTACGGTATTATAATCAAATTTGATCGAAAATGGGCCCCACGAGACATGTTTAACATGTTTTAAACAACTTTTGCAACAAAAATACTCTTCCTCCTCATATACTCATATATCCCCCACATTCATTGTAAAAATATCATCATTATTATATTATAATAATATAATAAAATATTATTTTATCGAGAAAAGATAAAATATCGATTTTCAACAATTGTCACTTTAAAAATTTTCTCCATCTATATCCACATAAAATGAATATTTTCCTCATCATATAAATCAATAATTAATTATTCACAAATAATATTACGAGAATCACGATCTTGTGACGGTAGTAGTTCCGAGGAAGAGGGCTTTCGATAAAATTTCTCCTTCTTGGCGCCTGATTAGGTGACCAAACCTCTCCTTGAGCGAGAACTTTCTAGACATTGCCAATAATGTTTTCTAATAATATTATTAGGATAATATGAATTATTGCTTCGATAATGGAAAATCTTGTGTAGTGACAATTATTGAAACAACGATAATATAAAATATCAGCGCGACAATTATTGAATCGATAAAATAAAATCTTTGCGATAACTCTTTGTAACAATTATTGAGTAGTGCCTTCTTACGTAAGAATCAATAATTGGTGCAATCTGGTGTCTCTTGTCTGCAAGCAACGTATTATTCTTGTGTTTTAACCATAGGGTATTCCAGCGATGTTACTTGGGTAACAACTTCTGTCAGATTATTTATAAACAACTTATACTTGTCGTTTTCTTCATCCAATCGCTTTTCCGTTATGGGGCCCACAAAAGGCTGGCAAAAAGAAATATTCTCCGAGCACAAGAATATTCCACGACTAAATGAATATTCCCAAACAATGATGAATATTTTATAACCACCTTTATTTTTTAAAATATTTGCGCATTTTACCCATAACTAACCACATTAATCAAATCAACCCTTACTATTTCAAAATGATAAATAGAAACTAAATTTCATTTATTAATAATTTGAGGTCTTACAACCTCCCTCCTTATGAAATTTCATCCTCGAAATTGGCGTCACGTACAGGTGTTTGAAAAGATGAGGATACCTCGCTTTCATTTCCGTTTCCAACTCCCGGTCATTTCCTCAATAGCATGGTTTCTCCACAAAACTTTAACTTGTGGTATGACCTTAATGCGTGGGACATGCTCTTTCTATCCAAGATTTTGTGCGGTACCTCCTCGTCGTTAAATCTTGACTATCTCGTCCGGTTCTAACTTCGATAACGTGGTTGGGTCTTTCACATATTCTGAAGCACGGATCGTGTGAAAAACGTTATGAACTTCGAGACATGCTTGGAGGTAGCTTGCAGTCTATAGGCCACCTTTCCTACTCGGTCGAGAATATGAAATGGACCAATAAATCGTGGATTGAGCTTTCTCTCTTCCCGAATCTTGTAACTCCTTCCATGGAGCCACACTTGACAATACATGATCCCCGATACTAAATTCCACGTCTTTTCGATGAAGATCCGCATAACTCTTTTTATCGATCTGTCTTGGTTTGTATCGTTGTCGAATCGTTTGGATCTTTTCCGTAGTCATACGTACCAACTTCGGGTCCCAACAATGTTGCTTCACCTACCTCATCCCAACATATTGGAGAGCGACACTTTCGTCCATACTGATGCTTGAATGGAGCCACACTATACTTGCACGATAAGCTGTTGTTGTAGGAGAATTCCACCAATGGTAAATACTTATCCCAACTGCCTTTGAAGTCTAGGACACAGAGTCTTAATAGATCTTCAAGAGTTTGAATAGTCCTCTCTGATTGTCCGTCCTTTTGAGGATGGTATGCTGAACTGAATCGTAAATACGTGCCCATAGCTTTTGGCAAGCTAACCCAAAATCTTGAAGTGAATCTTGGGTCACGATCCGAAACTATGGATACTGGCATGCCATGCAATCTCACAATCTCATCTCGTATATCTGAGCAAGGCGTTCAAGGAATAAGTCTCCGTGTCGGCAAAAAATGAAGCGGACTTGGTTAATCATCAAATAATAACCCAAATAGCATTTATGCCTTGAAAGCCGTGGGAAGACCATATGCTTGAAATCCATGGTAATGTGTTCCCACTTCCATTTGGAATCTCAAGTGGTTGCAATGGACCCTTAGGCACTTGATGCTCTCCTTTTTACGTTGACAAGTTAAACACCTCGAGATAAACTTTGCGATCTCTCTCTTCATATTGTTCCACCAAAATGTATGTCGAAGATCATGATACATTTTGGTACTCCCAAGATGGATTGCAAATGGTGTGTTGTGTGCCTCCATCATGATTCTATGCTTCAAGTCAGAATCGTTAGGAACACAAAGTCTGGAGTGGACTCAAAGTATTCCTTCTTCATCGATTCTTGCTTCTGGAATAGCACCTTCTTATACTTTCTTCTTCATAATCGCATCGATTTCAAGATTGCGTGGCTTGAGCAACTTTAACTTTTTCGATTAAAAGTCGGTTCTGTGCGTATATTTGACATCATCGCTTTTCGTTCACGCATATGATCTTCTACTCAGCCGCGTCGGCTACCACGTTTGCTTTTCGGGATGGTATTGAATAGTGTGGTCGTAATCTTTCAACATTTCGAGCCAGCGTCGTTTATCGCGTGTTGAGTTCTTTTTGAGTGAAGAAATATTTGAGGCTTTTATGGTGCGAATATATCTCCACTTTCTCCCCATATAGATAGTGCCTCCGGATCTTTAAGCGCAAAAAATGATTTTGCTTTGCCAACTCTAGATCATGAGTAGGATAATTCCTCTCATATTCTTTAAGTTGTCATGAGGCATAGGCTATGACTTTCCCGTTGCATGAGAACACATCCTAACCCTTTGCACGAAGCATCACTTTGTAGATAACAAATCCATCCGAACCCGGATGGTATTGTCAAAGCAGTGCTTAGAAATGAGTCTCCTCTTGAGATCTTGGAAACTCTTCTCGCATTCCTCGCTCCATCACAATTTTGTATCTTTCTGAGTCGGTGAGTTAACGGAGTAGCGATTCTAGAAAATCCTTCCACAAATCTCAGATAATAACCATTAAGCCCAAAAAGCTATGTGCTTGATCCTTAGTCTTTGGTTGCTCCCAACTTTGTATTGCTTGATCTTCAAGGGTTGAGCGGACACTCCATGTTTTGACACCATGTGCCCAAGGAATGCTACTTCCTCAAGCGAACTTCGCATTTCTTGACTTGGCATATAGCTTGTTATCCACGAAGCCTTTGCGATTACCGACTTCAAATGGCGCTCATGATCTTCACGGCTTTTGGAATAGATGAGGATGTCATCAATAAAGACAACAACAGGCCAGATCCAAATATTCCTTGAATACTCGGTTCATCATATCCATGAAAGCGGCGGGGCATTAGTCGATCAAAAGACATGACTAGAAATTCATAATGCGTACCTAGGATTAAAGCGATCTTTGGAATATCCTCGGTTCTAACCTTGGTGATGATATCCGAAGCGAAGATCGATCTTTGAAAAGAATTGTGCTCCTTGCAAGCTGGTCAAATAGGTCATCAATACGAGGTGGCGGATACCTATTCTTGATAGTGACATGGTTCAATTCCAGATAGTCGATACAAAATCGCATACTCCGTCTTTCTTCTTTACAAATAAAATAGGAGCACCCCGAGGAGATGTACTTGGGACGAATGAAACCGATGTCCAACAACTCCTGTAGTTGAACCTTTAACTCCACGAAGTTCAATAGGAGCCATTCGATATGGGGTTTTAGAAATGGGCTTTGTGCGGGTTCAAGGTCGATAAAGAATTCAACTTCACGTTACGGGGTAGGCCAGGAAGTTCTTGAAATCGTCGGGAAAGTCGATAACAACGGGAATATTATTCAAATCGGCGTGTCTTTATTCAAATCCATAACATGGGCTAAGAAAGCTTGACATCCATTTTTCAATAAGCGAATAGCTTTATGACTTGATATGGCGGTGATTGATTTTAATGGTTTAGTTGCTTGAATTAGCACAACAGGTTGATTAGGAATATGAAAACTAACAACCTTACGAAAATAATCAATTTTGGCATGATGAGTAGTTAACCAATCAATCCTAAAATCACATCAAAAGCAAGTATCTTTAAAGAGATAAGGTCAGCGGTAATGTGATGGTGCCAACTTGGATCAAACAAGATTTATAAGCGATGGATGTGATGAAAGTTTCTCTAACGGAGTTTCCACGAGATAGGTCAAAGTCTAATTTCTCGGTCAAGTTTAAGCGTTGAGCACAAGCGGGAGAGATAAATGAATGGGTAGCATAGGTATCTAATAAGGTATAAACTTAGCATGAATTTATGATTAGCTTACCGTGATCACCTCGTTTGGGTTCTCGCATGTTGACCGATCCACGACAAAGCGCTCTTCCGAGGCAGATTGACTTTGACTTTTACAGGACGACCTTTTGAGTCACCATCCCATTTGGACTTGGTTTATTCTCTGATCTGATCTCGGCGATATGTCCTTCCTTTCCACAATTATAGCATACCTTGAGCTGTTGTGGACGGTTTGGGTGATATATCCCTCTTTTCCACATTTATAGCATCTGACCGGTGGTGGTCGTTCTCCTCCATTAAAACCGATTCTTCTTTGGTCTTTGCGTCTTCACATTGTCATTGTTGAATCTCCTCTTTTAAAATCTCCCCAGGCTCGCTTCTTTTATTTTCATGGCCACGATTACCACCGGAGTGGTTCTGGCTTTTATCTGAATGTTTTCCTCCCCATTTGGTTTTCATTGCTCAGATAATTCGCCCCATAGGTATGACCACAGTTGCGGTCCCTTGGTTGAAACGTGCTTTCATTATCTCGCTCTAATAATTGAGCCACATTGACAACATCTGAATATAAAGCAAATTTATGAGAGATAAGATATTGCTTAGATCTCGGGTTTTAAACCTCTCGAAAACATCCTCGTCATTCGTTCCTCATTCTCTACCAAATGAGGTGCAAACACAGATAACTCTGCGAACTTACTCTCGTGTTGGGACAAATCATCATGTTGTTTTGTTCTAGTCTAATAAACTCTACCTCCTTCATATGGCGAATACTTTCGGGAAAGTATTTTTTTGTTGAAAAGTTTTACGAAATGTTTCCCAAGACATCTTTGAGTCTGGCCATGGTGGGTCGTTCCTGAGACTCCCACCGATGATCTGCCTCGCCACACGGAACATAAAGGTGGCGAATGGAACCTTCTGTTCCTCCGTGCATCCCAAGACATCGAATATCTTGGTAATTTGCTTGACCCATGTTTCGCCATGATCGGATCCGGCTTTCCCTTAAATTACTAGGTGGTCCCACTCTTTGAAGCTTGCTTGGTAGTGACAACAAGGCAGCGTTCTTATCATTTCCACCCGTATTACGTGCACGAGTCTCCTCGTTCGCGGTTTTGCATGAGCTGCAAAAAGCTCCTAAACATCCGTCGTTCATCGTGCGCTTTCGGTGGTGTTGTTTACGGGAGAATATTGCCTTCTGTTGCACGTTCCCACAGGTGGTGATTAAAGGTGTTTCCACGGTCTCATTAACTCCACCGTTAATATTCTCGGTTTGCCATTCTTAAATCTTGCCATAAAACAAGGGTTAATTAAACAAATTAACATATCACATATTAACCATATACTTCAATGACCAACAAATAAGCTTAGGTATGACACACTAGCGAAGGATTACTCGTCTCTCCCTCCTAGTACTATTCCCGATCTCACTTGAGAGACCATATCCCTAGCTACGATACCAACTGTGACACCCCCCAAGCAATTGTACTGACACCCATTACGAGTCGTCAAATACATGATGCGAAACAACTACAACTTTATTAATACAACATAAAAAAGCTGTGAGTTTAAATACAAATATTGTCATCTAGACAATATCCACACTCAAATAAGTCCTCATTCAATTATTGATACATTATTTTACAAAAATGGTGAGGACTACTAAAATAACTTCTAGAACCATCATTCCATTACCCATTGTAGTACTATACATTCATTCTAGCCTCTGAGAAGAAAAAATGGAACAAAAAGGAAAAGGGTGAGCTCAACTAGCCCGATAAAGAACATTATGACTAAGATAATATAGAACAAATTATCGTTAGTCTTCAACGAGGAAAAATCTAATAGAATACAATAGACAACAAGTTTTAAATCAATATTATGGAAAAATAATAATTCATTAGAAGAGTTAAGTAGAGAATGCAAACTACTATCTTACATATATGAATTTAAAAGTTCATCGTCTATCTTTTATCCTGTAACATCAATCGATATATATACGGAATCAAATATTCATCTTTGCACTCTGAGGCGAAAGATATTCATCGATTAGTCATGTTCATCTAAACACTGTTCATCTTTGCACTTTCTGGGCCAAAGATATTCATCAAAATCATTAATCTTTTACTCTGAGCCCAAGATATTCAATTATATCATCATTTAGGGATGAGGATGATGAAAAATATTTTAAAAGAAAATCGAATCGATTGAAACAAAAGAACAAATATTAAGGATTAAGTACTTTAAATAATCCAGTTTAAAAATACTTCATAAATAACCCATCAGTGGAGTAAAATTCAAGAATGATCAAAACATGGATACAATCAAAGCTAGTATCCATAATAGATATTTTGGACGAAAAATGGAAATTTAATTTTTTTGTGAATAGTGTAAGTATTAAATGAATAGTCTTATATCGTGAATAGTGTAAATATCATGAATAGTGACTCAGAAACACTAAAAGATAGAAATTTCACAAAAAAAGATCATCATGCTTATGTAACTTGTGTGAATAGAATGAATAGTAACTAAATGAATAGTAACTCATGAATAGTAACTTCATGAATAGTAACTTGAGCATGAAAAAGTTCAAATTTGATAAAAGTTTCAACCAATATTTGGCATAATGATATTGAAGAAATAATATCATTATTTAAAAAAAAATATCCACTTACCTTGTAAAGCATAAGTACTTCTAGTTGAAACACCGGATATAAGCTATGACTTGAACTTACAAGTATATAGCAACACTCAAAGTATTAAAATACTCACAAGAATACGCTCGATATATCGAGAGAAAGAGAGAGAAATCTGCGGTTTACGGTGTGATTTTCAATTCTAACCTAAGCACCTATTTATAGGAAAATGCTTAGAACACCAAAGTAGAAAATTTAATAAAATATTAATATATATATTAAAAATTTTCTACGCACTCATACCTGTGATTTCCAACTCTTAACACATGCTATAAATAACAAAAAACGTTTTTCTAACTAAAATAATTAAAACTTCCAAAATCAATTATTTGAACTTTGAACTTCTATAATTCATAATAAATAGCCCTTTTATCAAAAAATTGAATCTCACGACTTTTTATAGGAAATTCAATTATCTACAACTTTGCGAAGAAAAGTTTTTCCAAATTCCAAGCGAGAAATTGGCCAAAATCCACAAGCAGACGATTTTACAAGTATATAATCAAATTTCGATCGAGAAATGGGCCCACAGACATGTTTAACATGTTTTAAACAACTTTTGCAACAAAAAATACTCTTCCTCCTCATATACTCATATATCCCACATTCATTGTAAAAATATCATCATTATTATATTATAATAATATAATAAAATATTATTTTATCGAAAAAGATAAAATATCGATTTTCAACAATTGTCACTTTAAAAATTTTCTCCATCTATATCCACATAAAATGAATATTTTCCTCATCATATAAATCAATAATTAATTATTCACAAATAATATTACGAGAATCACGATCTTTGGTGACGGTAGTTCCCGAGGAAAGAGGGGCTTTCGATAAAATTTCTCCTTCTTGGCGGCGCAATTAGGTGACCAAACCTCTCCTTAGGCGAACTTTCTAGACATTGCCAATAATGTTTTCTAATAATATTATTAGGATAATATGAATTATTGCTTCGATAATGGAAAATCTTTGTGTAGTGACAATTATTGAAACAACGATAATATAAAATATCAGCGCATCAATTATTGAATCAATAAAATAAAATCTTGAGCGATAACTCTTTGTAACAATTATTGAGTAGTGCCTTCTTACGTAAGAATCAATAATTGGTGCAATCTGGTATCTTCTTGTGTCAACAACAGCGTATTCTTTGTGTTTTAACCACCGGGTATTCCAACGATGTTACTTGGTAACAACTACTGTAGTTATTTATAAACAACTTATACTTGTCGTTTTCTTCATCCAATCGCTTTTTAGTTATGGGGCCCACAAAAGGCTGTAGTAAATACGAATATTCCCAATGCATAATGAATATTTTATAACCACACTTATTTTTAAAATATTCAAGAATTTTACCCAAACAATGAATATTTTATAACCACACTATTTCAAAATAATTAAAAATTAAATTTCATTTATAATAAGTTGGGGTCTTACATCGCCTCATTTTACCCTTCCTTTGGTGATAACCACATTAATCAAATCATCCCGGCTTTGTCATCTATTTCAAAATGATAAATAGAAACTAAATTTCATTTATCCTAATTAATAATCTTGGGTTTGAGCGGGATGGTGCTCTGTTTTCCAGAGATGTTGCCACTGCAGATAGTACTGTATTGAGGTCTCATATTGCTGATATCATCGCAGAGATGAGTACATTCATTGATGAGCATAGTGTCACCATGTAGATGGATGTAGATCTCTTGGCTCATGTGGATAACTTAGGGCAGGGGCTCATAGAGTTACCCCCATCTTCTGAGAGGTATTTCATGTACAAGACATATTGTATATATCAAACAATATTATATGGCAAGGAAATATGTTTTGATTCACTTCCCTTTTAGTTATGCCTTGTTACTTACTTAATAGTTGCATGTTCTCTAGGGCTTGTGATCTTGATGTATCCTGAACTCCTCCTTGATGGATGGACATTGAGATATCTAAAGATATTTCAGAATGGATCACTAATCTTTATATCCCCAATACTAGAAAATCAGCCTATAGCTACGGTCGTCGACTGTTGCTATAGCTCAATAGGTCATCTCTATAGCCATATAGCGACGGTAGGCGACCGTCACCATAGAAGTCGTCGCTGAAACATATAGCGACGGTCTTTTCTCCTATAGCGACGGTCTGACCGTCGCCAGAAAACTATACAAAAATGTGCATTAAGCTTTATACCAACAGTCAGATAATAGCTATAGCGACGGTCGTGACCGTCGCTATATAAGTTTTTAGCGCGAAAGGTTAAGGTCTACCACGATAGTCCTGCCCGTCGCTGCAGAAGATATTGGCGCGAATGTTTGGAGCTACTGCGACGGTCGTGGCCGTCACTATAGAGATTTTGGCGCCAATAATTGATATCTATAGCTATGGTCCTGACCGTCGCTATATCTTTTCCAAATTATAAAAAAAATTGCTTTTATAATGAATATTTCTTATTTATTTTACATGTTAACAAGTATAATTACATTCAAACCATACCATCCAATCTAAATATAACATTTAAAACTAAAAGAACAAAACAAATAAAATCTAGTATTCAAAATTACAAATTAATGTATAATATCATCTACATATACATATCCATCCAAAATACTATTACTATGTATCAAAACATAACATAACCACACGCAAATTTAACATATTTTCAGTAGCACATCTAACATATTTTCATCCAAAATAGTGTTACATCTAACATATCTCTAGCAGCACGAGACATGTCACAGATCATCTAAAGGATTATTCGATCCACTAATATCATAATTATCTCCTTCTGGGGATCGATCCTACAAATTAATTATCAAGTGAACTTGTTAATCCATACAAACAAAGTGATAGAGCAAAAATTTTAAGTATAAGTGGAGTGAGAGAGCAACACCTGATTGTTGGAATGAGCATTTGGAACTGACGATTTCTTCATAAATTCTGTCATCATTGATAAAATCTCATCCACTTTCCTTGCAGTATCGTCTCTTTTTTCCCGCACCTTTTTCAACTCAACTTTCAATTCTTTATTCTCACGTTATACCTCATTATTTGTGTCACGAGGCCCCCAAGTGTTAGTAGATGTGGCACCAACTCCACCTTGTCGAAGTCTACCATGTCGCTCTGGTCCAAGCACTAGTGCAAGTATATCATTATGTCATGTGCTACTGATTTCACCAGTCGATTCCTAAGTCTTCTTTAACTCAATAATTTTTTCCTGTAAAAATATACAAGGCAAAATATACAAAACTTAAATATACCAGGCAGTTCAACATAACTTAAAAAAGAGTAGCAATGTCACTTGAGTCACCGACAACATGCCACTTGGTTACAGAATACAAAGGCGGCTGTGATGGAACATACTTGAAAGAAGAAGGGTAAAGTAGGTGTCATGCACCACGCAATATTTATCAGTATTAATTGATGAGTATGTGCCATTTATGATGTTGTATCAGTCTAAACTTGTTTGTAAAATGTTGCACAAAATACAATGAATCTGCATATTCCTTCTTCTTCTTTTTTTTCCTTTTATTTTAACAGAGTTCCCATAGATTTAAAGGAAATAATTTCTTTTGTTTTTCCTTCAAAAATGCAAAAAATACCAAATTATAAGTGCAACATGCTCTGGTAAGCATTAAAATAACCCAGATTCATAATCACTTAATCAAAATGTTCCAGTTAAAGATCAAAGCAGGGAACCTTAGCTAGTATTGGTAGTACCAGCATGCAATATGCACTAAATAAAGCTTCAATATAACATGGAGGAATAAAAAATTAATAGCCAGTTGCTATCTAATTTGGAGCTGCATTTTAATAGATGAATGAGACTAATGACAAAGGTGTTATCTATGTTGCAACTGCAAACAATTAGAAAATAGGTTTTCTTAAATCCTATGGCTCATTTTGTGCATGATTGCTTACTGGCCATTATAGAAGGCTCTAGAAATTGGTTACAAGTATAAACCTACATTGAATATTTTTGATTTGATAGCAAGGAGGTGAATCTGCAGGCAAGGTGTTTAAGTGTTCCCCTAAGATTAGCTTGTGAAGTTGTGTCGAAATAAAATCTCCGCCCCATAGTAAGAGAAGGTTTTTCGTAGCTTTTCATTTCTAGTCGTCCTCTATTGTATAAATATTCATCTAGTTTGCTAGCAGAGTAACAAAATTGAGCTTTTATTTGTGTAACATTTGTGTCATATACGTGCACTATTTTGTAACACTTGTGTCATAGCTATTTGTTTATGTTACAATCCCATTTTAGCTCCTTCATATCTCCACACAACCAACCTATCTCCTTTGCTAATTCATAGTTATCACAGTTCAATCATAGCCATAATTATCAATTACAACACCTATTATAAAGTTCTTTTTTTAAAAAAAATAAAAGACTATAAACTTACTTTGTAGCAACTAAATTTGAGGATTGATAAATATGTACCACATTTGAGGATTGATAAATACGTACCACATTTGAGGATGCTCCCGGTAAAATTGAGTTATCACTTCGAGTGTTGGACTGTATATACATATCCGCTCAATCAATCTCTTTTTTATTTATTTGGTACTACAAATAAAACAAAAAATAGTACGTAATTAAAGAAATACTTTATTCATAGAAGTCTAATACATGATTAACGACAAAAAATATTGAAATAACATCAAATATTTACTAATTCATGCTTCTTTTTTGGAATTGATTTAGTGCCCGATGTATGACCTAGCAATAATTTTTTCTGAATTTCATAATTTTTTGTTGCTATATCCTGCATTGCATGTATTTATAAATTAATACTAATATATAACAATAAGTAAGAACTAATAATACATAAAAATAGAATAAACACAACCTGTGCATCATCAGTTTGCCAATAATCAACCAACGCAGCCCATTGATTAGGATTTACTCGATCATTGTTGATAGTATTCGCTATAGATTTGGCATGGTCACCAGGCACAAAATTATTACTCTTTAAGTTAGACTTCCAATCTCTCCACCTATTGTTCATGATAGCCATCAGTTTTCTTTTAGCATTGGGGTGATCTGTGGTAAATCGTTTCTACAACAAACAAATTTACACATAAATTAAATTACCTTCAAAGTGCTTAATGTTAAATTCTATAAAATTCTATGATTAATAACCTGAATTTCATCCCAAGCTCTTGTCATGTTAGCCTCTGTCATATTGGACCATGTTGGAGTACTTATTGGAAAAATTTTCCATTGCGAGCAAGACACCCGAGAAAGGTTGTTAACTTATTGACGTCTCCTCCAACAGGTTGATCATTTGCATCATAAATTACTTTCTTGGGTGCATCGATATTTGACCATAACTTTGCTCCCTTCGTTGGTTCACACTTCCTCTTAGGTCGAGAACCTAAAAGAGAGAAAGAATCAAGATATATGAACTAAAAGGTATTACAAATAAAGATGTCCTCCCACAAAATTAAAAAATAAGCAATGATCAAAAGCATTTATAAATAAATTCTAAAATAGAATGAATAATTAAATAGTGTACATTTAGGATTTTTCATTCTAATGGAATAGGATGTGTTAATACATTTATTGTTATGGGAAAAAGCAGATAGTGACAGAAAAAGGGAATAGATAACTGCATCCAGCAAATGTCTGTTGCTGCTGCTGCTGCTGCTGTGCATTTGGATGTTATCTTGGTCCTACATTTAGATTTAGGAGATTTCCTACCCCAAAAAAACCACCTTCTTGTTTTCATCTCAACAAATCATTCTTTCTACTCCCAAGTTTGCCCCTTTCCCACCTTCATAACCTCTTTCATGTATGTATGTACCTAAAAAAAGGAAAAGAACAAGTTCTATAACTTTATATTGCATGAATTTTAAAAAATCTAAACGGTTAGCAGCATAAGCTAATTCGGCCTACTAAAAACTCTTAATGATTCCCCATAACGTTTTCAGTCAAAACATTTCGGCTGCTACCAAACAATTCAGTCACAACTCTCAACGGTTAGCAGCATGTTAAGGAAGCTACCAAATTTTGAACCTAAAACAAACAATGAGATAAGACAAACCCAACAGTAGCAGTAATATAATTCCGTTGCAAAAATAACATCAACATCATCTAGCTAACAAACTAGAAGCAGCAACATTAAACAAATTCAATAAACATGGAATTTGGTTTTCAATTTGCCTACTAAACAGACAAACGAACCCAGTTAAAGGAAATAACAAAAAAAAATTCGAGAAAAAGAAATAAATCCAAGACATTAGAAATGACCACTGACCACTGCACTTTACCTTCAGGAAATAACATAACAATTAGAACATGCACTGGTTTTATGCTATATGAGATGGACTACATAGTTCTGTACTGGTTTTTAAGCTGGTTTGTAGACTATATTTAAGGTCCCTACTTTTCAGTACAAGCATTATCACTTCATGTTTGTGCTATATAGACTATATTTAAGGTCCCTACTTTTCAATACAAGCATTATCACTTCGTGTTTGTGCTATATAGACTATAAACCCATGTAAAAGAAAAAGAAAGTGTAAATGTTGCCATTCAAGTGTATATGCATGGTACCTTCAGCATTCTCATGAATACTTTCCTCCTCTGCATATGGTTCATCGGCATGGATCTCATAAACTTCATTTTCATTAATTTTCGGGCCATTGGAATAGTTAGCGCGAGATCTAGACATTCTATTAGAAGCCATTAAAGCAACCTGAGAAATAAAAATATGAATTCAAAATAGTAAAGAATATCAATTCATTATTGATAGATTAGTTTTTAGAGGTTAGCATTAATAAAGAATTATACAAGAAAAGGCAGGCAAGTTCAGCAAATTATATAATCACTAAGCAAGTTAAACTTACTAAGTTACTTCTTTGTAAGAGATGGGCACTAACTCTAGTTATATTGATTTATTTGATGCAGAAAGTTCTACTGGACAATCTTGAAGTAGAGTTGTTGAAACTTGATAACAAGGTTAGTTTTATTCTTGGGGTTGTAGGCAAAATCACAGTGAGCAATAGGAAGAGAGCTGATCTTTTCCTTGAGTTAAATCTCTTTTTTTAACAACTCAAATCAGAAACAGAAGATATTATTCTAATACATAAGATAGTCTAGATATTTGCTAATAGTACAAGGAGCACCAAGATATAATATCAGAAACATAAGATATTATACTAACACATAAGATAGTCTAGATATTATACTAATACATAAGATAGTCTAGATATTTGCTAATAGTACAAGGAGCACCAAGATATAATATCAGAAACATAAGATATTATACTAATACATAAGATAGTCTAGATATTATACTAATACATAAGATAGTCTATATATTTGTTAATAGTACAAGGAGCACCAAGATATAATATCAGAAACAAATCTATCAAAGTGTAATAGTTTCTCTTTTGGAGAAAATGGACAAAGTGTAACAATTTCTCTTTTGTAGAAAATGGACAAAGTGTAACTAGACAAATCTATCAATTGTGACGTTTATCCTCTTCATTCTTCCTCATCTTCATTTTCCTTACTATCACCCTCCTCTTCATCTTCGGGACCCTCATCTTCGTCTTCGTCTTCATCTTCATCTTCGTCTTTGTCTCCGTCTCCATTCTCATCTTCATCTTCATCAACAATATGTTCAATCATTCGTCTTTTGAAACGAGATGTATCACTTTGAGATCCTATTTTTCGCTTACTTTTAAGTCTTTTTCGTCCATTTTCAACTAATTCAGCATCAACGTCATTCCTAACCCAATTTATGTTTTCAATATCAACTTCTGCAACTGGAGTGATGAATTCTTCATTGGTATTGGGTAACTTGTCACTATCAGAATCTACTTCAGCATCTTCACATAAATCTCTCGGCTTTGTTCGTATAACCACACGCCAATTGTTATCCCTTTGATCATCAACAGAAAATATTTGTTGAACCTGTGAAGGCATTACAAAGGGCTCATCGGTTGAACCAAACTTTTGATAATTTAAAAGCGTAAAGCCATAGTCATCAGTTTTGACCCCTCTATCACGTGCTAAACTATCATACCACTTACATTTGAATAGAACAACTTTGCCAGATCCGTAATAATCTAATTCAACAACATCTTCCAAATTACCAAAGTATTCAACTACATCTTCCTTAGGATTTCAGTCTCTAGCAAAGGAATATCCACGAGTAGTTGCTACCACATATACCCCACTATTCTGCGTTCTCCTCTTACTCTCACAACTTGTAGAATGGAATCGATACCCATTTACTAAATAACCATCTCCTCTCCTGCCTATCAAATTTGGGCCAAATGTAAGAGCTTGAACTTCCTTTGAAGCATCATTATTCATAGTTGCCATCTATAAAATGGTAGCGATATAAGCAAATTCCATCCATTTATTATTAATAATCATTACAAAATTTTGCAAATTTTGCATAAAATTATGTTCACATAATGTAGTACTTACATAATTCTTAAACCATTCAGGAAATTCCTTTTTCTTAGCATTGTCAATTTCCCCTGGTGTCGATTTTTGCTTACGCTTTCCACGTCATAACATATATGAATCTTTCCAAATACTACAAACAAATTTTTTTTGTCATAGCTAGCTTGCTAACAAAAGTTATTAATATTTCGAACAATAAATGTCATTCTTTATTTACTCACCTTAGATATGACTCAACCTCTGTACAATTGAACAACACAGACAAGTGTGCACTCTTGACATCATCGCCACATAGAGTACAAACTTTTGGGACATTAAGAAATCGACCTATATTTCTGAATACAGATAAACTTGATTCACCTTGTTCATATCCAGCTTCATTTCTTCCAACTCGTTTCCATGCAGCATTGTTTTGACTCAAATATCTTGAGCAAAATGTAACACATTCTTCAATTGACCCACCACCTTCTGGACGACTTCTATTACCAATATACCCTTTTAAATTGCCCATGTATCTTTCAAAAGCCCACATTTGTTGATATTTCACATTTCCAGCTATCTTCGCCTCTTCAGCAAGGTGGACACACAAATGTACCATTATATCAAAGAAAGTAGGAGGAAACACCATCTCAAGCTTGCAAAGTATTAACGAAATTTTCTTGTTCAATCGTTCATAATCTTCCGATGTGTTATAGTTGGAACATAATTCTCTAAAGTAATTACAAAGTTCAATTATTGTTGAGCAGACATATCTAGGCAAGTTGGTACTTCGTATTGCTATTGGAAGTAATTGTTGCATTAAAATATGGCGGTGTGACTTTTTAAGACACGAGATCTTGCCCCATTCAAATTGATGCAACGTGAAATATTTGAAGCATATCCATCAGGTACCTTAACATTTTTCAACACTTGCAAGAAATCATGTCTTTCTTTCTTAGACATTGAGTAGCTTGCAGCCGGTAAAAGGTACTTTGAATTGCTTGCTTGCACGGGTATTGGATGGAGCTCTCTTCTTATACCCATTTTCATCAAGTCCAATTGTGCTTTTAAATTATCTTTTGACTTTCTTTGCACACTCAACAATGTCCCAATAAGGCTATCACAAATGTTTTTTGCAATGTGCATTCCATCTAGATTGTGGCACAACAAAAGTATCCGCCAATATGGTAATTCAAAGAAAATAGATTTCTTCCTCCAATTATGTTTTGAGTCATGGGGAATGGTTTTCGTGCTAGTGGGTGTCTTTCCAAAAGTGACATTAATGGCATTAACTTGTTCAAGAATATCAAATCCCGATGGCACCAACGGAGCTTCACTATGGTCACATTCTCCGTTAAATCTTCGTGTATCAAACCTATAACTATGATCCGACTCCAGAAAACAATGATGCCCGATATAACATTCCTTACTTTGCAATCTACAAGAACGAGTGTTCATTTGACATGATGGACAAGCCAACTTACCTTTAGTGCTCCAACCAAACAACATAGCAAGAGCCGAAAAATCACTAATTGTCCACAACAATGCAACACGCATTTGGAACTTTGTACCGGTAGATGCATCATACGTTTCAACCTCATTACTCCATAGTATCTTCAACTCCTCAATTAAAGGTTGCATAAACACGTTAATATCATTACATGGAGATTTTGGACCAGGAATTAACAACGACATGATAAAATACTCCTGCTTTATACACATCCATGGTGGTAAGTTATAAACAACAACTGTAACTGGCCATATACTATACAGTGACCTATGGGTAAAGGGACTCATGCCATCAATGGACAATCCAAATCTTATATTTCGATGTTCTTGAGAAAAATGTAGGGTAGTATCCAAATGCTTCCAAGCTGCAGAGTCAGCTGGATGATGATTCACTCCATCTTTCCGTCGCATTACATGATGCCACGTCATGTATTTCGCAGTTTCTACAGACATAAATAGCCTCTGCAATCTGGTAATTAACGCTAAATAACGTAATTATTTCACATCTACTTTTCTCCTCTTAGCATTTGTATCTATTTGTGCCTTCTCTAGTACAACCATCTCAGTCTGCTTCCATCTCAATGATTTGTAAACTGTACAAGACTCTAATTTTTCATTCTCCCTCCAAAAGAGCATACAATCATTCTCGCATGCATCAATCTTCTCATAACCAAACCCTAAATTTCCAACCATTTTCTTCATTTCATAAAAATTATCAGGCAAGTTTACAAATGCGGGAAATGATGAGTTGAACTTACGGAGCAAACCATCAAGGTGATATGGAGGAACCACAATGTCGAAGAGGCTACGTGGGAACTCGAAGCTAAAATGATGAAGAATTACCTTGAGTTATTTGTTTAATCTATGTCTTCGATTCTGGGGACATAATCTTTGTAAGTAGGGAAAAATGTGACGATTTGATTGTTTGAATTGTGATTCTGAGGACAGAATCCTTGTAAAGAGGGAATGATGTAACATTCTAGAATTTTAATTATAATATTAAATATTTATTGAGTTATATAAATATTTAATGGATGTGTTTATCATTGAATAAATATTTGTTTAATTGATTTGATTTTGTTTGGTTAATTATTTGTTAAATAAATAATTAATGAGTTAAGGAAATTATTATATTGATATTTCAAATTGATGGTTAATCATTTGTATTGAGTTATGTGATTAAATGATTTATTTAATTAATTGTTATTTGAATTTATTAAATTAAATATGAAAGCTTGATTAAATAAAGTGTGACAAATAACTATATTATAAGGAGTTATTAAAATAAATTACAGTAGTTTTAATCTAGTTTTACCCAAACAATGCTTAAGGATATAAACTATTTAATTTTTAATGATTTGCCAAACAAAGCCCTATGGCTTTTGGATTTCTTTTGAATTTTGAATATATAATATTAATAAACAAAATATAAATAATATATATATATAATTTTAGTAACTGATAATTTATTAAGGGTAATTAGTATAATGTCAATTTTTACGTTTGAAAGGTGAGCGTTGGTTTTAGTTTAACATTGCGTATAATCTACATGGTCTAAGCCTAAGCCTAAAAACAATTATAGAGAAAAAGAGAAGAAAAGGTTTTAGGGAGAATTGCTTGAGAGAATTTGAGAGAGAACGTGAGCATATTCCAATGATCTTAGCAAGAATTACACGCGAATTGAAGGTATGTTTACATAACCTTTGCATATATATATATATATATATATATATATATATATATATATATATATATATATATATATATGAGTTTTATGACAATAATTTTCATACTCTGTGAAATTTTATATGTTTAGAATTGTTGCTATAAAATTCAATTATGATGATTATACTATTAGGTACTTATAGTTGTATGTGTTAATCATGATTAGAGTTGGGTTTACGCAAGAATGGTATGCTAATTTCGGTTAACAGTAGAAGAAAATTTTCGACAGTGTATGTTTAAATGTGTTTTTTCATATGGATCATGTAAGTACCAATTTTGAGATCAATTTATATGTTAAACTGTAAATTGAGTCTTGTATATGTTAGTTCATTAATAAACGAGCATAACATAATTTGAACGAAGCGATTTGGCCAAGTATAGAGATTACATTGATGATTTTGGTGAAAAAACTCAAAAATGGAGTTCTAGTATAAAAATATGAATTTTGAGAAATTAAAATACTTAGAAGTGTTGTTAAATTGTTCTAATTGATGGAAAATGTTAGCAATCATGTTTATGATATTGTTATATTTATATTACATGTTAATGTCACTGTTTGGTGGGTGAAATTCGTGTCAGTTGGGCTAAAAATGGCAACTGTTCATGCCAAGTCTGCCTCTGTTTGTGCACCAAGACACACATGATTCTTATTAGTGCTGAAGGCTAAAAATGGGCATTGCTTGGCAAGAATCAGTGTTGTGTGTAATGGCAACCGAGCCACCTAACCCGATCTGAGGCAAAGGCATGTCTGCTTTCTTCTTCTTGCGGTTATGGGGTAGCGATATACGTTGGTCTAATGATGTGTTAGTATAATAAACCGGTAACAATATAGCTAAAACAGAATCGTGCTATGTGGTTAGTAAATTCGAAGTTGGATTGTTTAGTAAGTGATGAACGTGGTATGTTAGAACTTAGTGAGCATGATGATTAGTAAACAAGTGTTGTGAAGGTTAACACTTGTAATTTCTAATATTTGCATAGTGTCTTAAGACTTGTGCTAAAATAATAAGTCTAACTAGAAATGCGTGTTATGTTGGAACGTGAATATTAGTATATCTAATAGATGATGGTTCTAAACCTATATGTAGGTGAACGTGAGTCTAATATTATAGCTTACGCGACAAGTTTCTAAACCTATCTTTTTACATTGAGCAAGTTTCTTGTATCTAATTTATTTATGATGATGCAAGTTCCAAAATCTCATCTATTTTATTGAGCATATTTTAATCCTTAATTATTGGAATTCTAATCATTGTTGACTTACTCTAACTTGTTTATAGTTAAACAAATTTCTTTAGTTCATTCTTTTACAATAAATATTTCTTGAACCTTAATTCCTTATGTTGAATGGTTCAATCACTTTGTATATTTTATTACTATGTGGAGTAAGCATTGTTTCCAGCTTGCTATCAATTAATGCATGTTCGGTAAATAAAATTCTAGTTTGACAATATCACAGACCTAGCTTATAATTGTTCAAGCCAAGGTTTATCATTTCTTTATTTTGATCAATACTTATGCTCTCTAGTTATTTCAAGCATGAGTCTAGAATATAGTCAGTTCACCTATGATTCTCAAATGTTCTAAGTTATGTTGTTATTAAACAACTATTGTGTTATCAAGCATTGTTGATTCAACTAGTTCCCTAGTTGATGGTCGTTAAACTTCAAGACCCTTAAAAGCTTATCCAAACCAAACTTTCTTTGGTGCGGACTTGTACTCTAAATACTGAGATGAACAACCCTATTTTTAGGGGTTTACGTTTAGTGTTGAAATGTTTGTGCACAATACATTGTACGAAGGGATGATCCCCCTAAGTACGTGGAGTCCTTATAGTCATATGACTGTTAAAGTTAAAGTTGAAAGATTACTTATAATTGTGGACATGGTTCGTGATCATTAGACCCTCAGTAGTATATTTTAGAATGTTAATAGAACGTATCATTCAATTCTATTGAGCCTATTATTTGGCAAATGATGTAAAGTTTATTCATTCTTATTTTAAGTGAGCTTTGTTTGCTCACTCTTGCTTTTAGAACTATTACAGCTAAGGATGAGAAGGTAGATGTACCTAGCACCAGTAAGGGAAAAGAGAAGATGAACAAGTATTGAAGACTTGTAATATGTTGACAGTTATTTATCAGACTTTAAATTTGATTGATGTAATGAAGTATTTATTTAATTTCCACATTTGAATGATTGAAATTAAAGGTTAGATAACCTAGGAGATATTTTATTAATGTAATCCTGTATGGGCAGGTTTTATTATTCAATTTTATTATGATTGAGTAGTTAGATATGAATGTTTTGATTAAGTGAACACCAAATCTTGAGGTAATGAAGTACCGGGATTTGGGGATGTCACATAAGAAATCAATCAAGTGAGATCAAGGACAAATATTAGAGATATTAATACAATTTATCCAGAGTTTAAGAATGTCCAAATTGTCAACATGATAATTAATTGTGGAGTAAAATTCAAGAATGATATTCATGTATCAAAAATAAATTGGACAGAAAAGAAACCAATTTTTTTTGTAGTGAATAGTACCTTGGGTGAATAGTACCCGAGTGAATAGTACTTCGTTAATAGTACTCTATGTATGAATAGTACCATATGTATAAATAGTACCTCGGCATGAAAAGAATAAAATTTAATAAGAATGTTCAGAAAAATATTTCAGTGAAACGATACTATATGAAGCGCAAATTTCAAGGATATTCTACTAATTTTAAGGAATATAAAAGCAATACTTACAAAAATAAGTCTAGATCTAGGAATGTGAAATGAAATAATATTACTTACATACTATAAAGTATGGAAGAAAATAATATCCCTTACGAATATTGAACAAAAATAATATTCTTTACGAATATTGAACGAAAATAATATCCCTTACGAATATTGAACGAAAAAAATATTCCTTACAAATACGAAAAATAATATCTCTTACGAATATGAAATAAATAATACCCCTTACCTTAAAAGGAGAGTAATTCTGACTGGTATAGCAGAGATATTCTTGAAGAAAACTTGCATTATTTGCTACACTCAAAGTTTCCTTAAACTCAAAAGAAATATGCTGAATATTATAGAAGAAGAATTCTCTGATTCTGGTGTGATTTTCATTTCTAAACTAAGCATCCTATTTATAGGAGAATGACATGACACTATTTTAAAAAAATCACTGGTGAACAACAAAAATTTCACGGGTGCAGAATCAAAATTTTCTGATTTTCACTATACAACACTATGCAATAAAATATTATAATAAAATGAAAACTTTATATAAAATATAATATATCTTATTTATAATCTAATAAAACGAATAAATTTATATATAATATAAAAAGTATTCTATTTTACATAAAAAGTTTTCTGTTTTATTACTATTATAATAATAATAAAACAAAAACTGAGATAACTTTCTATCGACGATTTTGAAAAATGAGTAAGTGGGGGTCCTTGTAATAAGCCAACTTACAAAAAATACTTCATGAAAACCCCCTCTATTTATCACAAATCACGTGTCTTCAATAAACACATTTTTAATCTCCAACAATTATTCATCATTAATATTATAACTCACAATATTAACAACCAGATCATTCCCAGGAAAGATGGGGCTTTCCGATAAGGACTTCTCTTTATTGGCGCACAATTAAATAACCTAACCCCTTTCCTCGACAGAACTCTCTAGACATTGTCAATAGTGCAAATAATAATATGAATAACTGTGTCGTCTCAATTATTGATTTAATAATATAAAATATTGTGCAGATGATACTTTGACAATAATTGAATTAATAATATGAGATACTATGCAGCAACTACTGTTGCAATAATTGAATAAAATGGAGTGACTTCTTAAGTAAGCATGAATAATCAGAGATACTGTACAATACCGTGTGCTACTATGCAACCACGCGTATTACTGTACTTTTATCACCGGATATTTCAACAGTTAACGGTAAAAGTTTTGCGGTTATTTTTATAAAAGGTTATTTCTGTCGCTTTCTATATCCGACAGTAATTCCGTTGTGGAGTCCACCAATGATTGTGCCGTCGTACGAATATTCCCTGACTAAACGAATATTCCCCGACCAAACGAATATTTTATGACAACTTGTTTACTTTGCAAATTTTTTAAATATTATCCACAGCTATATATCAAATCCACACCTTATTATTCAAAATGATATTTAGAGAAAATTAAATCTTTATTCATAAAAAGTTGGGGTCTTACACAAATGTTTTGTATGCTCTTCTTTAGTTTTGGAATACACCAATATATCGTCGATGAATACTACCACAAATTTATCAAAAAATGGCCTAAACACTCGATTCATTAAATCTATAAACGCTGCAGGTGCATTAGTTTAACCAAATGACATTACCAGAAACTCTTAATGACCATATCGAGTTCTGAATGTCGTCTTTGGTACATCTTTCTTCCTCACCTTCAATTGATGATATCCACTTCTCAAATCTATTTTCGAGAAGTACTTTTATCCTTTCAACTGATCGAACAAATCATCGATCCTTGGCAATGGATACATATTCTTAATAATAACCTTGTTCAACTCCCTATAATCAATCCAGATACGCATTAGTCCATCCTTCTTCTTAACAAACAACATTGACGCTCCCCATGGCGATACACTCAGCTGGATATACTTCTTGTCCAATAATTCCTATAACTGCACCATCAATTCCTTCATCTCCACTAGAGCCATTCGGTATAGATCTTTTGATATTGAGGCAGTCCCTGGTGCTAGTTTGATCACAAACACAATTTCCCTATTTGATGGAAGCCCTAGAAAATCATCCGAAAATACGTCTACAAAGTCTCTAACAATTGGTATCTAATCTAACTTTGCACCCACCTTTCGAGTTTCGGCTATGTAGGCTGATATCCTACACATCCTTGTCTTAACAATTTCTTGGCATGCATCATTGTTAGATAACTCAGTTTTCTAGGTGATCTTCTACCAAAGAATACTACCTTTGACTTCTTTGGAATCATAAGGTTTCTGTAGACACCTGAAATTTCACTTTCTCTGGACTAACCATGTAAGAGGGCAAAAGCGTCATTTCACTTCGGAGACAACCCTGAGGTAGAGCAAAGCATCATTTCACCCAAATGACAACCCCGAGGAGAGATCAAGGTGTAATAATGTCCAGACACGGAGCGAACAGAATGAGGATGGCAAAGTTGAGGTCGTACCGTGCATGAGGGCAAAAACGTCATTTCACTTTGGAAACAACCCCGAGGTAGGGAAAAAGCATCATTTCACCCTGGTGACAACCACGAGGAGAGATCAAGGTGTAATAATATCTAGACACAGAGCGAACTAAATGAGGATCACAAAGCTAAGGTTGTGCCCCGTAGGAGGGCAAAAGCGTCATTTCACTTTGGAGACAACCCCGAGGTAGGGCAAAAACATCATTTCACCCCAAGGAGATATCAAGGTTTAACAATTCCTAGACATGGAGCGAATCGAATGAGGGTCGCAATGCTGAGGATGTGACCATAAGACGTCACTGCAACAACGAATGAACGACGAGCTATCAAAGACGAGCCGATTGACGATCATTCGAGAGCTGGAAGATGACATTCATCCTAGTGCATAATCATTCTAGACTACAAATTAGTCAAACTCGACCTATTTCGCAGCTTTCCGCAAAGACTTTTCGAGATTCTTAGGTACAGAGCTCAACTTTCATCGGACTGGGACCAAAAAGCACAAACTTTGAGAAAATAGGACCCGCGGGGCCCAGCCTCAGGTGTACCTACTCAATCCGTAGGTATATCTATGGCTACCTTCAGTTGCCATAAGCAACAGCAGAAGCTCACATTTGATAGAAGAGACAACATAATAGAAAGCTATAAAGAGAGAGAGAGAGAGCTTCGGATTTAGCATTTCTACAACATATTTTCATTTTTTAATCTTATATATCACACATATTGTAAGTCTTGAGTGATATAAGTTGAATCTAAGCCAACAGAAGCTGGTTCACGAGTCCCACAAGGTGAAAATTACTCATTTTAGCTACTTTCTTTATAACTATTGTTATAAATACATGTTTTATGTAGATATAATAGTTTCTACCAGTTAAAATAGTTGCTTTATATATATATATATATATATTGTGTATTGGGAGGTAGAAATTGAGTTTCTACCGGTTAATTTGTGCCCATTCAGTTTTAAATCAAGTTATTTGACTAGATCTAGTCAAATCTAGCATTTTGAGCGGTTATAAAGCATGATGTCATAACCCATATGCTAGATTAGTTCAGATCTATGGTAGATCTATATGTTTTACTATTTTTGGTCAGTCCTTGTCACTCCATAGAGCCCTATATCTGTATCTAGAGGTGAGGAGGTCTTAATGGATCGATATAGGGATTTCAATCGATGAAATAACCTAATATCAAGTCTAAGATATTGTATATACATATTTAAGCATATCAATGTGAGCCTAGGAATCCTGGGGTTGATATCTACTAAATGGATCTTAACTAGATTCCCATAATGGACTTTTTGGTTTAAATGTAATATTTAAATACTATAAATCGTTGTACATATAATATTGGATCTTAAAACGAGTTCGTAGAGTTCGTAGGGTTCGTCTGAAGAATTCAGATTTAAGATCCTATGACAGTGAAAATTATTTTGTGAGTGTTTGGATTCATTAAGATGACTTTCATGCCCGATGATGATCTGATCTCTTTTTGGCGCTTTATTGCATACATGATCATCCCAAAACGATTTTCCAATAAAATCACAAAGAGATTTCATGCATAATAAAGTGATTTGGGTAGATCACCTAATAAACATAAAGATAATAAAAGGAAGTATCGAAGTCCTCAATTCCTAGTCGGGCAAAGGATTTGAAAACCCTTTTTTAAAAGATCATTTTAATTTCCATATCTTGTTAAAAATGAACCTTTGGTTATATCAAATCCTTCATACCTAGGTGAAAAAGAGGTACATCACTACTTCTAAATAACTCAAAATAAAGCCTAGAAAAGACTTTAAAATAAAAACACACATACACACACACACACATACACACACACTTTATGCATATGAAATTAATAAGATGCGATAATCGTGCTTTGACGGAAGTCGGGGGGTGCCTAACACCTTCCCCATGCTTAAGCAAGCCCCAGAATTCAAAGAATCTCAGTTTCAGACCAATGATATGGAGTCACATATTGGGCCATATTACAAAAACTTTCAAATTCGGATGAGTTGGTACATCCATTTAAACCATATCAACTGGCGACTCTGTCTAATTCGACCTAATCATAAAAATCAAATTTTGGTAAAATAAGTCGACTAAATGTCGGTCTTTTCCTAAACCCTCACCCTTTAATCAAATCAATCGACAAATCGAAAGAGAAAGGGTAAGAATAAAGAAAAGACATAAGATAAGAAAAACAACAATCAGAAGGATGTTTTTCTTTCCTGGCGTCGACAGGTGGCGACTCTGTTGGGGACTACAGAGGGCTTAAGTCGCTTTCAAATATTTTTGATTTCCATTCTACATGTGCATTCTTGTATGAATGATCATTGTGTGTGATGAATGTCTCAAATCTTTAAGTGTTATATATTAGTGCCTTGAACAATATATTAGTTCCTCGCACAATGTCATCATATTGCATCCGGTAAGGACGATGAATGTATGTTGTGTGGTCCCTCTGTCCAGAGGCAAACCCTTTAGTTGTTTATTACTGGACTCCTATGGATGTTTTCATTATAAAGCTCAGGAAAGGCACCACTCAGATATGCTCCAATTGAAAAATGAATGTTTTCATCAAGTAAATTACGAAGATCTGGGAACCAATTTCAAAAAGCCTGTGAGAGTAACCTAAGATAGGTCAGCCTCTGATAAACTAAACTCGCAAGATGTTTCTTCATGCTCTATTAAATTCCTGAATATACAAATGTCATCCATCTAAAAACTGTCATTTGTATATCTTTCTTATCCTGTCATCAAGTCGACTGACCACTTGTTTTGTAGGAAGAGATTTAAAAACAAAACCCTAAACTGATGTATAGCATATCATGCATCCATATCATTTTCTAATATCAAGACTAAACTAGATACCGGTTTGTGTACAGATTGGTCCTAGAACTCGATCCCAACCCAAAAAGGAAGGATCACTTCCAACCAAAATAGCAAAAAATAGTTCATCAGAACCTATGCACGTATCTCGAATAGAGTTTGAAGAGTTTAAGAAGTAGATGGCTGATATGGCAGTACTATTAAAAGACCAGTGTAGAGTCACTCAGGAGTCCAAACTGAAAACTCCAACTAAACCCTTTGTGCAAGGTAAGATGAAAGTACAGGGAAAGAACAATGATACACATATGTCTATCCCAATATCTCCAATCAATGTCAGTTCTGCCAAAGAGGCCATTGATAAGAATCTGACAAAGGAAGTAAACAAACCTCCAAAAAGACAGAGAAACTGGAGATATTCGGAAGAAAGTCAAACAAATGGAGGATGTTATCCAATCTATTAAGGGGACATGATCCCATGGGAACATGAATTTTTTTGATCTGTGTATTTTCCCAAAGGCAAGATGCCTCGATAAATTCCAAGTCCCAGAGTTCAAAATGTATAATGGATTAGGAGATCCATATACCTATTTGAAGGTCTATATAGGTGAGATGGGATCATATGCCGAGGATGAGAATGTAAGACCCCAACTTTTATGAATAAAGATTAATTTTTCTAAATATCATTTTGAGTATTAAGGTGTGGATTTGATATAATGTTATAGTTGTGGGTCATATTTACAAATTTTGCAAACTAAGCAAGTTGTCATAAAATATTTGATTGGTCGGGGAATATTCGTACGATGAGACAATCATTGGTGGACCCCACAACGGAATTACTTTCGGAGTTAGAAAATGATAGAAATATCTTTTTATAAAAATAACGACGAAAGTTTTACTGTTAACTGTCGAAATACCCGGTGATAAAAGTACAGTAATACGCGTGGTTGCCTAGTAGCACATGGTATTGATTATTGATGCTTACGTGAGAAGTCACTCAGTTTATGTCAATTATTACCACAGTAATTGTTGCATAGTATCTCATGTTATTGATTCAATTATTATCACAATATTTTATATTATTAAATCAATAATTCAGACGATAAAGTTATTCATATTATTATTTGCATTATTAATGATGTCTTGAAAGTTACATCGAGGAAAGGGTTTGGTCACCTAATTATGCTACCAATAGGAAAAAATCCTTATCATCGTAAAGCCCTTCTTTCTTGGAAATGATCTCGGTTGTTAATATTGCAAGTTATATTATTGATGAATAATTTTTGTTTAAAAATATGTTTTGTGAAGCCAAGTAAATTGAGATAAGTACAGGGGTATTTTATAAAGTATTTGTTGTAAATTTTGCTTATAATATGGACCCCCACTTACTCATTTTTCAAAATAATCGGTAAAAAGTTATTCTAAGATATATACAAGTATTATATATATATATATATATATATATATATATATATATATATATATATATATATATATAAGTATTATATATATATAATGATTATATGTTTGTGTGGTGTGGTGTGGTGTGTACGTGCCTTTAATATATATATATATATATATATATATATATATATATATATATATATATTATAGGTTTTTTTTATGAAAATAGAATATATTTTATTGCATAGTACTACATAGTGTGTGCATAGTGCTGCATAGTGCAGCATAGTAAAATCAAATTTTTATAAAAAAAAAACAGCCGAACTTTGCCCGTGAATTTTTCCTACTATGCGTCCGTGATTTTCAAAATTGAAATTGTATCCTTCCATTCTTCTATAAATAGGATGCTTAGTTTAGAATTTAAAATCAAACCAGAATCAGAGAATTCTTCTTCTATAATATTGAGTGTATTTCTTTAGAGTTTAAGGAAGCTTTAAGTGTAGAAAATAGTGCAAGTTTTCTTCAAGAATATCCCCGCCCTACCAGTAAGAAATACTTTCCTTTTAAGGTAAAGGATATTATTTTTGTTCAATATTCGTATGAAATAATATTTTCTTCCATACTCTGTAGTATTTAAGTAATATTATTTCATTTCAGATTCTGAATTCTACACTCATTTTGTTAAGTATTGCTTCTATACTTTTTGAAATTAGTAGAATATCCTTGAAATTTGCGCTTTATCTAGTATCGTTTCACAAGGATATTTTTCTGAACATTCTTGTGAAATTTTGATCTTTTCATGTCGGGGTACTATTCATGAAAAAAAATTGATTTCATTTCTGTCCAAATTATTTTCAGAATATTATTCTTGAATTTTACTCCACGAAGCAGTTATCATGTTAACAATTTGGAAACTTTTAAACGGATAAATTAAAAATCTTTAATATTTATCCTTGATTTCGTTGATTGATGCTTATATCATTGTCATCATCCTAATGATTATATTGTGATAAAAGTCATCTTTGGCCCGTAGTTCATAGATGGACTGTTGATTGTTATTATTATGACCAAGGTTTATTCGGTATAATCACGACCTGTAATGTTACAAATGATGTGGTAAAAGTCCTCATTGGCCCGTAGTGCATTGATGGACAGTTATTGGCATGATCATGACCATTGGTGATAACACGAATATCCTTGGCCCGTAGTGCATGGATAATTCATGGATGTTATACTAACGAATATCCTTGGCCCATAGTGTATGGATAATTCAGTGATGTTGATTATTTATTGAGCTGAGTCTGAGCGATAAAATTGATGATAAACTTTTTAAATCATAGAAGATAGTAGATATCATGCTCTACTTGACTCTTCTAATGGATTGCTTGTTCCGCTGCAGTTAAACATTTTGTTTATTGTATTCTATCAGTTTAACACTGTTGAAGGCTATCGATAATTTATTCTGCATTATCTTAGTCATAATATTTCTTACTGGGCTAGTTGAGCTCACCCTTTTGCTTTCATTGTTCTCTTCAGGAAATGAGTACGTAGCCGGGACTAGTCGGGAAATGGAGTGACGGTCTAAGATGGTGGATGTAGTCACTACAAAAAAATGGGGCTTCAGCAACAACCGATTTTCGTTGCTAAAGGTGCCAAATTTCGTTGCAAAGGTTTTTGCAAGCGACTTTCTTTGTCGTTAAATCTTTTCGTTCTTGTGATAATAAGTTGCTAATTATTCAAGAAGCGAACAAATTTTTTTCGTTGCCAAAAGTAATATATTTTGCAATGAAATTTGACTTTCGTACAGAGACATCGATCCTTTAGCAACAAAATGTATTGTTGCAGAATAATTAAAATTTTGTTGCTCAAAACCCCATTTCGATGCAAAAGCCTGCTAATTGGCAACGAAATGAACTCTTTTTTTTTTGCAACGACCATGCATTTTCGTTGCAATTGACACCATTTTGCAACGACATTTTTCGTTGCAGTAAATTATGAAAATTGTTGCCTAAGCTTGCTTTCGTTGCGGAATGTTAATTTTTTAGCAACGATTTTCATTGCTGATTATATTATTTGGTAACAACATTATGCTGAATCAGCAATGAAAATGTTTGTTGCTGCTTATTTTTCAATAGCAACGAAAGTCGTCGATTAGCAACAACATTATATGTTGTCGTTTCTTTATGTGTAACGAAAGTTGATATGATTTGCAACGATAAAAAATGTTACCTTTTATTTTAATATTAGCAACAATATCCTCTCCGTTGTTATTAAGTTAATTTTTCGTTGCCAAATATTAGATTTTTAATGTCATTAGCAACAAAAAATTGTTACTAAATGTATAAAAAATTGTTGCTATATTTAAACTTGTTCGATGCTTTGGTAACGAATTATATTGTTGTCAAATTAAAATTTGATATTTTTTGTGTATCTGGCTGGCTCAATGTCCCCATAGAAAATAATGGCAAAAATAAAAAAAAACTAAAATATTATTAACTTAATAAAATCATCCACTACATAATCATTCATTATCTTTACAATTAACCATCTAAAACTACCATAGTTCTTCAATCAAAGTATATATCTACATATATAGAGAGAGTACACTTCATAATTTCGTCCATTGTCTTCCGTAAACGTAGCACGAAAATTCATCATTTAAAAGATGCAATGCAGTATTGAAGGAGGTAGCTATTTCATGATCATCATCAACATCAACATCATCATGTAAGTATCAAACCTGCAATTATGCTTCAAAAAGTTGTTTAACTATAATGAAACTTTACTCTAGATATTTGAGTGCTAAACTTTGAAATCTATCACTTTGACTCAACTCCAACTTACAAGGAAAAGGGGTGGGGGAGTGAAAGCATTAAAATAGAAGTTATAAGGTTTTAGAATTTCTTGGGCTAGAATGAGTCTTTAGTTGTGCCTTCCAATTGTTCATAGGGGGGACATAAATGTTGAATATAGCAAAATCTCAGATATACATTTTTTTAATTTGATATTCAATAAAGCTATGCTATTTTGTTTAACAAAAAGATTTACATTTTATCCCCATAGACTACCACAATGTGAACCGTGTAATATGATATGTATGAATTGGCATACGAGATAAACAGAAGACAATAATGAAGTGAAGAAACAAGGGATAAAAGTACCTTCTGTTATGGAGAACATGGGGGAGCTAGTTGTGTCCTCTTTTGAATTGGATTTAACCACATCATATGAGCTTGGTTCTAAATTTGCAGGTCTTGTTGTAGGTTCAAGTTCACGTTGACGGTGAGAAGTACTTTCATAAGTTGTTGTTATAAGTTCATGATTGCTGTAAGCAAGGTCTGTAAAGGGAGATATGCTGCAACAAGTATTGGACCTCCCCTTTCAACAACCCATATCTGAATGGAAAAGGAAAGCCCCAAAGCCACCATCCCCTGCAAGCACGACTCATTATTATTACAATTGCAATTTTCAATCTTGATGAATGCTATTAATATCATACATAAACTAAAAAAGAAAGGTAAGAACACCAATCAAGAATAAAAAAAATAAATACCTACCGCGTAAAGAAGACACATGAGTTTATTTTGGGAATGAATTTTCCAAGCTTGGGGGTCTCTATCAGAAAATGTTGCAAGTGCTAAAAAGCGGAAAGATAGCAAAAAAGAAGGTATAACGAGGCTATGGAAAGGCGAAAGCGGATAGATCTTCACCACCGAGGCTTGTAACACAATCCAACTAGCCCAACATATGCGATGAACTATAAGAGATATACAACCTAATGTCCAGTTCTTCTTCTTCTCGAGAATCTCCCAAAGAAATCATTGATTCATCCGATTGGTGTGAAGGAGAATCTGGAACATATATGATTGGTCCTCGGTAAAGGGTTATGATCAAAGCTCCGCCACACAAGAGAGAGTTCCAAAGCTATAAATATCGGATTTTAGAGTCAAATTTATATCTTTACATCGTTCCATGACTACTAACAATGACATGTTGTCATGCTTTCATGTGAAGGACAATATTTACGGGACCAAAATGGGTGGCACCTATACTCAATCGGACCGACTCCATTTGTTGGGATCTGCGCAAAAGAAAATTAAAAAAAATAGTAGGACATAAGTACAAGAAAGACCTCAATCACTACCATTTCACGTTAAAATCTATATAAGATCTCGATTATTTATGGTCCTATCTAAATTTATTTGATAATTCATTTCCGCCTTACCAACTAGAACTATTTTTATAAATAGTAGAAAATGAAATTATTCTTTTCATAGTCATACTAATATATCGAGAAAGAGTAAAAAGCACTCCACTTTAGCGACAAAAAAATTTCATAGCACACACGATTATCCTAACTTTCCTACTAACAGAATTATTTAGATGTCATCTATGCCAAATGAATCAATTTGAAGAAGTTCTAAGTCCATTTTGATATCAAGATTCCCCAACAAAGAGTTCCTTAAAAAGTTCGGTTATAAAATCACTTTGTCCTTACAAATTGGTGGCAAACTTCACATTTGGGATGGAATTGAACTCTTTGAAACAGGACTTGTGATATGAATCCTTCCCTGACAAGAAAAACTTGAATCAACAGAAAAAACCAATAAGAGACATCAAAAAGATCGAACAACATTACCTATTTTAACATAACTGCATTAACAAAATAGGGAAAACACATGCATGGATGCAGACACACACACACACACACACACACCCCTCACACAAACTATCAAAATCTCCATTTTTAAGGGGTGTGATGTAGGTGTTTTGAACTGGGGAAGGGGGGAAATATAATACAAAAGATGCAAGAAGAAGAAACTACCTCATGCTCGGTGATTGGGTTGCCACATGCACGACAACAAAAGCATTTCGGATGGAAAAATGTCCCCATGCATCCCAAATAGTTGCCATAGCCAATGTCCCGGTTCTAGCCACCACATACTCTGCAAGTTAGCGGCATACATGTACAAGATCAATCAATTCAAGACTTACAAACTTATAAGTTTGACACTACCATGTGTTCTTTTAGTGTTTTTTTTTGCTAAATTTAAACTGTATAAAAAAGAAAGGAAATTACAAACCGCATGGGAAACCCCAATCGAGAATATAGCATAGACATCATAGGACAAGCCCTATGATGTCATGATTATAAAGATTACGAACTGACGCCCAACAAATCTATTACAATAACCAAACAACTATCGGTTGCATAAGAAAACAATCAACATCAAGTAGCGGTTTTATGCCCAATACGCGAGTATAACCCAAAACGTTAATTTGTAGAAAGCGACCCACAAAGCGTAAAGCAGCATAAATTTGAAACCAAAGCATGGCTCGCAACCCAATGAGAATAAGGACATCATCAACCAAGCAATGATCTAACCCAAAGAGCAATAACCACAATATATAGCGGTGCAACCCAAAGATATAAAGACATAATCCAAATTTTTCAACCCAAAGAAACAGGTGAAAGAGCGAAAGTAAGACTCGCCAAAGCAGGCCGGACAACACTTAGCAAGATCAAGAGAAGCAACAACCGCACCCAAAAGCCAAATCGCTGCTTCACCCCCAAACTACTATATAGCATTACAACAGACCACAAACGTTGTAGTAGTATCAAAACCCCAATTTGAGCCAAATCTTGGTAATCGGTTGTCACGAGTACTATTTCAACAACCATAATCTATACCATTGATCTATTTCAACAACCATAATCTATACCGTTGATCGCAACATTGGATGGCACAGATTGAAATGGATTTCCCCGTAACGCTACAAGCTGTAGCGACACACAGATCTAGTAGTAACATGCAGATCCAATTACCGAATTATTATTATTATTATTATTATTATTATTATTATTATTATTATTATTATTATTATTATTATTATTATTATTATTATTATAAGGGTAAAATGCAAAGTCCACCACCGAATAATAATAATAATAATAATAATAATAATAATAATAACAATAATAATAATAATAATAATAAATAATAATAATAATAATAATAATAATAATAATAATAATAATAATAATAATAATAATAATAATAATAATAATACTAATACTAATAATAATAATAATAATAATAATAATAATAATAATAATAATAATAATAATAATAACAACAACAATAATAATAATTAATTATCATATTATCATATATACATCATAACGTACATATTATATCAATTATACTAAATGATGTAAATATGTAAATGTGATAATATGTTATGTTGATGTAAATGATGTAAATATGTTATTATTTTAGTATTTTAATGATTTAATTTGAATTTTTGTTGTTTTGATTAATTAACAAAATAGTTTGAATTATAGTATTTTACTATTTTTGAATTTTAATATTTTTTAATTTGATTTTTTAGTATTTTTTTTAATTAGTATTTTTTAATTAGTATTTGATGTAAATATGTAATTAGTATTTTAGTGTCGGTAAGTGACTTTTAGTATTTTGATATGTTATACAACTATGGTAAAATTTTAGTATTTTGACATGTTATATGAACTATGGTAAAATTTTAGTATTTGAGTAAAATTTTAGTATTTTAGTATTTGAATTTTAGTATTTTGATTAAATGATGTAAATATGTTATGATGTAAATATGTAAATATGATAATATGTTATGTTATGATGTAAATGATGTAAATATGTTATGATTTTAGTATTTTAATGATGTAATTTGAATTTTGTTCTTTTGATTAATTAACAAAATAATTTAATATTTAGTATTTTTTGGATTTTAGTATTTTTTTAATTTGATTTTTTAGTATTTTTTAATTAGTATTTTAGTATTTGATGTAAATTTATAATTAGTATTTTAGTGTCGGATAGGTGACTTTTAGTATTTTAATATGTTATACAACTATGGTAAAATTTTAGTATTTTGATATGTTATACAACTATGGTAAAATTTTAGTATTTTAGTATTTTGAATTTTAGTATTTTGATTAAATGATGTAAATATGTTATGATGTAAATATGATATAAATGATGTAAATATGTAAATATGATAATATGTTATGTTATGATGTAAATGATGTAAATATGTTATGATTTTAGTATTTTAATGATGTAATTTGAATTTTTGTTCTTTTGATTAATTAACAAAATAATTTGAATTTTAGTATTTTAGTATTTTCTTGAATTTTATTATTTTTTAATTTGATTTTTTTAATTAGTATTTTAGTATTTTTTTAATTAGTATTTTTAGTATTTTAGTGTCGGGTAACTGACTTTATAATAAAAGATCCTTATAGCTTAGTTGGTTTGAGCATTTGTTTAAGAAGAGTGGGAGGTCTAGTGTTCAATTCTCAAGGAGAGCATTATCTTATTTTATTTTTTAAAAAGCCCACTGATTAAAGCCAACCTTTTTTATTATTAGTACTATTTATAATTATTGTAATAATTATTATTATAATAATAATAATAATTAATAATAATAATAATAAATAGGAATAATAATAGTAATTATAATAATGATTAATAATAACAATAATAATAATAGTAGTAGTTATAATAATAGTAATAGTAATAATAATTATAATTAATACTAACAATTATAATAATTATTATAATAATAATAATTATTATTATTATAATTATAATTATTATTATTATTATTATTATAGTAATAATAATAACAACAATAATAATAATAATAATAGTAACAATAATAATTATTATAATAATAGTAACAATAATAATAAAAATAATAATAACAACAATAACAACAACAACAACAACAACAACAACAATAATAATAATAATAATATAAATTATAATAATAGTAATAATTATAATTATTATAATAATAAAATAATAATTATAAGATTAGTAATAATTATTCTAATAATAAAAATTAATAATGATAGTAATAATAATAATAATAATAATAATAATAATAGTAAATATAATAATAATTATAATAATAGTAATAGTAATAGTAATAAAAAAAAATATATAGCACATGAAGCATGAAAAAAATTTAATAATGACTTATAAGTAAAAAAAATTAAAATTAAAATTATTGTCAAACACTAAATAATAACAAATGACTTATAACTTAGTTTAACCAACTTATAAGTCATTGCCAAACACCCTCTAATACAAGATATAAAGAGAAATTAATATTTGATTATAAAAAAAATTACAAGTCAAGTAAAAGGAGAATTTGAAAAATGGGAGTTAAAAAATACTTACACACCATTGGTGCAACTTTATTATTATTATTGTTATTATTATTATTATTTATTTTATTTTTATTATTTTATTATTATTTTTATTATTGTTGTTGTTATTATTATTATTGTTATTATTATTATTATTATTATTATTATTATTATTATTATTATTATTGTAGTATATAACTTCTTGAGATTATATTAATGGTATGTAGTGAAGGATCATAAAAGAATATATGAGAGAAATCTCATGTTTTGATATAAATATTAATCCTTGCAAGATATTAATAGATAACTTGTGTTGCTCCAGCGCTCAAATGACCAAAGTTCCAAATGATAGGTCACAGGTTCGAATATGTTTCGCATTTGGATATAATTTTTAAATAATAAATATGAATATTTTTTGACAATTCTCCGAATACCGAATATGGTCTTACAAAAACATGTTTATTGGGATTATCTTAATTTAAGGCAACATTTTAATAGTCGTTGCAAAAAGTTGTATAAGATATGCAACGAAAATAAAAATTATTGCCAATGAATGTGGTCCATATTAGGCAACGAAATATAGCAACAAAAAATTTTTTGTTGCCCACGATGAGGAGTAATCAAGTGGTTAGAATTTTTGTAACGAATTTTGTTTTCAAATTTTGCAACGACTTATGAATTTCGTTGTAAAAAGTGAAAGTCTGACATAATCTGCAACGAAGGACAAGTTTCGTTGCTAAACATACACTTTTAGCAACGACTTATAAAGCTGTTTCTTGAAAAATCATTGCTAAAGCCCCATTTTTAGCAACAAAAAAACTTTTGTTGCCCACGATGACGGAAAATCAAGTGGCCGAAAATTTTGCAACGAATTTCTAACGAAAATTTTTCCCGCCAATGAATTAGCAACGAAATTTTGCAACGACATATGAATTTTGTTGCAAAAAGTGAAAGTCTGACACAATCTGCAACGAAGGACAAATTTCGTTTCTAAACATATACTTTTAGCAACGACTTATAAAGTCGTTGCCCGAAAAATCGTTTCTAAAGGCCCATTTTTTTGTAGTGAGTAGTCTTCACTATTTTATAAAATAGTGTGATAATAATTGTAATGAGGACTCCATTTGAGTTTTGATATTGTCTAGAAAACAATATTCGTGTTAAAACTCTCAGCTATTGTGACAAACGAGATTTTGTAATTTAATTTTCATATTTATTGGATTAAATAAATATTTTTGATGATTTAATTATTTAATTAAATAATTAATTGATGAAGTTGTGGTAGATTAATTTAATTATACGTGTTATATTTGTTAAATTAATGTGGAGAATTTTTATTATTCAAGTATGTAATTATGTGAGCTTATTGAATTAAAAGAAATATTTAATAAGCCTAATGTTATTTTAATTAATTTAATAATTAACTTGAGATTTAATAATTTGACATTATTAATAAATGAGAATTTAATTATTTGATTGTGTAACATTCGAGTTTTTTTTAATGTAAATTATAAATATTTATTGATTTATATAAATATTTATTGGATGTGTTTATTATTGGATAAATAATTGTTCAATTTGATTTAGTTAATTATTTATTTATTAAATAATTAATGTGTTATGTGGATTGAGTTATGTGTGTAAATTATAAATATTTATTGATTTATATAAATATTTATTGGATGTGTTTATTATTAGATAAATAATTATTCAATTTGATTGATTTGATTTAATTAATTAATTATTTGTTAAATAATTAATGTGTTATGTGGATTGAGTTATGTGATTAAGTGAATTATTTAATAAATTGTTATTAAATAAAGTGTGACAAATAATTATGTTATAAAGAGTTATTAAAATAAATTAAAGTAATTTAAGTTGGTTTTATCCAAACAATGCTTAAGGTTATTAAGTGTTTAATTATAAATTATTTAAGCCAAACAAAGCCTACTGCTTTTGGATTTTGAAATTTAATTGAATAATAAAATAATAATATAATATATTTATAATATATACGTTAGTTTTATGGCGATATGTTATTAAATTAGGCGTTATTAAGGTTAAGCGGTTTTATTTTACGCATTATAGCTATCGATTGTTTTCTTTTTACACATTCGATTCTTTGAGAAAAGAGAGAAGAACACTAGAGAGAATTTGAGAGAAAGTTTAAGAGAGAAAAGGCTGTGTTTTTCAAAATAAGTTTTGAGTTTGTCAAAGCTATTGTCAGTGATTAACAAGTGTTGTCGGAACAAATTAAAGGTAGGTTGTATAAACCTTATCATATATGTTTATATTATATAGTTTTTGAGAAATTGTATGTCTCTGTTTTTCTTGAAATAACCGTGTATAAGTTTTTACCAAATTTGTCTGTAAACCTTGTTCTAGAATTTGTTTTGGTATTACATGTTTTTGTTGTTATAATTTTTATAACTAGCATGTTTATATATATATATGAGTGGTATTTTAATCATGTGTTAAAGAAAAAAAAATAGTTTTACTGTGAACATAAACATGTATGAATGTATGTTTTTTAGCGTACCAAAATTTATACTTGTATTGTATGATAATCATGGAATTTAACTATGATTATATGAATTGGGTAAGAATTAAATAGAATATAGTTAGAATAAGTCAAATTGTTTTCTAACTATGAGTACAATGCTTACTGTGTTAACAATGGAGTTTTGGGTTTTAAAATTTTGGTTTCAAAGATAAACAGTGTTCCTAAAATTCGTTGTTTAATTGTTAGTCGTTAGTATATAAATGATTGTTAGCGTTTATGTGTAAATTACGTGAAGATATACATGTTAATTTGGGTTAATTGCTGTTAAAAATAAAGACAGTAGCTTTGCTCTGTTTCTTACGGTTTTAGTTACGTGAGTTTGGCCCGTGCCAAAATCCACGCCCAAGCTTGAAGTCTAGCGCCTTAGCGCCAAAAATCAACACCCGGACCGGACTTCACGCTGCAATGGCGAGCGGCGCCGGACTTATGCCATGTGTAGCCTTGAAGTCCTGTATGTTACTCATGTAAAGCCTTACCTCAATATACAATAGCGGCCCACACTGCAAAATGTGGCGCCGCGGTGCCACTTAGCAGAATGTTAAAAATGACTTCATCTTGCGCAAGTCTAAAATTTTAGTTGTAATACTATATGACCAAATAATTCTATTATTATAGTATTGTAAGGTGTTGAACGAACATGGTGTTAATACCTAAAGAGTTTATTATTGTTTAGGAATATAATTTGATTACATGGTTAGACATTTAAACCATACGTGATGTAGCGTTGATTATGACTAATCATGTCATGTTAACATATGTATATAGGATATTGTGATTTGGATATTAACAGTTTAATCTACGCGCAAGGCAAGTTCTTTAACTCTACTTTATTAATAATTGAGCAAGTTTTTCTAATTCTAAATCGTCGTTATGCAAATTTCATATTTCTATACTTTATTGAGTAAAGTATTTTCATTAAGCAACTTAATGGTATCTAGTTATTCATGATGATACAAGCATCCCATCTCCACACTTTCGTCGAGATAGTTATTATGATTATGCAAGTTTTTCCTTACTCTAAACTTGTTATATTAGCATGACAAGTACCTTTATTATGTTGAATCAGTTTATCGTTCAAATTATTTTTGTTATGCATACTTGATATTAAATTCTAAGATATAACCTTAGCTTAATGTTGTTCAAAGCAAGGTATGATAGATTGTTCAATTGTTATGCTATTAGATTATTCCTAAAGCATGAACTTAGAACGAAATGTTTATTTAGTTATGATCATTCAATAACATAGTGTTATTATCTTTTATTCAACTAATCCTTAGTTGATGTCCGTTGAACTCCAAATTACCTTAAAGTGTATCCAAATCAAACGGACTTTGGTACGGACTTGTACTCTAAATACTGAGATGAACAACCCTATTTTTAGGGGGTTGCACCTAGTTTTGTACTTTGTGCTGAAAGGTTTGTATACAATACATGTACGAAGGATTGATCCCCCTATGTACCTTTAAGTCCTTGCAGTCGTATGACTGTTATAGTTAAAGTTGAAAGATTACTTATAATTGTGGACAGGGTTCGTGGTCATTAGACCCTCAGTGAATGTTATGATTTATGGAATGTTAATAGAACATATTGTTCGATTTCTATTCACTTTAATATTTGGCAAGTGATGTAAAGGTTAAGGTTTTATTTATTGTTATTCCAAGTGAGCCTTGTTTGCTCACTCTTGCTCTCAAAATTCTTACAACTAAAGTTGAAAATGGTGACGTACCTAGCACCGATGAGGAAAGGGAAAGATGAACAATCTTCAAGACTTGTAATAGTTTAATAGTTTTATTATCAGACTTTGGTTTAAAGATTGTAATGAAGTTATTTTAATTTTTCTGCATGAATGATTTTTGTAAAGGTTAGATAACCTGGGAGATTTTATTTAATGTAATCCTGTATGGGCAGGTTTATTTATTCAATTATATTATGATTGGGTAATTATAAATGAATGTTTTGATTACGTGAACACCAAATCTTGAGGTAATGAAGTACCAGGATTTGGGGGTGTCACAAGTTGGTATCAAAGCTTTAGGTTATGAACCTTAGATGGGGGGAAAACCTTAGGAAGTAACCTTTGAAAAGATAGTGGAGATAACTCTTATCGAGTTTTAAGGAAGAAGTAACAAAACACTTATGTGCTTATGTGTTTATAACTTATGTGCTCGTGAGTGTCAAGTAGAATGATTAATAATTAAAACTTTAAAACTTTGTTGTCAGGATGACTAATGTCAGAGAATCCAGTCAGGCTAGAGAGGAAGGACCTCAGATGCCTATAGAGGAGGAGCCTCGCGACATTCAGGTTGTTTGGGAACAACTACTGCCACGGGAGTCAGCCCCGTTGGTCATAATGGTTTAAGATGAAGATGATGATGTGGAGACGGATGAGGAGGATCCCGTGGAGTTGCCACAGGAGGATGAGGATGATGAGGACGAGGAGGAAGAGACTCCACTAACCTCGATGGCTGCTCGAATGTATGATGAAGTCTACGACCGTAACGTGGAAATTCAGGACACAGTTGAGGAGTTGCAGGAGATAGTAGTGAAACAATGATACAATGCCATAGAAGAACGATTGATATCCGTGGATCGAGATTAACGTCTAACTAATGTTGAAGAGAAGCTGATGCAGACTGAAGGAGAGAAGGAACAACTTATCGAGATGGTCGTGGAATTAAAGAACAAGCTGAAGGAAGAAGCTACCAAGAGGCGTAGAGTGAAGATGCATCTGAGGAAGCTTATCAACGAACTGGAAGAAGCGATGGGACCTTTGCAAGCAAAGAGGATGAAGATGGAAGAGATGGATAAAGTATTCAATACCGTGTTCAATCGAGCTCAAGATCGGGTCATGGGTAATCCAATTCAGTTCGAGACTCTACCATAATACGTGTTAGATCGCCGAACAATGTTTTGAGTTATGGAAGAAGAGCCTCGAAAGGCTACGGAGTATCTTAATAGATCATCGTAGGAAATGTGCCTGTTATGCACGTAATAAGTGTTAAATAATGTGTAAATCCCTAGTGTTAAGTAACCATGGGATATGATAATAATGATGTTGTCCTGTAACTTTTGTAGTTCAGGAAAGGAATGTAAATAGCAGTGATGCTATTGTTTTTATGTTTTTCGAAGTAATTATGAATAAATAAAAGTAATTATTTTATTCAAAGTGTTATGTTTTATGTGGTTATTTCTTTTATGGAGGCAAGTTAATTAGAAAATACTTAAAGAAGTTGAGTAATAGTCTAATAGATGTTTTGTTTTAACAGAAAATGCCTCCCAGACGTGAACCACCCCGACAGAGAACCAATGAGAGAACTAACAATAAAGATGTTGAAGATAATCCTGTCCAACAACTAGTGACATTACTAACAGGAGCATTGCAGAATCAACCTCAAAACCAAGGCACAACGTTTAAGGAGTTTAAGGCGGTTGGACCACCTGAATTCCGTGGATCTATGAATCCGGTCAAGGCACAGACCTAGATTATGGAAATAGAGAAAGTATTTGAACTCGCTAGGGTAGGGGATGAACAGAAGACTGCTTTTGCAACATTCATGTTGAAAGCTGAAGCTAGTTATTGGTGGCAAGCCAATAAAACCCGGGAAGGACCAGGAGTGATGACCTGGTATAGGTTCAAGGAGTTATTCTTCGAGACCTATTTCCCAGAAAGTTTGAAGAATCAGTTAGAGGTTAAAAACTGAAGCAAGGAACGATGGCGGTATCTGAGTATGCCGCGAAATTCAACGAGTTGGCGAGGTTTGCGCCATATCAGGTCAGCACAGACGAGCGTAAGGCGAAGAGATTTGAACAGGGACTGAAGCCCTGGCTGTACATTAGGGTTTCCCTGTTCCAGTTAAATAATTAATGTGTTATGTGGATTGAGTTATGTGATTAAGTGAATTATTTAATAAATTGTTATTAAATAAAGTGTGATAAATAATTATGTTATAAAGAGTTATTAAAATAAATTAAAGTAATTTAAGTTGGTTTTATCCAAACAATGCTTAAGGTTATTAAGTGTTTAATTATAAATTATTTAAGCCAAACAAAGCCTACAGCTTTTGGATTTTGAAATTTAAATGATTAATAAAATAATAATATAATATATTTATAATATATACGTTAGTTTTGTAACTGATATGTTATTAAATTAGACGTATTAAGGTTAGCGGTTTTATTTTACGCATTATAGCTATCCGTTGTTTTCTTTTTACACATTCTAGTTGCTGAGAAAAGAGAGAAGAACACTAAGAGAGAATTTCAGAGAAAGTTTAAGAGAGAAAAGGCTGTGTTTTTCAAAATAAGTTATGAGTTTGTCAAAGCTATTCTAAGTGATTAATAAGTGTTGTTGGAACAAATTAAAGGTAGGTTGTATAAACCTTATCATATATGTTTACATTATATAGTTTTTGAGAAATTGTATGTCTCTGTTTTTCTTGAAATAACCGTGTATAAGTTTTTACCAAATTTGTCTGTAAACCTTGTTCTAGAATTTGTTTTGGTATTACATGTTTTTGTTGTTATAATTGTTATAACTAGCATGTTTATATATATATATATATATATATATATATATATATATATATATATATATATGAGTGGTATTTTAATCATGTGTTAAAGAAAAAGAAATAGTTTTACTGTGAACATAAACATGTATGAATGTATGTTTTTCAGCGTACCAAAATTTATACTTGTATTGTATGATAATCATGGAATTTAACTATGATTATATGAATTGGGTAAGAATTAAATAGAATATAGTTAAAATAAGTCAAATTGTTTTCTAACTATGAGTACAGTGCTTACTGTGTTAACAATGGAGTTTTGGGTTTTAAAATTTTGGTTTCAAAGATAAACAGTATTCCTAAAATTCGTTGTTTAATTGTTGGTCGTTGGTATATGAATGATTGCTAGCGTTTATGTGTAAATTACGTGAAGATATATATGTTAATTGGGGTTAATTGCTGTTAAAAATAAAGACAGTAGCTTTGCTCTGTTCTTCTGGTTTGGTTCTGTGAGTTTCGGCGCCCCAGCGCCAAATCCCACGCCCAGCTCGAAGTCTCGCGCCTTAGCGCCAAATCAATGACCCAATTAGACTTTCTTGTAGAACTTGTATGACATAAGAGTCCTCAGATGTTACTCGTCTTTGAAAGCGCCACTTCAGTACAAGCCAATACGACCACGAGCTCAAAATGTGGCGCGCGGTGCCACTTAGCGAATCAAATAAATGACTTCGTCTTGCATGTAAGTCTGAAATTTTTAGTTCTAATACTATATGACCAAATAATTCTGTTATTATAGTATTGTAAGGTGTTGAACGAACATGGTGTTAATACCTACAGAGTTTATTATCGTTTAGGAATATAATTTGATTACATGGTTAGACATTTAAACCATACGTGATGTAGCGTTGATTATGACTAATCATGTCATGTTAACATATGTATATAGGATATTGTGATTTGGATATTAACGGTTTAATCTACGCGCAAGGTAAGTTCTTTAACTCTACTTTGTTAATAATTGAGCAAGTTTTTCTAATTCTAAATTGTCGTTATGCAAATTTCATATTTCTATACTTTATTGAGTAAAGTATTTTCATTAAACAACTTAATGGTATCTAGTTATTCATGATGATACAAGCTTCCCATCTCTACACTTTCGTCGAGATAGTTATTATGATTATGCAAGTTTTTCCTAACTCTAAACTTGTTATATTATTATGCAAGAACCTTTATTCTGTTGAATCAGTTTATCATTCAAATTATTGTTGTTATGCATGCTTGATATTAAATTCTAAGATGTAACCTTAGCTTAATGTTGTTCAAAGCAAGGTATGATAGATTGTTCAATTGTTATGCTATTAGATTATTCCTAAAGCATGAACTTAGAACAAAATGTTTATTCAGTTATGATCATTCAATAACATAGTGTTATTATCTTTTATTCAACTAATCCTTAGTTGATGTCCGTTGAACTCCAAATTACCTTGAAGTGTATCCAAACCAAACGGACTTTGGTATGGACTTTACTCTAAATACTGAGATGAATAACCCTATTTTTAGGGGTTGCACCTGGTTTTGTACTTTGTGCTGAAATGTTTGTATACAATACATGTACGAAGGATTGATCCCCCTAAGTACCATTAAGTCCTTGCGATTATGTATGTATTATTATAGTTAAAGTTGAAAGATTACTTATAATCGTGGGATGTGGTTCGTGGTCATTTGACCCTCGATGAATGTTATGATTTATGGAATGTTAATAGAACATATTGTTCAGTTCTATTCAGCCTAGTATTTGGCAAGTGATGTAAAGGTTAAGGTTTTATTTATTGTTATTCCAAGTGACCCTTGTTTGCTCACTCTTGCCTGTAAAATTTTTATAGCTAAAGCTGAAAAGGGTGACGTACCTAGCCCCAGTAAGGGAAAGGGAAAGATGAACAAGTACCGAAGACTTTGGTTTAAAGATTGTAATGAAGTTATTTTAATTTTTCCACATGAATGATTTTTGTAAAGGTTAGATAACCTGGGAGATTTTATTTAATGTAATCCTTTATGGACAGGTTTATTTATTCAATTATATTATGATTGGGTAGTTATAAATGAATGTTTTGATTACGTGAACACCAAATCTTGAGGTAATGAAGTACCGGGATTTGGGGGTGTCACATTGACTATGTGAATTAATGAGAAATTATTATATTTTATTTAAATTAAATTAAATAAGATAATTGAATTGGGTGTGACTTAATTTAAACTATATTGTAAAGGTTTAATTAAATTAATTGAATATAAGCCTTTAAGGCTAGCCAAATGAGGCCTTAAGAGGAGTTGAGGGCAGTTAAATCACGTATGGAATAACTGACCTCAACTCTGCGCATAAAGGGTCAGTTGCTTTGTTTTACGTATTTTCATTGAGTGTTCAACCTGAGAGTCAGAGAATTAAGAGAGAAAAATTTATAATTTTGAGGAGATTGTGAGTGTGTGATTAAAGAAAAGTTGAGAAGGAATTCACCTCCTACTAATCTACGCTTTGGGTAAAATTCTTCAACCCAGTTTATTTATGTTGTTTAAGTTTTGTAAAATATTTGGCTTTCAAGTTTCTGTCTCTATAATTTGTAAATGGTATGGTTATGAGAATATAGGTGATGATATGTTAGCATAGCATGTATTACTATATATTATAGATTCCCATATCATAAGTTTCATAATATTATAATTACAACATATGTTATGGCCTCAAAATTTACAGAGTATAGAAATATGGCCATATGGCCCTTATACGTGATTTTAATATGTCAAACATAAATTGTTTTGTAAAATTTCCACTTGTATATAATTATGCATGCTAAAATGAAGAAAACAAAATTTGAGTGGGTGGATTTGATGTTATAACGAATCCGTAGTGTTAAAATTTTATGTTTTTGTTCTAAACCTTCAAGAACACCAAGAACAGTGAAATTTGCATGTTTTAATTGGTTATTATGTGTTTTAATTGGTTAAAATCACTCTATAAATGTTAGGTAATGATTATATACGAATTCTAACATGTGGGCGTTTAATAGGGTGAATTCAATGACCATGTAATGTTAAATTCGTCTATTTCTGTGTTCTTCTTGAATCTGAAATTGAAAACTAGAGTTTCATGTTTGCTGCATGGCTCAACTCTGAGCCTAAGGCTCACGTCATAGTACACCGTGCAAGCAAAATGGCATATAAGACCTAGTATAACAGTGGCGCCGTAGCGCCACTTAGCAGAATGGTCCAGAAATGAATTTTCAAAATGTTTAAGTCTAGTAATGTGTTGGTAACTTTATCTAATGAACATAAAATTAGGTTAAACGTATAATGAGATGTTAAAATAAATTCTTAACATGTCAATAACACATCTATGTGTAATTTGAATGATTGAATGCATAGTTAGCTTATTGTTCATGAAGTGTAAAGTTATGTGATAATGAGTGTAGTAATTTGATTAAGTGCGGTCATAATCAAAGTTAGACAAAGAGAATGAACTTGTGATTGACTAGTATTGTGAATGTAAATTGTATGTAGGATTAAATAAAGGAACGTGTATAAATTAATGTGTAATCTATGCACGAGGCAAGATTTCTAACCCTACTTGTTATCATTATTCAAGTTATTCTCATTGTTATTAACCAAGTTCAATTGTTATATTAAAGATTAATTATCTTTTCAAAGTATGATTCTGCTATACAATATTTGTTCTATTGTATACCTCTTGAGATTATTATTCAATCTAATTATCATTTATTATTGAACCTTATTAGACTAGTGAACCCCTATTTGATTCGACTAGTCCATAGTTGATGAACGTTCTAAATTTTATAACCCTTATTGATTTATCCAAACCAAACTTCCTTTGGTGCGGACTCTAATGTCAAACTGAGATGAACAACCCTATATAGGGATTTCTTATGCGTTAGCGTTAAGATATTGTGCACAGTATGGTACTAAGGGCTGATCCCCCTAAGTACAAGTAGAAGAGTCCATAGTCTTATGACTGTTAAAGGTTTCAAGTATAACCCTTGATAACCTAGGACATAGTTTAAGGTCTTATGACCCTCAGAAATCTTTTGATTCTTGTTATTCATTCTTGATTCAAAAGTTGAGTTTTATTTCATAAATCTTTGATTCTCGCATGTTATTATATTGTTATTTTATTATTATACTTGTGGGCATCCATGTTCACTCTTGCGTAATAATAACATTGCAGTCAAGAACGAAAGGTATGATGAGCCTTGTACTAGCAAAGGCAAGGGCAAATCTAATAAGTGATGAAGACTTGTTATTCAATTTTTAGAATGTTATTGTAAAGACTTGATGTTGTTAAGATTTATTTGTTTATGTTTCCGCACAGATGTTTAAGGTTAGTTTGACCTGGGATTTATGTATTGTTATGATATAACTCCTTAAGGAGAGGATTTATTTCTATCTATTAATGCTTTCATTGATTATGGGTAGATAGATATATGATGTTTGAATAGTGAACACCAAATCATGTGGAAAATTAAGTACCCGAATTTGGGGGTGTCACATGTTGGTATCAACGCTGTAGGTTATGAACCTTAGGTGGCGGGAACAACCTTAGGTAGTAGCCTTATAAGAAGAACATAGTGATGGAAAACTCTTATCGAGTTCTAAAAAATGAATTTCTTTAATTCATGGAAGATAATAAAAGACTTTATGTGCTTATATGTTAAATTATGTGCTCACTAGTACGACTTAGTAACTAAAACTTGAAATTATGTTGTCAGGGAGCAGTGAATACAGAGAGAGCCATCTCCATTGATCACTGTTGTTGGTCAGGAGCATGAGCCTGAGACTGATCCAGAGGAGGATCCTGAGGAAGAGGAAGAGGAAGAAGAGGAGTTCCCACCGAACTCCATTGATGCTGAGATGTACGACGAGTTATATGGCCGTAAAGTAGAATTACGAGACACCGCCCGAGATCTGGTGAAAGCGAGGCGATTATTGGTGATTACTCTCGGCGAAAGGAGAGGAGGTTGAGACTCTTTACACACGACTGGGAAATGTAGAATGGGAAATGTAGAATGGGATTTCATAAGAAGGGGAGGTTGTGAGATCCCAACTTTTTTGAATAAAGATTAATTTTTCTAAATATCATTTTGAGTATTAAGGTGTCAATTTGATATAATGTTATAGTTGTGGGTAATATTTATAAATTTTGCAAAGTAAGCAAGTTGTCATAAAATATTCGATTGGTCGGGGAATATAATTCGTTTTATCAGGGAATATTCGTACGACGGCACAATCATTGGTGGACCCCACAACGGAATTATTGTCGGAGTTAGAAAATGACAGAAAAATATCTTTTTATAAAAATAACGGCGAAAGTTTTACTGTTAACTATCGAAATACCCGGTGATAAAAGTACAGTAATACGCGTGGTTGTATAGTAGCACACGATATTGATTATTGATGGTTACGTGAGAAGTCACTCTGTTTATTTCAATTATTGCCACAATAATTGTTGCATAGTATCTCACGTTATTGATTCAATTATTGTCAGAATATTTTATATTATTAAATCAATAATTGAGACAACAAAGATATTCATATTATTATTTGTATTATTGACAATGTCTAGAAAGTTCTATCGAGTAAAGGGGTTTGGTCACCTAATTGCGCGCCAATAGGGAGAAATCCTTATCGGAAAGCCCCCTCTTTCTTAGGAATGATCTGGTTGTTAGTATTGCAAGTTATATTATTGATGAATAATTGTTGTTTAAAAATATGTTTTGTGAATCCAAGTAAAGTGAGATAAGTATAAGGGTATTTTATGAAGTATTTGTTGTAAATTTTGCTTATTATATGGACCCCCACTTACTTATTTTTCAAAATAATCGGTAGAAAGTTATTCGGTATATATATATATATATATTATACATGTTTTATTTTTGTTTATGAAAAATAGAATATATTATATTTTATTTGATTGAAGTACTGCATAGTATATGCATAGTGCATCATAGTGAAATCAAAATTTTGAAAGAAAAAAAATCAACCAAACGTCACCCATGAATTTTTCCTACTGTGCGTCCGTGATTTTCAAAATTCAAATAGTATCCTTCCATTCCTCTATAAATAGGATTCTTAGTTTAGAATTCAAAATCACACCAAAATCAGAGAATTCTTCTTATATAATATTGAGCGTATTTCGTTAGAGTTTAAGGAAGCTTTGAGTGTAGAAAATAGTGCAAGTTTTCTTCAAGAATATACCCGCCCTACCAGTCAAAAATACTCTCTTTTTATGGTAAATGATATTATTTTTGTTCAATATTCGTATGAAATAATATTTTCTTCCATACTCTGTAATATGTAAGTAATATTATTTCGTTTCAGATTCTGAATTCTACACTCATTTTGTTAATTATTGCTTCTATACTCCTTGAAATTAGTAGAATATCCTTGAAATTTGCGCTTCATCTAGTATCGTTTCACAAGGATATTTTTCTGAACATTCTTGTTAAATTTTGATCTTTTCATGCCGGATACTATTCATGGGGTACTATTCACGCGGGTATTATTCAGTTGGGGTACTATTCATGACAAAAGTTGATTTCTTTTATGTCCAAATTATTTTCAGAAAATTATTCTTGAATTTTACTCCACAAAGCAGTTATCATGTTGACAATTTGGAAACTTTTAAACTCTGGAAAAATTAAAAATCTGTAATATTTATCCTTGATTTCGTTGATTGATGCTTATATCATTGTCATCATCCTCATGCTTATATTGTGATAAAAGTCATCTTTGGCCCATAGTGCATAGATGGACTATTGATTTTTATTATTATGACCAGGGATTATTTGGTATAATCACGACCTGTAATGTTACAAATGATGTGATAAAAGTCCTCATTGGCCCGTAATGCATTGACGGACAGTTGTTGGCATGATCATGACCATTGGCGATAACACGAATATCCTTGGCCCGTAGTACATGGATAATTCATGAATGTGATACTAACGAATATCCTTGGCCCGTAGTGCATGGATAATTCAATGATGTGGATTATTTATTGAGCCGAGTCTCAGCGATAAAATTGATGATAAACTTTTTAAATCATAGAAGATAGTAGATATCATGCTCTACATGACTCTTCTAATGGATTGCTTGTTCCGCTGCAGTTAAACATGTTGTTTATTGTATTCTATCAGTTTAACACTGTTGAAGGCTATCGATAATTTATTCTTCATTATCTTAGTCATAATATTTCTTAATGGGCTAGTTGAGCTTATATTTTTGCTTTCATTGTTCTCTTCAGGAAATGAGAACGTAGCCGGGACTAGTCGGAGAATGGAGTGACGATCCGAGATGGTGGTTGTAGTAGTCCTCACTATTTTATAAAATAGTGTGATAATAATTGTAATGAGGACTCCATTTGAGTTTGGATATTGTCTAGAAGACAATATTCGTGTTAAAACTCTCAGCTATGTTTTGTCGTATTTTATACGACAATTGTATAATTAAGTTTGTATTTGTATTATGTACCATGTATTTGGCGACTCAGAATGGGTGATGTATACCTATTTTGGGGCCGTCACGGAGAACCTCAGAATGCAGTTGTTCCAAAAGATCCTTACTAGTGAAGCCCGAACTTGGTACGCCCGGATTGATAACTCCAAGGTCAAGGGTTGGGAGGATCTAGCCCATGCTTTTAACAATCAGTATAGCTTCCAATCCGAAATGGCCCTTGATCGCTACCAAGTAACCAAAATTAAGAAACTAAGCAATGAGTCATTCAGGGAATACGCACAAAGGTCGAGGCATATGGCCGCCCAAGTACGCCCGCCAATTGATGAAGGTGAGATGATAATGACCTTTATTGACATATAAGAAGCCCCATATTATGAGAGAGTCATAACATGAATAAGCAAATCCTTTTCAGAGATGATCAAACATGGGGAAATAGCTGAAATGGGATTAAAATCCAGAAAAATCAAGGGCCTTACAGCCTTGGAGACAGTGGCATAGCATATACAATTGGGAAATTACTCGAATTCTCCAAAAAGGTACCTAAAAGGAAGGAGAAAGATGTCTCTTTAATCTTGCAAGGGCAATCAGCAAGCAAGAGCAGTAATCCACCTATACAAAAGCAAGGGAATTACCCTGTAACTACAAACACTCGAAATCCTACAGCACCAAGCGTTGGGGAAAACAAGCGAAGAAGAATATTCACTCCCTGGTGGACTCATTGGAGAATATATTGTCATTGCTGGTAGCATAGAAGAAGATCACTGAGCTCGCTCCAGCTGCTAACTCTAATGGAAGATAATTTGATCCCAGTAAGAAATGTGCATATCATTCCGGATTACCGAGTCATGACACTCAAAATTGTTGGACCTTAAAACATAAGATTCAAAATCTGATTGATAGCGAGGAGATTGTGGTAAAAGTGCCAGACCAACCCAATGTTAATAACAATCCCTTACCTCAGAATGGTGCTGGGGGAGTCAACATGATCAGTACCGGAGGTCGGAAAAACCGCAAGTATCTAAGAAATTTAGGAGAAGCTCTTGCGATGACTGATTCTTTCATATGGGGTTACCTAGAAGAAAGGTATACGATGGAATAGAGCTTGGCCTCAATCAAGATACAAATAGACCAATTAGTTGAGCTAGTTGTGTACCAACATCAGTTGACTCGTCAGTTGATCGATCAAGTCCTACGAGGGCATATCAGTATTCCACCTCCTAAGGTTGTCCCCTTTCCAAAAAGAGATCAGATTTGTGTCCAAGATCAGTCCAGATAGAAAAAAAAGATAGCCAGAGAAGCTAGATTTCATTCTCATCGAGATTTTACAGCCAATCGAACATTTACCCCACTGGGGCAATCTAGGGAAAATATCCTGCGAATGTTGATTAATGAGGGAAAGATCACGAAGTTCTCACCACCCCCAGACCCTCAATCAAAGTATTTTGACCCCACTAAGACATGACTTTATCAGTCAAATGCTCTTGGACATACAACTGAGGAATGTTGGGCTTTGTGTCATCTAATTCAAAATCTGATCGAATCAGGAGAGTTGAAAATGATAAGGGAGGTTGAGATTTTCCCTGATGAAGAGATAATGTACCCTCAGAAGGTGAAAGATTTAGAAGAAACGGTGCTAGTTATCACTTGTGTAGAAGGAACTTCCACTCTGCCTATAGCCATCAGAGGATTGTCCAATGTGGGAGATAAGACTCCATTGGAACTAGCTACGCCAATCACTACAAAAAATGGCGATTTTGCAACAAACAATTTTCGTTGCTAAATGTGCGAAATTTTGTTGCCAAATGCCATTTGAAACGATTTTTCAGTCGTTGGACATTTCATTGCGCAATGAGCGTTGCTAATTGTCTAGCACCGAATTATTTTTTTTCGTTGCAGAAAGTAATATATTTCGCAACGAAATTTTGTTTTCATGTAAAATCAGAAATCATTTAGCAACGAAATATTTTGTAGCAAATTTATTAAGAAATTGTTACTGAAAAATAATTTTTGTTGCAAAATACGCCTAATGGGCAACGAAAAGAATCTTTTTATTTGCCAACAAAGATAAAATTTGTTGCATTTGATACACATTTGCCAACAATGTTTGTCGTTGCTGAACAATATTAAAATTATTGCCTTAATTGATTTTCGTTGCTAATTGTATACTTTTTAGTAACGATATTCTTTACTAAATGTGAAAAATAAATCACTCATATATTAATTTGAAACAAAATTATTCGTTGTTATTGGCTTTATTATGGATAATTATGATCGATTAGCAACGTTGTTGTTCGATACTTATTATTTTTCGAGAGCAACAAATGTTGTCAATTAGCAACGACACTTTACGTTGTCGTTTGGTAACGAAATAGATTTTGAGTGTATCATTGCTAAATCCATTATTGACGATCCTTTTATATAATTAATATCAAAATTATTTTATAAACAAAATAAATTGTGGCTCAATGACCCCATAACAAATTATAGTTGAAATATAAAAAAAATCAAATATTATTAACTAAATAAAATCATCCGGTACATGATCATTCATCATCTTTACAATCAACTATCTAAACTACCATAGTTCCTCAGTCACGTAAGGCATGAAAGGATGTAATATTTTGAATATGTTCTCAAAAACATATAAACGAACAATCTGTGCTACTGAAGAAACTGGACGAAAAACCTTCAGACTTGTTAAGTCGAGCTTTACTAGCTTTAATATACGTAAAAAGAGCTTAATTTAGACCAACTTTGACGTAACTTCATGTATTCCGGAAACATAAAGTGGAGAAATATATTATAAATTCTACTCATTTGAGAATCCCTGATAAGTCCATGCAAATATTATAAACATTCGAAAATAAAACATGTTAAAAATATTAGTAATAAATAAGTAAATACATACATATATATATAGAGTACAATTCTTAATTCATATCATATTTCACATATCATATTTCACGTATCATAGTTCAAATATCATATTTCAAACTCTATTAATTAAAAACATTAACTACAATGTTGCAAGACATATTGGCTAGCCTGAATCCTTAGACAAAGAGTTTTAATGTGCAATCACCAGCTACCAATATTTTTTTCTTTAAAAATACAACATATACTGAAACTATTTGAAATATTTTCATATTTATATTAGAAATGAAACACCAAAAGTAATATCTCCAAACATAAGCATCAGAAGCACCAAATATACTAAAAAACGTAACAATGTGCAGACAACAAACAACAGACAACAGACAACTGACTCCCATAGAAATTGTTCAGTAAGGATTTCTTTTTACAAATAGTAAAGAGTTCTAAAAGTATAACTTAAATACCCTTAGGTAAGAATACCTCTATTTACAAAGCAATTGAAGTCCACTTAGAACCATGAGGTTCCTTCAAATTGGTTATATCCTCCCAGACAGGATCATCCAATCTATAAATATGAAAGGGAATTCCAAAATATTTAGTCAGTAAGAACTCAATCTAAACAAGTTAGAATCGCTTGCACTTATTTTTTTTTATTACTTATGATAGTTATCAGGATAAATCAACTTTTGGTACTTGTACTTGGACACGACTTACAATTTGGTATCCGAAGTGAAAAAAATTACAAACTGGTGATTGTACTCGAAAAATATTACACTCCGTTAAACATTAGGGACACGACTTACAATTTGGTACCCGAAGTGAAAAAAGTTACAAACTGGTGATTGTACTCGAGTTTTATCTTTATTCTGTTTGAAAATTAGGGTTCTCTTCTTCTGTCCGTTTTCTTCTCTCATTCTTCTTGTCTCGATTCTCCATTGATTACTGGTTCCTATATATTTATTAAAGGGTTTTCAGTGTTTAATTGAAAGGATGAGCTCGTCTTGGAGTGGAATCGTAAATGAAATCGGGGAAAAAGTTTATAGTTCATGCAACAAAAATGAATGGATTACACCAGAGTACCCAAGTCGGTGCCACTGTAGAGCAATGGTGCGAATGTGGGAGGCAGGAAAAGATGGAACAAAACATCGATGATCTTCTCCGCGTCGACTTCGCTTCTCTCTGTGTATGTTTGTCTCTCTCGTTGGATTAATTTTAATGATTATTTAAAAATTAGAAAGTACAAGCACCAGATCACAGAATTTTCTGAGTACAATCACCAGTTTGTAACTTTTTTCACTTCGGGTACCAAATTGTAAGTCGTGTCCATAATGTTTAACGGAGTGTAACATTTTTTGAGTACAATCACCAGTTTGTAATTTTTTTCACTTCGAGTACCAAATTGTAAGTCATGTCCCAATACAGGTACCAAAAGTTGATTTATCCCGATAGTTATCTGTTATTTTGTTTCAACATTCTCTTAAAAATTGAAGTTCTTGTGTAGAATATTAATAGAAAGTTTCCAAGTTACAACACCTTATTTGTATTAGTATAGTCTTTATCATAGATCAATGAGTTTTATGTATTGGTTCACACACATCATGTTCATCATCAATTGTGTACAAAGATTAAAGTCACCACTAGATTTGCACCGCAAGAATTGATAATTTAAAAACATTTCTAACTCAAAACTAATACGAACAATATACATAACCTTGAAATTGGTTTCTTAAAACAAACATTTGGCAATGTTTCACTAGTTATTAAACGAGGCTTGTCATCATCAAAGACATAAAAGAATATTGACAGTGAAACTTAAAAGAAAAGCAGATAGATGTCATTTTCAAACAAATTCAGGCATTCTTCAAACAGATAGAAGTCATAGTTTTCAACTCCTACATGATATGTTTGATAATTATTTTACCTCTCGGAATTAGAACAAATAAATTCATTTATGTGATTAATAAATAAATATATCTTTGTGATTAATAAATAAATAATGATAGATAATACAATATTAATGAAACTATAAGTATCATTGTAGAAATTTAAAATGCCAACTCTTACATAATATGTGTTTGATAATTATTTCCTATCTCTAAATTAGAACAATAAATACATCTATCATGTGATTAATAAATAAAAGTTTATAGAAAATACAATATTAATGAAACTATAAGTATTAGTGTAGGAATTTAAAATACCAACTCCTACTTGATATGTGTTTGATAATTATTTGATATATCTGAATTAGAATAAGGAAATAGACCTATATGATTAATAAATAAATAATAATAGATAATATAATATTAATGAAACTATAAGTATCATTGTAGGAATTCAAAACACCAACTCTTACATGAAATATGTTTAATAATTATTTCATATATGTGAATTAGAGCAAGTAAATACATTTTATGTGATTAATAAATAAATAATGATATAAATACAATATTAATGAAACTATAAAATCAATAATTATCTAAAAAATTGAAAACTATATTCCATGGTTTTTTATAATTGTCTAAATAATATTTATTATCTAAAAAATCAATAATTATATAATACGTTAAAAACAATGTTATGTGTTTTTAATAATTATCTTTACATTAAACATTTCAATAAGTACTTGTAAGTATATCATACCTCTATCTAGAAATAGGAAACATTGGGAAGCATAGACATAATAATCAGGTTTGATGAGGTTGGGTTTATTTGGGTCGGAGGCCCGGAACTAACATGCGTGGCAATCGGTTGTCACGAGTACTATTTCAATAACCATAATTTATACCGTTAATCGCAACATTGGATGGTACGGATTGAAATGGATTTCTCCATACGGCTACAGGCTGTAGCGGCATGAGAAATTATTCATTTGCCCCTCATTTGCTCATGTGCTATGCTGTCTACCGCTACAAGTTATGACAACCCAATAACCCATAGGTCTTAGGTTCAAAACCTAGCTGTGATATTTTTGCTTCTTATGTTATATTTTTTGTGTATTAGATAAATTCTATTACCATCTATATACCCATCTTAAATCTCCACATTAAACTAAATATATATAAAATAACAATGAATATTTATATAACGTAACTAAGAATATTTTAATATATATATATATATATATATATATATACATTTATAAATTTATCTCAAAATATTTATATAAATATTTATAAACAAATATTCATATAAATTTATCTTTAAAATTTATAAAATTTAGATATGTATATTTTTTATAAATATTTATATGAATATTTAGAGATAAATTTATAAATATTTATATGAATATTTGTTTACATATATATATATATATATATATATATATATAAAAATATTCATAGTTACTTTATATATATTTAGTTTAATGTTGAGATTTGTTTAGTATTTTTTTAGTTTGACAAGAAATTTTGAAAAGAATATGAATGTATGTATGAGTCCTAGCTTGCAGTCCTGGACGCCCTCATTTTAATACCATCACCTTCTTCTTTTTTTTTTTTTTAAACAATTAAAAAAAATATGATTATTTTAGGTGTGATTTGGATACCTATATAAAAATGTATATACGCGATGCATGCGGTGATCGTATATACATTTTTGGTATAGGTATCCAAATCACACCCAAAATACTGTATTATGTAAAAATTCAAGTTCCATAAAATTTTATTTTATTTTATTTTAGTTGTATTAACAAAAAGCCAAAAAAATAAAGGTCCGTCGTTTAAGAAAATCTGGGATCCAAAAAAAAATAAAGGTCCGTAGTAAAATTTATCTAATACATAAAAAATATAGCACATGAAGCATGAAAAAAATTTAATAATGACTTATAAGTCAAAAAAGTTAAAATTTAAGTTATTGTCAAACACTAAATAATAACAAATGACTTATAACTTAGGTTGACCAACTTATAAGTCATTGCCAAACACCCTCTAATTCAAGATATATAGAGAAATTAATATTTGATTATAAAAAAATTTACAAGTCAAGAAAAAGGAGAATTTAAAAAAAGGGAGTTAAAAAAGAACTTACACACCATTGATGCAACTTAATTGGTCTATGCCGGAACCATTGGCGCGCCTTAATCGGTGCAGTTTGGTCCATTTTTGGTGCAATTTCGGGAGCGATTTCGATTCCTTGCCTATGCCTTGTCAAAAAGTACATATGTAAAATAACGAGTTACAAGAAAAATTCATATAAATTATTTTAGAAATTAATTATATTTTTTTCAAAATGATAAATGTGCGAATATGATCATTATAAACTACATCCAATTACTACAAACTTTATTTTTTGTAAATTAGAAAATATATCTATTATGTGCTCAATTTTAATTTCAAAAATTATAACTTTAAAAAAAATAAAACTGGATATTTATTTTGAGACAGACGGAGTGAAACATTTCACTATATAAAATTGTGTCCAAATAAATAAAAAAATTTAAATGAAAAATGATGCGTTTTGGGGGGGGGGGGGATAAAAGTGGCATGCTTATTAGATTTGTCTTAATTTTGGTCAACAATTTACTAGTTGTTGCAAAAAAAATATATTAAATACGCAAAAAAAAAATTGTTGCTAATGAATCGGCAACAAAAAGAAAAATAGGCTATGTGTTTTTTTTTCCCGCCAACGATTTGGCAACGAATTTTTGCAACGACTTATGAATTTCGTTATGAAAAATGAAAGCCTTTCATAAACTGCAACGAATGACATATTTTGTTGCTAAACATGCATTTTTGGGAACGACTTTATAAGTCGTTACCCGAATTTTTTTTGCCAAATGTCTATTTTTTGTAGTGAATGTCCGTGATGTTGACCCCTCAGCTGCAGATCTCTGTTTTTAATCTAAAATAGGTTCCTTGGCATTACGGAGAAGGTATAAGGTCTGAGACCGATTGTACTGCAATCCTACCAAAGGACAACCCATTGTGTCTCCCATGGCGGATAATGGAGCCAATAGCTAAAACCGTGGAAAAGGTGCCGCTATGGAAGATTGTGAATTTCCTTAACAAAGTGGGACATAACGAATAGAGAGCGGTGAAACAGCTGAAAGAAGCGCCACCCCAAATGTGATGCCCCCAAAATAGGTATACAACACCCATTCTAAGTCGCCAAATACATGGTACAGAAAGCAAAATACAACTTCAATAATACAATTGTCGTGCAACGACAACACATACTGTGAGTTTAAATACAAATATTGTCTTCTAGACAATATCCACACTCAAATAAGTCCTCATTACAATTATTCAAACACTATTTTACAGAAATAGTGAGGACTGTTAAAAACATCTTTCTAGAACCATCACTCCGCACTCAGACTAGTTCTCGCTATGTTCTCACCTCCACGAGAAAAATAGAACAAAAAGGAAAAGGGTGAGCTCAACTAGCCCATAAAGAATATTATGACTAAGATAATATACAACAAATTATCGTTAGTCTTCAACGAGGAAAAAATCGATAAAATATAATAGACAACAAGTTTTAGATTAACAAGCTAATGAAACAACAATCCATTAAGCAGTCAAGTAGAGAATGGGTTCTACTATCTTCTAAGATTTAAAAGTCCATCATCAATATTTTATCCTGTAACAACAATCAATACACATCTTTAATCAAATATTCATCTTTGCACTATACAGGCCAAAGATATTCATTTGTATCACCAGGTTAGGTCATATTCATCTCAACACTGCTCATCTTTTGCACTCACGAGCCAAAGATATTCATCGATTAATCATTTATCTTTGCACTACTGGGCCCAAAGATATTTAGTAATATCATCATTTAGGATTAAGGATGATGAAAATATTTTAAAAAAATGAATCCAAAGTGAGGACGTAAGAACAAATAGTAGGGATTAAGTATAATGCTTTATCCAAGATCAATAATACTCCATAATAACTAATTTTGAAGTAAAATTCAAGAATAAAGATCAAAACATGGATACAATCAAAGATAGTAACCATAATAGACATCTTGGACAAAAAGAAGAAAATTTTATTTTTCGGTGAATAGTGCCGTATTCGTAAATAGTGTCGTATACGTTAATAGTGCCGTATACGTTAGTAACCCCGAGACAAAAAGTTCCAAATTTGATAAAAATTCAGATCAATACTTTGGCATAATGATATTGAAGAAATAATATCATATATGAAGAAAATAGCATCCCTTACCTCAAAATAACCGTACTTCTGACTGAATTTTGGATATAGTGCTGACAGAAACTTGTACTAAAAAATAGAAACTCACAAAGTATCTAAATACTCACAAAATACACTCGATAATATAGAGAGAGAAAGAGAGAAAGCTTATGTTTCTGGTGTGATTTTCAATTCTAACTTAGCCCTTTATTTATAGGAAAATGTTAGTAGACTTGACCTGCAACCTGATGGCTTTACCTACTACTATTCCCACCCACCACATTTGAAATAAAATTCAGCACATTTCTTCACTAACCATAAGTGGGGCCCACTCAATTCTAGAATTTTCCACCAAAATGCTAAATTCGGATACTTGACAATTTCAACAGTCACCTCTTAAAATTCATAACAAATCATACGTTCATTTTTAACGCTTCAAAATTTCTCGGACATATACTCAACTTATATATGTATAACATATCCAAAATTACAACGATCCAATTCATTTGGATTAAAATTATAACTCACGCAATATATCTCAAAAATACTAGTTTAATTTTTAATACCTCCATTCCGACAAAAATACTGATAAAACACCTCAACATTAACTCCTTCATTTTTAACCACAATAAATATATCTAACATTTATATCCACATAAAATAAATATTTCCTTATCATATGAATCAATAATTAATTATTCACAAATAATATTATAGAATCACATTTATGACAACCAGGCCGTTCCCAGGAAAGAGGGGGCTTTCCAATAAGAATTTCTCCTTACTGGCGCGCAATTAGGTGACCAAACCTCTCTTGACAGAACTTTCTAGACATTGCCAATAATGCTATCTAATAATATTATTCAAATAATATGAATTATTGATCTGATAATGGGAAATACTGTGCAGTGATAAATATTGAAACAACAATAATATAAAATATCAACGCAACAATTATTGAATCAATAAAATAAAATATTGAATAGTAACTCACTCGTAACAATTATTGAGTAGTGCCTTCTTACGTAAGGATCAATAATTCATCAATCATGCATCCATGCGTATTCATCAGTATTTTAACCAATTTAGGGTATTCCAATGAATTGTTAATAAGAATAACTACGCCTGCTATTTATAAAAACTCAAACTTGTCATTTTCTTCATCCAACAATTAGTCTGTTATGGGGCCCACAAATGACTGCTCCGTCATATGAATATTCCCCGCCAACAAGAATATTCCACGACCAAATGAATATTCCCTGACAACAATGATTATTTTATAACCACTTGCATATTTTGCAAAATTTTCACATTTCACCCATAACCAGAGAATTATATCAAATTAATACCTTATTATTCACAATAATAATTAGAGGAAATTCGATTTTATTTATAATAAGTTGGGGTCTTGCAACCTCTCCTCCTTATGAAATTTCGTCCTCAAAATTGACATACGTACCTGGTATTTTGAAAAGGTGAGGATACCTCGCTTTCATTTCTGATTCCAACTCCCAGGTCATTTCTTCAATAGCATGGTTTCTCCACAAAACCTTAATTTGTTGTATAACCTTGGTGCGTAGGACATGCTCTTTCCTATCCAAGATCTTAACAGGTACTTCTTCGTACGTTAAATCTTTGGCTATCTCGTCTGGTTCTAACGCAATAATATGGTTCGGGTCTTTCACATATTTACGAAGCATGGATATGTGAAAAATATTATGAACACGAGACATACTTGGAGGTAATCTTGAAGTCTATAGGCCACATTTCCTATTCGGTCAAGAATCTCAAATGGACCAACAAATTGTGGATTGATCTTTCCTCTCTTTCCAAATCTTGTAACTCCCTTCCATGGAGCAACACGTAACAATACATGATCTCCAATATTAAACTCCAAGTCCTTTCTATGAAGATCAGCATAACTCTTTTGTCGATCTTGTGAGGTTTGAATACGTTGTCGAATCATTTGGATCTTTTCTGTAGTCATGCGTACTAATTCTGGTCCCAACAACGTTGCTTCTCCCACCTCGTCCCAATATACTGGAGAACGACACTTTCGTCCATACAATGCCTCAAATGGAGCCATTCATATACTTGCTTGATAAATGTTGTTGTAGGAGAATTCCACTAGTAGCAAGTACTTATCCCAACTTCCTTTAAAATCTAGGACACAAAGTCTTAATAGATCTTCAAGGGTTTGAATAGTCCTCTCTGATTGTCCGTCCGTTTGAGGATGGTATGCCGAACTAAATCGTAAATCCGTGCCCATAGCTTTCTGTAAGCTAACCCAAAATCGTGAAGTGAATCTTAGGTCATGATCCAAAACTATGGATACTGGCATGCCATGTAATCTCACAATCTCATTCACGTACATGCGAGCAAGACGTTCAAGGGAATAAGTCTCACGTATCGATAATAAATGGGCAGACTTGGTTAATCTATCAACAATAACCCAAATCGCATTTATGCCTTGAGAAACTTTGGGAAGACCCGTAACGAAATCCATAGTAATGTGTTCCCACTTTCATTTCTGAATCTCAAGTGGTTGTAATGGACGCTTTGGCATTTGATGCTCCGCCTTTACACGTTGACAAGTTAAACACCTTGAGATAAACTCCGCGATCTCTCTTTTCATATTGCTCCACCAAAATGTATTTCGAAGATCATGATACATTTTGGTACTCCCAGGATGGATTACAAACGGTGTGTTGTGTGCCTCCATCGTGATTCTATGTTTCAAGTCAGAATCGTTAGGAACACAAAGTCTGGAGTTGAATCTAAGTATTCATTCTTCATCGATTCTTTCTTCTGGAATAACACCTTCTTGCACTTTCTTCTTCATACACATCAGCTCCATGTCCGTAGCTTGAGCAGCTTTAACTTTATCGATTAAAGTTGGTTCTACTCGTATATTCGCCATCATCATGTAGGTCCCTAGAGTCTTTAATTCTACTTCAATCCCTTGCAAGTCATACAGAATGGGCCTTTGCATTGACAATATCGCACTCGTACTCTCATATGATCTTCTACTCAATGCGTCAGCTACTACGTTCGCTTTTCCAGGATGATATTGAATAGTGTGATCGTAATCTTTCAATAGTTCAAGCCAACGTCGTTGTCGCATGTTGAGTTCTTTTTGGGTGAAGAAATATTTGAGGCTTTTATGGTCCGTATAAATCTCCACTTTCTCCCCATACAAGTAGTGTCTCCAAATTTTCAACGCTGAATACGATTGTTTGTAACTCTAGATCATGAGTAGGATAATTCCTCTCATATTCTTTGAGTTGTCGTGAGGCATATGCTATGACTTTCCCATGTTGCATGAGAACGCATCCTAACCCTTTGCCTGAAGCATCGCTGTATATAACAAATCCATCCGTACCATATGGTATATCCAGAACAGGTGCCGAAATGAGTCTCCTCTTGAGCTCTTGGAAACTCTTCTCGCATTCCTCGCTCCATACGAATTTTGTATCTTTCTGAGTCAGCTGAGTTAATGGAGTAGCGATTCGAGAAAATCCTTCCACGAATCTCCGATAATAATCAGCTAAGCCCAGAAAGCTAAGCACTTCGGTCACCGACTTTGGTTGCTCCCAACTTTGTACTACTTCAATCTTTGTCGGGTCAACAGATACTCTATGTTTTGACACCACGTGCCCAAGGAATGCTACTTCCTCAAGCCAGAACTCACATTTCTTCAGCTTGGCATAAAGCTTGTTTTCACGAAGCCTTTCAAGTATCAGCTTCAAATGGTGCTCATGATCTTCACGGCTTTTGGAATAGATGAGGATGTCATCAATAAAGACAACAACAAACCATCCAAATATTCCTTGAATACACGGTTCATCATATCCATGAAAGCAAAGAGAGCATTAGTAAATCCAAAAGACATGACTAAGAATTCATAATGCTTGCACCTAGTTCTCGGCGCCTTTGGAATATCCTCGCTTTTAATCTTCAAATGATGATATCTAGAACGAAGATCGATCTTTGAAAAGAATTGTGCTCTTGCAAATCGGTCGAATGTCATCAATGCGAGGTAAGCGGATACCTATTCTTGATGGTGACATGGTTTAATTCTCTTTGAAGTCAATACAAAGTCGCATACTCCCATCTTTCTTCTTTACGAATAAAACAGGAGCACCCCAAGGAGATGTACTAGGACGAATGAAACCTATGTCTAACAATTCCTGTAGTTGGACTTTTAACTCCTGAAGTTCAATAGGAGCCATTCGATATGGGGTTTTAGAAATGGGTTTTGTACCCTCCAAGGTCAATAAAGAATTCAACATCACGCTTTGGGGGTGACCGGAAGTTCTTCGTGAAATACATCGAAAAATTCTCTAACAATGTAAATATTATTCAAATCGACTTGTCTTTGTTCAAATCCATAACATGGGCTAAGAAAGCTTGACATCCGCTTTTCAATAAACGAATAGCTTTATGGCTTGATATGATAGTGACTGATTTTAGTGGTTTAGTTGTTTGAATTGTATATTACAAAATTGGTTAGGAATAAGAAAACTAACAACCTTACGAAAACAATCAATTTTGGCATGATGAGTGGTTAACCAATCAATTCCTAAAATCACATTAAAAGCAAGTATTTTTAAAGAGATAAGATCAACAGGTAATGTGATAGTGCCAACTTGGATCATGCAAGATTTATAAACTATGGATGTAACGAAAGTTTCACCCAACGGAGTCTCCACTAATAAATCAAAGTCAAATTTCTCCGAAGTCAAGTTTAAACGTTCAGCACAAGCAGGAGAGATAAAAGAATGGGTAGAACCGGTATCTAGTAAGGTATAAACTTCGCAAGAGTTCAAGATTAGCTTACCCATAATCACCTTGTTCGGGTTCCTCGCGTTTTGGCTAGTCATGAAAAACGTTCTTCCAGGAACCGCTGATTTCGACTTATCCGGGACAGCCCTTGGAGTCACCATCCCCGTTGAACTTGGTTTTGCTATAGAACAATCCCGAGCTTTGTGGCCTTCCTTTCCACAGTTGTAACATACCTTGGATTGTTGTGGACAGTTTGGGCTGATATGTCCCTCTTTCCCGCATTTGTAACATCTAACTGGCGGTCGTTCTCCTCCCCTAGAATTTGTTGTTGGTGCTGGTGCTACTGCTGATGTCTTCTCATCATTGTTGAATCTCCTCTTTCTGAAATTTCCACTTGACTCACCTCTCATATTATCATGGCCACGATGACCACCCGAGTGGTTACCGCCTTTGTTCGTATTTTTCCCTCCTCATTGGTTATCATCGCTCTGATGACTGCTGTCACCGGTATGACCCTAGTTATGGTCCCTTGGTTGAACATACTCACTATCTCGCTCTAATAATTGAGCCCTGTTTACAACATTTGAATATAAAGAAAATTTATGAGATATAAGATATTGCCGAATCTCAGGATTTAGACCTCTCAGAAACATCCTTGTCATTCGTTCCTCATTTTCGACCAAATGAGGTGCAAACCTAGATAACTCTGCAAACTTCGCCTCGTACTGGGACACCGTCATGTTATTTTGTTCCGTTTGATAAACTCCACCTCCTTCATATGACGAATACTTTCGTGAAAGTACTTGTCATTGAATAGTTTCAAATGTTTCCCAAGACATGCCGAAAGTGTGGCTAGTTGGTACGCTTTCTTCACAGACTCCCACCAAGAGTCCGCCTCACCATGAACATAAAGGTGGCGAATGGAACCTTCTGTTCCTCTGTGCATCCCAAGATATCGAATATCTTGATAATTTACTTGACCCACGTTTCTGCCATGATCGGATCCGACTTTCCCTTAAATTCTGGTGGTCCCAACTCTTTGAACTGCTTTTGTGCGGATGTGACAATGGCGCATTCTAGCATTTCCACCAATATTCTGTGCACGAGTTTCCTCGTCGGTTTTGCATAAAATGCAAAAAACTTCTCGAACATCCCATCATTCATCATTTGTTCTAGTGTTGTTTTACAGAGGATTATTGCCTTCCTATTTGCACGCTTCTCCCGGTTTTGTAACTAAAGGTTGTTCCACGCCTCATACACTCCATTGTTAACGCTCTCGGCAGACCCATTCTTAAATCTCGCTTATAAAACAAGGGTTAATTAAACAAATTAACATATCACATAATATCCCTATATTATGACCGACCAACAAATAAGCTTAGATAGGACACACTAGCGAAGGATTTACTCATCTCTCCCCTCCTAGTTCTATTCCCCGATCTCTGCCAGAGACCATATCCCTAAACTTTGATACCGACTGTGACACCCCCAAAATAGGTATACAACACCCATTCTGAGTCGCCAAATACATGGTACAGAAAGCAAACTACAACTTCAATAATACAATTGTCGTACAAAATACGACAATACATACTGTGAGTTTAAATACAAATATTGTCTTCTAGACAATATTCACACTCAAATAATTCCTCATTACAATTATTCAAACACTATTTTACATAAATAGTGAGGACTGCTAAAACATCTTTCTAGAACCATCACTCCGTACCCTGACTAGTTCCTGCTATGTTCTCACCTCCTGAGAATAATGGAACAAAAAGGAAAAGGGTGAGCTCAACTAGCCCAGTAAAGAATATTATGACTAAGATAATATACAACAAATTATCGTTAGTCTTCAACAGGGAAAAATCTGATAAAATATAATAGACAACAAGTTTTAGATCAACAACTGCAGCGGAAACAACAATCCATTAGAAGAGTCAAGTAGAGAATGAGTTCTACTATCTTCATCTCAACACCTGTTCATCTTTGCACTACGGGCCAAAGATATTCATCAGTTAATCATTTATCTTTGCACTACAGGCCAAAGATATTTAGAAATATCATCATTTAGGATTAAGGATGATGAAAAATATTTTAAAAAAAATGAATCCAGTGAGACAGAAGAACAAATAGTAGGGATTCGTATAACAGTTTATCCAAGATCAATAATACTCCATAATAACTAATTTTGAAGTAAAATTCAAGAATAAAGATCAAAACATGGATACAATCAAAGATAGTAACCATAATAGACATCTTGGACAAAAAGAAGAAAATTTTATTTTTAAATTGAATAGTCTAAGATTCGTAAATAGTGCTCAGATATCGTTAATAGTCTTGATACGTGAATAGTAACCTCGACACAAAAAGTTCCAAATTTGATAAAAATTCAGATCAATACTTTGGCATAATGATATTGAAGAAATAATATCAAATATGAAGAAAATAGCATCCCTTACCTCAAAATAACCGTACTTCTGACTGAATTTCGGATATAGTGCTGACAGAATCTTGTACTAAAAAATAGAAACTCACAAAGTATCTAAATACTCACAAAATACGCTCGATAATATAGAGAGAGAAAGAGAGAAAGCTTATGTTTCTGGTGTGAGTTTCAATTCTAACTTAGCCCTTTATTTATAGGAAAATGTTAGCAGACTTAACCTGCAACCTGATGGTTTTACCTGCTACTATTCCCACCCACCACATTTGAAATAAAATTAAGCACATTTCTTCACCAACCACAAGTGGGGCCCACTCAATTCTAGAATTTTTCACTAAAATGCTAAATTCTTGATACTTCAACAATTTCAACCACCACCTCTTAAAATTCATAACAAATCATACGCTCTTTTTAATTCGGTTCAAATTTTGTGGACATACTAAACTTATATATGTATAACATATCCAAAAATTACAATGATCCAACAGTCGGATTAAAAATTATAACTCACGCAATATATCTCAAAAATACTGGTTTAATTTTTAATACCTCCATTCCGACAAAAATACTGATAAAACACCTCAACATTAACTCCTTCATTTTTAACCACAATAAATATATCCAACATTTATATCCACATAAAATAAATATTTCCTTATCATATGAATCAATAATTAATTATTCACAAATAATATTACAGAATCACATTTATGACAACCAGGCCTTTCCCAAGAAAGAGGGGGCTTTCCAATAAGAATTTCTCCTTACTAGCGCGCAATTAGGTGACCAAACCTCTTCTTGACAGAACTTTCTAGACATTGCCAATAATGCTATCTAATAATATTATTCAAATAATATGAATTATTGATCTGATAATGGGAAATATTGTGCAGTGACAATTATTGAAACAACAATAATATAAAATATCAACGCAACAATTATTGAGTCAATAAAATAAAATATTGAATAAGAATTCATCGTAATAATTATTGAGTAGTGCTTTCTTACGTAAGGATCAATAATTCACCAATACGCGCATCCACGCGTAGACATCGTATTTTAACCACCGGTATTCCAACAAAGTTAATTCAGTGAATAACTACGCTTACTTTATAAAAACTCAAACTTGTCATTTTCTTCATCCGACAATTATTCTGTTATGGTGCCCACAAATGACTGCGTCGTCGTACGAATATTCCCCGACAACAAGAATATTCCACGACCAAATGAATATTCCCTGACAACAATGATTATTTTATAACCACTTGCATATTTTGCAAAATTTGCACATTTCACCCATAACCAGAGAATTATATCAAATTAATACCTTATTATTCACAATAATAACTAGAGGAAATTTGATTTTATTTATAATAAGTTGGGGTCTTACACCAAATCTCTATTCTAGACCTTGTGCTAGCTTCCGAAGATCACCGCCAAATTATGATCCAAGTGTTGGAGGAGGCCTACTTGCCCAAAACCATCGATACTAAGAAGTTTCAGCATCTAATTAGTCATGTACTGGAGAGTAAAGTGATATCTTTTACCGACGATGATATATCAGCCGAAGGAACTAGATATCGCAGGCCACTGCATATCGTAGTTATATCATCTGGGTATGTGATAGGAGGCATACTTATTGATGGTGGTTCATCCCTAAACATCTGCCCTCAGGATACCTTAGATAGGATGAATATCTATCCAAATCGGATCCGAGACAGCCATGTGGTGGTTCGAGCTTTCGATGGATCACGGAGGGATACAGTGGGGGAAATTGAACTTCCCTAGGAGATCGGTCCATTCACTTTCAACATATCCTTCCAAATATTGAACATCACTATTGGATATAACTTGTTTCTAGGGCGACCATGGATTCATATGGCTGGAGCCATTCCATCCACTCTTCACCAGCAATTAAAGTATATTATCAACGGTAACTTGGTCACTGTCAGTGCCGAACTTGAATATACGATTCATACTCTGGAAGATATGCCCAGGATCAGTGTGAATGAGGGTATTGAACCCGCTAGTTTCCAAGCTTTTTAAGTAAGCTCTCCTCAATACCATTCTATGTGTTCACCAGCATTGAAATCCCAGATATCCCTCGAAGTGATGGCAGTTGGCCAAGTGATACTTTTCTGAGGACATCGACTAGGTCAAGGGCTAGGCCAAAATGGTCAAGGAATCAGATATCCAATGACCTCAATGACATAAATGACCTCAACAATACCTCTATCATAGTAATCCCTAAAGATCTAACTACCAGTAATTGGATGATCATGCCTCAGATCGTCCGAAAAGGGTAAAACAGAAAATGATTTGTTAACAGGGAGCCTAGCATTTACATTTCATTATGTTTTATCTTATCTGAAAATTTTTATTGCCTTTTGTCATATTAACTGTTGAACCTTTTTTTAATTGACAATTGTTATATATATATATATATTAAGAAATCAAGTTTTCTTCTCAGGTTTCCAAATTTAAGTATTTCTAGCCCTGTCCCTGACTTGTCAAATTCGAGTAGTGACTACGATTTTGATATAGAATTGGACTTTGACTTAATGGGGTCGAGCAAGAAGATGTAGACGATGATAAGGTGCCTAAGGAAATTAAAGGATGGATCGAAGACAAACCCAAACCCAACCTAAAGCAAACCATTACCATAAACCTTGGAACCTCTGACCTTCCTAAAGAACTACAGATTGGAACCAATCTACCCTCCAACCAAGAAAAAGACTTGATTAACCTCCTAACCCAGTTTAAGGATGTTTTTTCTTGGTCTCACGAAGACATGATTACTTTATCCACAGATATTGTCGTCCATCGGTTACCAGTTAAAGAAGGGTTCAAACCAGTAAAGCAGAAGCTAAGACAGTTGAAACCAGAATGGAGCCTGAAGGTCAAAAAATAAATTATCAAATAATTCAAAGCAGATATCATTATGGTAATTGTTAATTCCCAAAGGCACAATAGTTATCTAGAAGGGGGGTTGAATAGATATTTTAAAAATTCTTTTTCAAAATCCTTTATCAGATATTGTTAATCAATTTCAGCGGAATATGTGATTAGTTTATTCCCCTTTAAGATAAACAAAGTTAATAGTTAATAGGCAGTTATAGCAAGTATAGCAGTTAAAGCAAGAATATAAAATACAGAGAATTTAAGTGGTTCAGTGCATTCAAAGATCCTAGTCCACTCTTCTACTCCTTGAGTAGGAAATCCACTAAGGATGTTTTTACAATCTTTGAATCACTTAGATTCCTTCAAGACCAGTAGTCTTGGAACTTCTTAGTTCACTTAGAACTCTTCAAGTCCAGCAGACTTGGAACTTCTTAGTTCACTTAGAACTCTTCAAGTCCAATAGACTTGGTACTTCTTACTTCACTTAATGATAATTGAGTTCTTGAATGGTGCTACTCAGTTTCCGTTAAGCTTGTGTTCAAAAGAACGGAGTAGCAAAGCAAGCTTTCTTTACAGATCGTAGAGTTGAGCATTTTGTGTTCTTCAGCTTTTTCGTTGTGTATTTGCTTAACTTCTTGCATCTGCATATGATTTGTATATAAGGCGCCTTTGAAATGTATCCGTTTGAAAGCATTAATTTTATTTGACATTTTTGAGCACTAATGGTGACTTCCTAGAAATCTTCTGTCTAGCCGTCTGGCTCATTGACACAGCAGACTGCTATCTCACCTAACACATGAAAAGGTGTTTTCGGCTGACGTGTAGTACTTTCCTTAGCTTCTTCAGTACGTTTCTTTGTTATATACTAAGGATGAGTGTTGGGTCATTGGGATTCTCGAGAGTCTCAACATCTATAATCCATTCCACATTTGTTGTAATTTATTCTTAAACAAATGGACAAGGCTTAATGCTTTTGATGTAGACAGATGATACACTACGATCATGATCGTGGTGTCTTGTGACATTAGTGCTTGATCCAGTACTAGTAGACGAGGACACTATGGTTTCTCTTAAGTACTAGTAGACTACGATCTTTTATTGCTTGATTTGCAGACTCTACACTTCCGAGAGCACACTATAATTTTTGAGTTGGCTTCGGCAAGTGTTTGGACCACTCTATGATTCTAGGAGAGGCCCTCCAAAGTAGACATACTGTGATTCTCGATGCTCTATTATTCTGCCTTGGCTTCTGTAATCTCTTGACCAACTCGATAGACTACAATTCTGTTGAAGCCTATTTATTACATCTCAAGAGATAGATCAACCTAACAGCTTTGATCTTTTCTTCTATACATTCATTTACAGAATGATAAACATTAAAGCTCAGATCAACCTAACAAGTTTGATCTACCACTAAGTCCTTGTACATGTATTCCTTGAAGGACTTTACATATAAGCATGAATATTTACTTACAACATCAAATTTAAATATGCAATTTCCCAATAATCTTCCCCTATTTGATGTTGATATAACCAAGGAGATTTGTATCATGATCATCAATTTTTAGATGCAGTTGCTAGAAAGTAAACATGACTTAGTATTTCAGTGAGCAGCTGAAATCTCTAGAGAATAAGCATGAATTTATTGATGTTTGTAAAGATAGATATTACAATAAAGCTTAGTTATATCAATAAGAAATGAGTTCCAACTTATCTCTATTTCTTCTACCTTTTACTCCTTAGAGGATTGGCATGCTCTGCATCTCTCCTTCTCCTGCTGGCTTTGTCTCTCCATGTAATATCTTCCAGCTCACTTTGACTCAAACTTTTTCTATGATAATGTCTATTCATAAAGGTAGGGCCTCCAATCGGCATATGTAGGCCAGTAGTGCTTACCCCTTATGAGCTGGGAGATGGCCCTTAACTCCTTAGCGGTTGCGCCATGATAATTTGCTGTTGTTCTGGTCGTAGAGTCTGATGGCGAGGCTGTCTTGAGGTAGGGCTCCTTAAAGATTGAGCAATGAATTTCCCTCTACATCTACTTCTGGAGTTATGTCAAGTCTGGACTCTACGATCGGTAGTGACTCTATGATCGAAGAGAGTGAATACTTCTTTATTTTGTGGTTGTGTTTTCCCTTTTTAAGCAGCTGAGAAATGGTGGATCTATCTTCATCCTCCTTAAAATGCTATTATTACCTCTTCATTTCCTTTAGAGTCTCAGTGCCTGAACTCTCTTGGGGTTCATCAGTAGTTGAGCCTTGAGGCTCTTCTGTTGTTTGAGCCTTCATTTTCCTCTTAACCTTGTTTTTTTTTTATCAAAGCGATGGGTTCCTCTTTATTGATTTCTTCTTCTTCATCAGTTTCCTTCACAACTGACATGTTTCCTGGTAGCCCAAATTTCTTTGCTTCACCAGTCCTTCCACTGGATTTAGACATCATTCTGACATTTTCTGCAGGATTTCTTTTCTAGTTTTGAAATAGCTACTAGGTCATTTTTCTTTTGGGATTGATGGATTCTCCTTCATTGTCCCTAATTTTGTCACCTAGAGCCGATTATAGGATTATGCTTATGAACTGCCCATAAAGCATCTTTCTAGAACTCTTTGATTTCTTTGAATTTAGTATCCACTTCCCAATCCAATCGATAAGTAGGGTCCCACAGTTAAGTTAAATCCTGAAGAAGATTGATGTCATGAGCTTTAGTTGAACTTCATTCACAAAGTCGTGGCCAGAGCTTTTACAGCATATGCACTTCCCAATAATGTCAGCTAGAAACTCATACTTCTGGGGAAACTCTTTCTTCTCGTCTCCCTTGACGTCTTAAAACTTTGTGCAGTTCATCTTCTTCAGTCCTTCATGAAAGTCGATGACCTCCATAGATACAAGTCCCTTTAATTTGAAACCGAGGGGTAGGTTTATATCTACAGCTTTGAGTTTAATTTGTTCCCCCTTGACCCTTGTAGTGATGATGTCGTTCTCAAAGACTCCATTGTTGTAGAACTCTTTCACCAGCTTCGGGTATATCCATGTGCTGGTGCTCAGAGCTTCTTTAAGACCAGCTTTCTTCAGAAGAGATATAATCTTGTGAAGCTGAGGGTCAGCTGTCTTAAATTTGTCGAAGTAGAGTTGGTAACCAGAGATAACATTAAAAACAACCATTGATTTTCTTGAAAGGTTGGTTGAGCGTTTCTAAAAGCTAGGGTTTCTGCTGGTAGAGATAGAGAGAGATGAGTTTTTTGAAATTCTGGGGTGAGTTTTCAAAAAACCTTTTCAAGCTATATTTGTAACTTTCCTCCTCATGATCTGCATAGTGGGGCACGTGTCGAGTTCTGCCGGGCTCCGTGATTTTAAATAATGTGGATAATACTAATCTGCCCTTAGCTCCCCCTGAGCTAGTGTATCCTTTGGGAGGACTACGATCGTCGAGGTTGCACTATGATGGTCGAGTTTATTTCTGACTCTTCTCTACGATCACTGTCTGTCTTGGTCCTTGTGATGAGCTTTGAAAAAGCATTCCTTTTGGGTTAAGGTAGCTCAAAAAGGACCAACCTCTTAGACTGAACTAAGGGTTAGGTTTATACATGAGGCGCTTATCAGAGGGGTTGCTTGGATTTGATAGAAGCATCACAGAATGCTTCTTTGTTATGTCGAGACTGCTCTACGATCGTGGTTCCTCTTTAGTCATCTCTATGATTTTAAACATAGCCTTTTTATCTGCATGGTTAGCACAACCTAGAGCATAGAGTTTATGGTTGCAGATTTAGCATGCCTAACTCACTTATCCTTTATTAAATCTGGATTCATCTAGAGGCTTTGTAAAGACATCAGCAAGTTGATTTTAAGTAAGGATGTATTATAAAGATATATAGTTCCATTTTGAATATGGTCCCTAATAAAATGATATCCTATTTCTATATGCTTAGTCCTAGAATGTATGACAGGATTATGTGTTATTGTTATAGAACTTGTGTTATCACAATGAATAGGTATAGATTTGAAATCAAACCCATAATCTGCTAGCTGATTTTTCATCCATAATATTTGAGCACAGCAGTTGCCAGTATCAATGTATTCAGCTTCTGTTGTTGAGGTAGATACTGAGTTTTGCTTCTTGCTAAACCAGGACACAAGTATGTTTCCTAGTAACTGACAAGTGTCACTAGTACTTTTTCTATCGATCTTGCAGCCTGTAAAATCAGCATTTGTATATCCTATCAGTTTAAAGGAGGACTCCTTAGGATACCATATTCCCAAGTGAGGTGTGCCTTTGAGATACCTAAAAATTCTTTTTACAGCAATTAAGTGTGATTCTATTTGCTTGAAATCTAGCACATATACATGTTGCAAACATTATGTCTGGTCTGCTGTCAGTTAGATATAGAAGAGAGCCTATCATACCTCTGTATTCAGTAATGTCAATACTTTTACCTTTTTCATCTTTGACAAGCTTAGTTGTTGGGGCAATTGGTGTTTTCATGGGAGAGGCTGATTCCATGACATACTTTTTAAGTAAGTCTTTAATGTAATTGGCTTGGTTTATGGAGATACCTTCATCAGTCTACTTTACTTGTAATCCAATAAAGAAATTCAGCTCACCCATCACACTCATTTCGAACTTGCTCTGAATAAGCTTGGCAAATCTCTCGCATAGTTTTTCATCAGTAGAGCCAAAGATAATGTCATCAACATATATTTGAATTAATAGTATTTTGTCTTTATGTTTTCTAAGAAATAATGTGGTATCTACTCTACCTTTAGTGAAGCCATTTTTAATGAGAAAGTTAGTTAGTGTTTCATACCATGCTCTGGGTGCTTGTTTAAGTCCATATAAGGCTTTGTCTAATCTATAGACATAATTAGAGAGTTGGATTGATGAAAGCTAGAGGTTGCTCCACATATACTTCTTCTTGAAGTTCACCATTCATAAATGCACTTTTGACATCCATTTGAAAGACTTTAAACTTCATGTGGGCAGCAAAAGCAAGGAATATCTTGATTGCTTCTAATCTGGCAACAGGTGCGAAGTTCTCGTCGTAGTCGATGCCTTCTTCTTAGGAGTAGCCTTTGGCTACTAGTCTTCCCTTGTTCCTTGTTATTACCCCATCTTCATCCATCTTGTTTCTGAAGACCCACTTGGTGCCAATAACTGGGTGGCTTCTTGGTCTTGGAACTAATCTCCATACTTTGCTTCTTTCAAACTGATTTAGTTCCTCTTGCATGGTTTCTATCCAATTTGAGTCTTCCATAGCATCTTCTATCTTCTTGGGTTCTATTTATGACAGAAAACTTAGATAGAAACACTCATTCTGGGTGGTTGATCTTGTCTTAACTCTTTCATTTTGATCTCCAATGATTAGGACTTTAGTGTGATCTCTTGCCCATCTATTTCCTGTTGGAACATCTGACCTGATGCCTTCTTGTCTGAATTCTCCAAGATCAACCTCTGCTTCTTGATGTAGAGGCTCGTTGTCTGGCGTAGTTCTCTCTACGATTTCTTCTTCAAGCTAGATGATTTCATTTTTTGGGACTACGATCGTGGTGTTGAGCTCAACCATTTCATTTGTAGTGTCTGAGTTATCGTTCATAGTGTACTAAGGCACAGTTTTATCTAAGTCTGTTTCATCGAAGATGATGTGAATCGAGACTTCAACACTTAGCGTATTCTTGTTGAACACTCTATAAGCCTTACTGTCTGTGGCATATGCGAGAAAGATTCCTTCGTTTAACTTGGGTTGAAACTTAGTCAGATACTTCTTTCCATTGTTGAGAATATAGAATGAACAACCGAACACAAGAAGGTAGCTAACATTTGGCTTTCTTCATCTCCATAGCTCGCAGGGAGTCTTCTTTAATGTAGAGTGCAAAAGAGATTTGTTTTGAGTGTAGCATGCAATGTTGACAACATCTGCTCAAAAGTATTCAGGTAGAAGGGTTGCTGCTAGGAGAGTTCTTCCAGCTTCAATCAACGTTCTGTTCTTTCTTTTAGCTACTCCATTTTGCTGTGGAGTTTATGGAGCTGAGAAGTTGTGACTGATGCCATTGTCTGTGCAGAACTGATCCATTTCAGAGAAGTTGAATTCTCTACCATGATCACTCCTTATGGCCTTGGTTTTCTCCCATTTCTCGTTCATCACCAGCTTGAACATCTTAATGAGTTGGGAACTTATTTCATCTTTTGAGTTTAGAAATAACACCTATGTAAATCTTGTGTAGTCATCCACTACGACCAATGAGTATCTCTTCCCTCCAAGGCTCGTGGTTGGAATGGGTCCAAATAGATCCATGTGAAGTAGCTGCAGGGGCTTATCAATTGAGTTGATAGTTTTGCTTTTGAAAGAGCTTCTAGTTTGCTTTCCAAGTTGACATGAGTTGCATGGCCTTTCTTTGACAAAATTGAACTTGGGTAAGACTGCTACTAGATCCTTGGTGGCCAGTTTTGACATGCTTTTGAAGTTGAGATGAGACAACCTGCTATGCCACAACTAGCTCATTTCTTCAGAGGCTTTAGCCAGAAAGCATATTGTCTCGTTAGAACTCAGTTGACCAAGATTAACAGTGTAGATGTTCCCTTCTCTTATTCTGGACATCTTTATGGAAGATGTCTTCAGGTCTCTGACTTGACATTGATTGTTGAGAAAGGTAACTTGATGACCTTTGTTGCAGAGTTGGCTTATACTCAGAAGATTGTGCTTTAGTCCTTCCACATAGGCTACTTTGTTGAAGGATACAACACCATTCCTAGCTGAGCCATAACATCTTGTCTTGCCAGAACCATTGTCTCCAAAGATGACTGTTGGACCCTCTTTCTCTATAAAGTTAGACATGAGGGCATTGTTCGAAGTCATGTGTCGTGAGCATCCACTATCCAGGTACCAAGTTATGATCGTGGAGCTCTGTTCCTGCATTAAGATTTAAGCTCTCATTTTGGTACCCATACTTGCATGGGTCCTACCTTGTTAGTACCCTTGGGAACCCAAATCTGCTTGACTTTGGGTTTGATATGCATAGGATTATTGTAACATATTGCAGCCTTATGACAAATCATATTACATACAAAACATTTAGCATGATGCATGCTTGTGAGTGTGTGAGGATTCTTTTTCCATTTGAACTTGTGTTGATTTCTGGCAGTCCTTCCTTTATACTGATTCTTCCTTTTTAATGTATCCTTGTGATTCATGACTTGTGAAGAGTGTAACTTAACTCTATTATTTCCACCAGGTTGGTTCATGGAGTTGATTTTGTTCGACTCCACGATCCTTTGAGGTTGGAGGGCAGTGACTAAGTTACTCTTCCCTTTTTGTGAATCCTAGGCTAGCATGGGATCTGTTAGTTCCTAGTAGGCACAATAGTTATCTAGAAGAAGGGGCTGAGGGTTGAATAGATATTTAAAAAATATTTTCATTTTAAACTTGTTAGTTAATGATGATTAAAACTTAGCGGAATTTATGTTTGTTTTAATCTCTTTTGCAAAGTAGTGGAGTTATGAGAGTGAGGCAGATATAGCAGTTATGGCAGATATAGCAGTTATAGTATGAATGTAAAAGACACAGTCATTTTAAGTGGTTCAGAGAACTTAAAGCTCCTAGTCCACTCTTCTACTCAACGAGCAGGAAATCCACTAAGGATGTCTTTTACATCTTCTAAATCACACAGATTCCTTCTGTACCAAATAGCCCAGAACTTCTTAGTTCACTCTTGAACTCTTCACGTCCAGCAGACTTAGTTCTCTTACAGTTCACTTAGAACTCTTCAAGTCCAGCATGATAGTTCCCAGAGGGCACAATAGATCTAAAAGAGGGGGTTGAATAGATCCTTTTTATTTCAAATACTTTTCTGGTTTATATTATATTGTTCATAATTAACATATGACAAACATGAGAATCTTTTCAAGCACAGCGGAATAAGTAAAAGATCCCCTTCATTGATATATTTATAATCATACATACATTGTTCGTAGAGTAAGTTTAGTTGTAAGCAGTTAAAACATACATAACAGTTATAGCAGTTATAGTACATAATTTAAATGACATAATGTAAAAGACAAAAGGGGTTTAAGTGGTTCAGAGACTCAAGCTCCTAATCCACTCTTCTGCTTTAAACTAGCAGGATTTCCACTAAGGAAGGGCAGCACCCTGAATCACTAAGATTCCTTCAAGGCCAGCAGCCTTGGGACTTCAGTTCACTAAGAACTCTTCAAGGCCAGGAGCCTTGGAACTTCATTTAGTCCCTCCGGGCAAGGACCTTTCTGGCCCTGCTCCATTTAGTCCTCTGGACAAGGACCCTTCTGGCCCTGTTTCATTTAGTCCCTCTAGACAAGGACCCTTCTGGCCCTGGCTTTGTTGAGTTGTTTGTTTGTTGTTGTTGGAGTCGGTGCTGAGCTGCTAAGATATCTTCATGCTCTGAAAATCTTCTATACTTAGCAGCTTGGCTTGATAATCCTTGAAGTGTAGCTGAGTGTTGCATGATGCTCAACTACTTTGGTTACTCAACCACTTCGGATGACCCCTTGTTGAACTACCTTGAAGATCATTCTCCTTGGTACTTGATGACTGCACATGAGAGGCTTCCAAGCTGACTGTAGTCTCTTCTATTAGGTACTTAGAAGCTTTCTCATGCTTGACACCAAGATGGCTTTTGTGATCTCCCTTTTGCTACTTGATGCCTTCTCATGATGGACTTGCTAAGATGACTGTAGGCTCTTTTCTATTGTACTTAGAGTCTTCCCATGATAGACATCAAGATGTCATGATGCTCTTCTTTCTCTCGGCAGTTCTGAACACTCTTCATGTAGTAGAACTCACACTTCTACTTCTTTCTTTATCTGACTTCTGAGTGTTCTTGGTGGATCGTAGAGTGAGCCTTCAGACTCACTGTTTCACATGGTTTAGATCAGTCCACCTTTTCTCCAAACTTGGTAACTCCAGCAGCCTTTGATCTTTGAAGCTCTTCTTCATTTATACTCCTTCCAAATCCTTCTGTTGGAAAGTAGCCGTTGAAGGCTATTCAAATATCTTCACAGATCTCAAGTTACTTGATGTAGACTGCTTGATGTGACTTGTCATACTTTTTTTTTGACGTGCAGTTCATCTTCACACCTACCTGCCGGATGTAAACTTTAATGTCTTGGGCAGGTCAAAGACTTTATTACCTCTTTTTGATTCCTCGATCAGAGGTTGTCCTATTGCATCGATGCTCTCAATAGGCACTTGTCCGAAGATTACCCTTCAGATTGAACCTTTGCCAACGCTTCAGTCTTCAGTTATTCGGACTCTACGATTCTGATGCACGTCTTCAAGGACTTGATCGTAGTGTCTTGTTGAGTGTTGCTCATTGACTGGTAGGGTTAACACTACGATCTTGAAGAGTGTTGATTGGATCTTCAATGTAGAACACCTCTTCCTTGTATTGTGTAGTGCTTCAATACTTTTGTTTGCTTCGTCTCTTCTCAAATACTGATGGCCTAATTCCTTGTTCCGGTCCCCTTCTGAATATCAAGACACTTCAAATTTGTGGCGCGTCCAGGTTATTTTCTCCTTGTGATCTTCCGCTCACTTATCATCAATGAACTGACCCTGCACTTAATCACTTTAGCCTTGCTCTTCAGAAGATGACTAGTATCTCGGTTCACCTTCCATTAGTTCCTTCTCTATTTGGCAAACACTACGATCTTGGTTGCTTCCAAGACAGTTGTCTTCTGTTCACTTGATAGCTATTGGACAAGTTGACTTTCCTTAGTCAGGTTCTGAAGTCTTCCTTTGATCTCCTTGTGGAAGACTTCATCACGAATGGCCTTACACCTCAATCTTAATGCTGATTGGGTTGGTGCTGAGATCTTTTGTTAACCTGCATGCCATTCGTTGAGTGCTCTCTGGTTTCCTGGGATGTAGCTTGCAACTTGAACTAGAGGCTTCGTTCCTTTGGATATTCTGGGAGTGCTCATTTATTGAGAACCGTATATGCTCTATGATTAATCCTTGGCATTGTGAGCACTTCTTCTTAGATCGTAGTTCTACACTCTACGATTCAGCTTCAGCTTGTGCAGACACTACGATCCCGAGATCAGATCTGAACACTATGATTTCTGCCTTATGCTTGTTGTCTTCATCTGATCTTGCTTGACTACGATCTCTGCATGTAATCAATAGACTCTACGAACTCAGAGTGTGATCTACGATCCTTGACTTGGCTTTGCATCGAGAGAGACTCTATGACTCGAGTGTAGTCCACGCTTCTGTCTTGGCCCGCAGATGACCACCGTTGGCTCATAAAGGCGTGTCATCTCTCACGATTCTAAACATAACTTCCTCAAAGACACTACGATCCCGAGGAAGCTCTACTCGATACACTACGATCCTTCTTTTTTTCCCCTGGCAGTCTACGAACTCCGAGATCTACTATCTTGCATACTCCTATTCTGCCTCGATAGCTCTCGAGTTAACCTTGACCCACCTGGCAGACTTCGACTTCTGGTGCAGTGTTCGACGATCAGACTAGCCTATCTATTACATCATACAATCAACCTAACAAGCTTGATCTTTCTATCTTTATAGTCCTTGTACATCTTTTCTTTTTAAGGACTTTATAAAGCTGTTTTTCTTATGCAGGATCAACCTACCATATTTGATCAATTCATTCTAAGTCCTTGTACATATACCTCTATTATCTATCAAAAGACTTTACAGCTTTTCTTAATGCAAGCATACCTGCATATTCATTCATATATATATCATATTCAAATCATATATTAAATAGGAATATCATTCACATGTTTATTCCTGACAATCTCCCCCTATTTGATTATGACAAAAACATTAAGTGCATATGCATGTTATGAATGAATCTTATATACAATGAGCAGCTATATTTCTAAAACAGTTAATCATGAATGTCATTTGTATTGATATGGCAATTTATACATTAATACATTCTACATCCTAGATCCAGAACATACCTAACTAATTAGAGATGTACCTCTTTGGCTCCATGTATGTTTCCAAGATGCAAGTTGATCAGCTACTCATCTGATTATGATTCTTGCTCTTGCTTCCCCTGGGATGATGACCTTTTGTCTTTGCTTGGTTCCTCTTCAGCATCTTTCTGATCATGCTCCCCCTCAGACTTTGCAATCTTGTTATCATCATCTTCTGGCTCCCCCTCAGATGATGACTCTTTATCTGCAGCTGCTTTCTTCTTCTTTGACTTCTTCTCCTTTAACCCTTTTACTCTTCCTTAAGTGCCTCTTGCTCCTCTTCTTTCTATGCCTCTTTTCTCCCCCTTTTTGTCATCAATCATTTGAGAGAGATGCTCCATGTTAAACATAAGCTGCTCCATCAGGTAGGAGGAGTTGACAACTTCAAACTTTAGTTCTTGCTGGCCTAGCTCAAGTTGTACTGAGAAGGTCTGCCTCATATCATCAATCTTGTCAGAGAGAGCTTCAATTTTCTCTGTATTGGCCTTCTGAATTTGTAGAGATTTTGCCTTCTGATCTTGTATGGCCTTCTGATAGATGTCATCTCTCTCTTGGAGTTTAAGAGATACATCAACCAAGATAGCTTGAAGCTTGTGCTAGAAAGAATCATCTCCTGTAGCTGTCTGCTTCTGTGATTCTTCAGTGAGCATAGATATCTTTTTGCTTAGATCATCAGAGCTCTTTTGTAGTTCTTTCTCTAAGGTAATTTGATCCTTTTGTTGGGCAGCAGCTGGTTGAGTATCTGTTTGAACTCTACGATTTTCATCCTTGAGATGATTTTTTTAAAGGTCCTGAGAATCTGGATAATCGTTGAGTTCCAATCACCGTTGAGGTTGAGGATGAGGGATATCTCGATAGAAGTGCTTGGGCATAAGGAGGCTTCTGGTTTTGGGCTAGAGCATCATCAGCAATGGAGTGACTAGATTCTACGGTCACCTCCTTAGTCATGTTCCTCCTCCCTTGAAAGTCCACTCTACGATCGTAGGGGATGTAGAGATTTTTAGCATGACGATAGACCTTGAAGTGGGGCTGGTCTTTGATCAGTTTGGTGGCAAACTTCTTTACTCTTGGAAAGTTCTGAGCCACCAGTTCCATGCTTGGAAACTGCTTGTAACACCAACTGAAGGAGCTTCCATCTTTTTCAATGTGGGCCTTGAGCCATAGCATCCACTGGAAGAACCATCTCTCTGGTGGAGCATCTGTTAGATCATTTGACACTTCCTCTAAGATCCTTCTGCTAAATCTTGCAGCGAAGAGTACTGGATAATCTTCTTGTGTGTCTGTTTTCTGAGGTGCAGAACCAGAATCTTCTTCAATCTCTTCTCTTTCGGAGCCTAAACTTTCTTGATCATTTTCAGCAGGGAATTCCTCTTGCTGCACTTCATTCTCAGAACCTTCTTCAGCCAGATCTTCTTCAGATTCATCTTCTTCATTGCTGGTTTCTTCTTCAACATTTTCTCCACGATATCTGGACTCATCATCACTCAATTCAATGATGGCATTTGATTGACCGCTGCTTCTTTTGAAGGTAAACTTGGCTTGCAGTCTGTAGCTTTTCCTTCTTCTTGGAGGTTCAGGTATGGGAGAGTCAGACTCTTCTACTTCTTCAGACTATGACATTTCTGGTTCAACAGACAGACTTCTTTGAGGTTCAGCACTGGCATGAACAGACTCTTCTTTTGTCATCTCATCAACTCTTGATTCAGCAAGGTGGCTCTCTGGATTGGTGGGGGCAAGTTCTTCTTCTTCAGACACAACATTACTTGACCTATCACATTGGGTCATTGGGGCAGTTGCATTTGGGGATGCGATTTGGTCATCTTGGATTTCTTCTTTATCATCAGAGTGACTACTCTGAGAATTAGCCACTGGGCTAGCACATTCTTCTTCATCAGCAGTTGCTGCACTTTCTTTCATCTCATCAGCTTCATTTTCATTTCTGGATGCTGACTGTGGGGATTAGACCTTGACATCTGTTTCTTTTTCTTCTGCTGACTCTAAGTCCCTTTCTTCGTCTGATGTACTGATTTGGGAAGCTAAGGTTGGTGTGTCTTTCACCTTAGCTTTCTTGCTAACTGGCCCTTGAAGCAACTTGCTGCTTCCTCTTTTTGTTGTTTTAGCAGTTAGGACTTTTTCTTCTTTCTTCTTGTCCTTTGAGGAGACTCTCCTTGGTGGGGCCTGGGTTTTCTTCTCATCACCAGCTTTCTGCACAACTTTTGATTTCTTTCCGACTTGTGTGATTTCTGCTTCTACAGAGTCATCAGACTCTGAGCTCTCTTCCTCAACTATCTTTCTCTTCTTTGCAGAGGCTTTACTGCTGCTCCTAGCTATCAGCCTTTTGTTCTCCTTAGGGTTCTTCTTCCAGTTCTCAAATAATTGTGGAGACATTACTTTGTGCACATTCAATGTTTCTCCTTCATCATCCTTGATTTTCCCTCCTAGTTTCTTCTTTAGTATAATACCAGCATCCTTCCATGAAATACTTTGGTCAGTGGCTTTTCAATGGATTTCTTCTTCTCAGCCTTCTCTGCCCACTTGGAGATTTGATCGAACAAGATAGCTCCAAAGTCAATTTGTTTCTTCAGAACTATAGCTGACATTATCTTCAATTGTTGGTCAATCACTGTATCATGTGCAGTGTTTTTGCACAGTATGCACTTTCCAACAATTTCAGCTAGGAACTCACATTCTTTAGGAAACTCTTCTTCTTCATGTCTTTGAAACTAGGCTTTCTTTGGTACCCCATCAACTCCTTTGCTTGTTCCGTGTTGACATCTTCAAGGTTCTTTAGCCCTTGGTTAGGAAAACCTAGGCATTGATATAGGTCAGAAGATTTCAGCTTCAGAGTCTGACCTTTAACCTTGGTAGACAGAGTTCCAGAGTTTATGGAGACGTTGGAGTAGAACTCTTTAACAAGGTCAATGTACACACGAGTACTTGTCTCAAGACATTCTGAAAACCCAGCTTTCTTTACTAGTTCAAGAATGTCCCTGAACTTCTTCTCAGATTTCTCAAACGATTTGGTTCCGAGCTGAATGCCGATGATAACTAGCTAGTTCTCCATTTGAATAGTTCGAAGACTGTGGGTGTTTGATTTAGAGAGATTTATGCGAGATAGCTGTCTGGGATTTTGTAGGACTCTGGAGGGTTAACTATTTTTGGCTCTTTGAGAGAATACTAGGGTTTGAAAATGGGAGGGAGAAAGGTTCGATAGTTTTTGGTAACTGTCTGCAGATTTAAAATTGTCTTTAAGGCGCCTTCCTTCCTCTCTGCATACTCAAAGGATGTGTCAACTGCCTATTGGTTGCACGTTGCCCAAAGAACGAGTCAGAATTCCCCATAACTTTTCAGTTAGATGTTTCCTCTTAGAAGAGTAGTCGTTTAAACGACGTGGCTTTGACCGTTGACCTTTTGATTCGTAGAGTAGCATGATGAGGCAGCTATAGACTCTACAATTTCCTTTGTTAACTTAATGATCAACTTCTGAGAGATGCTGCTGTGGATGGCTTTGTCTTTTATCCTTACTTTGTTGCAGCATAGCTCACTCACTGTAGTATTCGAACTTATCTCCTCCACTTGAATGGTTTAGCAAGTGTCTCATTTTTCAAGCTTCTTGTGAACTGGAGTACCCTTTGGTAGGACTACGATCGTCGAGTTATATTCTACGATCGCTGAGGTTGTGCTACGATCGTTGAGGTAGCACTACGATCGTTTAGTTCTTTTCAAACTCGACTCTACGATCGTTGACTGACTTGATCCTTGAGATAAACTAGATCAAACATTCCTTCTGGGTTAAGGTAGCTCAGGAAGGACCAACCTCTTAGTGAGCTAAGGGTCAGGTTTGTCCCTGAGGTGCTTTCTAGATGGAATACTATAGTAGTGATTTGTAATGATATCTCATTCAACCTTTTCTGAGTGGGAGGTCTTCTACCAGCTTTAGCCAACTGCATTGCTGAAATCGTGGTGTCCTCCTGCTTCTTACACTACGATCTGGTGGTTTGTGGGAGCAAAATAAAGTTGACTGCATTTGGTTCCTTAGTTAAAGAATTTTGGGATTCTGCAACTGGAAATTTATTTAGTGGATGAAGTATCACTTCCAACCATCGTGGGAATTCATAAAAATAACTAAATGAGGATGATGGTAAGTGATTAACTCTGAAGAGGTTTGGGATAGACAGTACCTCAAGTTTATCCTTTGAGGAAGAGTTGTTGGTAAGCAATTTCTTGGCAAAGTTGAATCTCCCTGGAAATCCATGAGCTAATACTGAGATGGCTGGATACTCTTTGAAGCTCCAAAACATGTGATCCCAAGAGTTTAGGATTTGGGCTTGATGATATGGCATTATGGGTAAGTATGAGAACATCTGATTATAAAGATAGCTTCTATACCAATCTCTGCCCACACCAGTGATCTGAAGGTCATCATCATCTTCATCATCTTCTCTGTCTTCATTGGAGGACTCCATTATCTTAATGGGCTCTTGATGATCTCTTACCGGTTCCTCTTCATTTCTGGCAGGAACATCTTCTTCTGCCATGGAGATATCTTGAGGCTCCCCCTCAACTTGATCATCTTCTTGTAAGCTCATAAACTCCCCCTCAATTAGAGCATCTTCTTGAGCTTTAGGCATCTCCCCCTTAGCTGGTGTATTCTCTATCATGAGAATCTCACGGATCTCCCCCTCAGCTGGAGCACTGTCATCTTGGGCAACCATGCTCTTGTCTTCCTTCTTGAGCACTTTTTCATTCTCAAGAATGTACTTCTTGACCAACTTTCTCCTTGATTTACTAGGCTTAGCCACAGCTTCAGGACTTTCTTGAACCTCGTTGTTGTCTGCTTCAATAGCCACTATGCTTGAAGCAGCTACTTCCTTGCTCGCCATGCTTGGTCCGGGTCTCTACGAACAAAGAAAGACTCTACGATTGAGGTGACCGATGGCCTTTTGGACTTATAACAAACTTTGTTCTTCTTCAGGATCTGGGATATGGTAGCCTGATCCTCATCTGCTTCATCTTGCTGTTGCTTTCTTCTTAGCATCCTCAGAGTCTCTATATCAGAGGACTCTATAGGTATATCAGTGGTAGATCCTTGATGCTCTTCTACAAGTCTAGCCTTCAGCTTCCTCTTGCCCTTGCTCTTTTTGGAAAGGATAGAGGATTCTTCTTTGTTGGTTTCTTCTTCTTCTTCGATCTCCTTGGCCACAGACATGTTTCCTGGAAGGCCTGAGTCCTTCAGATTCCCAGTTCTTCCACTGGACTCGGTCATCATTCGAACATACTCAGCTGGGTTCCTCTTCTAATTTTCAAACAATTTATGGGTCATTCATCTATTTGGGTTGATAGCTTCTCCTTCTTCATCCCCAATTTTGTCACCCAGGGCTGATTGTAGAATGATCCTTATGAATCGCCCGTATAGCATCTTCTTAGGGCTTTTTGACTTCTTTGAGTTGACGAGCCACTTACCAATCCAATCGAGCAATAGGGCTCCATAGTTGAGTTGTATTCCATAACTCATGGCAGTCATGAGCTTAAGTTGAACTTCATTCACAGAATCATGACCTGAGCTCTTGCAGCATATACATTTCCCAACTATATTGGCTAGAAATTTATACCTCTATGGGAACTCCTTCTTCTTGTACCCTTTCACAGAGGGGAGTTTCTTGTGATGCATTCTTCTAAGTCCCTCTTGGAAGTCTACGTTATATAAGAATGGATGCCCTTTATTTTTGAGACCTAGGGCGAGGTTGATGTCTTCGGCCTTCAGTCTGATTTCCACATCCCTTACTTTCGTAGTGATGATGTCATTTTCAAATACTCCATTCCTGTAGAACTCTTTCACTAACATGGGATAAATCAATGTATATGTGCTCAAGGCTTCTTCGAGACCTGCCTTCTTCAGTAAGGCCAGAGTCTTGTGGAACTTGGGTTGAGCTATTTTGAACTCGTCAAAATAGAGTCTGTAGCTTGAGATAACACTGGATGCCACCATTGATTTTGTAGTTGGAAGTGAGATATGACTGAACTTTCTTCTGATTTAGGGTTTCTGCTTTGAGAGAGGATGAGAGAGATAATCTTTCGAACTTCTGATTTCAAAAAATATGATTTCAATTTGTACTTGCAACTTCCCTCTCTCCTTTTTGCTTAGTGGGACAGGTGTCGTCTTTTGTTTGGCTCTATGATTTTGACTGATAAGGATTGTATTGGTTTGCCCTTGGCTCCTGCAGAGCTGAGGTGTCCTTAGGGAGGACTACGATCGTTGAGGCAGTTTTGTGATCGTTGAGTGCTTTTCATTTGTCGAGTCTGATCTATGATCATCGAGTCTGTTCAGCATTTGTCGTGTCTGTTCTACGATCGTCGAGTCTGTCTAGCATTTGTCGTGTCTTTTCTACCATCGTCGAGTCTGTCCAGCATTCGTCGTGTCTGATCTACGATCGTCGAGTCTGACCGGATCCTTGTGATGAGTTTTTAACATTGCATTCTTTTAAGGTAACTCAAGAAGGGCCAACCTCTTGGAGTGAGTCAAGGGTTAGGTTTGTTCCTAAGGCGCTTATCAGAGGGGTTGCTGTGTTTTGAAGCTTATCATCACAGGATGCACTCTTGCTTTGTTGATGGGGCTTTTGTTATCGTTGAGTTTGCTCTACGATGGTTGAGTCTTTGATATGATTGTTGAGGTGGTTTTGTCTCTTCAGCTCTACGATCGTGGACTTCCCTTGATCATGTCTACGATTTTGAGTTCAGCCTTTGTATCTGTTATGGTTAGCACAATTTAGAGCATATATTTTATGGTTATAGATTTAGCATGCCTAGCTCACTTATTAACTTATTAAATCTGGATTCATCTAGAGGTTTTGTAAAAACATCAGCAAGTTGATTTTCAGTAGGGATATATTGTAAAGATATAGTTCCATTTTGTACATGATCCCTAATGAAGTGATATCTTATCTCTATATGCTTAGTCCTAGAATGCATAATGTGATTATGAGTTATTGCTATATAGCACTTGTGTTATCACAAATGAATGGGAATAGATTTGAAATCAAACCCATAGTCGATAGGCCGATTTTTCATCCATAGGATCGAGGCATAAGAAATGCCGCCAAATGAATTGTATTCACTTTCAATTGAAGTGACACTCGAGTTTTGCTTTTTGCTAAACCAGACACACAAGTCTATTTCCTAGCAATTGACAAAAAGCATCGGTACTCTTTTATCTATTTTGCATCCTGCAAAATCGCAGATCTGTGGTATCCCGTTAGTTCAAATGAGGATTCCTTGGGGTACCAAAGCCCCAAGTAAGGTGTACCGATTGAGATACCAAGATCCTCTTTATAGCAGATAAATGTGACTCTTTAGGGTTAGCCTGAAATCTAGCACATATGCATGTTGCAAACATTATGTTTGGTCTCATCGGCGCTTAGATATAAAGAGAACCTATCATACCTCTCAGATTGAGTTATATCAATACTTTTACCTTTTTCATCTTTGTCAAGCTTGGTTGCAGGAGCAGTTGGTGTTTTCATGGGAGAGGTTGATTCCATGCCATACTTCATGAGTAAGTCTTTGATGTACTTGGCTTGGTTTATGAAAATTCCTTCATCAGTCTGCTTTACTTGCAGTCCAAGGAAGAAATTCGGCTCACCCATCATGCTCATTTCAAACTTGCTCTGCATCGCCAGAGATCTCTTGCATAACATTTCAATCAAGAGAACCAAAAATAATATCATCAACATATATTTGAACTAATAAGACTTTGTCTTTATGCTTTCTAAGAAATAGTACGGTATCTACTCTATCTCTAGTGAACCCATTTTCAATTAAGAAGTTAGTTAGTGTTTCATACCATGCTCTAGGTGCTTGTTTAAGACCATATAAGGCTTTGTCTAATCTATAAACATAATTGGAAAGAGATGGATTGATGAAACCTGGAGGTTGCTCTACATAGACTTCTTCTTGGAGTTCTCCATTTAGGAATGCAATTTTGACATCCATCTGAAAGACTTTGAACTTCATGTGAGAAGCAAAGGCAAGAAAGATTATGATGGCTTCTAGTCTGGCAAATGGTGAAAATGTCTCATCGTACTCAATGCCTTCTTCTTGAGAGTATACCTTTGCCACTAATCTTGCCTTGTTCCTGGTTATAACTCCATCTTCATCCATTTTTTTTCTGAAGACCCACTTGGTTCCAATGACAGGATGACTCTTTGGTCTTGGTACCAATCTCCATACTTTGCTTCATTCAAATTGTTGAGTTCTTCCTGAATGGCTTCTATCCAACTAAAGTCTTCCATAGCATCATCTATCTTTTTTGGTTCTATTTGAGATAGAAAGCTTAGATAAAAGCATTCATTTTGAGTGACAGCTCTTGTTTTGACTCTAGCACTCGGATCTCCAATGATTAGATCTTGAGTGTGATCTTTGGCCCATCTGTTATCGGTTGGGACATCTGTCCTGATGCCTTCTTGTCTTAAGTCTTCAAGATCTATTTCTTCTTCTTGGTGTGGAGGTTCATTATCTTGCATAGACCTCTCTACGATCTCATTTTGTTGCTCAACGATTACATTATCTGGCACTATGATCGTAGTGTTGGGCTCGATAATTTCATTCATAGTGTCTGTACTATCGGTCGTAGTGTCTTGAAGCACTGTGTTGTCTAAGTTTGTTTCATCAAAGATGATATGGATCGAGACTTCAACACTCAGTGTCTTCTTGTTGAACACTCTGTAGGCCTTACTGTCTGTGGCATATCCAAGAAAGATTCCTTCGTCTGACTTGGGCTGAAATTTTGTCAGGTACTGCTTTCCATTGTTAATAATGTAGCATGCACAGCCGAAAACATGAAAGTAGCTGACAATTGGGTTTCTTCCTTTCCACAGTTCGTAGGGCGTCTTCTTGATCGTAGAGTGTATCAGTGATATATTTTGTGTGTAGCATGCAATGTTGACAACTTCTATCCAGAAGTATTCAGGCAGATGAGCTGCTGCTAGTAGAGTTCTTCCAGCCTCTATCAAGGTTCTGTTCTTTCTTTCAGTTACTCTATTTTGTTGAGGAGTTCGTAGAGCTGAAAAGTTATGACTGATGCCATTGTCTGAGCAGAACTGGTCCATTTCTGAGAAGTCGAATTCTCTGCCATGATCACTCCTTATGGCCTTGATTTTCTCTCCTTTCTCGTTCATCATCAGTCTAAATATCTTGATTAATTGGAAGATCGATTCATCCTTTGAAGTTAGGAGGAATACCCATGTGAATCTGGTGTAGTCATCGACTATAACTAGAGAGTTTCTTTTTCCTCCAAGACTAGTTATTGGGATTGGCCCAAATACATCCATGTGAAGCAACTGCATGGGCTTGTCGATAGAGTTGGCAGTTTTGCTCTTGAATGAGCTTCTGGTTTGCTTTCCAAACTAACAGGCCAGCAACGAGATCTTTTGATGCCAGTTTGGACATACTTTTGAAGTTTAAGTGCGACAACCATCTATGCCATAGCCAGCTCATTTCTTCAGATGCTTTTGCCAAGAAACATATTGTCTCGTCTGAGCTTAGTTGACCAAGATTCACTATGTAGACATTTCCTTCTCTTGTTCCGGTTAGCTTTACAGCAGATGTATTCAAATCTCTGACTTGACTGGTTGTTGAGGAATGTTACTTGATGACCCTTGTCACAGAGTTGACTGATGCTTAGAAGGTTGTGTTTGAGACCTTCCACATATGCTACTTTGTTGAACGATACTGCACCATTGCCAGCAGAGCCATATCCACTTGTCTTGCAGCTTGAGCCGTTGTCCAAAGATGACTAAAGGGACCCTCCTTCTACTATGTAGTTAGATAGAAGGGCTTTGTTCCGGTCGTGTGCCTTGAGCATCCACCGTCCGGATACCATGTAGTCATCGTGGAGCTCTTTTCCTGTCAAAACATTGAACCTTCATTTTGGTACCCATATTTGCATGTCCTTCTTTGTTAGTGCCTTTGGGGACCCAAATCTATTTAATCTTGGGTCTTACATGCATGGAATTATAATAACATTTGGCAGCCTTGTGACCATATTTATTGCATATAATACATCTAGTATGATGCATGTCTGTGTGTGTATGATGATTCATCCTCCATTTGGACTTGTGTGGTTCTTTAGTTGTCCTTCCATTGGCCGATTCTCATTCTTCCACGTGTCCTTGGATTTCATAAATAGTGATGAGTGTGCCTTACCTCTACTGTACCTTCCCAGTTGATTCGTAGAGTTAGTCTTGCTTGACTCTACGATTCTTCGAGGTTGGAGAGTATAGGTTAGATTACTCTTCTCTTTTATGAATCCCAGGCCAGCATGAGATCCTTTACTCCTTTGAGTATGAATGGAGACAGTAGAACAAGGTTGAACTTGTTCTTCCTTCTGTGAGGATTTCAAAAAGGTAATGCTTCTATTAAAACTTGAGGCATTACTAGTGCTAGTTTCCTTTGACTTTTCAACACATGGCTCTGAGATGGATTCCCCAAAGCCTAAGCTTGTTCTATCGAATGTACTTCTCTGACTAGAGAGCAGGGAGTCCATGGATGATGAGGATTTGTTCCATGCAGAGATAGTCTTTTCTAGTTCCTCAATTTTAGAGGTTAGATTAGACTCTCTTTGTGCTTTGAGTGTGTTTGTCTGTTTTAAGGTCTCATTCTCAGCCTCAAGCTTGGAGAGAAGATTAGTACTTAGAAGGGTTGTTTAAAGCTCTTCTTGAACTTTATTCTTCTCCTCTTGAAGAAGTGAATGATCCTTAGACAAAACTCTGAACCACTTCATGTATTGATGTAGATCAGTGGTTATGCCATGCAGAGCAGTTCTTAAATCATTTATGTCTACATCAGTTGAGTTGAAGTCAAATACCTCATCGAGACTTACATCATGTATGTTGAGGTTTTGTTTGTCCTTTGCATGTTTGGCCATTAGGCACAGATTAGCCATTTGTGGTTCTTCATCATCTCTAGAGTCAGCATTGGAGTCATTATCTGAATCACTCCACGATCCTCTAGCTACCAGGCCTTTGTCTCTCTTCTGAGGTCTTTTGTTGCCTTTGTATTCCTTCTTTACATGTGTTTTTTTTCTTTAGTTCTTCTCTTAGAGGTTTGTTGCAGTTGGCAATGAAGTGGCCAGGCTTCTTGCAGTTGTAGCATAGATCATTCATTTGCTCCTAGCTGCTGTAATTGCTGACCTTCTTTGGCTTGCTGGGTTTTCCTTGACGCATGAACCTTCTTAATATTCTCACCAGCATATCAAGGTCTTCATCATCATCCTCATCATAATCAGAGTCAATCTCAGTGTTGACCTTTGATGCACTTTCAGTTGCCTTGAGAGCAACACCCTTATCATTACTTCTTCCTTCTGATAGGGTTTCAGCTCGTTGAGTCAGCTCCAGTTCGTATGTCAGGAGATTGCCATATAGTTGTTGAACTGTCATCTCGTGAAGATTCTTTGACTCTCTTATAGCAGTGGTTTTGGCATCCCACTTGCTCGGTAGGGCTCTCATGAACTTTATAATCAGATCTTTGTTAGGATAGATCTTCCCATATGCTCGTAGAGAGTTGAGTAGAACGTTGAATCTCTCATAGGTGGCAGTCACATTTTCTCCTTGAACATGAGCAAACATCTCATACTGCTGTGTCGGGAGAGATTGTTTGTTTTCTCTGACTTCTTCAGTTCCTTCGTGCATGATCAATAATGCTTCCCAAACCTCCTTAGCTATTTTGTTGTTGACAACGTTTTCGAATAGATCGTCTTTTAAGGATTGGAACAGGATGTTCTTGGCCTTTTTGTCAAGTTGGACAGCTCTCTTTTCGTTGTCTGTCCACTCTTCTTTAACCTTGATTTGTATTCTGTTTGGATCGTCAGTGGTTGGTGCAAGTTTCATTGGAATATAGGGCCCATTTTGAACGGTCTCAAATAGGCCTTCATCTATTGAATCCATGTATGCTTGTATCCTGACTTTCCAGTTTGCAAATTTATCCTTGTTGCACATTGATGGCTTGCTGCCTCCTCCAGTTCTAGATTCGCTTGGTACATGTGCCATTGGATCTACTAAAGCTTGTAAGCTGTATAATAGAACGAGCTCTGATACCAATTGTTAGTTCTTAGTAGGCACAATAGTTATCTAGAGGGGGGGGGGGGGGGTTGAATAGATATTTAAAAAATCTTTTCGTTTTAAAGTTGTTAGTTAGTGATGATTAAAACTTAGTGGAATTTATGTTTGTTTTAATCTCTTTTGCAAAGTAGTGGAGTTATGAGACTGAGGCAATTATAGCAGTTATGGCAGATATAGCAGTTATAGTATGAATGTAAAAGACACAATCATTTTAAGTGGTTCAGAGCACTTAAAGCTCCTAGTCCACTCTTCTATTCAACGAGTAGGAAATCCACTAAGGATGTCTTTTACAACTTCGAATTACATGATTCCTTCTGAATCAAATAGCCTAGAACTTCTTAGTTCACTCTTGAACTCTTCACGTCCAAAGACCTTGGTTCTCTTACAGTTCACTTAGAACTCTTCAAGTCCAGCAGACTTGGTACTCTTCTTCAGTTGATTGATAGATGCTGAGTTCTTGATGGTTGTTGGGTATAATCAAGATGCACAAAACACGCAAGTGTATGTGGTCAACAAGTAATATAGTAGTGAATAAATTATCGTTCCCACGAGGACAAATAAGCAAAAATTTTAACTTCACAATTATCAATTTTCTATTAATCCTAATTCTATTAAACTATTCAATTCAATGGTTTAAAATTATAGAAACTAAATTAATAAATAAATAAACTATCACAAAACAATCACTAATATCAAAATCCGGAATTTCAAACAATTAATGGAGAATTAGACTTATGATTTCACCCTAAGTTTCACCCTGATTTTTAAACCTTTATTCCAACTCAATCTAATATCCAAGTTTATTAATCAAGAACACGAATGTAATACTAGCCACCTCTCGATGCACTAATACCATATTAAATTAAATCCACAATTAAGATAGAAACAAGTTAAATACCTAAATCAACCAACTCACTATATCTCTATGTGAACTGCAATTAAAGAAGGTTTAAGCTTAAGTTCTATATCCGATTACATGTGATGTCAAGAATATCTCTACCTTAACAATAATCAAAAATTTGCTATTCACAAAATTCATGACATATGCTACATTAACTAGGTCTAGATTTGAATATCCTCTCTCGATTCCATTCAAATCCACGAGGAATTGTAGATCAAGCAATTCATAAGTTCATGCTCGAATTAACATAGATAAACTGAAATTATTTTATTGAATTGGAAATCAAAGTTATAGAATCATCGTTTCACCCAAGGATCCATCACAAGTCTAATAAGCAAATTAGTTCATAACGAATGAATTAAAAACTGAATAATCTAACGAAACCATCCTTTCAATTATAAATAAAAGACTAAAGAGAAGAAGAATAATGAACACCCTTCACGTAGCCTAGATTTGTAACCGTCACGATAATCTCTTCAAATTACTCCTCCTAAGCTCGCACTTGAATCCTGGAATTTTTCTCTGAATTATGCTCGTTGTGTTGTGTGATTTGTTTTTTTCAATGTAAAATTCAGCTCTCCTCTTTGTTCTGGTCGAGATCCCCTTATTTAGAGTCCAGGCGCCTCACAAAACATCAACAATCCATGTTGCAAAGTTAGTTTTAAAAGCCAGTGAGATTCTAAAATTTGGCACCCATTTTTGCCGGTACATGACTCTTGCTAAAGAAAAATTCCAACTTCATGCGTTTTTCCACTTTCGCTCCAAAACTCCGTCTTTCTTCACCACTTGCATCCATAACCACCCTACACATAAAATGACATGAAACAAGTGAAAACGAACACAAAACCAAAAGATAACTACGAATTTAAACTTGAAATGAATATCGATTCGTGTATATCCACTTATCAAAATCCCCCAAACTTAAATCGTGCTAGTCCTCGAGCACAAAACAAACTACATGTTATGCAATGCAATGCAATGCAATGAAATAAATAAAATCTAAATGCCTAAGAATCCAACAATATCGCAAAAACTAACTTATCCAATTGGCATCAGAGAAAACAAGCAACTTTACAATACGAATTTCCAAAACCAATCCACACTTTCGTATTAATTCTTAAATCTTGAACAATTATCACTGGTATATCGTGCGTGTGTGATCAACATTTAAGATAACTGATACGGACCCAAATTCAATACAAAAGCAACTTCTTAGAAGGAATCATACAAAGGTCTGATCTTAAAAATTTCAAAGATAGTACAAACCCAACTAAAATTAAACAATACCAAATTCACGGGTACATGCATGATACTTATACTTTCTTCTTTTTTTTTACACGGGGGCTTTTTGCTCTTTTTCCCATCATTATTCCCCCTTTTTTATAGATAGATGGTTGGTGAGTGAGTTTTACGCTCCATCTCACGCTTGTGTTTATGGGGAATGTTTCTCCTCAACCTACCACAAGACTTAACATGTTTCATTTTTTTACTTTTTTTTTCAAAGCTTATATACCCCACATATACTCCCCCAAACTTAGGTTCTTGCCTAATTTTAGCCTTTACTGCCTATCCTTGTCGTTTTCTCATTCACCCTAGCATTATCCTTTAGAAACTATTTATGTATCAATTTGAGTGACTAAATCAACAAAGATGTTATTAGTGCTAACCTTTTTATAACAGTTTCAAACAAGTTCAAGAGTCGATTCATATCAGAAATTGTATCACAGTTCTAATAATCAATACTGTATTGGTTAACTTATTCTCAATCTCATCATTGGCCCACAAATAACATAAACTGCAGCACTATAAGACATATACAAACACAATATTAAACTAAATTTTTTTTATTTTTATTTTTATATATATATATATTTTTTAATGAAAATAACAGAATTGACAACAATGCAAAATCCTAGACTACTATGCAAACACCTAATCTACTATGCAAACTAGAAATGAAAATAAAAATAACAAAATGCATGCAAATAAACAATTAAATCCACCATACTTAAGTAACACAATGCCCTCATTGGATAAAAATAAAATTAAGTGCATGAGGACTTCCCTGCAATCGCCTGTCTGGGGAGGTGGTTGGTGCTCTTCATCATCTGAATCACTTGGAGGAAATTGAGGCAGTGGTCCGGGATGTTGATAGGGATATGGAGCCATCAGGTTGAAGCTTTGGAGTGTTGTGTTGAGTGAGGCGAAAGATGCGTTAATAGCATCAAACATGTGATCTTGTCGCATTGCCAATCGCCAGATTTCCGGCGTCTTTGCCTTATTGTGCAGCGCAAATATCCGATTTTGGAACTCAAGGAACTGAGGACTGGATATTGCCTCGGTCTGCGGTACCTGCTCGGTTCCTTGATCTCCCATAGTTTCATCCTCATCCTCCGAGGTATCTTCTACATCGACTTCGTCTTCCGACACTGATAGAAAAATAAAACCCAGACCTCGTAGATGTGACCCGCCTCCTGCCCATACAAAATACCGCGCTATCATTCTAGAATCAAGCAAAGCGAGTGGCATTTGACTAGGCTCATCATCGGACCATCTCACCCCTGCATTGCGACACAACGCACAGATGAGTGATGGGTGTGGCAAGCCGCCCGAAAAATTTCCACGTAAACACCAAATGGATGGAGAAACCGATAATTTCCGACGTAAATAATGAAATCTTGCACAATTATGTATATAACAAGATAACACCTTCTCTTTGGTGACGCCCCAAGTGTGTTGGACTAAGCAATTTAAGCGCATAAGAAGGCGTACCATATTTTGCCATACCGGCTAAGGTCCTTGCTATGGAACACTGTACCTCCCTTTTGACCTTTAATCCAAGATGTTCCCGGGTTTGTCATGTTCGTGATAACCTCATCGTAGTCACGGTCAAAATCCCTCAAGTGTGCATACTGACATTATGACGCCCCCAAAATTCGGACACCTATATCACGAATTCGGTGCATCGCGTGCAACTACGAATATCTTACTAAAATCATCAACAACGGAAATAATATAATAATTTACATTGATATAATATAAATATTCGCGTCCCAAGGTACCGTAACCATTACTACGACAATTCAGTGATTAAACTTAAACATAACTTAATCATCCTTAAATACATCATAATAAGCATAACAATAATAATAATACTTCTAATCTTAAAGGACTAAGTTATTTTGTAGCCTTGCCCTTTCCTTTGTCCTTTCCTAAAGTACCGCCTTGCTCTGCCTTAACTGTAATGTTTTTAGGAAGCAAGAATGAGCAACAAGTTTGCCCAACAAGTAATATAGCCAAAAGAATAAGCAGTTATAGCATTTAAATCTTCAAGGGTATAATAATAATTGGTAGTTCAAGGATGTCAAGAAATATTAAGACTATTTAATAGGTGTCGCTATAGACTGAAAGATATTAACAAAATTTTAGGATTTATTCATTTCGAGGTTCAATATGAATGAACACTGAGCAGTCACTAAGGACTAAGAACTCTTACTAGAATTAACAATATTATATTGTAATCCAATATAAATGAGTACAACAGGTGATCAGCCTAAAGTACCCTACGTTATGCATAACATTTAATCATACCCATGTGCGCACGCGGTTTCCTGACAATATATAATTTCCCCTTCAATGAGGGTTGTTCATCTCAGTAGATTTACGATAGTCCACACCAAGTCAATTGGTTTGGATAGCTTCTTAACACATGATAATAGTCTAGTCGAATCAAAGGCTTAGACAACTTTTATAATGCATTTAAGAATGATAAGTCCAATGCTTGCAACAACGTCAAGGTATACAAACGATTTTCGAATAGAAATAGATATTTGCTCGATATAAATATGGTTGATATGACAACAATTCGAATTATACAATATATATATACAGTGTAAGAATTAAGGAACTTGCCTTGTTCGTCAACTATGTTTACCTTTGACTCCTTGTCACGTATACTGCCTATAATATAATAATGTAGCCGTACAAATTAGTGATTGTCAAAAACTGTCTCACTTTAGCTATTAATCACATAGCATCCTAGTTTAAGGCACTAGTCACTCATATAGTACATAAAGTTGAATAATAATAATAATAATAATAATAATAATAATAATAATAATAATAATAATAATAATAAATAAAATACTACATTTAACGTCAGAAACTCAGGCACTTTGAGCCAAGGAAAAATCTATAATATATTTCTGTCTAAGTTTGCTTTAAGACTGGAAAAGAAAAGGTAGATGTATTAACGTCTAAACCTAAAGCATGACCAAAACAGCAGTTTGTGCATGAATGCAAAAACATATAGAAATTGATCCAACTTTTAAAAGTTGACATTAAGATGAACTCCACGGGTAGGCAAACTCTAACCACTTCAAGAGGTTTAGAAGCCGACAAAAGCTTTAGACTTTTAAGTTTATTGTGCTTCTGACAAAAGTCATAGTTGTTTGGATCACAACCCTTTAACCTAATATAGTTGGTAACCATTTACTAGGTCACAAACATGCTCCATGCAACACGTATCATTTGAATCAAGGGAAAGTAATACATTTATCCTTGATCAAGTAACCCCATATTATTCAATACTGGTTTGACTAAGCAACATGCCTCACATTTTACTATCCAAAAATACATAACAGATAAGGCTGAAAGATTTTCTTTATTTATTATTATTATTATTTTTTATTTATTCCCATGCATATCAGCTCACCAAATTATTGAATATATACATCAATTTTCTTGCACAACTAGCAACCATGTTAGCCTTAAAAATAACAGCAACAAAGTAGCATCCTTATTGCACGAAAAAATAAAATAAAAATTAACACATAGCCTTAACGGCTTTAAATGCGTATTCTGTTCAAATCATTCCAAAATAAAAAAAGTGAAAATGGAAAGTATATGTTTCATTATTTGGTCAAATAACTAGTACATAGTTTGTTAGAGCTGAAATTTCTTTATCACCCATTTAATAGATACACACGCAGCTCCTTCTTTCTTATCCTAAACATGCTTTGTGTTTTGTGTTTTTTTTTCTACGTAGAACAAAAATTATGTACTCTTGCAAAAATTAATTTATCTAGTTTAAAGGCATATTACTAAAAAAACTAATGCCTTATTAATTTAGCAAACTCTTACAAGCAACAAATAATATCCACATTACTCTTAAAAAGAAAAACAAGTGTCTACTAGAATTTAAATGGAAAGTAATTTTATTAACTATTTTATTTTTATACCTTAGCTTTGAAAAATTAGAAATGGGTTGCTTAGATGAAGAGCTCACCGTTGCTTCTCCTTCTCTCTCCTTAGAACTAACACTCACACCTTCTCTATATTGGTTCTTGCTTTTTAAAAAAAAACTAGAGCAAGGGGGTTTATATATACTAAAAGGGGTGCATAAATTAATTAAAAGTCTCCTTGACCACCCCCCTACAATAACTTTATAGCAGCCCTAAGTGTTCTATGACATCCCATCACCCATGTCCCATTGTATTGTCAAAAAATTTACACGCAATGCTCCCCTTTTTTTTTCTTGGATCCATTGGTCCCAAAATGATAGTCTCAATTATGTGTAATTCCCCATGATAGAACTCATTCTGTTGGAATTGAGTCATTTATTTACAAGGCTAATTGGCTTTCAAATCAACATAGTTGCTACCATTGCACTTGCTGCCAAAAAATGGGTGGAAAAATTTCCATAAGGCTGCCAAAAAATTAAAATAAAATGGGTGGATAAAAATCACATGGCTGCCGAAATGGGTGGATAAATATCACATGGCTGCCGAATGGGTGGATAAATAATTCACATGGCTAGGTTCTATTTCTCTTGGGCTTACACACATATTAATAGCATTAAGCTTGGACTCTATTTGGCTAGCCACACACACCCCAACCGAAATTACAAGTAACATAATAGTTTGGCTAGAAAACTCATTAAGTCTGCCTACTAAATCAATTTAGGCCTACCACCTTATCCTACTAGATTTATTATTTGGATTATAAACATGTAGATACTTAATTATTATGGCAGCAAATTAATTAATTTAATTTACCCAAATAACACTAAATTATACACCACCTTAATAATTATTAATAAGTTGGCTTATTTCACATAATTTAAGTTACTCACTTAAATAATAATAAAAATGATTTAGTCTTTTCCAGACAAGCTTTCAAACTAATTCAAGGATTTATCAATACTCTGATATAATTAAATAAATTAATTATATACCACCTCTCTTATTGACATCTTTTACTTAGTAATGCATTCCTTCTTTAATTTATTCCTCACTAATTCCATCATTGTGTCACACAAGACATTTCATAAGCTTATCATAATTCTCCACATCTTATCAATTATTATAATTTCAATTTAATTCAATTGAGTTACTCACCTCATGCCATGAAAGCATTTATAAAATAAATAATCACAGGCTCTATTTATATTAATATTAATATTAAATCATAAAATTTACGGTTATTACAGACATTGTCGTGGCACCCACAACTGATAATATGCATTAATGGCATCATCACTGAACGGAACCATGCGACCCCGCACAAACACATTGAATGGGGCTTTGTCTTCGGCGTTTGCATAAAACTCCTTGACAATGTTGACAACGGCAGGTGCCGGATTTTTGGTGAGTTTGATCCATCCCTTTTGATAGATTTGAGACACCATTTCCCCATCATTTCCCTAGGGGGCCAATCCACGCTCTGGCGTAAGGGCGTTGGTTAGCATGTAGTCATACCGGTCGGCGGCAGCGGCACTCACAAATTTTCGTCGATTATATGTTCGTGTCGGTTGAGCGGATCTTGAACTCTCTCCCCTTTGGCGTTTGGATGTCGGTTGTGAAGTCATTGATTTTCGGATGTTAAAACTTGCTAGCACACACTACCTTCCCCTTACACTTGGTTCACTCAATTTGTCAAACACTTGATGTGCATAGTCCGTTCTTCCACCAAAACTCGATTGTTTTTATGGTACTTCAGTGGAGAGAGGATGAAAACTCAATAAGAAGGTAACTTACTCTCAAGTGTGCTATGTGTTCCCCAATTTCTTGATGAATTTGAAATTTGTGATGATGGATATGGGAGGTATGTGGTAGGGTTTATATAGAGGTGATGTAGGAGAGGAAGTGGCCCAATCTTGATGATGGGATTCATGGATGTATGTTTGGTAATGGGGTGAGAGGGTGAATTCTAGTATAATCATGAGTAGAAGGAGTGGGTTAAGTGGTCTTGTAATGGAGTGTGGGTGGTTTGGGTGAAGGAGAATGAGATAAACAAAAAACGTGTAGTGGGGAAATAAGAAGGCAACGTGTGTATATGCTTAAATGTGCTCGCCTGAATCAAGGACCCCACCCCATGGTGCAAGGTCATTTTAGCACTTTCGTGGCATGCCCATTGACTTCGGATTTTTGGCTTCCAAAAGTGCAGATCAAAATTATCCGATTTTCCTTCTTTTCTTGCCCGTTGTTGCTCTTACTCATTTTAGACCCCTCCTGCAACCATAAACATGCAAAATGTTTAATTATTGATGGCTTGGAGTATGATTGAGAGTTTCAACAAAACGTTTACTCTATAATACCTACATTCTAACACTTATAAATAAAACTACGAAAAATAACGAAATATTGGGTTGCCTCCCAATTAGCGCTTGATTTTAAGTCGTTCACTTTCTTTACTCCCTCGCTTTTATCGTATATCGCGAGGTGATGTTGATGACATCCCAGTTTTATTTGCCACCCTAGTAAAGCTTTATCCGTTGACCATTGACCTTAAATGTCTCTAATGGATTACGACTGTAGAATTCAACGGTGCTATGAGGGAATACTCGCTTTATAGTGAATGATCCGGACCATCTCGACTTAAGCTTTCCTGGGAACAATCGCAGCCGTGAGTTGAACAAGAGGACGGAATGTCCCGGCTCTAATGTTCGATGCACAATTTTCTGGTCGTGCCATCTTTTAACCTTTTCTTTGTATAGCTTGGCGTTTTCGTATGCTTGAAGTTGAAATTCATCGAGCTCATTTAGTTGGAGTAGTCTCTTTTCTCCTACAGCGGATTAATCAAAGTTCAATTTCTGAATTACCTAGTAGGCCTTGTGTTGTAGGTTCACCGGTAAGTGACATGCTTTTCTGTACAAGAGTTGATATGGTGACATCCCGATAAGTGTTTTGTATGCAGTCTGGTAAGCCCATAATGCGTCATCCAACCGAAGTGACCAATCTTTCCGACTCGGATTTACGACTTTTTCCAATATCTTCTTAACTTCTTTGTTTGATACCTCAGCCTGTCAATTTGTTTGAGGGTGATACGTTGTAGCCACCTTGTGGTTAACCCCATACTTAGCCAACAGAGCTGTAAAAGACTTATTACAGAAGTGACTACCTTCGTCACTGATTATTGCTCTTGGCGTGCCAAACCTTGGTAGTGTTACAGCTTCAACCCACTTCGAGACGTAATCCACCGCTAGTAGAATATACTGATTGCTCAAGGACAAAGGGAATGGTCCCATGAAATCGATGCCCTATACATCAAAGATTTCCACTTCAAGAATTGTTTGTAGGGGCATCTCATTCCGTTTAGAGATGTTTCCCACCCTTTGGCATCTATCACATGTTTTCACAAATTGGTGGGCTTCTTTGAACAATGTCGGCCAATAAAACCCGGCTTGAAGCACTTTTGCCGCGATGCGTTCACTCCCATAATGTCTCCCATATGCCGATGAGTGGCATTCGTGCAGTATATTGTGCACTTCACTGTAAGGGATACATCGTCGAATCATCTTATCGGCGCACTATTTGAATAGATAAGGCTCATCCCACATGTACCGCTTGACATCATGAAGAAACTTCTTTTTCTGTGGTCGTGTAAGATCAAGTGGAAACATGTTACTCACCAGATAATTCGCGAAGTCTGCATACCAAGGAAATTCTGCATGTAACCCAAATAGTTTCTTATCCGGGAATGACTCGTTGATTGTGCATCTATCTTCATCCTTTTTCTTTGGATTTTCCAGCCTTGATAAATGGTCGGCAACTTGATTCTCCGTTCCCTTTCTATCTTTAATCTCTAAGTCAAACTCTTAAAGTAGAAGAATCCATCGGATAAGCCGTGGCTAGGAATCTTTTTTCGCTATTAGGTACCGAATCGCCGAATGATCAGTGTAGACTATCACTTTGGTCCCGATCAAGTATGCTCGGAATTTGTCAAACGCGTACACCACTGCAAGCAATTTCTTTTCCGTGGTAGTGTAATTCATTTGAGTCTTTGTGATTGTTTTTCTTGCACAGTATATTGCGTGAAACACCTTGTCTCGTCTTTGTCCCAAAATAGCCCCAACCGCATAGTCGCTTGCATCACACATAAGCTCGAATGGCATATTCCAGTCCGGTGCGACTATCACGGGGGCTGTAGTTAATTTCTTCTTCAACAATTTAAACGCTGACTTGTATTCCGCAGTAAAACTAAAAGTAACATCCTTCTCTAAAAGACTGCATAGAGGTTTTGCAATCTTAGAGAAATATTTTATGAACCTTCTGTAGAACCCAGCATGCCCCAGAAAACTTCTAATACCCTTAACTGAGCTCCGTGGAGGCAGTTTCTCGATCGTATCTAGCTTTGCTTTGTCCACCTCCAATCCGTGAGACGTCACCTTATGGCCCAAAATTATGCCTTCTTCAACTATAAAGTGACATGTTTCCCAATTGAGTATGAGGTTTGTATCCTTACACCGCTGTAATACCATGACCAGATTCCCTAGGTAAGTATCAAAGTTGTCTCTATAGACCGAGAAATCGTCCATGAAGACTTCAACATTTTTCTCCACCATGTCTGAAAAAATGGCCATCATACACCGTTGGAAAGTTGCAGGTGCATTGCATAACTTGAATGACATCCTCCTGAATGCAAATGTGCCGTAAGGGCATGTAAATGTTGTCTTCTCTTGATCCTCAAGAGCGATGGCGATCTGGTATAGCCCGAGTAGCCATCCAATAAATAGTAGTACTCATGTCACGCTAATCTGTCTAACATTTGATCGATAAATGGCAGCGGGAAATGATCTTTTTGGGTTGCCTTATTCAACCTCCTATAATCGATGCACACCTCATCCATCCATCCTTTGTTTTGTTGGAATTAACTCGTTGTCCTCATTCTGTATCATAGTCATTCCCCCCTTTTTGGTACACAATGAACCGGACTAACCCATTTACTGTCGGAAATTGGATATAAGATACCGGCATCCAATAATTTCAAAATTTCCTTCTTTACCACTTCCTTCATAATTGGGTTAAGTCGACGTTGATGCTCCACCGACGGTCTTGCATCATCTTCCATCAGAATCTTGTGCATGCAGAATGACAGACTAATTCCCTTTATATCCGCAATCGTCCAACCAATCGCTGATTTGTGATCCCTAAGCACCCTCAGCAACTTTTTTTCCTGCAATTCGTTAAGTGCAGCAGAAATAATTATAGGTAAAGAATTTGAATTTCCTAATACGCATACTTGACATGTTTAGGGAGTGGCTTAAGCTCCAATGTTGGTGGCTCCTCCAATGACGGTTTTAGTTTTTTAGCAGCTTTTTTCTCCGTGTGCAAAGGTTCAAACGGTGCTCTGAATCTGCTAACTTGTGGCAATGAGTCTAGCATCTGTAAGAAGTCCATAATTCTGGGTCATCGTTTTCTTCATCCCCTAGTAAGGTTGTTTCTAATGGATCGTTGACCAAACTCTTGCTCATATCTTCACTGATGATTTGCTCAATTAAATTTCATGGCCTTGAACACATTAAATTTGATTTCTTGATCTTGGACTCTCATAGTAAGTTCTCCTTTTTGCACGTCTATGAGTTTTCTTCCCGTAGACAAGAAAGGTCTCCCTAGGATAATCGGTATATTCTTATCCTCCTCGAAATCCAGAATGATAAAGTCCGCAGGGAATATAAACTTATCCACCTTCAATAAAATGTCCTCTACTATGCCTTTCAGATATTTGACTGACCTATCTACCAATTGTAATGAAATGTTCGTCGGCCTTGGTGCAGGTAAACCAAATTCTAAGTATACTGACAATGGCATCAAGTTTACACTTGCCCCCAAATCACATAAATACTTGCTGAAATGCATATTCCCAATTGTGCATGGGATAGTGAAGCTCCCCGGGTCCTTGAGTTTTGGTGGTAATTTCTGCTGTAATACCGCACTACACTCCTCTGTTAGTGCCACAGTCTTAAAATCTTCCCATTTCTTCTTCCTTGACAGAATCCCTTTCATAAATTTTGCGTAGCTCGGCATTTGTTCTAGGGCTTCTGCAAATGATATGTTGATTTGAAGTTTCTTGAAAACTTCCAAAAATTTGGCAAATTGTTTGTCTAATTTTTGTTTTTGAACTCTTTGCTGGAATGGTGAGGGAGGATAAACAGCTGGTTCATTAACTAGTTTGTTCTTTTCCATGTGTTTTTCGTGCCCTTGCTTAACCTCACCCACTGTATTTTCTTTCTCTTGTTCAACCTCCTTTGTAACTGAAATTTTTGGCTCTTGATCATTAAACTGTTTTCCACTTCTCAACATAATAGCTTGACACTGCTCGTGATTACCCTTAGGATTTCTCTCGGTGTCACTTGGTAATGTCCCTTGTGGTCTATTATTCAATGCCAACGCAATTTGACTTATCCGATTCTCTAGATTTTTGATAGCCATCTTTTGTGATTTCATAGCCATAGCTTGATTTTTATAGCCAAATTTGCTAGTCAGTCATGTATTTTGTCAACACTTCCTCCAGATCGGATTTCCTTTCTTGATATTGAGCTAGTTGTTGTTGGTTCTGAAATCCTGGTGGATATGATTGTCGTAAAGCTTGATTTTGCTGGTTGTTGCTCCATGAGAAATTCTGAAGATTCCTATTTCCTTGATTGTATGTGTTCTGATATGTGTTTTGCAGAATTCTATTGTAATTGTCGATGAACTGCACAGCTGCTGGATTAATCGCACATTGCTCCGTTGGGTGCTCTCCCGCACACAACTCGCATATTATTGTCGTTTGTTGTACTTGATGTACTTGTTGTGTTTGTTGTGCTTGTGCTGCTGTTACCAACTCCAACTTCTTTGAAAGTGCAGATATCTGTGCTTGCATCACTGTCATACTATCTACTTCTAACACCCCAACCGCCTTCGCCATGTCATTCTTCTTTGTGGCCACCGGGTAGTTATTAGCCGCCATGGTTTCAATCAACTCGTATGCTTCCTCATAACTCTTAGCCATGAATGCTCCGCCCGACGTTACATCAATACTTGTCCTGAGATTCCCATTTAACCCATTGTAAAAGGTGTTCATTTGCAGCCACTTGGGCAATCCATGATGTGGGCATTTTCTGAGCAATTCTTTGTATCTTTCCCAAGCCTCATATAACGACTCCCCATGTTGCTGTTCAAACATCGTTGTCTCGTTTCTCATCTTTGCAGTTTTTACTAGTGGAAAGAATTTTGTGAGGAATTTCTGAGCTAAATCCTCCTATGTAGTTATCGAACCGAATGGTAAAGAATGTAACCAGCTCTTCTCCTTGTCCCGTAAAGAGAATGGGAACAATCAAAGTTTCACAGCTTCATCCAACACCCCATTGAACCTAAAGGTGTCGCACAGTTCCAAAAAACTGACTAGATGCTCGTTTGGATTGTCATTTGCCAATCCCCCAAACTGAACTAAATTCTGAATCATTTGTATCATCCCTGGCTTAATTTCAAATGTATTTCTTTGCTAAGTCTTGAACTGGTGATGCTTGATTGCGCTTCAGTCACCTTGAAGTATGTAGTCCCTTAATGCTTTCCGATCTTCTACCGCAATTTCTCTTCTTTCTCGGTGTTTCAAATTCTTGTCTCGCTTCCTTGATCCACTTGCTCAACCTCTCAAACCTTTTCTCAATGTCGCTGCCAAAAGGCAAAGCGACAACTGGATTTTTGGACCGAGTTTGCATAAATCGCTTACGCCACAATTAAATAGAAGAAACAAATCAAAAATAAAAATGTCTAAGTAAAACTGGATTAATTAAACTGATATTGTAAAACTATTAAGATTTATATTAAATAGTCCCTGGCAACGGTGCCAAAAACTTGTTGGGTATAATCAATATGCACAAAACACGCAAGTGTACGTGGTCAACAAGTAATATAGTAGTGAATAAAGTATCGTTCCCACGAGGACAAATTAGTAAGAATTTTAACTTCATAATTATAAATTTTCTATTAATCCTAATTCTATTAAACTATTCAAATCATTGGTTTAAAATTATAGAAACTAAATTAATAAATAAATAAACTATCACAAAACAATCACTAATATCAAAATCCGTAATTTCAAACAATTAATGGAGAATTAGACTTATGATTTCACCCAAAGTTTTATTCTAATTTTCAAACATTTATTCCAACTCAATCTAATATCTAAGTTTATTAATCAAGAACACGAATGTAATACTAGCCACCTCTCGATGCACTAATACCATATTAACTTAAATCCACAATTAAGATAGAAACAAGTTAAACACCTAAATCAACCAACTCACTATATCTCTATGTGAACTGCAATTAAAGAAGGTTTAAGCTTAAGTTCTCTATCCGATTACATGTGATGTCAAGCATATCTCTACCTTAACAATAATAAAAAATTTGTTATTCACAAAATTCATGACACATGATACATTAACTAGGTCTAGATTTGAATATCCTCTCTCAATTCCATTCAAATCCACGAGGAATTGTTGATCAAGCAATTCATAAGTTCACGCTCGAATTAACATAGATAAATTGAAAATATTTTATTGAATTAGAAATCAAAGTTATAGAATCATCGTTTCACCCAAGGATCCATCACAAGTCTAATAAGCGAATTGGTTCATAACGAATGAATTAAAATCTGAATAATCTAACGAAACCATCCTTTCAATTACAAATAAAAGACTAAAGAGAAGAAGAATAATGAACATCCTTCACATAGCCTAGATTTGTAACCGTCATGATAATCTCTTCAAATTACTCCTCCAAAGCTCGCACTTGAATCCTAGAATTTTTCTCTGAATTATGCTTGTTGTGTTGTGTGATTTGTTGTTTTCAACGTAAAATTCAGTTCTCCTCTTTGTTCTGGTCGAGATCCCCTTATTTAGAGTCCAGGCGCCTCACAAAACATCAACAATCCATGTTGCAGCAGTCTTCAAAAGCCAGTAGGATTCTCGAATTCGCACTTAGCCCGCCAAAAGGGTACAAAGCTTAAAAAGGCCATACATTTTACGTATGGCTACTACTAAAGAAAAATTCCAACTTCATGCATTTTTCCACTTTCGCTCCAAAACTCCGTCTTTCTTCACCACTTGCATCCATAACCACCCTACACATAAAATGACATGAAACAAGTGAAAACAAACACAAAACAAAAAGATAACTATGAATTTAAACTTGAAATGAATATCGATTCGTGTATATTAAATCCACTTATCAATGGTTGCTACTCAGTTACTGTTTAAGCACTTGTTCGAAAGAACTGGGTAGCTGAGCAAGCTTTGCAATTTCTCAGATCGTAGAGTTGAGCTTTGAGAGTTGTTCACGTTGTTTGTTCAATGCTTGTTTGTCTTGCACTCATCTGCTTGATTTGCATATATGTGATCTTGAAAACTATTCGTTGGATCCATCCGTTGAAGCATTAAATGCATTTGACTTTTCTGTTCTTTGAAGGAGACATTTCTGCACATCTTTTGAACTGCATTCTGGCCACTGACACTGCAGACTGCTTTCTCACCTAACACCTAAAAAGGTGTTTTTCCCCTTACCAATGGTACTTTTCTTAGCTTCTTCAATACGCTTCTTTATTGCATACTAAGGATATTTCTTATGACTTTGGGACTGGTGAGTACTGCAGCATTTAGAATCCATTCTTCTTTTGTTGGAACCTATCTCCACACAAATTATGAGGCTTGACGTTTTTTGACACAAGACAAATGATACTCTACGATTCAGATTATGGTGACTTGTCGCCTTGGTGCCTGGTCTGATGCTATCAGCCGAGAGCACTACGATTTCTCTTAAGTCTTTGCACACTACGATCTTTGCTTGCTTGAGTTATAAACTCTACGTTACTGAGAGCACTCTATGATCATTGACTTGTAAACTCTACGTTTCCTTCAGCACACTACGATCGTTGAGTTGGCTCAGCAAATGTTGGGACCACTCTACGATTTTCGAAGAGGCCCTTCAAGGCAGACACACTACGATCTTTGAAGCTCTACATTTCTTCCGTGACTTCTGCAATGTTGATCAGATTTATACACTCTAATTTCTTCGAAGCCTATCTATTATATCTCAAGATCAACCTAACAACTTTGATGTTTCTACCTATACATTCTATTAAAGAATGATACACGTTAAGAGCTTAGATCAACCTAACAGATTTGATCTATCACTAAGTCCTTGTACATATCTTACTTGAAGGACTTTACAAATAATCATGAGCATATACATTAAAACATCAAATCATAATATGCATTCTCCCAACAGGATCCGTTATGCCTTGTAGCATAGATTGGATCAGAAGGGCATGGATGGGTCGGTTCTTCATTTTTTTAGGATTTCATAAATGCAATGCTTCTATTGAGGTTTGAAGCACTACTGATGTTAGTTTCGTTTGACTTTTCCACATGTGGTTCTGAGGTGGATTCCCCAAAACCTAAACCTGTTCTGTCAAATTTACTTCTCTAACTAGAGATCAGGGAGTCTATGGATGAAGAGGATCTATTCCATGTTAAGATTGTCTTTTCTAGTTCCTCAATCTTAAAGGTTAGATTTGACTCTCTTTGTGCATTAAGTTCATTGGTCTGTTTTAAGAGTTAATTCTCAGCTTCAAATTTGGAGAGAGAGTTAGTACTTAGAAGAGTTGTTTCCAGTTCTTCTTGAACTTCATCTTTCACTTTTAAAGAAGAGAATAATCTTTAGACAGAACTCTAAACCATTTCATGTATTGATGCAGATCAGATGTTGTGCCATGTAGTGCAGTTCTTAAATCATCAATATCTACATCAGGATAGTTAAAGTAAAATACCTTATCGATACTTATTTCATGATTGTCAAGGCTTTTCTTATCCTTTGCTTGTTTGGCCATTAGACGTAGATTTGCTACTTGAGGATCTTCATCATCTCCAGACTCGGGAGTTGAGTCATTGTCTGAGTTACTCCATTATCCTCCGGCTACAAGACCTTTGTCTTTCTTTTGGAGCCTCTTAATGCCTTTGAATTCTTTCTTTGAATTTGATTTCCTCTTTAGTTCTTTTCTAAGAGGTTTATTGCAGTTTCCAATGAAATGGTCAGGCTTCTTGTAGTTGTAGCATAAGTTATTTATCTGCTCTTGGCTGTTGGTGTTGTTAAATCTCTTAGGTTTGCTGCTTCTGTCTTTACGCATGAACCTCTTGAGTCTTCTTACCAGCATTACGATATCCTCATCATCATCTTCCTCAGAGTTAGAGTCATTTTCAGTGTTAGCTTTGGAGATGGTATCTATTGCTTTGAGAGCAATTCCTTTGTCCTTATTTCTTCCTTCAGATAGAGTCTCTGCTCGCTGAGTCGGCTCTAGTTCATAGATGAGAAGGTTGTCATAGAGTTGCTGAACAGTCATTTCATGAAGATTCTTTGATTCTCTGATGGCAGTGGTTTTGGTATCCCAATTGCTAGGTAGAGCTCTCATAAACTTTATGATCAGATCTTTATTAGGATAGATCTTTCCAAAGGCTCGAAGAGAGTTGAGCAGAACATTGAATCTTTCATAAGTGGAAGTGATGTTTTCTCCTAGAAAATGGGCAAATATTTCATATTGTTGAGTCAGAAGAGATTGCTTGTTTTCTCTGACTTCTTCTGTTTCTTCATGAATAATGAGCAACGTTTCCCATACTTCCTTAGCAGTTTTGCTATTGACTACATTTTTGAATAGATCATCTTCTAAGGATTGGAATAGAATGTTCTTTGTCTTTTTGTCGAGTTGGACAACTTTTTTTTCGTTGTCAGTCCACTCAGTTTTAACCTTGACTTGAACTCTGTTTGGATCTTCTGGAGTTGGTGCAAGCTTTGTTAGAATGTAGGGCCCATTCATGATAGTTTCAAATAGTTCTTCATCTATTGAGTCCATGTATGCTTGCATACGAACTTTCCAGTTGATAAATTTATCTTTGTTGCACATTGGTGGCTTGCTGCCTCCTCCAGTCTTTGATTCGCTTATCAAATATGCCATTTGATCTACTCAAGCTTTGTAGGCTGATTGAGAGAACCTGCTTTGATACCAATTGTTAGTTCCCAGAGGCACAATAGTTATCTAGAAGGGGGGTTGAATAGATATTTTTTTAAAAAAATTCAAATTTTTTTGTCAGATATTGTTAATCAATTTTAGCGGAATATGTGATTAGTTTGTTCCCCTTTAACATAAATAGAGTTAATAGTTAACATGCAGTTATAGCAAGTATAGCAGTTAAAACAAGAATATAAAAGACACAAAGAATTTAAGTGGTTCAGAGCATTCAAAGCTCCTAGTCCACTCTTCCACTCCTGAGTACGAAATCCAGTAAGGATGTTTTTACAATCTTCGAGTCACTTAGATTCCTTCAAGACCAGCAGTCTTGGAACCTCTTTAGTTCACTTAGAACTCTTCAAGTCCAGCAGACTTGGAACCTCTTAGTTAACATAGAACTCTTCAAGTCCAACAGACTTAGCACTTCTTACTTCACTTAATGATAGTTGAGTTCTTGAATGGTTCTACTCAGTTGCCGTTAAGCTTGTGTTTGAAAGAACTGAGTAGCTGAGCAAGCTTTCTTTACAGATCGTAGAGTTGAGCGTTTAGTGTTCTTCAGCTTTTTTATTGTGTACTTGCTTAACTTCTTGCATCTGCATCTGATTTGTATATAAGGCGCCTTTGAAATGTATCCGTTTGAAAGCATCCGTTGAAGCATTAATTGTATTTGACATTTCTGAGCACTGATCGTGACTTCCTAGAAATCTTCTGCCTAGCCGTCTGGCCCACTAACACAACAGACTGCTATCTCACCTAACACCTGAAAAGGTGTTTTCGGCTGACATGAAGTACTTTCCTTAGCTTCTTCAGTGCGTTTCTTTGTTATATACTAAGGATGAGTGTTGGGTCATTGGGATTCCCGAGAGTCTCAACGTCTATAATCCATTCCATATTTGTTGTGATTTATTCTTAAACAAATGCACAAGGCTTGATGCTTCTGATGCAGACAGATGATACACTACGATCATGATCATGGTGTCTTACAATATTAGTGCTTGATTTTCAAACTCTACGCTTTCGAGAGCACACTACGATTTTTGAGTTGGCTTCAGCAAGCGTTTGGACCACTCTACGATTCTGGGAGAGGCCCTCCAAAGAAGACAGACTGCGATTCTTGATGCTCTACGATTCTGCCTTGGCTTCTACAATCTCTTGAATAGCTCGACAGACTATGATTATGTTGAAGCCTATCTATTACATCTCAAGAGATAGATCAACCTAACAGCTTTGATCTTTTCTTCTATACATTCATTTACATAATGATAAACATTAAAGCTCAGATTAACCTAACAAGTGATCTACCACTAAGTCCTTGTACATGTATTCCTTGAAGGACTTTACATATAAGCATGCATATTTACTTACAACAATAAATTTAAATATACAATTTCCCAATAGTATCAACTTACCTTGAGTGGTTATCTAATGTGGTCCTAGTGTCGAAGCCTGGGGGAAAGGTGTGAGTCTGTGTAGATTAACAAGATCTTAACAAGGCCAGCCTTAATGATGACTTCCCAGTGCCATTCATCCATGTAATATGGGTCAATTCTGGAAATTGTACTTTGATGGGGCTGCCAATGCATGAGGAGCCGGTGCAGGGGCAGTTTATGTATCTATCACTGGGGAGCACTACCCTGTAGCCACTAAGATGTAGTTTTGTAACTCCAACAACACGATAGAATATGAACGATGCCTGTTGGGGTTTAAATTGGCCCAATCTATGGGAGTCAAACGGTTGGTAGTATTCGGAGATTCGGAGCTAGTCATCAGATAATCCACTGGGGCTTACATTACCAAAGAGTTACATCTATTGCCATACCACCACCATGTTATCAAGATAGCAGGAGAGTTTGAAGACATTGCCTTTATGCATATTCCTCGGAATAGGAATGACTTTGCCGATGCATTGGCCACACTGGCCTCATTGGTGAACCAATCAGCAAGGAAGAGTATGCCTGTTATCACCTTCATAGCACAAAATGTACTATCATACAGAAATGACATCGGGGAAATATCAGATTAGATATCCCCAACTAATCAACTTAGGTACCAAAACATCAAAGAATATTTGCGAGAAAGATCCACCCCCGAAGGAGTGAGCCAAGCTGCAAAGAAGCGAATGCAAAAGATGTCCATGAATTTCTACTTAAGTGGGGATGCTCTCTATAAAAGAGATTTGGGTATAGGTCTTTTGAGGTGTCTAGGCAAAGATCAAGCCTAAAGACTTGTGAATGAAGTGCAGGGTGGAGTGTGCGGAGCACACATGAATAGAACTCTACTTGCCAAGAAGATATTAAGGACATGACATTACTGGATATCCCTCAAAGTTGATTGTGAGGATCATGTTAAGCGATGATATCAATGTCAAATCCATGCCAACATCATTCATGTACCTCCAAATCAACTACATTGCATGACATCACCATGACCGTTTTCCATGTGGGGAATGGACGTGATCGGTCCTGTTGAACCCAAAGCTAGTAACGGTCACATATTCATATTTACCATGATTGATTATTTACTAAGTGAATAGAAGCAGCTTATTTCCCAAAGGTTACAAAGGAAGTCATCGTTGGTTTCATCAGGAACAATGTCATTTGTCGATACGGACAACCCGAGGTTATAGTATCAGACAATGCCAAAAATCTAAATAACGAGATGATGAGGGAACTGTGTAGTAAGTTCAATATCAAACACCTCAACTCAATTATTTATTGTCCAAAGATGAATGGCGCGGTGGAAGACGCTAATAAGAATATCAAGAAGATAATGATGAAGATGTTAAAAAACCACCGGGAATGGCCTGATTTGTTGCCTTTAACCCTACTCGCCTACAGAACATCGATTCAAACTTCTACTGGAGCTTCACCGTATTCACTGGTATATGGCATGGAGGTTGTTCTCCCCATCGAAGTGGAAATGGAATCGCTAAGAATGATACTGGATTCCCAGATAGAGGAGGACCAATGGATACAAGATAGATATGATCAGCTGTCCCTTATAGATGAAAAGAGAGCCGCATCTATCTTTCATGGTCAGCTATACCAACAACGAATTTCCCGATCCTATAATAGGAAGGTATGGCCTTAGACATTCAAAAAGCATGATTTGGTACTAAAGAAGATCATTCTAGGCCAAGATGCAACCAAAGGAAAATTTGCCCCGAATTGGGAAGGACCCTTCATTGTCAAGACGATCTTATCAGGCAGAGCCATAAAGTTGGAAAAGATGGACAAGGAAAAAATCCCGCAACTGATCAATTTTGATTCCGTGAAACGATATTATATCTAAGAACTTTTTTCATTCAAACTTGAATGGTTGTCTTAGTTAAAAAAATCAAGTCAAGTCAAGTCAATCATTCGAATGAAGCTTTGAACTCACGAAAGACCTTTGATCTCCCATCATCCACAGAGATCGTGGCGATCATTTATGGTGTGGTCTAACCCTCAAAAAAAATCATACCCTTTTACCTCATATCAATCCTAAACCTTAAAATTATCCCAAAAACCAAAAATAGCCAGATATAACCCTTAAAGTCGATGACCCATGCTGAAAGAATCTTTCAGCATCTTAACATCACTTTATCAAATCTGGTAAAGGATTATAAGAGCCATTCTATGTTAAAGTAATAAATCATGAAGCGAAAACGACAATCAAAATACAGGTCTAGACGTACTCAAATGAGGGAAGTCGGTTAAACCTGTTGCTTTTTATATATACAACTATTTAGAATATAAAATATGTTTTAACATGTGACAAAAGATAATAATATAGTCTGTGCAGGAAAGTACAACAGGACTACAAATATGAGGTTAAGCTAGACAGTATCTCTAAATCTCTAATAGTGTCTATAGTCAGAGGACAAGCCCTAAGCTTCTGGTCCAGTGTATCAACACGCCTCAACAGCTCTACTGCTGACCTAAAGATACCCTCCTGACTCTGAATGACACCTCAAGCATGACTAGTAATCCCATCCGCAAAAGATCAGACGGTATCCCTATCAGCTATAGCCTCATCTCGAGCAGTAAGAGTTGCATCCCTCTCAGCCATAGTTGCATCCCTACCTATTATAGCGGTCAACATTAAGGCCTGAGCTTGATCCCACTTATAAGTAAATATATGCACATGACGATCTAACTCATCCCTAGAGGATGAAGCAGTACTCGGAGCTGTGTTAACCAGAGCTGTTGTCAAACCTACAAATAGCTTCTCCTCAGTAGGAGATATGGGGTCTTCTACCGGCTCCGTATCATTAGTATAATGACCAACTGAAAGTAGTATGCACACAAGCCAATCATGTTTGATGATAAAGTATATACTTTGTAACAATCTTATTAATTTATTAATAAAAAGTATTAATTTATTAAAGGCTTTTAATTATCTACATGATGCTGCTTTATAATATGTGATAAACTCATAGTTTTAAGCAATACTTTTAGAATAATGATGATGGTCATTCTAATGAGATCTAAATTCTTAGAAAGCTTAAAACAAAAATAGTTCCCAATCGTTGGATTACTAAATTAGGGATTAGTGAATTTGGATAGATTGGTACATACGCTGTTTGCTCATTAGATGAGGATGATTGATCTCATGATCATTTGTGTGGAGACACTAAAGCAAGTATATAGGTGCTTATTAGATAATAAGTTCACTGAACATGGTTCACTGAACTTGGACTTGAGATCATCATAGTATCTTGTGTATGATGAGTTATACTTTGAGTTATTCCTTAAGACCCTTAAGGTATATCAAAGGGTGTTTGGGTATAATAAATTGTACATGGAGATAATGTATGATCAATAAAGAATCTACTACTTCTAGTAAAAGAAGATAAGTGTCCTATGTGATTCGGTAAATGGCAACTCAGTAGTCATTGGCCAAGGCAGAATGAAATTAGAAAGGAGTTTCAAATTTGCATTATTTGGAGTTGTGCATTTAAGAGTCGAAATACATATACTTAAATAAAATAAGACTTGACAGTAATTTCATGTCTTATATTTAATTGGGACATTGAATGGTGGAAGGATTGAATTGTACAATAACTATTTACTCAAAGGTTCTTTTATGATTAATGTTGAAATCTATATTATCTGAAACGTCGTTAATCGCTAGGGAGGCTTATCCCTATTGTAGAATAAATCTTATTTATTTAAATAAATTAATAGTTTAATTTATTTATTTATTTAAATAAGATTAGAATTGTTCTAATTGATTTATTCACAACCGGTTTAATATGGAGAACCTAAAGGGTCACACCATAAAAGGAAGAATAATTATTTAAGAAGTTAATGGCATAATCGTAATAATAAGTTAAGTATATTTAATTTAATCTATGGTGATAGAATAAATTAAATAGCTTAATATTTATTATTTAATATTTTAGAAATATTAAATATAAATTAATAAGAGGACTCTTATTATTATTATTACTATTATAATTATTTAATTCCTAAAGGAGTTTTGGAATTAATTAATAAAATTACTCATTTATTCTAATAAGATTAGGAGGCAAATTAATTTAAAGATTTTAATTAATTATTCCTAATAAGATTCGGAGCATAATTAATTAAAGGAATTTAATTAATTAAAATAAAACTCAATTCCTTTATTGTTAAGGAGAGTTGTCCACATCTATAAATAAGAGGAGTCTCATTATGGGTGAGGGTGGTTGACACTTTCACAAAACACGTGAATACGTAATTCCAATAGTTGGGAGAGTATACCATTTTCTATGAGAGATAGAAAAACTAGAATTTTGCCAAATACTCATCTTCTTGGATCTTTCTTCTTCCTTGATGGATCACCTCTAGAGGCCAATCACTTGGGTGGCTAACGTTGATCAAAGGAATGAACCCAACCCAGTGGATTCAAGTTGAACACGAAAAGAATTTGGAGGTGAACTTGTACCTAAGGAAGCTCGAATCTTCAAGGGTGTGATTCTCATTCTTTATCTTTTCGTTTAATTAATAATTGTGCATAAAGGATGATCCGGGTATATAGTTTATAAAAACTTAAAACTCTGATTTTTTTACGTTTCCGCTTTATTTGTGCAATATTATTGCGTTCATGCATATTACAAACCTAACAGTGGTATCAAAGTCAAACATTTATGCGAATTATTAATTATTTTAATTTGATATGTATATTGATATGTGTTTAGAACAATTTAATTGGGCATAATTTTGTTGTATAAAATTTATTAAAAAAAACACGTAATCAATTGGCAAAACCACGGATTGGGAATTTTGATTTCGCTATCCCGGTCCTCGCTGAGTCCGTATTGTTTTTGGAACAAGATTATTTATATATATATAGTTCACTGATTTATTTCTTCAAAAGTTAATCCTAGACATGCTTCAGTTAATAGGCGAATTGATAGTTAACACTTAATAGGTTAGTATGATCCTAAATCATGATTTCTTATGTTTATATATATTATATATATATATAGGGTATTCATTTATGGAAAACATTTGCCATGGACACTGTTCAGCAAACAAGTTGATTACCGTTGATCTGGACAATAGAAGGCTGAGATTGGTCAAATTTTCTCCCTGCCGCTACAGCTTGTAGCGACAGTCCCTTTTAATTTTTGTCCGTTAATCTATTACATTACTACCCCTAACTCTTATAATAATACATGGTCATTTACAGTCAATGTAGCATAGCGGTGAGCTGAAACTATGCGCAGTGTGAGTCCCACCCATATGGCTACTTAAAGATAAGTTTACATTTATGTATACATAATGTAAAAATAAAACATAATGATACATAATATAAAAATAGAAGATAATGATAAGATAAGTCTTAATAAAAGATAAACTTATTTTTATAAATACATAATGTAAAAATAAGATAAGTTTGAATAAAAGATAAATTTATCTTTTATAATAAAATAAATATATCTTTTATTATAAAAACATAAATTTATCTTTTATAATAAAATAAATTTATCTTTTATTATAATAAAATAAATTTATCTTTTATAATAAAATAAATTTATCTTTTATAATAAAATAAAATAAATTTTATCCGTTATAATAAAATAAATTTATCTTTTATAATAAAATAAATTTATCTTTTATAATAAAATAAAATAAATTTTATTATAAAAGATAAATTTATGTTTTTATAATAAAAGATATATTTATTTTATACCTACAAAATCCAGTGTTTACCCACTCAAAAGATATAGAAGTCTTCTTTGGTAGTCAACTGTAAGCCTTCTCACACACTCTAGAGTCTTTCTCTTCATCTCTGCACACACCCTTCTTCATGTTGAGAGTCGTGTTGCGCACATTTACCCGAACTTTTGTTTGTGGTTTTGTTTCAGTTTATATATATATATATATATATATATATATATTGATATATATTAACTAACATTATTGAGTTATGCCTCGATTGAGCCTAGACTTCGGTTTGGAGCGTTTATTTTCTTTTCTATATATATTTATATATATATGTACTGTGTGTCGACCTTGTTCGATGAGCTTTGGATTTTACATCCTGGAGCGTTTATTATATATATATATATATATATATATATATATATATATATATATATATATATATATATATATATATATTAACTGTGTGTCAATCTATTCGATGAGCCTAAATTTTACATTCAAAGCGTTCTTGTTTTAATATTTATATATATATATACTTATATATATTAACTGCGTATATCGGACTACATTACGATGAGCCTTGATTTTACATCCTGCATTTATTCGCTTTTATATATATATATATATATATATATATATATATATATATATATATATATATATATTATATATTTCGTTCCACACAGAGTTCACTTCGTGGTGGTTGATCGCTTATGACTTTCTTTACGCTTTAATTCCTCACTCGAGTTAACTTCGTGGCGCTTGATCGCTTGTACTGACTTTCTTTACATTTCGTCCGTCTGAGTTTCCTTCATGGCGGTTGGTATTATAGCTTTATTTACGTTTAAATCCCGCTTCGAGTTTCCTCCGTGGCGGTTGATAGCTTTTACAGCTTTATTTACTTTTATGATCCCCCATGGAGGTGCTTCGTGGTTGGTGATCATGTTTGTATATATATATATATATATATTTATAACTTTTATATGTATACACCTGCTTATTGCTTTCTTACAAATTACGGTATCATGTGCACCTAGGAATCATGTGATCGCAGATTCAACCCATTGGATCTAGATTCGGTTCCTGTGATGGACATTTTCAGCTGTAAGCAGCTTGTAAATTATTCTGCGATGTCTGAATTTCCTCAGATGGTTTCCATACCCATGAGGAAGTCAGCATTATTTTTATACATTATTTTCATACGGATGCTTCGAATCTGTCAAATAAAATCAATCAAGTCGAGCACTTAATAAAATGGGAGTATAAAAGGTCTCAATTACTATTGAGCATCAGGGTTTGAAAAACCTCTTTTATAAAATATCACTGCCATATCTTGTTAAAAATTGAATTTTTACATAAATTCAAACCCTGTGTATATAGGTGCGAACGAGGCCTCACACTACTTCCAAATAACAACACATTGACCCACACACACACACACATTCAGATAATAGTTTCTTGAAAAGAGGCGGTCACTGTGGTAACATGGATGTCAGGGGGTGCCTAACACCTTCCCCACACATAATTAAGTCCCCAGACCCTAATGAATCTCGGTTTCACCGACCCGTTTAGCAGTGTCACATCACTGGGTCAATGTGCAAAACCTTTTCTCGGTTGTGTTGGTACAACCATTTAAAAACCAATCGGCGACTCTTAATCATTCCCATCGTCGACATTATACATGTCGGACCTTTTTCACTTGTTTTTTCAAACAAATCTCACTTAAAATGAGAACACCAAAGAACAAGTAACGGAAAGGGACAATTAAAAAATCCCGACGTCGACAGGTGGCGACTCACTTTGGAATCCAAAGAAGAGACTTAAGCCGCTTATTACAATATTTTCAAAAGCATATCTCGCTTGTGTGTGGATGTTGCATTTACATTTTTTATGATGAATGTGTACGAATGCATTTCCTTATTACACTTAGTGTGTCACACCATATCTGCTTGTGATATTAGTGCTTCGCACCATATCTGCTTGTGATATTAGTGCTTCACACATGTCATCATTTTCATACAGTGAGACGCGATGTATGTGAATGTATGTTGTGTGGTCCCTCCACCAGGAGGCTATCCCGTCGGTGTTTGATTACTGGACTCATAAGAAGACTAATTCTCCGAGGCTCAGGAAAGGCACCACCCAAATTCGCTCCAGTTGAAAGACCAGATTAACTTCCTGTCAAGTAGATTGCGATGATTTGGGAACCTTCATGCCAAAAAGCCGCGAGAGTAACCTAAGATAGGTCAGCCTCTGATAAACCCAAAACGGAGGAAAGTCTCTTCATGCTCTCATTTCAAATTACTTGTAAACACAATTACTTGTAATTACCTTCCATATATATCTCCATGAAATGAGAAATATGAAGAAATGTGTACACATACATATTTTTAACATGCTATAAACAGCTGACAATCGTTTTGCAGGATAAAATTCCTAAAATGGACACACTACATAGCATGTTAATTTACATTCCCTAAAGACTAAACTATGCAACTTCTGTCACAGGGAACCAATCGGACCTACTACCCGGTCAAAGTCCAAAAAGGTAACAGGGCTACAGTCAATCATGTCGTCATCCGACCAAATTGAACTTAATCCAGTTTCTCGCAAAGAATTCGACGGATTAAGCAAACAAATTACGAATTTGGTTGTTCTACTCAAAGAATTACACCAGTCTAATCAGGGTCCCAAAATACCCGTACATGCTGAATCCTCCACAAAAGGAGGAATCCCGGTCATTACAATACCTGAACTACAGTTGGATACGACCAACAAAACTCATGATGCTGCCCATCCCACTGGAGACCCAGACACTAGTGACATCAAAAAGAAAGTCCTCCAAATGGAAGAGACCCTTCGTGCTATCAAGGGAATTGGAACACACGGAAGTGTTTCATATGCTGATCTATGTATTTTCCCTGGTGTTCATTATCCAGAAAAGTTTAAAACTCCAGACTTTGAAAAATATGACGGGTTAGGAGATCCTTACACACATGAAAAGGTGTTTATTGGAGAACTTGGATCTTATGCAGAGGATGAAAAGCTCAGAATGCAATTGTTCTAGAAAAGTCTAACTGGAGAAGCCCGTTCATGGTACACAAGATTAGACAATTCAAAGATCCATAGGTGGGAAGAGCTAGCACATGCTTTCCTCACTCCATACAGCTTTCAATCTCAAATGGCTCCTGATCGGTATCAAATTACCAAGATCAAGAAACAATCTAACGAGTCTTTCAGAGAGTATGCTTAAAGGTGGAGACGCCTGGTTTCCCAAGTTAGTCCTTCCATGACAGAATCAGAGATGGTCATGACTTTCATAGACATACAAGAAGCGCCTTTCTATGAAAGAGTTTTAGCCGGCATCGGTAAACCATTTTCTGAAATGTTCAAACATGGGGAGATGGTTGAGATGGGATTGAAGTCCGAAAAAATTCAAGAACTAGCTGCACTCAAAGCTGTTGCTGATCACATCCAGCCCAAAAATTATGGGAACAACCCCCGTAGGGTCCATAAAAAGAAAGAGGAAGATGTTTCCCTGATACTACAGGGTCAAAAAGGCAATCAAAATATGCCTATTTAAAGGAGAAACTACACTCCCTTTCAAGCACAGTCTGCGAACCCTCCTCTACCAAAAGGTGGAGAAGTCAAACGCCCTCGAGTGTTTACACCCTTAGGGGATACCCTTGAAAACATTCTCAATCTTCTGACAAAACAGAAGAAAATTACGCATCTTCTTCTACCAGCCAGCCCTAATGGACGTGGTTTTAATGCTGCTCGGAAATGTGTTTATCATGCCGGGGCACCTGGACATGATACTCAGGATTGTTGGGCCTTGAAACATAAGATCCAGGACCTGATAGACAACGGGGAGATCGTGGTCACCAAACCAGATCAGCCTCATGTTAAAGACAACCCTCTTCCTCAACACAAAGAAGAAGAGGTCAACATGATCAATTGGAGCAACGGACAGAGTTCCAATTTTAGCTGTGAATCCTCCCAGACCCGCAAAGACGGTGATGACAAATGGGATTATGCCAAGTTCCAGTTCACAATGGAACGAAAGATGAAAGCTCTATGCAAGCAAATTGAGCAATTCGAGGAACTGGTGACTTATTAGCATCAAGTGACACGTCAGTTAATCAGCCAGGAACAAGCCAATCTCCTATCTCTTGTCATGAATATTCCCTCGTCACTTTCAGAAAATGAAATGCTAGAAGACAAAGTGACAAAGAGAACAAATGCCAAGGCCCGTCGGGATTTTTCCAACAAAAGGGAGTTCACCTATTTGGGCCAACCTATGGAGGAAATCCTTCATATTTAATCAATGAAGGAAGGATCAGTTCCCTTCTACCTCCAATCAACCCCCGTTCAGGGCAGTACAACTCTGATGGAGTATGTCAATATCACTCCCAGTCTTGCGGTCACAAAGACCAAAGAATCTTTGGGTACTCATACCTTATCCAAAATCTAATTGACAAGGTGTCTGCACTTAGCGTATTTACAATACTTGTGTTACGTGAAAGTGAGAATTCAGGCCCTACTAAGTGGAAGAGTGTGGTAGCAGACATATCCACTGAAACTGATGGGATTAATACATTACTCATAATGCCAACAATTCAACTCAAGGGAAGCAACAATCCTTTGAAAGTGGCTGCTCCTGAGCCAATCAACTTGTCATACAGAGCACAATATCCTATTGTTAGCTTGAGCAAAGTTCCGTAGAATTATGGAGAAGGTGAAGGATCCACCTCATATACAACTGTTATAGTGTCGAAGGAAAATCCACTGTATCTTCCCCAACGGGTGATGAATCCTACCATCAAATCAAAGGGGAAAATACCCATGGAGAAAATTGAAAAATTCCTCCACACTATGGGTCATTACGAAGCTAAGGTGGTTTTAAGCTTAAAAGAAGCTCCACAACAAATATTAATTTTGGACTTGGTCCTAACTTCTGAGAATCACCGGAAGGTCTTGCTAAAGGTTTTAGAAGAAGCCTATCTACCAACATCAGTTGATAAGAAAAAATTTCAACATCTGGTTGATCACATTTTCAACAACAATGTGATATCCTTCACTGATGATGACATACCGCCCGAGGGGACCGGTCATTGCAAACCGTTGTATATTGTGGTCTTGTCCTCTGGATACATGCTAGCTGAAGTCTTAATAGATGGAGATTCCTTTCTAAATATCTATCCATACGCTACCTTAGTGAAAATGAATATCAATCTCAACCGAATTCGGAGTAGCCATACTATCATCAAAGCTTTTGATGGAGCCCGTCGGAATTTGGTCGGAGTAATTGAGCTTCCAATCGAAATTGGTCCTCATACATTATGCATACCCTTCCATGTGTTCAAGATAGATTCGGGATACAACCTACTCTTGGGACGACCATGGATTCACATGGCAGGGGCAGTCCCCTCCACTCTTCACCAACAGTTGAAATACATTATCAACAATATCCTGGTCAAGGTCAACGCTGAACCGGAGATTCCTCAACAAGGAGACATGCCATTCATCCATACCAATACAGACGTTGAACCAGTCAATTTTCATACTTTAGAAGTAAGCAATGCCCAATACCATGCTATTGGAATGCCATTGCCCGAACCCAAGATTTCTACCGAGGTAATGTCGGCTACTCAAGAAATGATGTCGTTGGGTCATAAGCCGGGACAAGGGTTGGGTAAAGATTGCCAGGGTATCAAGTAACCTATTCAATTAACTAGACAAACTGGAACAGCTGGACTAGGCTATTCTGCCAGTTCTAGTCACAGGAATCCTCATAAACATCAGCAGGTTCCTTCAGCTTCAACCATGAGGCGTTTATCTTCGCCTTCAAAATCTGAGTCCGCACAACCTCTTGTAAAGGTGCCAGCCAATATAATGGCTAAGTTATTTCCCAAGCCGGTACTGGTAAAGGAGAAAGAAGTCTTTGTTCCAAATCCTGCAGTGGAAGAAGAGGAACGAAGAATCAAGCAAGACGTCATCTGAATGATGTCAGGCATACGCATCATCGTTCATGATGAGCATACCAACAGATACACCCCAGACGATGATTTCCCAAACGTAATGGCTATCATTCAGGACAGGGAGGATGATGACAATCCCTCCATCATTGCGGTCCACCCGGACTTTGCTCTTACTAATTGGAATAGCATTCCTTGCATTGGTCGTCAAGGGTAAAGCGGGCAGAAACTCTTTCTGCCCTGTAGATATAATAACTGCTTACTTTTCATGCATCAACCATCAGCTTTTTATTTTGCCAATATATGCTAACACCATGTATGATCAACACATTTCATATATACTAAGTGAAAGCATATTTTGTTTTAGGACTCAATTTAGATGTACATGTACTTTAACGTCGACATTGCCTCTCTTTTCACAAGGATTGTACCTTTGATGTAGAGATGAATTCACCTTGGTGGATATAATTTGGATGACATTGAGGTGCCTCCAGAATTCAAGAATGGGTCAAAGACAAACCTAAACCCAACCTTGATCAAACCACTTCTTTCAATCTCGAAACCTTAGAAAGCCCTAAGTTAATCCAGATTGGTTTAGACCTTACCCCAAACCAATGGAATGATATGGTTACACTATTAACCCAGTTCCAGTATGTGTTTGCATGGTCTCATGAAGACATGGTGGGTTTGTCCACTGACATTGTCCTTCATTGCCTTCCCATTAAAGATGGATTCAAGCCAGTTAAGCAAAAGCTCAGGCGATTGAAACCTGAGTGGAATTTAAAGGTAAAAGAAGAAATTGTGAAATACTTTTAAGCTGGCATCATCATGGTGTCCACATATCCTGAGTGGATATCCAACATCGTGCCCGTACCTAAACCTGGAAGGAAGGTGCGAGTTTGCATGGATTATCGGGAATTAAACAAAGCTTGCTTAAAAGATATCTTTCCCGTGTCGTTTATCCACATTCTCATTGACAATACTGCGCAATACGACATGTACTCCTTTGCTGATTGCTTCGCAGGGTACCATCAGATCATGGTTGCTGAGGAAGATCGTGAGAAAACTGCTTTCATCATGCCTTGGGGAACCTTTTGCTATAGACGGTTGTCATTCGAATTCATCAATGCTGGAGCCACCTATCAACGAGCTATGATGTCTCTTTTCCACGACCTAATGCATAAACAGATTGAGATCTACGTGGATGACATCATTGTCAAGTCCCAGAAGGAGGATGACCATCTAGACCATCTCAAAAAGTTGTTCAACAGGTTGCGTAAATACAAATTAAAGTTAAATCCAGCTAAGTGTGCCTTTGGTGTTAAATCAGGCAAGTTGCTAGGATTTCTAGTCAGCCACAAGGGGATTGAGCTGGATCCTGCCAAAATCCAAGCCATCACGGAAATGCCCATCCCTCAGGCAGAGAAGGAAATACGGGGAATTTTGGGAAGCATCAACTTCATTAGCAGGTTTATCTCCCAACTCACTGCAACCTGTGAGCCAATATTCAAGCTATTAAGGAAGAACTCCTCCATGAAATGGAATGATGAGTGTCAAAAGGCCTTCCTCACAATCAAGAAACAGCTAGTCAAAGCTCCCGTGTTGGTACCACCCAGGGATGATGTTCCCCTGTTCATGTTCATGTCCATAAGTGACAATGCCATGGGCTGCATGCTGGGACAGAAGGATGATATAGGCCAAGAACGAGCTATCTATTACCTCAGCAAAAGATTTAGCAGCATTGAACACAAGTACACTCTGATCAAAAAGACGTGTTATGCTTTAGCATGGGCTTCCATGAGATTACAAAATTACCTCCATGGTCACACAACCCATCTCATATCTCGCATGGATCCTCTCAAGTACGTGTTTAACAAACCCATGTTGAATTGTCGGCTGTCCGGATGATAGTTGATCCTACAACAATTTGACATCGTATTTGTGACTCAGAAGTCCATCAAAGGTCAAGGAGATCAATTGGCTGCCGCACCTTCAGGGGATTTCAAACCCTTAAAAACATATTTCCCCTGATGAAGGAGTAATGACAGTTTAGCCATAACATCAATACGATACACGCCAATCATGGAAGATGTATTTTGATGGAGCTGTTAATATGGAAGGTTCTGGAGCTGGAGCAGGTCTAGTATCTGACACGGGGGAGCAGTATCCCGTTGTCGTCAAATTATAGTTTGTCAGCACCAATAATATGGCTGAGTATGAAGGCTGTCTCATGGGGCTAAAACTTTCCCATTCAATGGGCATCATGCGGTTAACTGTCTTTGGGGATTCAAAGTTGGTAATCAGACAATCCACCGGAATCTAACAAACCAAGGAATTACATTTGCTGCCTTACCATCGGCAGGTTTTGAAAATGGTTTTGGAGTTTGAAGAAATCTCCTTTCTACACATTCCTCGTAATAGGAATGACTTTTCGGACGCGTTAGCTACTTTGGCCTCCTTTATTCACATATCAGATAAGGAAAACTTGCCAAGCGTCACAATTTCCCTGTACAAGGCCCCAGCCTATGGGAATTACGTTGGAGAAGTATCGGATGAGCTACCTCCCATCCAACATCCTTGGTATCAGCATATCAAGGAATATCTACGAGATGGATCTACACCCGCGGAAGCAAGCCCGACTGAGAAAAAGACGGATCCATCGACTTGCTATGAAATTCTACCTGAGTGGAGATGCGCTCTACAAAAGAGATGCAGGACTAGGTCTCCTCAGATGTTTAGAAAAAGATCAAGCCCAAAGGCTTATGGATGAAATCTATGGTGGAGTTTGTGGCCCCCACATAAGTGGCCCCCTCCATGTTAAGAAAGTCCTCCGGATGGGACATTATAGGCTATCTCTTAAAGCTGATTGCCATGACCACGTCAAGAGATGCTATCAGTGCTAGTTTCATGGGAATGCTATACACGCCCCTCCAAAGGAACTCCACAATATGAGTTCACCTTGGCCCTTCTCAATGTGGGTAATGGACGTTATCAGACCCATTGAGCCTAAAGCCAGTAATGTACATCGGTTTATCTTCACTATAATCGACTACTTTACCAAGTGGGTAGAAGTAACCTCCTTCCCCAGGGTTACTAAAGAAGTCATCATTTCTTTCATTAGAAACAATGTCGTTTATCGATATGGACAACCAAAGGTGATTGTGTCAGACAATGCCAAGAACCTCAACAACCAAATGATGGAGGAATTATGCAGTAAATTCCACATCAAACATCTTAACTCTGTCATCTATCATCCGAAGATGAATGGTGCTGTTGAAGCGGCTAACAAAAACATCAAGAAAATTATGCAAAAGATGTCCGCCAACCACAAAGATTGGCCTGACCTATTGCCTCTTACTCTGTTAGCCTACAGAACCTCAATGCGCACTTCCACTAGGGAAACCCCCTACGCTTTAACCTATGGGATGGAAGCAGTGCTCCCCATAGAAGTTTAAATGGAATCCCTCCGAGTGTTGATAGACGCTCAGCTGGATGAAGATCAATGGGTACAAGACAGGTATCACCAATTGTCTCTAATAGACGAAAGGCGAATCGCGGCTATCTTCCATGGTCAGTTATATCAGCAAAGGATCGCCAGATCCTACAACAAAAAAGTCCGGCTACGACAGTTTAAACAACATGACTTGGTTTTGAAGAAAATCTTGGACAACCAAGATCAAGCTAAGGGAAAATTTGCTCCTAACTGGGAAGGCCCGTTTGGTGCCAAGGAAGTATTAACAGGAGGCGCTCTCAGATTACAAGAAATGGACGCCGATGAATTTCCACAACTCATCAACTCGAACACCGTGAAACTGTATTATGTCTAAAGTAATTCGCAAACAACCTGGTGTGGAACCATAAGGTCACCAGTCATTCCGATTCTTTAACCCTTTACCCCATACAACTCTTCTATACTTTGCCCCTCAGGGAAACAAACTCTTTAATCTAGCAGCCTGGCTCTCCTTTGCATTCTTACGACTTAGGTCATCCCACCACGGATTGAACCTTTTGCGTTTGCAGTTTGGCTACCCATACATGGGATCAAACTTCCCATATCTACAGTTTATCCTCAACTTAGGATTAAACTTTCTCCTCCACTTTTCTAACTAACTTGTACATGGGATTACGCTTTTCCTCTACTACGAGGGGGGCAAACTACGTCCGACACGATCTCCTCTTCAGAGAGAGTACATAGGCAACCATTTCATATGGCCCGGTCGCAATAAAACAAAAACAAACAAAAACATTCCTACACCATTTCTGCCACATACTTCGTTGAACCTCTTACACCAGGTTCGAACTACGCAGACCTGATCTCCTCTTCAATAGGAGTACGTAGGCAGCCATTCATGGTGCAGTCTTACCCCCTACCAAAACACAAACCATTGTCAACTAGTACTGGGATTCCTTCAAAATACATTTCACTGGCTTCAGACCAAAGGGATGGAATTACCTGAACTCCTCTCAAATAGGAGATTCGGCGACCATCTAAGCTGCGGTCGTACCTTGAAGAGCAACCCCAATCCATAAGAGATGGAATTAACTAGGCTTCTCCTAAATAGATGTACTGGCGACCATCTGTGGTGCGGTCAATCTCAGAGAGGAAAGCCACACTCCTCTCCACATTTCCATACATAAACTAGTCCCAAGACACCAAAGATGGTAGGGATATATACAGATCGATGATCCATTATGAACTATCTAGAGATAACTCAATGTCCATCCACCTAGGAGAAATTCAGAATGCATCAAGACCACAAGCCCTGAAGCAGCAGGCAAAATATCAAGCAAATAGCAAGGCATATCTAAAAGGGAAGTGATCCAAAAATATATTTCCCTATCATATATATAATGATGTTTGATATATACAATGTAAACTATACATAACAAAATGGCTAAGCTAGTATGTGCAGGTAAATACAAGCTCATCTATAAGTCAGGGTATATGCGAGCTAACAAGCCCAACATGGCATCCCTCTAAGAAAAAAGGAGGTGAAGCTGTGGTCTCCTATATGAGAATATCCACACGACCTAACAAATCTGCAGCCATCTGCATGGTGACCATATGCTCGTCAATATATGCGCTCATCTTTACGATCATGCCAGTGGTAAGGGACCTCACAGCAGTACTATCTATGACGGCTACATCCCGGGCAGATATAACACTATCCCGCTCGACTATCACTGCGTCTCTAGCTAATCTGGCCTCATCCCGCTCAACAACAGCGACATCTATGTGAGCTAATGCCTCGTCTCTCTCTAATAGAGCTGTGTCCCTCCCATCAAGGGCAATCAACATCATAGATCGAGCCTGATCTCTCTCAAAGGTCATCAGATGAAGACTCTACTCTAGGTAATCGTGTCGAGTCTTTGAATCACAACATCTTCGGTACTAGGAGAATCCGGAAGAAATGCTGGCAACCCAGTAGCGGGCTCCTCCTTAAGGTGGGAATCGATGTCCTCCATGGGCTCTACATCATCTGACTCACTATCCGGTACTGTAGATACTATTGTAGCCGATAAAATCTCTGTCTCCATCCAGGCAGAATACTCTGCAGAACAACCTGGATGACTGATAGAAAAAGCAGCTATGTCACGCTAATCCCAGCAAGCGTACACATGGGATCTGTCCTTTGCTGAGAGATATCGAGAAGCTGAATGCTGAACTATCGCCCCCTCGAAAGGATGAAAGTCTTGGAATTGGTCAAATTGTGATATTATGGCCAGTGGGTAATAAGTGGTCACACCTCTCAAACCAACCAGAGGGAGGTAGTCCATGCCCGGAGCATGAGTAATGAAGCTGTATGGTGAGCTAAGCCCTGAAAACGGCAATATACTAAAAGGATCTCTGATATCTACCAAAAATGTGGACCAGGATAGAGCATCTATACACTCCAATGGCTGAAAGGAGTATGACATAGCTACATCATGGGTGAAACAATATCCATGCCGTCTAAAGGTACCAATCGGTCTCAAGTGTGACATAAACCACACATATAGCATGACCGAACTCCCAATGAACACCCATGTCAGATAAGTGCAACAAGAGGGATCTTGTGCCGCAGATCTCTGCTACAATCATAGAATACAATGGTACGACCCTCTCTAAGAGCTCTCCTACGGCCATGATGACACCGATGTTCATCTCGTCCATATATCGCGGACATATAGACATACAACGATGCGCAACAAAGATTACATCAACCACAGCCAAAAACGCTAGTGATCCTCCGGCGAAGTGAAATCCCCGGAATATCATGAATAGCTATCCTCCGAGCCAAATCAGTCATACAGAAAACGCTGGGATATCACATGGCTAGATGTTAGCTCATCCTGTACTACTCTGCACCGCAATCCAGTGAGAGTTATGAATCGTCTACTCATGTCTCCCAAAGCCGGTGCGCACGCAAGAATCCATTTAAAGGCGAAGATCGCCAATCGTGTGCGTATTCCTCCGGTAGTAGTCAACTCATGGGTCCGAATAAGAAAACACCGCCATCCGTAGGTATCGATGCTCTAAACATCCCATCCACAAACCTACGGGAACTCAAAACATCAAGAAAGTCATGGTATATCTGCATGATGATCTCTGATCACCACATACGGTGGTGACATGCTATTATACCACGATCATCATACCCAATGCCACCAATGATGGTGGGTATGATCTATCTGACTAACTGTCAAGAAGACATGCAATGCGGTGCGTGTCATAAGACCATCCAGGTCAATGCTGAATATCTCGGACATACATACATATGCATAACATGATACATGCATAGTAGATAATAGATGTCAATATGATATAAGGAATGGAAAAACTGTGCATACATTCCTAAGTATATCATCATCTAATACATCATCTCTGTACAGCTACAAATATAGGGAAATGGGGCATAGACGCCCTACTACTAATAGAGGCCTATCAAAAGATATAGCTAGAATGGTGTACAACCACCCAATATCTAACAGAGGCCAATAAAAAGATATAACAAGAATACACATCAGAAGAAGACCAAGGTGTCGATGTCCACATTATCAATCTTGTCCACCTGATGTAACTCCTCCTGAGTCACTAGATCTCTATCAACAGTGATGTCAGGCCTATATAGAGGAGGATCTGTGCCAACAAAACCAAATGGGTCATCTGAGGGACCAGCACTTGAGCTAGAAGGAATGAATGAATCCGCCTCTGCTTTGGATCTCTCTCTTAAAATGCCAATAAATATATGCTATGCGGTCTAGCTGCTTCGGTCAAACTATCAATCTGGGTCATATGAGTCGGATCTTGGACACAAGCTATCTAATCAGTCATCATCAAGGATCCTGGAACCATATCTCCATATAAAGCGTGTGGCGCGCAGGATCGGGCTCTCGATAATCTGAGGAACCACCAACGCTGGAACGTCTCCTGAGTACATGGACCCTTTGACAATGCAAAACCGTCAACCCCCAACAATGGGATGTCAGTGACGGGTGACTGCGATACAGGCTAATGACGCCTGGCAGAAGGCAAGATCGGCATAGAAATCTCCCCTATGGTGCTCCTAATAACACGCTCTCCTAGATAGAGATCCCAGCCTCCATCTATGAAGAGAGGAACTCTCCTAGTGGAAATCACGTACTCGACTCCAGTCGGATATCCATCCCCACCCCTCCGGCTCGGTCCAGTTCGAGTTGCAAAGGAGTTCTTGCAGACTAGAAAGGTCAAATCGGGAATAAAAATGCCACGCGATTGAGCAAAACATCTTACAATCCTGGTCTTCTCAGATGAAACTTTGAGTCTGTACATCGCTCATTGGTAGTCACCCGAACACGAGGTATACCCTGCCGATGATCTCAGTTATCACAAATCACATACGGCAATACCTTGTACAGGTCCGATGCCGCCAACTCCGGGTCGTTACCCTAAATGAGTCCCCGACGGGGGTTACAACGTGAGGCCCCGACAGGGGTTACAACGTGAGGCCCCGGCAGGGGATTACAACGTACATTAAAGTCGTTGACATACATATCAATGAAGGTCAAGCAGCCTTAACATTATCTCAGCTGATAGCGATTAAACCTATCAGAGATCTAGAGCTATTCGAGGGTTTCATGCTCGATTGTTCATATTTCCCCAGCGGATCCCCGACGGGGGTCACAACGCAATGCTCCGTTGATCTACATGACAACGAAGGTCAAGCAACCTTGACAATCTACATATAGAGTATCAGCCATTGATTCACACGTCAGTGAAGGTCAAGCAGCCTTGACAGTATATCCAACAGGATTTTTCAGCCGTTGATTCACATGTCAGTGAAATACACGTCAACGAAGGTCAGACATCCCTAACAGCATTTGTTGTTGGCAGTAAATCCAACAAAATCTTGACATATTCTTGCGATACTAACCAGGAAAGGTCAATGTTATCAGAGAGGATAGATGATGGAATATGTTATACACATCCTCAAACAGATCAAGCTTTATCCCCCCAGATCTCCTACACATAAGAGGTACATCTTCAGGATCAAGTCATTATCCGGGAAGTTGGTGATAACTCCAACATCAACATCCTAACAGATTCAGATTACACATCAAATCTGGTCATCATTGCCAATCCCCAGTTGAAGCTACAGGGAGCCAACGATCATCCCCAGCATGTTGGGCTACCACCCCGTACACATGCATCATACATTTGCATCATGTTGCTACCCATAGTACCATGTTTATCTTGTTACGTTTCAAGTGTCTAGGATTCTTTATCCTACCCATGCATCGCCATGCATTAGTATGATTAAGAGGGGCATCTGTAGACACTCAAAATTTTCTGTACACCTGGCACTAACATTGCAGGAGGACATGTTCATCTTTTAAGAGGGAACCCTGAAAGACAATCCATATCCATACCGGATACTACCGAAAGTTCAGCATCAACCCCAGAGCACTTTGGGAGTCACAAATCCAATCTCGGAGATAACCCTGAGGCGTGCAGATCTAATACCGGAACACACACCGGAGAAGACCGATTAATCTCGGAGATAACCCCGAGGTATCCAGTCTCAGTCCCAACAATGGGAATATCCACCAACCTTGGTGATAACCCCAAGGGATGCAGTTTCGGCGTTAACCCCGGAAATGCTTGTTTTAAATGCGATCAGCTTCAATCTCGACGCTCACAAAAAGATACACTATACCAACTCGGCGATAATATCGGGAAGACAGGCACACCTCAAAGATGACAATGAGGACCTTCGACAAATGCAGTAGTCCAATCTCAGCAAAGCTCCGAGCAACGCCAGCTTTCTCAGCCCAATCCGGCGATAACATCGGTAATGGGCAACATCGTCATCTCGCCAATGTGATCCCACACCATGTCGTCTCAACATCTCTACGCAACGATGTCCCACAAGACTAACCAATCTCGAGTGACTATTGTGCGGGGTAACGGATGAAAGTTGAAGCTTGAAGACCGGAGGGCATTGTCCCATCTTCAATAACTTCGTACAAACTCTACTCCCATGCCATCGTACAACTCTTGACAATGGTGGTCCGAAATAGGTCCTGTATACCTCAAAAGGATGCCCGAATTGCACTTCTGAAAGTTCGAGTGGACATTATAGTGCCTGAGTGCACGTACTTCGAGACGACCCAACCCAAAAAACTCGGGCCTACCCGGGTTGCCTCTGGTGCACCTGTGGTTCAGTCGTAGGTACACCTGCGGCTAAATCGTCTATAAATAGAGGGCTTGGGCTGTCCATTTTGCAAGAGAAAACGGCGAGGAAGCCCTGCCCAATTTGCTATGCAATCACCCCATGCAGTGTACTTTCTCATGTTAAACACATGTGAGCTCATATATAGCCTCTTTTGTACCTATAAAAGCTAGTGTATACCCACTCTAAAGATATAGAAGTCTTCTTTGGCATTCAACTGTAAGCCTTCTCACACACTCTAGAGTCTTTCTCTTCATCTCTGAACACACCCTTCTTCACGTTGAGAGTCGTGTTGCGCGCATTTACCCAGACTTTGGTCCGTGGTTTTGTTTCATTAATATATATATATATATATATATATATATATATATATATATATATATAAGTGTGTGTTGGACTCTGCTCGATGAGCTTGGATTTTACATCCTGAAGCGCTTCGCTTTAATATATATATATATATATATATATATATATATATATATATATATATATATATATATATATATATATATATATATATATATCGTCCCACACAGAGTTTACTTACGTGGTGGTTGATAAACTTCTGACTTTCTTTACGTTTAAATCACGCTTTGGAGTTTACTTACGTGGCGATTGATCGCTTTATCTGACTTTTTTTACATTTCGTCACTTTGAAGTTTCCTTCGTGGCGGTTGGCCGTATTTACAACTTTATTTATGTTTCGTCCCGCCTGGAGTTTCCTCCTTGGTAGTTGATAGCTTTTACAGCTTTATTTACTTTTTTGATCCCCCATGGAGGTGCTTCGTGATTGGTGATCATGTCGGTATATATATTTATAGCTTTTATATATATACACCTGCTTACTGCTTTCTTACAAATTGCGGTATCATGTGCACCTAGGAATCATGTGATCACAGATTCAACCTATTGGATCTATATTCAGTTCCCGTGATGGACATTTTCAGCTGTAAGCAGCTTGTAAATTATTATGCGATGTTTGAATTTCCTCAGATGGTTTCCATACACATGAGGAAGTCGGCATTATTTTTGTACATTATTTTCGTACGGATGCTTCACATCTGTCAAATAAAATCAATCAAGCCGATCACTTAATAAAATGGGAGTGTAAAAGGTCTCAATTACTATTGAGCATCAGGGTTTGAAAAACCTCTTTTATAAAACATCACTGCCATATCTTGTTAAAAATTGAATTTTTACATAAATTCAAACCCTGTGTATATAGGTGCGAATGAGGCCTCACACTACTTCCAAATAAAAGCACATTGACCTACACACACACACATTCAGATAATAATTTCTTTAAAAGAGGCGGTCACCGTGGTAACACAGATGTCGGGGGGTGCCTAACTCCTTCCCCCCGCATAATCAAGTCCCTGCACCTAATGAATCTTTGGTTTCACCGACTCGGTTTAGATGTCACATCACCGGGTCAATGTGCAAACCTTTTCCAGGTTGTGTTGGTACAACCATTTAAAAACCAATGGCGACTCTTAACAGTCACATCGTCGACATTATATATGTCGGACCTTTTTCACTTGTTTTTTCAAACAAATCTCAATTAAAATGAGAACACCAAAGCACAAGTAACGGAAAAGGACAATTAAAAAATCCCGACGTCGACAATATATATATATATATATATATATATATTATATTATGCAAATATGCTTCACATGTTAATTAATATGATGTATTATATATATATATATATATATATATATATATATATGTGTGTGTGTGTGTGTGTGTGTGTGTGTGTGTGCATGGGCGCTAAACAAGATGAGACAAATTAATTATATGCAATCCCTCAAATTTTTATATTAAGTCCTAAGCGTTCAAAGATATTTGGAATATCGAGCGAATAGCTTTCTAACATGATAAAAATAATAGAGTATCAATTAATTATTATAAGTTTGTTGTGTCACCACAAGGCTTATCTTAACTCTTTGAGATGTTAATTTTATCTTATTTGATGCTTATAAAGAAAATTGAACAATGTTATTTTGTTATGTCACCACAAGGACAATATTTTTCTTTTTTGAATATATGGAGTGCTAGGTTGGACTTAACTTGGATAATTTTGATTCGGATGTGCCACCACTTGATCAAAATAATCTAAGAGGCAAAATACAAGGAGTTACATAGTTGATGTAATTGACAAGAGTTGTCTACCTATTTATTTATATATAGTTTGTTGTGTCACCACAAGGCTATATACATTTGAAATGGGATACTTATTCTCACTAGCAAATCTTTAATTAGATTTTGCCAAACTATATAAGTGAGGGTAATATAGTTTGATGAAAATAGTGGGAGATACTAATTTAAAACAAGACCTAATTTATTTTGGTAATTAATAAAAGAATATATGCTAAAATGTTATTAATTACAAATTCATTTACATAATTTTACAATGTCTAAAATTACTATCACTGCGTAGCATATTAGATGCTAAATTAATCGGATCGAATTAAACGGATTGGTTAAGGAATTTGAGAATAGTTCTCATAGCTGAAAAGTTATCTTATGTCCTTAATACGCCTATCCCTGCAATGGTTGCAGACAAAGCCTATGAGGAAGAGATTGCTACTTTTAGAAAGTGCAAGATGATGCACAGTTGGCTCAATCCATTATGCTCGCATCCATGAGTAACGAGCTTCAACGTGAACATGAAACTATGGATGCTGCTACTATACTCCTGCACGTCAAGTAGTTGATGGTGAAGAAAGTAGTACTAATAGATATCAGATATCTAAGGAGCTCTTCGGATCTAGAATGACCGATGACACTATAGTACAGAAAAAGTCCTTAACATTATCAATTTGATTGATCAATTAGCACAACAGGTTTTGGCATGGATGGAGAGTTGAGCCAAGATTTGATCTTGCACTCACTCTAGGACTCCTTTCACAATTGTTGTGAATTTTTTCATATGAACAAGCTAGATATCAGCTTTGCTGATTTGCTTAACATGTTGAAAAAACAACTTAGAGTCACTTTCCAACCAAGAAAGACCAAGTCTTACTGGTATGGGCCAAAGGATCTTCTAAAAGAAGAACGATTCAATGAAGGTAAATAGAAAGGCAAAAACAAAGGATAATAAGATCAAAATTGATACGGATAACAAATGAGTTTGCTCCCACTGCAATAAGCCTGAACACTGGAAAAGAAACTACGAGAAGTATCTTGTAGAGGCTAACCAGAAGAAGCTTAGTGAAGTTTCGGTTATAAATATAGTTTTTGTTCATGATTGAAATAATTTTTTTTAAGTCAAGGTTCTACTTGGGTATTGGATACCGGCTTTGGTTATCATAAATATAGATTTATGAAGGGACCAAGCAGAAGTAGAAAGCTAAACAAAGATAAGTAATCCTTTGTGTAGGAAATGAAGCAAAGGTTTCTATATTAGACATAGAAACTTATAGTTTAGCAATGCCCACAGGCAAATCTATTAAGTCAATAAGTTGTTATTGTATTCTAGTTATTGTTAGAAACATTATTTCCATTTTTGTTATTGGACAATGAAATCTTTGGTATTATATTTAAGAACAATTGTTATTCTATTTATAATAATAATATTTTGTATAGAACTGGAATATCACTTAATGGATTGTGTATACTTGACTTACATGGAAAATTATTTTGCAAATTGAACAACCTAGTATAACAAAAATGAGATGATTATTCAAAAGGTTGAATGTGTGTATTTGCTGAAATAAAATTATGAATTATTTGAAAGGTTCAAAGAATTCAGAAATGAAACAGATTAGCAAAGTATTAGTATTCTTTGATCGGATCAAGGAAGGAATACTTGTGCAATGAGTTTCTAGATCATCTCAAATGGTTTTCTCACAATTGATGCCTCCTGATACGCAATAATTGATTGATGTATCTTAAAGAAAAAAGTGTACCTTGTTGGACATGGTGCGGTCCATAATGATTTTACCGACATTCCAATATCCCTCTAGGATCATGTCCTAGAAATGGCTGCATATCTATAAAAAGGTAACCTCAAAATCCGGCCCCAAGACTCTATAAGAGTTATGGACAGGGAGGATTCCTAATCTTAAGTATGTTAAGATAATGGGTTGTCCAGCTTGTGTGAAAAAGTTTCAAAGGATAAGCTCGGGACAAGATTTGACAAGTGTAGATTTGTGGGACATCCTAAAGTAAGTTTAGCGTATATGTTCTACAATCCTACTTAACAAAAGGTGTTTGTTGCAAATACGCAGCCTTCTAAGATAAAGGTGTTTATCATTGAAGGGGCTAGTAGGAGGATAATACATCTTGAAGAGTTCAAGAACCACAAAACACTATAAGTCAAATAAGAGGAACCTGTAGATAGGCCTATTGTACCACAACTAAATTGTAAATCTGAAATAGTACCGAAGATACCTAGGAGGTATGGATTCATCATAGATGATGATGATGATGAGGTACACATCATAGAAGATGATGAACCAGTTACATACGATGAGGTAAGAGTTGTAGACACTCAGAGAAATGAATTGAAGCAAGTTTCTCAAAAATAGAACGTTCATTTTGATGAGACAATCAAAAGAGTTTGATTTTATGAAAAATAAGAATGAACCTAGTGTGTACAAAAGGGTCAGTGGGAGCGTCGTGGCATTCCTAGTAATATATGTTGATATACTACGGATAAGGAATGACATAGTAATGTTACAATCAGTAAAAATAAAGTTGTCTAAACATTCCTCCATGAATGATTTGGGAAGAGTATCATAAATCGAGAATACAAATATATATAGATAGATTTAAGAGGATACTCGGCTTAACCGAAGGAACATATATTCATTTGATGCTAATGTCATTTAGCATGGCAAACTCCAAGAGATGTCTTATGTTGATGATCCATGGAGTGTATCTCTCTTAATAGTCCCCATAGACTCCTGAAAAGAGAGATCACATGAGTAACTATTATGTATGCAATGAAATATACGAGACTTGATGTTGATTAGTCATATTCTGGAGAAGTTCACTGTGAGTAAGTGAAAAACATCTTAAAGTACTTAACCGACACTAAGGATGTGATCATATTCATGGTGGGTCTGAATTAAAACTAGAGGGCTTAACATACTCAAGTTTTTTAGACAAACCAAGATGACAGAAAATCCACTTTAAGGTAAAGTGTTACCTTGAACAGTGGTGCAGTAAATTGGAAAGGTTTCAAACAGCAAAGAGTTGCTGGTTTAGTGATAAAGACAAAGTATATAGCTATAATTGAAGCTACAAGTTGATTGTTTGGATGAAAAGTTCATTACAGAACTAGGAATAGTTCTTAAGTCTCATCTTGGATCTAAACATGTTTTGTGGCACTTTCATTTGATTATAGGAATCATTGTAAGATGGGAAATCACTATAGAGATAGTGGACTCTCAAGAACAACATTACATATCCATTAACTAAAGTTTATCCAAGAGAAGGATAATTGTTACTTAGAGAAGAAGGGTATGAGATACCATAACGATTAGCTTTAGAGCAAGTGGGAGATTGAAAGTAGTATGCACACAAACCAATCATGTTTGATGATAAAACATATACTTTGTAACAATCTTATTCATTTATTAACAAAAAGTATTAATTTATTAAAGGCTTTTAATTATCTACATGATGCTGCTTTATAATATGCGATAAACCCATAGTTTTAAGCAATGCTTTTAGAATAATGATGATGATCATTCTAATGAGATCTAAATTCTTAGAAAGCTTAAAACCAAAATAGTTCCCAATCATTGGATTACTAAATTAGGGATTAGTGAATCCGGATAGATTGGTACATACGTTGCTTGCTCATTGGATAAGGATGATTGATCTCATGATCATTTATGTGGAGACACTAAAGCAAGTATGTAGGTGCTTATTAGAGAATAGGTTCACTGAACGTGGCTCGCTAAGGAATATCTAATGGAGTTTTACTTGCTTGTCAATAGGAATTTCTGTAGTGATAGTAGTACAAGTGATCCTTGGACTTGAGATCATCATAGTATCATATGTATGATGAGTTATACTTTAACTTATTCCTTAAGACCCATAGGGTATATCAAAGGGTATGCTTGAGTATAATAAGTTGTACATGGAGATAATGTATGATCAATAAAGAATCTACCACTTCTAGTAAAAGAAGATAAATGTCCTATGTGATTCGATAAATGACAACACAGTAGTCCTTGACCAAGGTAGAATGAAATTAGAAAGGAGTTTCTAATTTGCATTATTTGGAGTTGTGAATTTAAGAGTCGAAATACATATACTTAAATTGTAATAACCCGATATTTTCTATATATTAATTAAATCAAAAATTTTACGTATAATTTTTTTTTTATATTATTATTATTATTATTTATAAAGGTGGAAATATGTTCCAGGTAATGTGTATGTATTTATGCGATGAATATAAAATATATTTATTACATGAAGGATTACAAAATAATTTTATTTTAGAATTATTGATCATTATAAACTATATTCTTATAATAATTAATTTTATAGTAAAAATGTTTTTATTAATTATTTTCAATGAAAATATGATTATTATATTATTTAAATAATATATGAAATGATTATATAATGATTATAATAATTATTTTATTTTAATATATGAATTTATTTCGGATTAGTTAAGTTAATTATTTTAACTTAATTAATAATGTTATATATGATAGACAAATCAGATATGGAATCCAAACCCTAATTCTGGATTTGGAATAAGGAAATAGAATATTAATATTATATTATTATTTATCAGTGTTATAAATGTGTATTTTATCTATGTAAGATTAATGTGTGAAAAAGTTTTAATGTAACAGGTAAAACCCTAATGTTACTGATAAATCCTAGTTTTGATGTCAAATGAGACTTTAAAATTTGTCTAGTAATTATGTTATGTGATTAATATTATTTTTAGTACTATAAATATGTACTGTATATGCGGAGAGATAATGGATGGTCAATTATGGTGTATCATGAACAAACCCTAGCATAAATTGGTTTAACCCTATTTTGAAATTCAGATGGAAGATTCAAGACTGTGTAGTGACTGTGTTATGTAGTATATGATTTGTATTGTAAGTGTTAACGTTAATTATGGAAAACCCTAGTTAGTGATTTAAAACCCTAATTTCTTAAATTACAAATCTTAAACATTAATTAGCTAATTGCTAAGTGGAAACCCTAATTTAAAACTCAATTTGAGTTCAAGACTGCTATGTCACTGTGTTATTACGATTAAGGTTAAGTATTATAGAATTTTATATTGATTAGGTAAACCCTAATTAATATTTAAAAATATTAATTTCTAGAAACCTTATTATTTAAATTATAAATCCTAATTGTTAATTGTAAACCCTAATTGCTAATTTGGCACGCTTAATGATAATTAGTAAAACATAAACCTAATTATCAAGTCTATGTAATTAGGAAACCTAGTTAATTAAGAAACCTTAATTTTGTATTTTTAGAAACTAAAATTTTATTTTTGCAAACCCTAATTAGAAATTTTACAATTTTTGTGCTAAACCTTAGGGTTAAACCCTAAGGGTCAAACCTTACGGGTTTGCCATGTTGCAACTTTGCCATTAAAATCATAAGGCTAATGACTATTATACCCCTTTTTGGATAATTGAAGTTTACTTGTAAATCTAGCTAAAGCTTTAGTTGGTGACCTACTAATGTTGACAAAGTGACTTATTTATCAACACCTTAGCCAATTCTTGCCAGTAATCTCAGCCATGTGCTTTGTATCACATGATATATAGATCTAAGGAGAGAGAAATGTCATTTGTTAGCCTCTTCTGTACATAAACTCCCAACCAAGTCTCTATCTTCCAAAACCCACGAAATCTTAATGCATATCAGTCCCAAAATAAAGCCCTACTAACACCTGTAGCAAATCAGAAGCCCGATTCAAGCAATAATCAAAGTGAGGTATAAAACCTAAACCAAAAACTTAATCTTTGATCCTTTGTTAAATGTTATGTTTGAGTGTTTAAATATGTAGTATATAGTGTTAAACAATGATTTGGGTTGGTAGAAAGTGGATCTATAACATCTAGATACTCAAAATATAAGATTTCTAAAATCTGGAAAACTAAGAAATATGGTCTGACAATCAAATGTCAGGTCCCATAAATCTCAGCCTGTTTATCTTTTTGTTTGTTTAAAGGTCTGTATTTGTTGTATGATATAAAGGTTTTAATCTGAAACTTGATTTAGGGTCAGAGGATGTGTAGATTTGTTTTTATTGTTGGTGAAAGTCGTCGTTGACCATACCGACCGAACAAAATCTGGGCGACTTCTAGAACTTGCCTGATCAATCGACAAGATGTTTAAAGGCTCAAATCGGCAGTTGTTTGTTGATTTATTCTGATTTGTTGTATTCAGTTATAGTATGTTGTATAGACTTCAAGATTAAGCTTTTATATCGCCTAGATATCAAACTAATTGAAGTCAGTGGCTGGTCAAACCATGCCAGAAGATCACGAACTGAGTTTTCTGGGTAACCCAGGAAACTCAAGAACACTATCTCTAACAATGTTTGACCAGCATATATGTTGTGATTGTGTTGTTGTTTTCATGGTTTTATGTATTGTATCTCTACTCTTACATGTTGTTTACATACTGAAACCATAAAATCACAAAAATAGTTCATCTGTTGCAAGTTATGAAGATCATAAGTTGCCAACTCGGACCGTTCTTCATTTCTGAAAAACCCAGAAATGAAGAACAACTTCTGACAAGGTTTTCGGAAGCCTAGATCTCTTTAATTTCTTATGTTATGGCCATGTAACTTGATTAGGATTGTAGTATTACATGAATACTACAACACTAACACTTTAGACAAATCAGAAGCTTATTGAACATGAATATATGGGTGGTTAAACCACCTACCCTGCAAACTGCCATGAATTTCTAGGTTTGGGCTCAAGAACATGAAGAACACCTTATAGGCAGTCTTTAGCGACAGTTTATTTTTAAAACTAATTATTTTTATTAAATAAATAGAAAAATTAGTTTTAAATTATTAAAAATACAAAATAAATTATAAAAAATTATTTTAAAAGTCCGAAAATTAGTTTTTAATTATTTTGAATATATTTCATAAATATTTAATATTTTTGGAATATTAAAGTATTTAATTTATTTAATTATAATATTAAATAAATTATTTAAAAATTATTTTAATACATAAAAAATCATTTAAAATTATATTATGATATAAGAAAATATTTTTAAGTTATTTTTAATGACTTTTAATATTTTGTGATGAATTTTCATTAATTAATTAATATTAATGATATTAAAGTTATTTTATAAATGTATTATATAAATTATGAAAAATAGAATTTATAATTTAAAAATTATATTAAAATGATTTAAAGGATTATCAAAATATTTTAAGTTATACAATATAACTTATGATATTTTGTCATGAAAAACATTAATATTTTAATATTAATGATATTAGAGTTATTTAATAATTATATTAAATAAATGAGTTTAAAAATGATTTTAATATTAGAAAAATCATTTTAAATGAAAAAAGGTTTAAAGAAATTTTTTCTATTTAAAGGATAATTACATAAATAAATTAATATTAAGGATATTAAATTTATTTAATAATTGTATTAAATAAATAGTTTTAAAATGGTTTTATTAATTTAAAAAAAGGATATAAATGAATTAAAAATATTTTAAGTTATAATTAATGACTTTTAATATTTTGATAGATAAAGCATTAATATTTAAATATTAATGGTAATTATTTAAAAATGATTTTAATTGTTTTAAAAATCATTTAAGGATAATATGAATGTTTTAAAAGTATTTTTAAGTTATTATAAATAACTTTAAAATTTTGGCAATGGTTTCATTAATGATTTAATATTAATTAAATATTAATGATAATAGAATTATTCAATATTTAAATAATTTAATAATGATTAGGTGTTTGAAAATTCATGATAAATTATAATAAATATTTAAAAATTATTATAAGTCATTTAAAAATAATATGACTGATACTTACAGATATTGAACTACAAAATAGAGTCTTAGACTCGATAATTACCCGATAAAGCCGTCGGTACACTGACATGTTTCAGAAATTGATATGAACTTAGATATTTTGATTGTATTAATGATTGTTAGTGATTCAATGACGGTTGAATATGTGTGACAATGTGATTAGGTTATGTCTTTGTTCGCAATAAGCGTCTTATGTGTTATAATATGTTATTATTCTAATCAAGAAATGATATCTTATTACTGATAGGTTGTTATACAAAAGATAAAACTAAGTTGCGTGTTATGGCGAAAGAACGGAAAGTATATCCTACCTTTGCATTTTCTTTACTGAATGGACATGAGTAAGAAAGTTTCAAAATTATATTATTATTGTACTTGGTTATTAACCCTATTGTTATCTATATTATGTATCCGATCATTGTTTATCAACATGGTATTATTATATAATTCAGATATATTTATTATGTTCGTTAATTTTTAAATATGGTTATACAAGTGTCCTCACTTGGATACTCATTGCATTTAATCACATGTTGATACATACTTATTAATTTCCATTACGTATACCTTAATTAACAGCCGTCTAAGCTAATTTACCCAGCTAGACATAGATTTAGAAATATCGTTGAACATTATTAAACCTTTTTGTATCCAATCAAATCATTTTGGTTCGGATCCCGACTAAGTATGAACATCACGAACAAGGGAAAACTTTTATGCGCCCAAGGCGGATAGAGTGAACGATAATATCGTTTTTGCATGCAATATTGATCAATACAGGGCCCATGGGATGTACACCCTCGCGCCCGTAAGTCATGACGGTTTGCGGATGAAGATCTACTAAACCCATTCGAAAATTAAAAACAATGTTCATAGTATGTCAACTTAACCCTATTTATAGTCAATAAGTAGTTTCAAAAATTTGATATAGAATTGTTATGTTAATATTATCGGTTCAGTTTACTTCACAGCTATTGATTTGTTGTAGAAGTGATGTACAAAGAAAACATTTAATTCTTTTAGCTAATTATATTTATAATTATTATTACTTGTTGGGCACTTAAATGCTCATCCTTGCTTAATTTAAATGTTTTCATCTTAGTATGATCAACCCGAAGGTTCAGACAAGAACAAGTGAAAAGGAAAGCAAACAGAATATGTTTAATGGTATCTTTTGTAATAGTTAGACTGTATTATATAATGATATGTATTATTTATCATGTAAAGAATTATAGTAAAGGTTGCGTACTTCAGATTAGACTCTGATATACGTAAATTAAGCTTGATTTTTATATTATTGTTATTATTATTAGTATTATTCTGCTCATAGAAATGATATCGTAAAGCACCGAGTTCGGGTTTTAAGTACCTAAATTTGGGGGGGTTATAAGTTGGTATCAGAGCTTTAGGGTTAGAAACCTTAGGTGGGATAGACCTTAGGCCATAACCTTGGGACAGAGGGAAACGTTGAAAATACAAATAACTCATATAGAGTTTAAAAAGGAGATGAATTGAATAAGTTCATCATCAAAGAAAATAAAAGATAACTTATATAAAACTGTTATTTGTTGTATGTATATACTATGTGCTAATCTAGATAATTTATGTGTATAGATGTCAGACAGAAAAGATTAGGATACCCTTAGATCGTAAAGAAGGAGTCAACCTCCATAACCGAGCCAATATCAAAGCCAATAGCTAAAATAGATGCTCACAATGAAAACAACCCTAATGAGGTGAATATACTAGAAAATGTAGTACTGGACCCAGAAACGATAGTATAACTGATATGTAGAGTTATGTTAAAGAATATGTGGTGAGTTCTTAAACGCATAAGGTGTTGTAAGTTGGATGAACTAGGTATAGTTAAGTGTGAATGGATTATTGAAGATGATGTGAATATATAGAATACTAAGCAATTGATCCTTAGTGAAGGCGTAGGAAATGATTCGTATTAGTATTGCTTGAATATGTATAATTCTATGTAGTGTATATGAAAAGTATGTCGATGTAATGTAATATTTTGTATAAGTTGTGGCAGCGATTCTCGACTTTTGGGTCACAAAAGGGATATCAGATGTTTAAAGCAATATGTGATATGGTATGTCAAGTGTTATGAATATGAATCTATGATGGATTAAGGAAATAAGTTGGTATAAAGTAGTAGATATTTATCTAAACACTAGTTAATAAAGTAAACCGAGTTTTTCGAATAAATGATTATTTGAGTAAAAAAAATTCGCGTTATGTAAAAATTCAATTTTTAGCAAGATATGGCAGCGATATTTTATAAAAGAGGTTTTTCAAACCCTGATGCTCAATAGTAATTGAGACCTTCTACACTCCAATTTTATTAAGTGTTCGGCTTGATTGATTTTATTTGACAGATGCGAGGCATCCGTACGAAAATAATATACAAAATAATGTAGAATTCCTCGTGGGTATGGAAACCATCTGAGGAAATTCAGACAACGCAGAATAATTTACAAGCTACTTACAGCTGAAAATGTCCATCACGGGAACCGAATCTAGATCCAATGGGTTGAATCTGTGATCACATGATTCCTAGGCCCACAAGATACCACAATTTGTATGAAAGCAATAAGCAGGTATATATATAAAAGCTGTAAATATATATATACAGACATGATCACCAACCACGAAGCACTTCTATGGGGATCAAATGTAAATAAAGTCAGAAAGTATCAACCGCTACGAGGAAACTCCAAAGTGAGAAAAAATAAAGAAAGTTGTACAAAGCAATCAACTGCCATGAAGTGAACTTCAGGCAGGAGGAAACGTAAAGAAAGCGATAAAAACGATCAACCACCACAAAGTAAACTCCAGGTGGGATGGATATATATATATATATATATATATATATATATATCCCAGCATGCAACCCATGACATTGTCACTTATGGATAGGTACATAAATAGGGGAACATCATCCTTGGGTGGTACCAAAACGGGAGCTTTGACTAGCTATTTCTTGATTGTGAGGAAGGCATTTTGACACTCATCATTCCATTTCATGGAGGAGTTCTTCCTTAATAGCTTGAATATTGGCTCACAGGTTGCTTTGAGTTGAGAGATAAACCTGCTAATGAAGTTGATTCTTCTAAAAAAATCCCTGTATTTCCTTTTCTGTCCGAGGAATGGGCATTTCCATGATGGCTTGGATTTTGGCAGGATCCAGTTCAATCCCTTTGCGACTGACTAGAAATCCTAGCAAATTGCCTGATTTAACGCCAAAGGCGCATTTAGTTGGATTCAACTTCAAGTTGTACTTACGCAACCTGTTGAACAACTTCCTGAGATGGTCTATATGGTCATCCTCCTTCTGGGACTTGACAATGATGTCATCCACATAGATGTCGATCTCTTTATGCATCAAGTCGTGGAAAAGAGCCATCATAGCTCGTTGATAGGTGGCTCCGGTATTGATGATGCCAAATGACAACCGTCTATAGCAAAAGGTTCCCCAAGGCGTGATGAAAACAGTCTTCTCACGATCTTCCTCAGCAACCATGATCTAATGATACCCCGTAAAGCAATCAGCAAAGAAGTACATGTCGTATTGCACAGTATTGTCAATGAGAATGTGGATAAATGGCACGAGAAAGCTATCTTTTAAGCAAGCTTTGTTCAAGTCCCGGTAATCCACACAAACTCGCACCTTCCCTCAGGGTTTAGGCACGGGCACATTGTTGGATATCCACTCAGGATATGTAGACACCATGATGATGCCAGCTTGAAATTGTTTTATAATTTCTTCTTTCACCTTTAAACTCCACTGAGGTTTCAATCGCTTGAGCTTTTGCTTGACTAGCTTAAATCCCTCTTTAATGGGAAGGCGATGAAGGACAATGTCAGTGGACAAACCCACCATGTCTTCATGAGACCATGCAAACATATCCTGGAATTGGGTTAATAGTGTAACCATGTCATTCCGTTGGTTTGGGGTAAGGTCTGAACCAATCTGGATTAACTTAGGGTTTTTTAAGGTTCCGAGATTGAAAGAAGTGGTTTGATCAAGGTTGGGTTTAGGTTTGTCTTTGACCCATTCTTAAATTTTTGGAGGCACCTCAATGTTATCCTGTATTTCCATCAAGGCTGAATTCATCTCTACATCAAAGGTACAATCCTTGTGGAGAAGAGGCAAATGACGCTAAAATATGTGCACATCTAAATTCAGAGTCCTGAAACAAAATATGCTTTCACTTAGTATATATGAAATGTGTTGATCATACACAGTGTTAGCATATACTGACAAAATAAACTGCTAATATTGTACAAAAAAGTAAGCAGTTATTATATCTACAGGGCAGAGAGAGTTCTGCCCATTTTACCCTTGTCGACCAATGCAAGGAATAATTCTCCAATTGGCAAGGGTAAAGTCCGGGTGGACCGCAGCGATGGAGGGATTGTCCTCGTCGTCCCTATCCCGAATGATGACCATTATGTCCGAGCAATCATCGTCTGGGGTGTATTTGTTGGTATGTTCATCATGAACGATGATGCGTATGTCTGACATCATTCGGATAACGTCTTGATTGATTCTTCGTTCCTCTTCTTCCATTGCGGGATTTGGAACAAAGACTTCTTTCTCCTTCGCCGGTACCGGCTTGGGAAATAACATAGCCATTATATTGGCTGGCACCTTTACTGAGAGGTTAAAGACTCGAGTTTGAAGGCGAAGATAAACGCCGCATGGTTGAAGCTGAAGGAATCTGTTGATGCTTATGAGGATTCCTATGACTACAACTGGCAGAATAGCCTAGCCCAGCTGTTCCAGTTTACTTGGTTAATCGAATTAGGTACTTGATACCCTGGTAATCTTTACCCAGCCCTTGTCCCGGCTTATGACCCAATGACATCATTTCTTGAGTAGCCGACATTACCTCGGCAGAAATCTTGGGTTCAAGCAATGGCATTCCAATAGCATGGTATTGGGTATTGGCTACTTCCAAGGCATGAAAACTGACCGGTTCAACGTCTGTATTGGCATTGATGAACGGCATGCCCCCGTGTTGAGGATACTCTGGTCCAGCGTTGACCGTGACCAGGCTATTGTTGATAATGTATTTCAATTATTGGTGAAGAGTGGAGGGGACTGCCCCTACCATGTGAATCCATGGGCGTCCCAAGAGCAGGTTGTATCCTGAATCTATCTTGAGCACATGGAAAGATACGCAGAATGTGTGAGGACCAATTTCAATTGGCAGCTCAATTACTCCAACCGAATTTCAGCGAGCTCCATCAAAATCTTTGATGATAGAATGACTACTCCGAATTCGGTTGAGATTGATATTCATCTTCACCAAGGTAGCGTATGGACAGATATTTAGAGATGAACCTCCATCTATAAAGACTCCAGCTAGCATTTATCCGGAGGACAAGATTGCAATGTGTAACGGTTTGCAATGACCGGTCCCTTCGGGCGGTATGTCATCATCAATGAAGGATATCATATTGTTGTTGAAAATGTGATCAACCAGATGTTGAAATGTTTCCGTATCAACTTATGTTGGTAGATAGGCTTCTTCTAAAACCTTTAACAAGACCTTCCGGTGATTTTTGGAGGTTAGGACCAAGTCCAAAATTGATATTTGTTGTGGAGTTCTTTTAAGCTTAAAAACACCGTGGCTTCGTTATGACCCATAGTGCGGAGGAATCTTTCAATTTTCTCCATGGGTATTTTACCCTTTGATTTGATGGTAGACTTCATCACCCATTGGGGAAGATACAGTGGATTTTCCTTCGACACTATAGCAATTGTATGTGAGGTGGATCCTTCACCTTCTCCATAATTCCACGGAACTGTGCGTAAGCTAACAATAGGATATTGTGCTCTACACGCAAGTTGATTGGCTCGGGAGCGGCCACTTTCAAAGGATTGTTACTTCCCTTGAGTTGAATTGTTGGCATTGTGAATGATTTGTTAACCCCATCATTTTTAGCGGATATGACTGCTACCATAGTCTTCCACTTAGTACGGCCTGAATCTTCACTTGCACGTAACACAGTGTCGTTGTTTGCCAGGCGCAGTACACCACTGTCAATTAGATTTTGGATAAGGTGGCAGAGTGCCCATCATTCTTCTGTACTGTGACCGCGAGACTGGGAGTAATATTGACACACTCCATCAGAGTTGTACCATCTTGAACGGGGGTTGATTGGAGGTAAAAGGGAACTGATCCTTCCTTCATTGATTAACATATGAAGGATTTCCTCCATAGGTTGGCCCAAATAGGTGAATTCCCTTTTGTTCGCAAAATCTCGTCGGGCCTTGGCATTTGCTCTCTTTGTCACTTTGTCTTCCAGCATTTCATTTTCTGAAAGTGATGAGGGAATATTCATGACATGAGGTAGGAGACTGGCATGCTCCTGGCTGATTAATTGACGTGTCACTTGATGCTGATAAGTCACCAGTTTTGCCAATTGTTCAATTTGCTTGCATAGAGCTTTCATCTTTCGTTCCATTGTGAATTGGAACTTGGCATAATCCCATTTTTCATCACCGTCTTTGAGGGTTTGGGAGGATTCACAGCTGAAATTGGAACTCTGTCCATTGCTCCAATTGATCATGTTGACCTCTTCTTCTTTGTGCTGAGGAAGAGGGTTATCTTGAACGTGAGGTTGATCTGGTTGGGTAACCACGATCTCCCCGTTGTCTATCAGGTCCTGGATCTTGTGTTTCAAGGCCCAGCAATCCTGAGTATCATGTCCAGGGGCCCCGGCATGATAAGCACATTTTTGAGCAGCATTGAAACCCCATCCATTAGGGCTGGCTGGTGGAAGAAGATGTGTAATTTTCTTTTGTGTTGTCAGAAGAGTGAGAATGTTCTTGAGGGTATCCCTTAAGGGTGTATACACTCGAGGGTGTTTGACTTCTCCACCTTTTGGTATTGGAGGGTTCGCAGACTGTGCTTGAAAGGGGGTGTAGTTTCTCCTTTGAATATTTATGTTTTAATTACCTTTTTGCCCCTGTAGTATCAGGGAAACATCCTCCTCTTTCTTTTTATGGACCCTCCAGGGGTTGTTTCCATAATTTTTGGATTGGATGTGATCAACAAAAGTTTTGAGTGCAGCTAGGTCTTGAATCTTTCCGGACTTCAATCCCATCTCAGCCATCTCCCCATGTTTGACCATTTCAGAAAAATGGTTTGCATTGATGCTAAACTAAAACTCTCTCATAGAACGGAGCTTCTTGTATGTCTATGAAAGTCATGACCATCTCTAATTCTGTCATGGAAGGACTAACTTGGGCAGCCAGGTGTCTCCACCTTTGAGCATACTCTCTAAAAGACTCGTTAGACTGTTTCTTGATCTTGGTAATTTGATACCGATCTGGAGCCATCTGAGTTTGAAAGTTGTATTGAGTGAGGAAAGCATGTGCTAGCTCTTCCCAGCTATGAATTTTGGAGTTGTCTAATCTTGTGTACCACAAACGGGCTTCTCCAGTTAGACTCTTTTGGAATAATTGCATTCTGAGCTTTTCGTCCTCTGCATAAGATCCAAGTTCTCTAATAAACACCTTTAAATGTGTATAAGGATCTCCTAACCCGTCATATTTTTCGAAGTCAGGAGTCTTAAATTTTTCTAGATAATGAACACCAGAAAAAATACACAGATCAGCATATGAAACACTTTCGTGTGTTCCAATTCCTTTGATAGCGCGAAGGGTCTCTTCCATTTGGAGGACTTTCTTTTTGATGTCACCAGTGTCTGGATCTCCAGTGGGATGGGAAGCATCATGAGTTTTGTTGGTCGGATCCAACTGCAGTTCAGGTATTGTAATGATCTGGGTTCCTCCTTGTATGGAGGATTCAGTATGTACGGGTATTTTTGGACCCTGATTAGACTGGTGTAATTCTTTGAGTAGAACAGCCAAATCTGTAATTTAATTACTTAATCCAAGTGAATTCTTTCATGAAATCGGATTAAGTTCAGTCTGGTCGGATGACGACATGATTGACTGTAGGCCTGTTGCCTTTTTGGACTTTGAACGGGTAGTAGGTCCGATTGGTTCCCTGCGAAAGACTTGCATAGTTTAGTCTCTAGGGAGTGTATAATAACATGTTATGTGATGTGCCCATTTTAGGAATTTTATCCTGCAAAACGGATGTCAGCTGTTTGTAGCATGTTTAAAATATGTATGTGTACACATTTCTTCATATTTCTCATTACATTGAGATAGATATGGAATGAAATTACAAGTAATTGTGTTTACAAGTAATTGAAATGAGAGAGCATGAAGAGACTTTCCTCCGTTTTAGGTTTATCAGAGGCTGACCTATCTTAGGTTACTCTCACGGCTTTTTGGCATGAAGGTTCCCAAATCATCGCAATCTACTTGACGGGAAGTTAATCCGGTCTTTCAACTGGAGAGAATTTGGGTGGTGTCTTTCCTGAGCCTCGGAGAATTAGTCTTCTCACGAGTCCAGTAATCAAACACCGACGGGATAGCCTCCTGGTGGAGGGACCACACAACATACATTCACATACATCGCGTCTCACCGTATGAAAATGATGACACGTGCGAAGCACTAATATCACAAGCAGTTATGGTGCGAAGCACTAAGTGCAATAAAGAAATGCATTCGTACACATTTACAAAAAGTATAAATGCAACATCCACACACAAGCAGATAATAGTTTTGAAAAAATTATAATAGCGGCTTAAGTCCTCTTACTGGAGTCCCCAGCAGAGTCGCAACCTGTCAACGTCGGGATTTTTGGATGTCGACGATGGGACTGTTAAGCGTTCCCAGTTGGTTTTTTAAATGGTTGTACCAACACAACCAAGAAAAGGTTTGCACATTGACCAAGTGATGTGACACTGCTAAACGAGTCTGTGAAACCGAGATTCATTAGGGTCCGGGGACTTGGTTATGCGGAGGGAAGGTGTTAGGCACCCCCCCGACATCCGTGTTACCACGGTGATCGCCTCTTTTCAAGAAACTATTATCTGAATGTGTGTGTGTGTGGATCAATGTGCTGTTATTTGGAAGTAGTTTGAGGCCTCGTTCGCACCTATATACACATGGTTTGAATTTATGTAAAAATTCAATTTTTTAGCAAGATATGGCAGTGATGTTTTATAAAAGAGGTTTTTCAAACCCTGATGCTCAATAGTAATTGAGACCTTTTACACTCCAATTTTATTAAGTGTTCGGCTTGATTGATTTTATTTGACAGATGCGAGGCATCCGTACGAAAATAATGTACAAAATAATGCCGACTTCCTCGTGGGTATGGAAACCATCTGAGGAAATTCAGACAACGCAGAATAATTTACAAGCTGCTTATAGCTGAAAATGTCCATAATTCCTAGACGCACAAGATACCGCAATTTGTATGAAAGCAGTAAGTAGGTATATATATAAAAGCTATAAATATATATATATACAGACATGATCACCAACCACGAAGCACCTCCATGGGGGATCAGAAATGTAAATAAAGTTGTAAAAGCTATCAACCGCCACGGAGGAAACTCCAGATGGGACAAAATGTAAAGAAAGTTGTACAAAACAATTAACTACCACGAAGTGAACTCAGCAGACGAATGACGTAAACGAAAGCGGTAAAAGCGATCAACCACCACGTAAGTAAACTCTGTGGGATTTAATATATATATATATATATATATATATATATATATATATATATATATATATATATATATATATAAGAGAGATAAATGCATCGGATATAAAATCTGGGCTCATCGAACGAGTTCGACAACAGTTCATATATATAAGTATATATATATAAAAGCGAATAAACGCACCAGATATAAAATCTAGGCTCATCGAACAGAGTCCGACACACAGTTAATATATATAAGTATATATATATATATTAAAACGAGTAAACGCACCGGATGTAAAATCCAGGCTCATCGAATGTCCCAGCACGCTAATATATATAATTATATATACTAAAGCGAAAGAAACGCACTTTAATCAAGTCTCAGGCTCATCGAACAAAGTTCGACACACGCTTAATATATATAAGTATATATATATTAAAGCAATAAACGCATGCTGCATCAAGTCTGAAAGCTCATCGAACAAAGTCCGACACACAGTTAATATATATAAGTATATATATATTAAAGTAGTAAACGCATTCAAACCAAGTCTAGGCTCATCGAACAAAGTTTGACACACAATTCATATATATATATATATATATATATATATATATATATATAAGCTGAAACAAAACCACAGACCAAAGTTCAGGCAAATGCGTGCAACACGACTCTCAACGTGAAGAAAGGTCTGTGCAGAGATGAAGAGAAAGACTCTAAAGTGTGTGAGAAGGCTTACAGTTGACTGCCAAAGAAGACTTCTATATCTTCTGAGTGGGCAAACACTGGCTTTTGTAGGTACAAAAGGGCTATATATGAACTCACAGATGTTTAAAATGAGAAATTACACTGCATGGGGTGAGTGCAGAGCAAATTGGGCAGGGCTTCTTTGCCATTTTCTCTTGCAAAATGGGCAGCCCAAGCCCTCTATTTATAGATGATTTAGCCGCAAGTGTACTAGAGGCAACCCGGGTCGTCTCGAAGTACATGCACTCGGGCACTGTAATGTCCACTCGAATTTTAAGAAATGCAATCCGGGCATCCGTTTGAGGTATATAGGACCTATTTCGGACCACCGTTGTTGAGAGTTGTACGATGGCATGGGATTAGAGTTTGTACGAAGTCATTGAAGATGGGACGATGCCCTCCGGTCTTCAAGCTTCAACTTTCATCCGTTACCCTGCATAATAGTTACTCGGAATTGGTTAGTCTTGTGGGACATCGTTGCGTAGAGATGTTGAGATGATGTGGTGTGGCATTACATTGGCGAGATGCATGTTGCCCTTCTTCGGTGTTATCGCGGATTAATGATAAAGCGACGCGTGCTCGAGCTTCACCGAGATTGGATCGCCGCTAATTTGTTGAAGGTCCTCATTGTCATCTTTGAGGTATACTGCCTTCCCGATGTTATCGCCAAGGTTGGTACGGTGTATCTCGTTGTGAGCACCGAGTTTGAAGCTGGTCGCATTTAAAACAAACATTTCTGGGGTTATCGCCGAAACTGCATTCCTTGGGGTTATCACCAAGGTTGGTGGCTATTCCTATAGTTGGGACAGAGATCGGATACCTCGGGTTATCTCCAGATTAATCGGTCTTCTCGGCAGTGTTCCGCTATTGGATCTGCAGCGCCGGGGTTATCTCCGAGGTTGGAATTATTACTCCTGGTGTGCTGCTGGGGTTGATCTTCGAACTTCCGTAGAGTATCCCAGATGGATTTGGATTGTCTTTTAGGGTTCCTCTTAAAGATGAATCTGTCCTCCTACGCAATGTTAAGTGTGATGAAACAGAAAAATTTTGAGTGTCTACAACCCTAGTTAGTGATTTAAAACCCTAATTTCTTAAATTACAAACCTTAAACAGTAATTAGCTAATCGCTACGTGGAAACCCTAATTTAAAACTCAATTTGAGTTCGAGACTGCTATGTAATTGTGTTATTACGATTAAGGTTAAGTATTATAGAATTTTATATTGATTAGGTAAACCCTAATTAATATTTAGAAATATTAATTTCTAGAAACCTTATTATTTAAATTATAAATCCTAATTGTTAATTGTAAACCCTAATTGCTAATTTGGCACGCTTAATGATAATTAGTAAAACATAAACCTAATTATCAAGTCTATGTAATTAGGAAACCTAATTAACTAAGAAACCTTAATTTTGTATTTTTAGAAACTAAAATTTTATTTTTGCAAACCTTAAGGGTCAAACCATAAGGTTTTGCCATATTACAACTTTGCCATTAAAATCATAAGGCTAATGACTATTATACCCCGTTTTGGATAAATGAAGTTTACTTGTAAATCTAGCTAAGGCTTTAGTTGGTGACCTACTAATGTTGACAAAGTGACTTATTTATCAACACCTCAGCCAATTCTTGCCAGCAATCTCAGCCATGTGGATTGTATCACATGATATATAGATCTAAGGAGAGAGAAATGTCATTTGTTAGCCTCTTTTGTACATAAACTCCCAACCAAGTCTCTATATCCCAAAACCCACGAAATCTTAATGCATATCAGTCCCAAAATAAAGCCCTACTAACACCTGTAGCAAATCAGAAGCCAAATTCAAGCAATAATCAAAGTGAGGTATAAAAACTAAACCAAAAACTTGATCTTTGATCCTTTGTTAAATGTTATGTTTGAGTGTTTAAATATGTAGTATATAGTGTTAAACAATGATCTGGGTTGGTAGAAAGTGGATCTATAACATCTAGATACTCAAATAATAAGATTTCTAAAATCTGGAAAACTGAGAAATATGGTCTGACAATCAAATGTCAGGTCCCATAAATCTCAGTCTGTTTATGTTTTTGTTTGTTTAAAGGTTTGTATTTGTTGTATGATATAAAGGCTTTACTCTGAAACTTGATTTAGGGTCAGAGGATGTGTAGATTTGTTTTTATTTTTGGTCAAAGGTCGTTGACCGACCATGACCGAACAAATCTGGGCAACCTAGAACTTGCCCAGATCAGTCTGACAGATGTTTAAAGGCTCAAATCTGATAGTTGTTTGTTGATTTGTTACGGTTGTTGTATTCAGGTTATAGTATGTTGTATAGACTTCAAGATTAAGCTTTTATATCGCCTAGATATCAAACTAATTGAAGTTAGTGGCTGGTCAAACCAGGCCAGAAGATCACGAACTAAGTTTTCTGGGTAACCCAGAAAACTCAAGAACACGATCTCTAACAACGTTTGACCATCATATATGTTGTGATTGTGTTGTTGTTTTCTTGGTTTTATGTATCGTATCTCTACTCTTACATGTTGTTTACATACTGAAACCTTAAAATCACAAAAACAGTTCATGTATTGCAAGTTATGAAGATCATAAGTTGTCAACTCGGACTGTTCTTCATTTCTGGAAAACCCAAAAATGAAGAACAACTTCTGACAAGGTTTACGGAAGCCTAAATCTCTCTGATTTCTTATGTTATAGCCATAGAACTTGATTAGGATTTTAGTATTACCTGAATACTACAACACTAACACTTTGGACAAATCAGAAGCTTATCGAACATGAATATATGGGTGGTCAAACCATTTACCCTGTAAACTGCCATGAATTTCTGGGTTTGGGCTCAAGAACATGAAGAACACCTATAGCGACGGTTATGTCGTTATAGGCAGTCTTTAGCGACAGTTTATTTCTAAAATTAATTATTTTTATTAAATAAATAGAAAAAAATTTGTTTTTAATTATTAAAAATATAAAATAAATTATAAAAAATTATTTTAAAGTCCGAAAATTAGTTTTTAATTATTTTGAATATATTTCATAAATATTTAATATTTTTGGAATATTAATGGTATTTAATTTATTTAATTATAATATTAAATAAATTATTTAAAAATGATTTTAATACATGAAAAATCATTTAAAATTATATTATGATATAAGAAAATATTTTAAATTATTTTTAATGACTTTTAATATTTTGTGATGAATTTTAATTAATTAATTAATATTAATGATATCAACGTTATTTAATAAATGTATTAAATAAATTATGAAAAATAGAATTTATGATTTAAAAATTATATTAAAATGATTTAAAGGATTATAAAAATATTTTAAGTTATACAATATAACTTATGATATTTTGTCATGAAAAATATTAATATTTTAATATTAATGATATTAGAGTTATTAAATAAATTAATTTTAAAATGATTTTAATATTAGAAAAATCATTTTAAATGAAAATAAAGGGTTTAAAGAAATTTTTATATTTAAAGGATAATTACATAAATAAATTAATATTAATGATATTAATTTAATATTAATGATATTAAATTTATTTAATAATTGTATTAAATAAATAGTTTTAAAATGGTTTTATTAATTTAAAAATCATTTAAAAAGGATATAAATGAAGTAAAAATATTTTAAGTTATAATTAATGACTTTTAATATTTTGATAGATAAAATATTAATATTTAAATATTAATTATAATTATTTAAAATAATTTTAATTATTTTAAAAATCATTTAAGGATAATATGAATTTTTTAAAAGTATTTTTAAGTTATTATAAATAAATTTAAGATTTTGGCAATGGTTTCATTAATGGTTTAATATTAATTAAATATTAATGATAATAGAATTATTCAATATTTAAATCATTTAATAATGATTCTGGTTTTTGAAAATTCATGATAAGTTATAATAAATGTTTAAAAATTATTATAAGTCATTTAAAAATAATATGATTGATACTTACAGATATTGAACTACATGATAGAGCCTTAGACTCGATAATTACTCGATAAAGCCGTCGGTACACCGACATGTTTCAAAAATTGATATGAACTTAGATATTTTGATTGTATTAATGATTGTTAGTGATTCAATGACGGTTGAATATGTGTGATAAGGTGATTAGGTTATGTGCTGACTGCAATAAGCAGTGCTATGTGTTATAGTATGTTATTCTAATCAGTAAAATGATATCTTATTACTGATAGGTTGTTATATAAAAGATAAAACTAAGTTGCGTATTGTAAGCAGCAGACCAGAAAAGTATCATACCTTTGCATTTTCTTTATGCAATGGAGATGAGTAGGAAAGTTTAAGAATTATATTATTATTGTACTAGATTATTAACCCTATTGTTATATATATTATGTATCCGATCATTATTTATCAACATGGTATTATTATATAATTCAGATATATTTATTATGTTCGTTAATTTCTAAATATGGTTATACAAGTGTCTTCACTTGGATACTCATTGTATTTAATCACATGTTGATACATACTTATTAATTTCCATTATATATACCTTAATTAACAGCCGTCTAAGCTAATTTACCCAGCTAGACATTGATTTTAGAAATATCGTTGAACATGATAAAACCTTTTTGTATCCAATCAAATATTTTTGGTTCGGATTCCCGACTAAGTATGAACATCCCGAACAAGGGAAAACTTTTATGCGCCCAAGACGGATAGAGTGAACGATAATATCGTTCTTGCATGCAGTATTGATCAATACAAGGCCCATGGGATGTACACCCTCGCGCCCATAAGTTATGACGATTTGCGGATGAAGTTCTGCTAAACCTATTCGAAAATTGAAAACAATGTTCGTAGTATGTCAACTTAACCCTATTTATAGTCAATAAGTAGTTTCAAAAATCTGATATAGAATTGTTATGTTATTATTATCGATTCAGTTTACTTCACAGCTATTGATTTGTTGTAGAAGTGATGTACAAAGAAAACATTTAATTTTTTCAACTAATTATATTTATAATTGTTATTACTTACTGGGCACTCAAATGCTCATCCTTGCTTAATTTAAATGTTTTCATCTTAGTATGATCAATCTGAAGGTTCAGACAAGAACAAGTGAAAAAGAAAGCAAACATAATATGTTTAATGGTATCTTTTGTAATAGTTAGACTGTATTAATATAATGATATGTATTATCTATCATGTAAAGAATTATAGTAAAGTTTGCGTACTTGGGATTAGACTCTGATGTATGTAAATTAAGTTTGATTTTTATATTATTTTTATTATTATTAGTATTATTCCGTTCATAGAAATGATATCATAAAGCACCGAGTTCGGGTTTCAAGTACCTGAATTTGGGGGCGTTACATAAATAAAATAAGACTTGACAGTAATTCCATGTCTTATATTTAATTGGGACATTGTATGGTGGAAGGATTGAATTGTACGGTAACTATTTACTCAAAGGTTCTTTTATTGATTAATGTTGAAATCTATATTATCTGGAAAGTCGTTAATCACAGGGAGGGCTTATCCTATTGTAAAATAAATATTATTTATTTAAATAAATTAATAATTTAATTTATTTATTTAAATAAGATTAGAATTGTTATAATTGATTTATTCGCAACCGGTTTAATATGGAGAACTTAAAGGGTCACACCATAAAAGGAAGAATAATTATTTAAGAAGTTAATAGAATAAAACGTAATAATATGTTAAGTATATTTAATTTAATCTATGGTGATAGAATAAATTAAATAGCTTAATATTTATTATTTAATATTTTGGAAATATTAAATATAAATTAATAAGAGGAGTCTTATTATTATTATTACTATTATTATTATTTAATTCCTAAAGGAGTTTTGGAATTAATTAATAAAGGTCTCTCATTTATTCCTAATAAGATTAGGAGGAAAATTAATTAAAAGATTTTAATTAATTATTCCTAATAAGATTGAGAGCATAATTAATTAAAAGAATTTAATTAATTAAAATAAAACTCAATTCCTTAATTGTTAAGGAGAGTTGCCCACATCTATAAATAAGATGAGTCTTCTTATGGGTGAGGGTGGTTGACACTTTCACAAAATACGTGAATACGTAATTCTAATAGTTGGGAGAGTATACCCCTTTCTATGAGAGATAAAAAATCTAGAGTTTTGCCAAAATACTCATATTCTTGAAACTCTCTTTTTCCTTGGTGGATCACCTCTAGAGGCCAAACACTTGGGTGGCTAACGTTGATCAAAGGAAGGAACCCAACTCGGTGGATTCAAGTTGAACACGAAAAGGATTTGGAGGTAAACTTGTACCTGAGGAAACTCGAATCTTCAAGGGTGTGATTCTCATTCTTTATCTTTTTGTTTAATTAATAATTATGCATAAAGGATGATCCGGGTATATGATTTGTAAAAACTTAAAACTCTGATTTTCTACGTTTCCGTTTTATTTGTGCAATTTGATTGTGTTCATGAATATTATAAATCTAACACCAACAACCTCTGCTTGATTTACTACTACCAGAACCAAATCCATATTTAGATAGGCTGAATACTTTGTTGATCGGCCCGGATGGCCATCTCTGAACGTTGCAGTATGTCAATAGGACCAAAACCCGTAGACCCGAGCCAAATCTGCATCAGTAGCAACAGAGATGGGGAAGCGATAATCCTCAGTCCTCTAAAATGCATGAACATCCTGATGCTGATCAAACTGATCCATCACCGCCAGAGGATGATACGTGGTCACATCCCTCAAACTGACCCAATGAAGAAAATCCAGATCAACCACATAAGTGATGAAGCTCAGGAAGGAACAATAGCCAGAGTACATGATAATCTCAAATGGCTCCACTATAGCATCCAGAAATGCTATCCAAGATGTCCCATCTGTGCATGAAGCTAGACATAGTGAATAAATTAATGTCATGTCATAACCAAAGCACGACCCATGACAACGAAGTCGGCCAATCGGTCTAAAATGGGCCATGAACCAGATATACAAAAGAACTTGGCTACCTCTAAACTCCTGATCAGCAGACTGATGAGTGGGTTTATACCCAAGATTTGAGTGCATTAGAGCTTAATCTTTTGGTTTTTTTTTAAGTGTTGTGTGTGAATTTTGTACATTTTACGTTATTTTGTACGCTATCATATGACATTGGCATGAAAAAGCAAGGAAAAACAATTCGGTCATCTTTTGGACTAAAATATGGAAGCAAATGCAAGAAGGGAAGATCTACTTCTTAGATTTTTGGAACATCTTGAATCATCCCAATCGGAGATCGGATACGAGAGTTATGGCCTTTTTAGCAACAAAGATTAAACCTCAAAGTTGTCCTTCTTGTAATTTACGTAACATTTACTTCAAGCCCGATTTCGATCTTGATCTGTCCAGAATCTGTCAATTCTCAAAATATAAAAGTTGTAGATCTCGTCGATATCTTCGATTTGATAGGTGGTAGGCCTCGTAACGCCTATCGGATCAAAAGTTATACATATTTTACCAAAGGAAGTCGCAGTAGAAAATAGAGCGGCGCGGGGCGCACCCAGAGTAGTGCGGGGCATGTTAGAACATCAGATTTTCTATTACTATAGGGTGAGGTGGGCCCAAATTTGCCTAGGAGCAGTGCTGTGCACGGCGATCGGTGGGGAGAGGGTTAATTTGGGTGTTATGTTGTCCAAGTTGAGCTAGAATAGGATTGTTAGTTGCCCAACTTGTTAGGGTTTTCATTAGGACTATAAATACTTGATTATAACTTGGATTGAAGAGGCTAGTTCTAAGAAACCCCATTAAATCCCTCTTGGGATAGATTTCTGTTAATTCTTCTTAAATTCTTTCTTGGATTAGGAACTATAGATTGACTAGAACTGAAGATTGAAGCTATTGATCATCATTGGGAAATCAGATTGGAAGCAAGAGGATGCAAATTTGTATATCTCAATTCTAAATTATTTACTTATCTATTTGTATCTTTTAATGCTTAATCAATTGTGAATGATGGATTCTAGTTCAGTTATGAATTAAACTCTTTTTTGAGATTACTATGGATCTTATTGTGTAGTTTACTTTAATATACTTCCTTGTTGGTCTTATTGGCTATATTTGAATTGTTTATTATGGTTTGCCCTTAATTTCATAATTGCCTATCTAACAATTATTGTGATAATCCATATGAACTCGAGAGACGGATTATGGGTTTAGATCAGATCATAATAGCATGAATTTATGTGTTCTACATGGAGTTGGAATTCATGATTCGTGCTTAGGATAGAGATTTACCAAAGCATTGCATGAAATCTAATAAGAACTTGCACTTAAACTCTTTTTAATTATAATTCACATAGAGATATAGTGGATTAGTTAATTAGGGTGTTCAATTTGATTCTATCATCTGTGGATTTGATTTGATATGAATATGTTGCATTGAGAGATGACCATATTTTACTTTCGTGTTCTTGATTAACAATGCTGTATAATTAATATGGCTTAACAGGAAGTGTGTTGATTTAAATAAACCAATAGGTGAAATTGTAGTCTTAAGTCTTCAATATCTTGTTTCATTCTAGGGATAGTTAGTAATAGTCTAATTAATTATTTTTAATATTAAATTATTTTTTTAAATAAGATTAAATTGGTTATAGGTTAGTACTTGGTAATTCTTGTTAACTAATTCTCTATGGGAGCGATACTCTACTTACTATTATATTACTTGTTGACCACGTATACTTGCGTGTTGTGGAGCTTAATTTTGAATTTACCAAACACAGACTGGCAGAAAGATGCGGATATCAAAGTCTCAGCCAATATCAAGGGAAGAATGGTGAAGTCATCTCTGAGAGCTCTGATAACCATTGACATCTCGATATGCATATGATCAGCATAGAAAGGCATATACAAATACGACAGAACGCACATGATCAGGGCATCTACCCGTGTTGTCTGCTATCGCTCCTCAAAAATTGCAAAATCTCCTCGATGAATAGTGAACCTATCTGCAGAAGCAAAGTGGGCTATCATAAAGTCAATTGTGATGATATGGCTGCCACCTACCTCAACCTAAACAACTGCCCTCCTCAATCCAGTGGTGGTCATAAAATGATGGCGCATATGTCCGATTACCACCCTAGCACATGGCCCCTCCATTGACAGACTAGAAATGCAACCATATTCCTCCAATGTAGGAGTAAGCTCATCTTAGCCAAACCTAAAAACATTGTGCTCAAGTATCCAGTGAGCAAGCATACCATCAACAAATCTATTGGGTACCTGGAAGGACAACAAAGATATAAAATGACCCAGCATACGACCAACTAATATGTTATCAGAATCTGATAAACTGTCATGCCAAGCTATCAAGCTAGAGGCTATCTAACTCGGTGGAGAATGATCTAAGCGAATAACGGAGGACGAAGCCATATGTAAAAACTGTGTCAAAAAGAACATACAGGGGTCAATCTCTATCCAAGCATTTCAATATATAAAGCATGCATCGTAATGAGCGATAATATAATATATGAAATGAATAAATGAAACAACATCATGCATATATCTAAAATATAATACATTAGTTTTATATATACATCATTGTCATACCTACGATACATGTGAAAACTGAAAAACTAAAAAGTACAGGATAATAGGGCACATACGCCCAATGTCTAATAGAAAGCCTATAGATTTAATACAATGTCAACCATAAAGGTGATGGTGTCATCAAACTGATCAACCTGATCCAGGTCATCTTGAGTAGGCATATCCTACATATCTAGGCAATAGGGCATATCATGTTCATCCGAGCGATAAGGCATCTCCTGCATACCCGGACGATAATCAAAGGGACCCTATCCATCAGTGAAGCCACCAATGCCTGATGGTCCAGCCTCACGACCCTGGGAATCAAAAGTGATAGCCAATGATGGATCCCCGTCCAAATGGCAACAATACATCGACATCCTCTCCAGCTGATATGTCAAGTCTGCTATCTGGGATGAATGAGAAAGCTCCCAAAAGCATTGTGACAACCCGAAAATTTAGACAATTTATTAAAATCTTAAATGATTGATATAAGGTCAAATAATAGTCCTAGACAGAAAATAAGTGTATGCATTTGATGTTATTGGGATGGAATTTTGAGGATTTCAAAATTCTGTGAAGGATTTAGGTGAATTATTCAGGATTAAGTGTTTATGTGAATATGTTCTGTGTTTATGGTTATATGAGTGTACTGATTATGGTTAAGGGTCAAGGGATGATCAGATAAAGAATATATGTGTCAAACCCTAATCATATATTAAGAACGACAGTGTTTAGTTAGAAAACTTTAACGTCTGATAAGAAACCCTAAAAATCGGTTCTGGAAACCCTAGTTTCAGTTTCGGGAGTCCGAAACCCTAATTCGGATATTAAAAACCTTAGATTGGGAATGCAATGCTATGTACAAGGTTTAACGTTATTAATTATAAATTAATTAGGGAAAACCCTAATGAATTATCTGAAACCTTAATTGTTTATTAGAAAACCCTAATACCCGATGTGAAAACCCTAATTTTAGATTTTCGATAATTTGAAACCCTAATCTAGGAAGATAACGGAGAATTTTAAGGCTTTAGTGCTATTAATTATACTATTAATTAGGGTAAAGCTTAATTAATTAGTAAACCCTAATTTCACATTTTGAAAACCTTAATTTCGGTATTAAAAACCCTAATTTTATAATTAGGGAAACCTAAGTGTTAATTTAGTAATTTAATGTTAATTAGGATATAATAATCCTAATTTTAAGGTTAAGTAATTAGAAAAACCAAATCTAATTACGAGATTTAATTTCTAATTTAGAAAATTTATTTTCTATTAGAAACTCTAATTAGTGGTTTATAAACCCTAATGATCATTTTGACCCTAATTGCTTAATTAGCTATTTTAATTAGGAAATACTAATCCTAATTAGCAAGATTTAATTTGTGATTAAGATATTTTTATATAATTAGAAAATCCTAATTATAAGTTAGAAATAGTAATTTTTTATTTTTGGAAACCTAAATTGGAAATTTTAGAAATTTAATTTGGAAGTTAAGGGTTAAAACTTAAACCCTAAATGCTCCAAACCCTAAACCCTAAGGGTTTGATCAAATACCAATTATAGAATTAAAATAGCATAGAAATGTCCAAAATGCCCTTATGTCACATTTCATATTTAGTAGCTTGCAAATCTTGCCAAGATGTTGAGTGGTTGAACAAATCCTAGCTCTAGCCTAGCTAGGTGTCAATTCTCAGCCATCTAACTCAGCCAAATACATTGCATGTGTATAATTATATAGATCTAAGGAGAGAGAAAAGTTGCTTGCATTTTCATTTTCTCCCAACCATTCTCTCTCTCTAAAATTCGGGAGTTAGAAAGATATAGAGTGATGAGATGAAGCATGATCAGTTCATAGCAACCTAAGAACAGAATCAGAAGTCAGAAAACCAAAATCAAAGCTCAAAGGTATATGAACCCTAAAATTCGAAATCTCATGATTTGTTGTTAAATGTTGCAATTGATTGGTTAGATATGTGTAATATGGTGTCTATAAGTGATCTGGGTTGATAGATCAAGGATATATAACACTTAGATGCACGAATTAAGCATTTTTAGAAATCTGGAAAAATGGGAAAATTATGACCTGCCAGTCAAATGTCAGACGCCATAAATCTTTATGTGATAGCATTTTTGTATGTTTTATGTTTTGGATGTGTTCTATGTCATGAGCACTGTGATCTAAAACTGGAATCATGGTCGGATCAAGTGTAGATCGAAAGATATAAGCGGTCAAACCACGTTGACCAGTCATAAAAATGGGTTTCTGGGCAACTCAGAAACCCAGATCTCGCCTGACAATATTTTCTGTACCTTAGATCTTGCAGTATGATAGTGTTTTGGCTATGTTGTTGATTGAATGTTGTAGGTGGGTATGTGAACTACAAAGTCATGCTATTAGATCTCCCAAATTTGTACCAGGATCGTAGAAATGCATGGTCAAACCACTGTTGACCAACTGACTGGTTGAAGATTTCTAGGAAACCCAGATCTTCAAGAACCGTGTCCTGATCCCTAGTTTGACTAGCCTTGATCTCCTTGTTATGATGATAATATGATGATATGTTGTTATATAATTGTTCCCTGGTATCAGGACTACAAGATGAAACCACTAGATCACATAAACTGAACCCAGAAGATTAATATTTAAAGCTTCAAATGTAGACACTCGAATTGCCTTGGGTTTCTGGGTTGCCCAGAAAACCTAGGCGTGCTCTCGGCAAAGTTTTTTGATTACTCGAGATCTTGTTGTTTTTGTTGTTGGATGGCCATGTTATCGATTGATAATAATAGTATTACACTTATACTACATGTTAGGTAACATTATCTTTTGATTATAAAAGGAACATGAATTTATTTACGGTCAAAGTGGTAACCTCGAACTACGACATGAAGATCAGAAATTGGCAAAGAACACCAAGAACACCTATAGCGACGGTTACATGCAAGCTATAGGACCTTTAATGACACTTTATTTTGGAAAATAGAAATTAATTATTAATAAATTGAAATAAATGATTTTAAATTATTAAAAATTCATAATAAATTCAAATTTTATTTTAAAGTCTGAAAAATATTTTTAATTATTTGGAGTATATTTCAAAAATATATATTATTTTTGGAATATAAATTATATTTATTTATTTAATTATAATATTAAATAAATTATTTAAAAAGGTTTTAATTCATTAAAAATCATGAAAAATTATATTATGGTGTTAGAAAATATTTTAAGTTATTTTTGATAACTTTTAATATTTTGTGATAAATTTCATTAATAATTTATTATTAATGGTAATTAGTTTATTTAATAAATATATTAAATAAATTAAGGAAAATAAATTAATGATTTAAAAATTATATAAAAATGATTTAAGTGTTATAAAATATTTTAAGTTATAAAATATAACTTTTGATATTTTGGCATGAAAATATTAATATTTTAATATTAATATCAATTATCGGATAATGGATTTAAGTGTTTAAAAATCATATAATTATGATTTTAAGGTATTAAAATACTTTGATATATTATAATTATATTATAATATTATATTATGATTTTCATTAATATTTTATATTAAATGAATATTAATGATTAATGAATTATGTGGTATTTAATTCATATAAATACGATATTAATGATTGGAAAATCATGATAAATGGTAATAATTATCCGAAAATTATTACGAGTCTAGGAAAAATGTTTTGGCTGATAAGAAATTATCTGTGATAATTGTTAAGTGTTTAGGCAGAGTTTAATTGAACTTAAACTCGATATTCGTCTGACTAGACCGTCGGGATGATAAAATTGTGTCGGTTTCAACTCAGACTTAAATAGTTTGACTTGATGCTATGTCTTATGTGCTGTATAGACTGATAGGCTTATGTGTTATGTGTTTAGGTTATTCTGTATGTATAAATATAACAGAATTATACTATGATGATATTATTCTAATATTGGAAATCTATATTACTAATATTAGGTCTTCAGATAAGGCAAAATAAATTGCGTAGCGGTAATCAACGGTTCAGGCAAGTTGTTTTTACTTAACTCTACTAAGAGTGTTTTATTCAAGCTTATGGTTAATCATTGCTGATTGCCATGAAAATTGTACTCTGTACATCTTGCATGTATAAGTCAGGTATGAAAGGCTGATCACCTTCATTACCGGTTGGTTCAGAAATGTTTGTTCATGTTTAAAACTTGTTCAGTCAAAAGTTTGTTCGTGCTAGTTCTCAATTATATTGATGAATTATAGCCAGCTTATTATTCATACTCTTCAATCATGATATATCCTAAAATTGTATTTAAACTTGTTGGGCAACTTTCATGCTCACCCTTGCTATATCATGATAAAACATTGCAGATAAGGCGAATGCGTTCGGATACAGGAAAAGGTTAATGCCAAGTTCAGCTTGGGATAATATGTGCGGCTAGTTTGTAATAGCATATTTTGATAAATATTGTTATGTGATAGATAGTTATGATTTGTGTATAAGTTAAGGTTACTCGATTTTGGGGAAATATGTGTAAAGTTTAATGTATAAACAATTTATGTTTATATCTTCCGCAAACAGTTATAGAATGATTAGTGTACCGAATCTGCGGCGATTTGCGGCCCGGATTCGGGGATGCTACAGTTGGTATCAAAGCTGTTGGTTATGAAGCTTAGGTAGTAATACCTGAGACCAATAACCGCAGAGTGATTAGATTAAGTACTAACTCAAATCGAGTTAGTGTGTCGAGAAGATTCAAAGACAAATCTCGATTTAGTAAAGGCACGAGTTCCCTAACTCTGGTAATAGTGGTGAGCAGAAGTGCAGTGATAGGAGATCGTAAAACAAAACGATCAAGGCATAGAAATAAATCGTAATATATACTATGAGATCACCCCGTGATTTGATAAGGTTATGACAGCCAGAAAGAATCAATCTGATGATTGAAAAGTTTACAGCATGACGCTGTGTGTAAGTTGTACTATGAAATTGTACTATGAAAACTCATGAAAGAGTTATGGATTATGGATACGGATTAAATGAAATTCGTATGGAAAAAAGGGGTTAAGATTAGGTGGGGATTTCAATGAGGACTCGTGTCGGCAACTGAGTTGTATAATTTCTTGTATGGGCGGGGAATTGTACTTGGTGTAAAAACTAATTAGTTGCTGGCATTGATAATCATTGAAATGTTGTGTCACGCTATTTGTATATACAGATAAATAGGTCATAGGTAGAGAATATAGTATTAAGTACGAGTTCTTAGAACTCATACTTATGTGACATTCTTGACTTATAGTTATATGAAATGTTTATGAGCCCCTCAGCGAATGGACGCCAAAGGTCAGACTAGGGTAAGTTCTTAAACTCATATAATTGTGGCCAGGCTATGAACTCATAAGTGTGGTTTTATGAACTGGGTATAGTTGTGTGTGAATGAAGTGTTAAGGATAATAGGAATAGATAGAATGTTTAAGCAAATGATCATTAGTGGAGACTTAGGTTTTCCTAAACTCCTAGCTATGCTAAACTTCGAAATTTTGACATCAAGCTAAATACGCACTATGTGCCTTTTGAAAAAAAAATGTAGACTCATAACCATTTTTGAAACGGTTTAAAGTACAGTCTACGCTACTTATTTCGACTAGACGCAAATGATTTGAAATATCAAAAATTATTTTTATTTATCACTTATGTACCATGTAACGTGGTGCAAAGATGATAAAAATGATGGAGTCATTAATGCAGTATTACTTAGTGTGAATTTGACATAAAGTCACTATTCCACTATGGTATGATGTAGCATGATAAAATCACCAAATGACGGCATCCTCAAACGGACTGTTAATACAGTACGGCATCATGGCGTCATTCTTGAAAATGTTTTCAAAAATTTTAATTTACCAACGGGGTTTGGCTACACCTAAATAATTCGATTGAATTGAATTATCGATATGAGTCTATGCTATTTGATTCAGCTAGACTAATGTTATGAAAACTCTTAAGTGTTCATTGAAAGATTTTTCCCGAACCAAATTATTTTGGTGCGGAATCTTATGATAAGACTGAGGTGAACGATAATGTTTGGATAAATAATCCAATCTAGTAGCGTAAATATTCGCTAGAAATGATTAATACGTTATGCATGACGTAAGAGTACGATAGGCTAATCACCTAAAGTACTATTAATGGTAGTTTACCTTCTTTGTGATTGTAAACAGACCAAGTAATGTATTGTTTTGCGGTATGATCACTACTGTTAAAACTAAGTGTTCATGGTCTATATGACCCCTCAATATAATTTGAAAACTTTTACTCTTGTGAGTGGTGAATTGGGTAGCAAGCAAATGTGTGTGAATGGTGTATTATGAATGATGTAAGCTATTTGGTGTAAGGTGTAAGGTGAATTTCGGGGACGAAATTCTTATAAGGAGGGGTGAATGTGACAACCCGAGAATTTAGACAATTTATTAAAATCTTAAATGATTGATTTAAGTCAAATAATAGACCTAGACAGAAAATAAGTGTATGCATTTGATGTTATTGGGATGGAATTTTGAGGATTTTAAAATTCTGTGAAGGATTTAGGTGAATTATTCAAGATTAAGTGTTTATGTGAATATGTTCTGTGTTTATGGTTATATGAGTGTACTGATTATGGTTAAGGGTCAAGGGTTGATCAGATAAAGAATATATGTGTCAAACCCTAATCGTATATTAAGAACGACAGCGTTCAGTTAGAAAACTTTAACGTCTGATAAGAAACCCTAAAAATCGGTTCTGGAAAACCCTAGTTTCAGTTTCGGGAGTCCGAAACCCTAATTCGGATATTAAAAACCTTAGATTGGGAATGCAACGCTATGTACAAGGTTTAACGTTATTAATTATAAATTAATTAGGAAAAACCCTAATGAATTATCTGAAACCTTAATTGTTTATTAGAAAACCCTAATACCTGATGTGGAAACCCTAATTTTAGATTTTCAATAATTTGAAACCCTAATCTGGGAAGATAACGGAGAATTTTAAGGCTTTAGTGCTATTAATTATACTATTAATTAGGGTAAAGCTTAATTAATTAGTAAACCCTAATTTCATATTTTGAAAACCCTAATTTTGGTATTAAAAACCCTAATTTTATAATTAGGGAAACCTAAGTGTTAATTTAGTAATTTAATGTTAATTAGGATATATTAATCCTAATTTTAAGGTTAAGTAATTAGGAAAACCAAATCTAACTACGAGATTTAATTTCTAATTTAGAAAATTTATTTTCTATTAAAAACCCTAATTAGTGGTTTATAAACCCTAATGATCATTTTGACCCAAATTGCTTAATTAGCTATTTTAACTAGGAAATAATAATCCTAATTAGCAAGATTTAATTTGTGATTAAGATATTTTTATATAATTAGAAAATCCTAATTATAAGTTAGAAATATTAATTTTCTATTTTTGGAAACCTAAATTGGAAATTTTAGAAATTTAATTTGGAAGTTAAGGGTTAAAACTTAAACCCTAAATGCTCCAAACCCTAAACCCTAAGGGTTTGATCAAATACCAATTTTAGAATTAAAATAGCATGGAAATGTCCAAAATGCCCTTATGTCACATTTCATATTTAGTAGCTTGCAAATCTTGCCAAGATGTTGAGTGGTTGAACAAATCCTAGCTCTAGCCTAGCTAGGTGTCAATTCTCAGCCATCTAACTCAGCCAAATACATTGCATGTGTATAATTATATAGATCTAAGGTGAGAGAAAAGTTGCTTGCATTTTCATTTTCTCCCAACCATTATCTCTCTCTAAAATTCGGGAGTTAGAAAGATATAGAGTGATGAGATGAAGCATGATCAGTTCATAGCAACCTAAGAACAGAATCAGAAGTCAGAAAATCAAAATCAAAGCTCAAAGGTATATGAACCCTAAAATTCGAAATCTCATGATTTGTTGTTAAATGTTGCAATTGATTGGTTAGATATGTGTAATATGGTGTCTATAAGTGATCTGGGTTGATAGATCAAGGATATATAACACTTAGATGCACGAATTAAGCATTTCTAGAAATCTGGAAAAATGGGAAAATTATGACCGCCAAATAATGTCGCACGCCATAAATCTTTAGGTGATAGCGTTTTTGTATGTTTTATGTTTTGATGTGTTCTATGTCATGAGCACTTTGTGATCTAAAATCGGAATCATGGTCGGATCAAGTGTAGATCGAAGATATAAGCGGTCAAACCACGTTGACCAGTCGTAAAATGGGTTTCTGGCAACCTGTAAACCCGCATCTCGCCTGACAATATTTTTTGTACCTTAGATCTTGTAGTATGATAGTGTTTTGGCTATGTTGTTGATTGAATGTTGTAGGTGGGTATGTGAACTACAAAGTCATGCTATTAGATCTCCCAAATTTGTACCAGGATCGTAGAAATGCATGGTCAAACCACTGTTGACCAACTGACTGGTTGAAGATTTCTGGGAAACCCAGATCTTCAAGAACCGTGTCCTGATCCCCAGTTTAACTAGCCTTGATCTCCTTGTTATGATGATAATATGATGATCTGTTGTTATATAATTGTTCCCTAGTATCAGGACTACAAGATGAAACCACTAGATCACATAAACCGAACCCAGAAGATTAATATTTAAAGCTTCAAATGTAGACACTCGAACTGCCTTGGGTTTCTGGGTTGCCCAGTAAACCTAGGCGTGATCTGACAAGATTTTTGATTACCCAGATCTTGTTGTTTTGTTGTTGGATGGCCATGTTATCGATTGATAATAATAGTCTTACACTTATACTACATGTTAGGTAACATTATCTGTGACGACCCCAAATCCAGGTACTTGAAACCCGAACTCGGTTCTCCACGATACCATTTCTTTAAGCTGAATAATACTAAATAATAATACATTCGAACTTAATTTACATACATCAAAGTTTACTTCCCCAGGTACGCGACCTTCAAATACATTCCTTACAATACTTGAATAGATACCAATACAACTATAACCATTAACTCATAATACACACTTATTCGATCAGCTTTCCTTTTCCTTTGTTCGTTACTCGAGCCTTCAAAGTTGCTTTCATACATAACCGAAAATATTTAATTTAAGCAAGGATGAGCATTTAAGTGCTCAAACAAGTAATAGCAATTATATAATAGCCGAAAGAATATAAGTATTCTCTTTACATAACACTTCTACAACGAATTGAAAGTTGTGAAGTAATCAGACTTGATAAAAATTCACATAACAACTCTCTTTCAATTTCTTGAAATTAGGCTCCACCCATGAATAGGGTTTAAGAAACATACTATGAACATTCTTTTCATTTTCGAAAAAGGTTTAGCGAAATTCATCCAAAAACCGGCTTCTAGCTTTACTTGCACGGAGGGTGATCACCCCATTGTACCTATATTGATCAATACTACATAACTCGAATGAAATTCATCGCTTCACTCTGTCACCTCTGGCGCAAAAATCTTCCCATATAGGGATGTTCATACATCCCCGGTTCCAAACCCAAGGTTTTAATCTTGCTCAACAATAATATGTAATTCAACATATATATACGGGTAATTGACAAAGGTGTATCAACATGTGAATAAATGCCATGATTATCCAAGTGGGGACACTTGTATAACCATTTAGAAATCAACTTAACGTAATATATATCCGAGCTAACATGTTGATAATCAAAGCGTATAAATCCAGACAGAATAGAATAATTAAAACTTCTTACTCATGTCCATCAGATAAAGAAAATGCAAAGGTAAGATACTTGCCGATTCACCGATTACAAATCTCAACTTAGGTTTTATCTCTTTATCACAACCTATCAATAATCGGATCATTCGCTCGATTAGAACAATATATCTTAACACATAGTCGTTTATTACAACAAAGACATAGTCCAATCACATAATCACGTTGATCATACTTTTAGTTCCTATTCTATACTTGAAATATTTTATACATTTTTCAAATATCTCATCCATTCTCTTACAAGAGTCTTTTCTTTTTTTTTATACGATTATTCGACATTTGTTTTGCTGCATCTTACGACTTTTTTCTCGGGTAAATACTTTAGTCTAAGACTCTTATTCTATACCTCAACATCTCGTAAATATCGGACATCTTATTTTTAATCATTTTTGCAATATCCGTAAATTGAAAATTTAAAATAATTCAAATCATCACTAAAGGGCCTATAGTGATATAAGCTGTTACTATAGGTGTTCTTCAAATTCGAACTTCATAATCTGTTCTCAAGTCGACTAGTTTGGCCATTATAACTTTCAATTATCTAATCATAATTAAATGATTTAAACATTAAACAATTTCATTATCATTAATAGTTTAATTAATACTAAACTATTAATGAAACCATCGCTAAAATATAAAAGTTATTTATAATAACTCAAACTATTTTTAAAACATTTATATTACTTTAAATGATTTTTAAAACAATAAAAATCATTTTAAATAATTACCATTAATATTTAAATATTAATGTACTATTTATCCAAATATTAAAAGTCATTAATTATAACTTAAAATATTTTTAAATCCTTAATATCCTCTTTAAATGGTTTTAAATAAGTAAAACCATTTTAAACTATTTATTTAATATTAATCATTAAATAAACTAAATATCATTAATATTATCTTAATATCATTAATATTTAATTATTAATGAAATTATCATTTAAATATTAAAAGTTATATTTTATAACTTAAAATATTTTTAAATACCTTATTTTCATTTAAAATGATTTTTATAATATTAAAATCATTTTTAAACTAAATTATTTAATATAATCATTAAATAACTTTAATATCATTACTAATAATTAATTAATGAAATTCATCACAAAATATTAAGAGTCATCACAAATAACTCATTTACATAACCAATTCTAAGCCAAAATAAACATAGTAAACTAACTAGTTTATTAACAACACTAACTAAACTTCAAAATTCAAACTTTAACTAACAATTAAAAATAATAACATTACAAAATTAAATAAGAAACATACCCTAAAATACGAATTCCACAGACTGAATACGCACTTCCACGCCAAAATTTAACTAAGGAGATCTTTATAAAAAGTTCTCCCACAACAAAGCCTTTTTCAAAAAATTGGAGGCCTTATTGTTGGTGAATGAAACAAAGGCCAAGCCCTTCTATTTATAGGTTTAGAAAATGGTGAAGTTCTCAATTTAGTCGATGTGGGACTTGGTTTATACTAATTTTTCAATAGCTCACTTTGCGATTTTCTAACGCATTGCTCATAACTCCGATTAATCTGATTTTTGGATATGTTATACATGGTATGTAAGACTATTTTTAAAAATACTGAATTACCCAATTCGGGTTCATTAGGTAGCCCAAACAAAGGCGTCAAAAGTGGGCGTTCATAACAGTTTTCAATCTCGTTTCAGCTTTACCCTCTTCCGCTAAAAAACAGTCATAACTCTTTCATTTTAAAACATTTTGAGTTTATTCTTGAGCCCACGCTAAGCTAACTTCTGGGGCTACAACTTTTATTCTTTGACCATTTCTAAATTCCGAACACATCAGCCCAGAAATTCCGTTCAAATGGACTGCACCGCACTTGTTGGGAAGTTTTGACACTACTACTTTGAAATGTCATAACTCTCTCCTCCGATATCGGATTTAGTCCGTTTCGGAGTCTATGGAAAGCTTATTCGGTGTACTATAACATACCAAAAGCCCAGAAGGTTTTGAAAACATTAACTGATCGAAATAGTGTCTCGAATAGCACATCCCGCTGCTGACTTTCAGTTTTGACACATTTCCTTCCAATCACCGTAATTCCCTCATCCGAGGTCGGAATGAGGTCATTCCAAAGCCTATGGCTTCCTAACTCAGTGCACTACAACATATCAAAAGTCCAGACCTTTTAAAGCACAAAAAGTGGACGAGAATGCCCCCATTACAGCATCGCCTAAAAACAGGTTTATCATGATCTACCAATCATGTTTGACCATCTATAACTTCTAATCTATACATGATATGGACTTGATTCTTTTTGCAGATTAAAGACCATATATCAGGCTACACATAACAACTTTTGAAGAACAAAACTCATGATCGAGCAAAAGAGTTATGGCCTCCGACATTTGGTGAAAAAATAACGTAATTTGCTTTTTCCAACTTGCTTAAATCTTCAAATTGCACACTTTGATGTTATGGGTCTTTGATTTATCAACCGATATCATCAATTAACATTCTATTACACAACTTTAAACAATCAATTGTATCAAATAACATCGAATCAAAGGATTTCTAGGTTTAGTGTTCTTATACCCTTTTGCCAAAAAATTCTTGATTCTTGCTTCGATTTGTTATGGGTGATGGTTGGGCTTTGTTTAAGAGTGTATGGGCAATCTTGTACAAGGCAATTAAATGTAATATTTCATCACTAGATTTAATTCTTATAATTTACCAATTAACTTCTATCCTTTGGTAAATTAAAACACTTATACAATAACATCGAAATTAAACCCTTAATTAAAATTAGGGTTTCTAATCGACCATTAGTGGTTCTTTAATTATCTCGTGTATGTTACTAACATAGTCGTTACGCTTTCTAATTTCAACCTGTTAGGGTTATAATAATTAGGGTTTGTCCTAATTATCGATGTACAACAATAATTAGGGTTTCTTCTAATTACCGATATTCTTATTCACAAAGAATTTCATATACACAATACTACTCTCGTAAATACCCCATAACCGAAGTTTAATAATTAGGGTTTCACAAAGACGGTAATATGTTATGACCTAATCGACCGGTCATTGCTTTCCAATATTATCTCGTCTCACATACCCAAAGACATAATTATGGTAATCGTAAAAATAATATAATATTATTATTCTCATCTCTTGATCACAATCCCAATCCAGGGTTTGATCTCATGTCTCGACTTATTCTTCGTACACAACATCAATAATCAAGTTAAAATAATTAACTTAAATATTCTCAACAATTCATATAATAAAATATTTATTATATAAATCTAATTATCACTTCATATATTATTTCCAATCATGTTTTCCTCGAAAATAATTAATAAAATATTTCTTTACACGTAAATTTATTACCATATAATTTGTGGTAATTAATAATTCCAAAATTATTTCTAATTTTTCAAGTAATAAATGTATTCGCATTTATCGTTCACTTTACTTGACACTTAGTCTCGTCATTTAAAAAAAATTTATACGCAAAATTTCTTATTTATTTTATATAGAAAATCTCGGGTTATTACATTATCTGCCCAGATTATAAAAGGAACATGAATTTATTTCTGGTCAAAGTGGTAACCTCGAACTCTGACATGAAGATCTGAAAATTGGCCAAGAACACCTATAGCGACGGTTCTGTCGCTATAGGGCCCTTTAGTGACACTTTATTTTCAGAAAATAGAAATTAATTATTAATAAATTGAAATAAATGATTTTAAATTATTAAAATGCATAATAAATTCAAAAATTTATTTTAAAGTCCTAAAAAATAGTTTTAATTACTTGGAGTATATTTCAAAATATATATTATTTTTGGAATATAAATTGTATTTATTTATTTAATTATAATATTAAATAAATTATTTAAAAATAATTTTAATTCATTAAAAATCATGAAAAATTATATTATGGTGTTAGAAAATATTTTAAGTTATTTTTGATGACTTTTAATATTTTAGATAAATTTCATTAATAATTTATTATTAATGGTAATTAGTTTATTTAATAAATATATTAAATAAATTAAGGAAAAATAGTATTAATGATTTAAAAATCATATAAAAATGATTTAAGTGTTATAAAATATTTGAAGTTATAAAATATAACTTTTGATATTTTGGCATGAAAATATTAATATTTTAATATTAATATCAATTATCTGGATAATGGATTTAAGTATTTAAAAATCATATAATTATGATTTTAAGGTATTAAAATACTTTGATATATTATAATTATATTATAATATTATATTATGATTTTCATTAATATTTTATATTAAATGAATATTAATGATTAATGAATTATGTGGTATTTAATTCATATAAATACGATATTAATGATTGGAAAATCATGATAAATGGTAATAATTATCCGAAAATTATTACGAGCCTAGGAAAAATATTTTGACTGATAAGAAATTATCTGTGATAATTGTTAAGTGTTTACGCAGAGTTTAATTGAACTTAAACTCGATATTCGTCTGACTAGACCGTCGGGATGATAAAATTGTGTCAGTTTCAACTCAGACTTAAATAGTTTGACTTGATGCTATGTCTTATGTGCTGTATAGACTGATAGGTTTATGTGTTATGTGTTTAGGTTATTCTGTGTGTATAAATATAACACAATTATACTGTGATGATATTATTCTAATATTGGAAATCTATATTACTAATATTAGGTCTTCAGATAAGGCGAAATAAATTGCGTAGCGGTAATCAACGGTTCAGGCAAGTTGTTTTTACTTAACTCTACTAAGAGTGTTTTATTCAAGCTTATGGTTAATCATTGTTGATTGCCATGAAAATTGTACTCTGTACATCTTGCATGTATAAGTCAGGTATGAAAGGTCGATCACCTTCATTACCTGCTTGGTTCGTAAATGTTTGTTCATGTTTAAAACTTGTTCACCAAAAGTTTGTTCGTAAGAAGTTCTCAATTATATTGATGAATTATAGCCAACTTATTATTCATACTCTTCAATCATGATATATCCTAAAATTGTATTTAAACTTGTTGGGCAACTTTCATGCTCACCCTTGCTATATCATGATAAAACATTGCAGATAAGGCGAATGCGTTCGGATACAGGACAAGGTTAATGCCAAGTTCAGCTTGGGATAATATGTGCGGCTAGTTTGTAATAGCATATTTTGATAAATATTGTTATGTGATAGATAGTTATGATTTGTGTATAAGTTAAGGTTACTCGATTTTGGGGAAATATGTGTAAAGTTTAATGTATAAACAATTTATGTTTATATCTTCCGCAAAATAGCTATAGAATGATAGTGTACCGAATCCGGCGCATTTTGGGGCGGATTCTGGGATGCTACAGTTGGTATCAAAGTCGTTGGTTATGAAGCTTCTAGTAATACACCGAGACCAATAACCGCAGTGATTAGGATTAAGTACTAACTCAAATCGAGTTAGTGTGTCAGTAAGATTCAAAGACGAATCTCGACGAGTGTAAAGGCACAGAGTTCCTTAACTCTGGTAATAGTGGTGAGCAGAAGTGCAGTGATAGGAGATCGTAAAACAAAATGATCAAGGCATAGAAATAAATCGTAATATATACGATGAGATCACCCCGTGATCTGATAAGGTTATGACAGCCAGAAAGAATCAATCTGATGATTGAAAAGTTTACAGTATGACGCTGTGTGTAAGTTGTACAATGAAATTGTACTATGAAAACTCATGAAAGAGTTATGGATTATGGATACGGATTAAATGAAATTCGTATGGAAAAATGGGGTTAAGATTAGGTGGGGATTTCAATGAGGACTCGTGTCGGCAACTGAGTTGTATAATTTCTTGTATGGGCGTGGAATTGTACTTGGTGTAAAAACTACTTAGTTCTTTGGCATTGATAATCATTGAAATGTCAGGTCACGCTATTTGTATATACGTATAAATAGGTCATAGGTAGAGAATATAGTATTAAGTACGAGTTCTTAGAACTCATACTTATGTGACATTCTCGACTTATAGTTATATGAAATGTTTATGAGCCCCTCAAATGAATCTGGACGCCAAAGGTCGACTAGGTAAGTTCTTAAACTCATATAATTGTGGCCAGGCTATGAACTCATAAGTGTTGTTTTATGAACTGGGTATAATTGTGTGTGAATGAAGTGTTAAGGATAATAGGAATAGATAGAATGTTTAAGCAAATGATCATTAGTGGAGACTTAGGTTTTCCTAAACTCCTAGTTATGCTAAACTTCGAAATTTTGACATCAAGCTAAATACGCACTATGTGCCTTTTGAAAAAAAAAATGTAGACTCGTAACCATTTTTGAAATGGTTTAAAGTACAGTCTATGCTACTTATTTCGGCTAGACGCAAATGATTTGAAATATCAAAAATTATTTTTATTTATCACTTATGTACCATGTAACCTGGTGCAGAGATGATAAAAATGATGGAGTCATCAATGCAGTATTACTTAGTGTGAATTTGACAAAAAGTCACTATTCCACTATGGTATGATGTAACATGATAAAATCACCAAATGACGGCATCCTCAAACGGACTGTTAATACAGTACGACATCATGGCGTCATTCTCGAAAAATGTTTTCAAAAATTTTAATTTACCAACGGGGTTTGGCTACACCTAAATAATTCGATTGAATTGAATTATTGATATGAGTCTATGCTATTTGATTCAGCTAGACTAATGTTAAGAAAACTCTTAAGTGTTCATTGAAAGATTTTCCCGAACCAAATTGTTTTGGTGCGGAATCTTATGATAAGACTGAGGTGAATGATAATGTTTGGATAAATAATCCAATCTAGTAGCGTAAATATTCGCTAGAAATGATTAATACGTTATGCATGACGTAAGAGTACGATAGGCTAATCACCTAAAGTACTAGTAATGGTAGTTTACCTTCTTTGTGATTGTAAATAGACCAAGTAATGTATTGTTTTGCGGTATGATCACTACCGTTAAAACTAAGTGTTCATGGTCTATATGAACCCTCAATATAATTTGAAAACTTTTACTCTTGTGAGTGGTGAATTGGGTAGCAAGCAAATGTGTGTGAATGGTGTATTATGAATGGTGTAAGCTATTTGGTGTAAGGTGGAAGTTGAATTTCGGGGACGAAATTCTTATAAGGAAGGGTGAATGTGACAACCCAAGAATTTAGACAATTTATTAAAATCTTAAATGATTAATTTAAGGTCAAATAATAGACCTAGACAGAAAATAAGTGTATGCATTTGATGTTATTGGGATGGAATTTTGAGGATTTCAAAATTCTGTGAAGGATTTAAGTGAATTATTCAAGATTAAGTGTTTATGGTTATATGAGTGTACTGATTATGGTTAAGGGTCAAGGGTTGATCAGATAAAGAATATATGTGTCAAACCCTAATCGTATATTAAGAACGACAGCGTTCAGTTAGAAAACTTTAACGTCTGATAAGAAACCCTAAAAATCGGTTCTGGAAACCCTAGTTTCAGTTCCAGGAGTCCGAAACCCTAATTCGGATATTAAAAACCTTAGATTGGGAATGCAATGCTATGTACAAGGTTTAACGTTATTAATTATAAATTAATTAGGGAAAACCCTAATGAATTATCTGAAACCTTAATTGTTCATTAGAAAACCCTAATACCCGATGTGGAAAACCTAATTTTAGATTTTCGATAATTTGAAACCCTAATCTGGGAAGATAACGGAGAATTTTAAGGCTTTAGTGCTATTAATTATACTATTAATTAGGGTAAAGCTTAATTAATTAGTAAACCCTAATTTCACATTTTGAAAACCCTAATTTCGGTATTAAAAACCCTAATTTTATAATTAGGGAAACCTAAGTGTTAATTTAGTAATTTAATGTTAATTAGGATATATTAATCCTAATTTTAAGGTTAAGTAATTAGGAAAACCAAATCTAACTACGAGATTTAATTTCTAATTTAGAAAATTTATTCTCTATTAGAAACCCTAATTAGTGGTTTATAAACCCTAATGATCATTTTGACCCTAATTGCTTAATTAGCTATTTTAGTTAGGAAATAATAATCCTAATGAGCAAGATTTAATTTGTGATTAAGATATTTGTATATAATTAGAAAATCTTAATTATAAGTTAGAAATATTAATTTTCTATTTTTGAAAACCTAAATTGGAAATTTTAGAAATTTAATTTGGAAGTTAAGGGTTAAAACTTAAATCCTAAATGCTCCAAACCCTAAACCCTAAGGGTTTGATCAAATACCAATTTTAGAATTAAAATAGCATGGAAATGTCCAAAATGCCCTTATGTCACATTTCATATTCAGTAGCTTGCAAATCTTGCCAAGATGTTGAGTGGTTGAACAAATCCTAGCTCTAGCCTATCTAGGTGTCAATTCTCAGCCATCTAACTCAGCCAAATACATTGCATGTGTATAATTATATAGATCTAAGGAGAGAGAAAAGTTGCTTGCATTTTCATTTTCTCCCAACTATTCTCTCTCTCTAAAATTCGGGAGTTAGAAAGATATAGAGTGATGAGATGAAGCATGATCAGTTCATAGCAACCTAAGAACAGAATAAGAAGTCAGAAAATCAAAATCAAAGCTCAAAGGTATATGAACCCTAAAATTCGAAATCTCATGATTTGTTGTTAAATGTTGCAATTGATTGGTTAGATATGTGTAATATGGTGTCTATAAGTGATCTGGGTTGATAGATCAAGGATATATAACACTTAGATGCACGAATTAAGCATTTTTAGAAATCTGGAAAAATGGGAAAATTATGACCTGCCAGTCGAATGTTAGACGCCATAAATCTTTAGGTGATAGCGTTTTTGTATGTTTTATGTTTTGGATGTGTTCTATGTCATGAGCACTGTGATCTAAAACTGGAATCATGGTCGGATCAAGTGTAGATCGAAAGATATAAGCGGTCAAACCGCGTTGACCAGTCATAAAAATGGGTTTCTGGGCAACCCAGAAACCCAGATCTCGCCTGACAATATTTTCTGTACCTTAGATCTTGCAGTATGATAGTGTTTTGGCTATGTTGTTGATTGAATGTTGTAGGTGGGTATGTGAACTACAAAGTCATGCTATTAGATCTCCCAAATTTGTACCAGGATCGTAGAAATGCATGGTCAAACCACTGTTGACCAACTGACTAGTTGAAGATTTCTGGGAAACCCAGATCTTCAAGAACCGTGTCCTGATCCCTAGTTTGACTAGCCTTTATCTCCTTGTTATGATGATAATATGATGACCTGTTGTTATATAATTGTTCCCTGGTATCAGGACTACAAGATGAAATCACTAGATCACATAAACCGAACCCAGAAGATTAATATTTAAAGCTTCAAATGTAGACACTCGAACTGCCTTGGGTTTCTGGGTTGCCCAGAAAACCTAGGCGTGCTCTGACAAGGTTTTTAATTACCCAGATCTTGCTGTTTTGTTGTTGGATGGCCATGTTATTGATTGATAATAATAGTATTACACTTATACTACATGTTAGGTAACATTATCTGCCCAGATTATAAAAGGAACATGAATTTATTTCTGGTTAAAGTGGTAACCTCGAACTCTGACATGAAGATCTGGAAATTGGCCAAGAACACCAAGAACACCTATAGCGACGGTTCTGTCGCTATAGGGCCCTTTAGTGACACTTTAGTTTCAGAAAATAGAAATTAATTATTAATAAATTGAAATAAATGATTTTAAATTATTAAAAATGCATAATAAATTTCAAAAATTTATTTTAAAGTCTGAAAAATAGATTTTAATTATTTGGAGTATATTTCGAAAATATATATTATTTTTGGAATATAAATTGTATTTATTTATTTAATTATAATATTAAATAAATTATTTAAAAATGGTTTTAATTCATGAAAAATCATGAAAAATTATATTATGGTGTTAGAAAATATTTTAAGTTATTTTTGATGACTTTTAATATTTTGTGATAAATTTCATTAATAATTTATTATTAATGGTAATTAGTTTATTTAATAAATATATTAAATAAATTAAGGAAACATAGAATTAATGATTTAAAAATCATATAAAAATGATTTAAGTGTTATAAAAATATTTTAAGATATAAAATATAACTTTTGATATTTTGGCATGAAAATATTAATATTTTAATATTAATATCAATTATCTGATAATGGATTTAAGTGTTTAAAAATCATATAATTATGATTTTAAGGTATTAAAATACTTTGATATATTATAATTATATTATAATATTATGTTATGATTTTCATTAATATTTTATATTAAATGAATATTAATGATTAATGAATTATGTGGTATTTAATTCATATAAATACGATATTAATGATTGGAAAATCATGATAAATGGTAATAATTATCCGAAAATTATTACGAGCCTAGGAAAAATGTTTTGACTGATAAGAAATTATCTGTGATAATTGTTAAGTGTTTAGGCAGAGTTTAATTGAACTTAAACTCGATATACCGTCGGGATGATAAAATTGTGTCGGTTTCAACTCAGACTTAAATAGTTTGACTTGATGCTATGTCTTATGTGCTGTATAGACTGATAGGCTTATGTGTTATGTGTTTAGGTTATTCTGTGTGTATAAATATAACAGAATTATATTGTGATGATATTATTCTAATATTGGAAATCTATATTACTAATATTAGGTCTTCGGATAAGGCAAAATAAATCATGTAAGCTAAGAATCAAATCTGCTCAGTGCAAGTTATTTTTACTTAACTCTACTAAGAGTGTTTTATTCAAGCTTATGGTTAATCATTGTCGATTGCCATGAAAATCGTACTCAGACATCTTGACATGTATAAGTCGTGTATGAAAGGTTGATCACCTTCATTACCGGGTTGGTTCGTAAATATTTGTTCATGTTTAAAACTTGTTCATCAAAAGTTTGTTCGTGCTAGTTCTCAATTATATTGATGAATTATAGCCAGCTTATTATTCATACTCTTCAATCATGATATATCCTGAAATTGTATTTAAACTTGCTGGGCAACTTTCATGCTCACCCTTGCTATATCATGATAAAACATTGCAAATAAGGCGAATGCGTTCGGATACAGGAAAAAGGTTAATGCCAAGTTCAGCTTGGGATAATATGTGCGGCTAGTTTGTAATAGCATATTTTGATAAATATTGTTATGTGATAGATAGTTATGATTTGTGTATAAGTTAAGGTTACTCGATTTTGGGGAAATATGTGTAAAGTTTAATGTATAAACAATTTATGTTTATATCTTCCGCAAACAGTTATAGAATGATTAGTGTACCGAATCCGCGGCGATTTGGGTCCCGAATTCGGGGATGCTACAAGCATGCTATCCAGTCTGTCATCATGAGAGAGGCTGGAACCACATCCCCTAGAAACTGGGTAGCCTGGGTATGACCTCCAATAGTGCGAGGGCCCCACCATGCAGAGAAGTCAGTCTAGGTGATGGGGCCATCTAATAGGTGAAATCCCTCATACCCTTCTATGGGAATCTCTAAAATAGGCAGAGCCAAAGACCAAAACCGCTGGGGCGGAGGAAGGAAAAGAAGGTGAATCTCCCTAGTAGTGCATCTAAAAACACGTTCTCCAAGGTAGAGCTCCCAACCTCCATCAAATAGGAAGGGAATTTGGCGAATAAACATATAATACTCTTGCCCTATCGGGAGGCCATCTTCAAAACCCTCAGCCAAGTGCTCAGCAGTATAAGGAACCTACACTACATCATATGCCGATAGTATCTCCAGCTGAAGATGGGCATGGGTGAAATCTACTAAAACCAGGACCTCAGACAAAGTGGACTGTTGCCATCTACGACCCTGAGGGTAGGTATCCAAGCCCAGAACAGTGAGAGGTCGGAGGCAAGGAAGCCTCTCATAAGCCCAGAACTATCAATCCAAAGAAACCATCATTAGTCATGGGAAAGCAAATTTAGATTCAAATAATCATAAATCAGTCAAGATGACTCACCAGAAGAAATGGGTAGAAGTCGAGCCAAGCATCAATCACTCCCTCAGAGCTCAGTCTCATCCCATGAAGGAAGATCACGATTGTAAAAGACCCCAAGTCGTAATCTCCAATGCGATCTACATCCCGAACAACCCTAACCAAACTAAAAGGGACAGTGGAGGAGTTATTCACAATGAAATTACCCCTCATAATGGTCAGGAACAGATGCCACAAGATGCAATCTCTCTCCACCAAGTCCTCAAGAAAAGGCTCTTGCAAAGTACCTCGAGTCGCATCCAAACTCAAAGAGCCTGACCGAATACTATAGGCCTTGAAGGTCCGCTCCTGAGGAGGAAAATCGAGAATGGCGCGCACAGCAGTGGCGGTGATATCAGCCTCCAAAGGCACTCGATTCCCGATAAGCTGAAAACCAATGATGTACCACCAATCCATGGGTGTCATCATAACCTCATAATCTAAGAGATGAAGGGACTGGCTCTGATGAAACCATCTTTTGGACAAAGCTCGAAGATAGCCCCAAGGGCAGCGATGAGGAGCAATGGTGAAGAAGTCATGAAAACCCCATAAATCTACTCGTGCCCGGTAGTCGGCATGAAGCGACCAGTACAATGAGAACACACTGAACCAGTTACCCGTAGGCTAGGTAAACTCTGAAACTTGCACAACATTAAGGTTAAAAATAGATTATTGGCAAGAATGGAGGATCAAAGCAAATCAATATGAAAACTCTAGTACCTCATTCGCATGCAAATGAATGAATGGATGACGGCTCAAGTCGGTACCCAACAAGTCTGGAATAGATACCTGGATACCTGGATATCCGGAAGGAATTTAAGCACAGCAGTGGACCAAGGTGGAACCTCAGGATCAGGGTTATCACCCTCCTAATTTAAATGGGACCAGTCCTTATTGAGACGACAATGTACCAACTTTGTCAAGCGATGAAACTATCGATTAATTCGCGTAATGGGAGTATTCAAAGCAGGCCTACGAAGCCGAACCCCGGATGAAGCCCTATAGGAAGAAAAGCTACTAGATCTGTCTGGATCCATGTATAGATAACGAGTCCATGGAATTTAGAATAAGACAAGGTATGACTCTATCACATTTTAATATGCATTTGTGATAACCTAGAGATAATAGACTCCTAGGAATTTAATTTGGGTCATAGCATCATGCATGTCCTATATATGCCTTAATAGATGTATACATCATTTTGACATAAATATCCTAGAATAGCTAAGCATGCATATAGCTAGGATCCTGTCATTAAACTAACAATTTTTTTTTTCCAGAGTTTCCTCTATAAAATGGATTATCCACGTGCATGCAGGCACGCATTTAATCACCCTATGAGGGTACACAGTTATAACTCATCAATTAGATAGCAATTTAAATAGTTTTTCTAATGTATTGTCAGAATAAATGTCTAGAGTAATATTAAATTGAAATACACTACATCCATACAGTCTCTATGTTGATACATAAGAATGCATTGCATTATAACATGTCTATCAAGCTATCTATGCATACATGTTCAAGATATTGGGTTTAATGAAGAAATATGGTAAACCACAAGTGAAAACGCAAACAAAATAGATGTATATGTTACATATAGTGCATGGAACGAATTTACAGTGGCAGAATACCCAAAGTCAAGCCCGATTTGAGTAGATCTGAGAAGAAGGGTCAGATTCTATAGAGAGAATCGAAGAAAACTCGAATCAAATGAATGAAAATGAGTCTGCCTGGGAGTATAAGCCAAATCCCGGCCAGCCTCAGACATACCTGCTCCATCCGCAGGTATACTTGTGGCTACCCAGGGTAGGCCCTGCATCTCCCCATTTGGTGAAATGCAGTCTAAGACGCATTCTTTTTGGGTCTGAAAAAGGTGTTAACTTAGAAAGGTACCCTGTTGGGTCATTTTTAACCCTCAAAAACCTTGAAAAACCTCCAAAATAGGGCGAAAACTAGGTAAAATAAAAAATATCCCGCCGTGAAACAACGAAAGACCAGAGAGTTTGACCTAAAGTAACTTTTATCAGTAACAAATCATGTTATCCACTAGCTTGACCCCAGTGAAGGCGTTGGCTTAACCCCGATGCGATGTAATCTGTTGGCATTGACCCCAACGCATATCGACTTGACCCTGATTATGTTATCCACTAGCTTGACACCAGTGAAGGCGCTGGCTTAACCCCGATATGGTGTAATCCGTTGGCATTGACCCCAACACAGATCAGCTTGACCCCGATGATGTTATCCACTGACTTAACCCCAGTGAAGGCGTCGGCTTAACCCCAATGCGATGTAATTCATTAGTATTGTCCCCAATACAGATTGTCTTGTCCCCGATGATGCTATCCACTGGCTTGACCCTAGCAAAGGCGTTGACATAACCCCGATGCGTTGTAATTCGTCCGCATTGACCCCAATGCAGATCGGCTTAACCCCAATGATGCAATCTACTGGCTTGACCCTAGTGAAGATCAGCTTAACCCGATGTGGTAGAATCTTTTGGCATTGACCTTAACGCAGATCGGCTTGACCCCGATAAGCTATCAACTGGCTTGACCCCAGTGAAGGATTCAACTTAACCCCGATGTGATGTAATATGTTGGCATTGACCCCAACAAAGATTGACTTGATCCCGATGATGCTATCCACTGGGTTGACCCTAGTGAAGGCGCTAGTTTAACCCCGATGTGGTGTAATCTGTTGGCATTGACCCCAACACAGATCGGCTTGATCCCAATGATGTTATCCACTGGCTTGACCCTAGTGAAGGTGTCTGCTTAACCCTGATGTTGTATAATCCGTTGGCATTGACCCCAATATAGATCAGTTTGACCCCGATGATGCTATCCACTGGCTTGACCCCAGTGAAGGCGTCGGCTTAACCTTGATGTGGTGTAATTTGTTGGCATTGACCTCAATGCAGATCGGCTTGACTCTGATGATGCTATCCACTGGCTTGACCCCAATGAAGGCGTCAACTTAACCCTAATGATGCAATCTACTGGCTTGACCCCAGTGAAAATTGACTTAACCCCAATGTTGTAATCCGTTGGCAAAAACCCAACGCAGACCCCGGCCGCAACTGGTGGTAGTAACATGATTACTGACTTATGTAATAAGACTTGATAAGATTTTAACTTGCAAAGATTTGCTTGACCCCGATGATGTAATCCATTGGCGACAACCCAATGAAGGATCGACTTTACCCCGATGTGTAATCAGTTGGCAACAACCCAATGAAAGATCGGCTTTACCCTGATAATGTAATCCGTTGGCGATATCCCAATGAAGGCGTCGGCTTAACCCCGATGATGTAATCCATTGGCAACAACCCTGTGAAGGCATTGACAACAACCCAACAAAGATATTGGCAGTACCCAACGACATTCTCATAATTCTTATCCTTCCCAGCAGATGGGAGTAACCCTTTTTAAATCTGAATCATACATTTCATTGCATACTTTACACATGACATTGCATCATTAGATATAACTTGTCATGTATTTTCATGTCTAGTAATCTTTATCATATTCATTTCATTGCATTGCATAAACATGACAAAGAGGGGCATTTGTAGACACTCAAAATTTCGTTTTCCCTGGACTAACCCTGCAGGAAGGCTTCAACATTATTTCACTTCAGAGACAACCATGAGGCAGGGAAAAACCATCATCTCACCCCCTGGTGACAACCCCAAGGAGAGATCAAGGTGTAATAATGTCCAGACACGGAGCGAACCGAACGAGGATTGCAAAGTTGAGGTTGTGCTCTGCAGCAGGGCAAAAGCGTCGCTTCACTTCAGAGACAACCCCGAGGTAGGGAAAAAGCATCATTTCACAACCCTGAGGAGAGATTAAGAAATGTCCAGACACAGAGCAAACCGAACAAGGATCGTAAAATTGAGGTTGTACCCTGCAGGGCAAAAGCGTCATTTCACTTCGGAGACAACCCCGAGGTAGGGCAAAACCATCATTTCACCACAGAGACAACCCCGAGGAGAGATCAAGGTGCAATACCCCGGTATAGAGCGATCCAAATGAGGATTACAAATATGAGGATGTGACCATAAGACGTCACCGTAGTAAAAAATGAACTTCGAGCTATCGAAGACGAACCGATTGACGATCATTCGGGAACTAGAGGATGACATTCAACCTAGTTCATCATCATTTTAGACTGCGAATTAGTTAGACTCGGCCTATTTTTCAGCCTGCCGCAAAGACTTTCCTAGAAATTTGGGTATGGGGCTCAACTTTCATCGGATCGGGACTAAAAGGCACGAACTTCAAGATAATAGGACCCATGGAGCCTAGCCTCAGGTGTACCTGCTCCACCTACGGCTGCCTTCGGTTTCCATAAGAAGCAGTAAAAGCTCACATTTGATAGAAGATACAATATAATAGAAAGCTAGAGAGAGAAGGAAGAGAAAGAGAGCTTCAGATTTAACATTTCTACAATATATTTAAATTTGTTGATCTCATCTATCACACATATTGTAAGTCTTGAGTGATATATGTTGGGAGAATGCATATTATGATTTGATGTTTTAATGTATATGTTCATGAGTATTTGTAAGGTCCTTAAATGAATATATGTACAAGGACTTAGTGATAGATCAAAATTGTTAGGTTGATCTAATCTTTCAACATGTACCATTCTAATAAAGAATGTATAGATAGAAAGATCAAAACTGTTAGGTTGATCTTAAGATGTAATTGATTAGTCTTGAAGAAATTGTAGTGCATCAATCTGATCAACATTGCAGGAGTCAAGACAGAAAACGTAGAGCCTAAAGATCGTAGTGTGCTTTCCTTGAAGGGGACTCCACGATCGCAGTATGCTGAAGGAAACATGAAGTTTACAAGTCAACGATCGTAGTGTGCTCTCGGGAACGTAGAGTCAACAACATGAGCAAGAGAAGATCGTAGTGTGCGAAGGTTTAAGGGAAATCGTAATGCTCTCAGCTTCGTAATATACAAAGATGTCAAGACACCACGATCTAAATCGTAGAACACCATGATCCAAATCGTAGAGCATCATCTGTCTCATGTCAAAAAACGTCGAGCCTCATGATCTATGTTTTCAACAAGTGAGGAATGGATCCCAGAGGCTGCAGTGCTTATCAGTCCCAGGATATATGAAATATCCTTAGTATGCAATAAAGAAGCGTATTGAAGAAGCTAAGGATAGTACCATGGGTAAGAAGGACAAAACACCTCTTCAGGTGGTAGGCGAGAAAGTAGCATGCAGTGTCAGTGGGCCAGAATGCAGAATTCAGAAGATGAGCAGAAATGTCTCCATCATATTACAGAAAGTTCAGACGCATTTAATGCCACAACGGATGGATCCAACGGATAGTTTTCAACATCACATATATACAGATCAGACAGATGAGAGAGAATTAAGCAAGCATTAAACAAACAACGTGAACATCTCTCTCAAGCTCAACTCTACGATCTGAGATATTGCAAAGCTTGCTCAGCTACTCAGTTCTTTAGAACAAGTGCTTACACAATGACTGAGTAGCAACCATCAAGAACATAACATTATCAACCAACTGAAGAAGAGTACCAAGTCTTCTGGACTTGAAGAGTTCGTAGTGAATTGTAAGAAAGCCAAGTCTGCTGGACTTGAAGAGTTCAAGAGTGAACTAAGAAGTTCCTAGACTGCTGGTCTAGAAGGAATCTGTGTGATTCAGAAGTTGTAACAGACATCCTTAGTGGATATCCTACTCGTTGAGTAGAAGAGTGGACTAGGAGCTTTAAGTGCTCTGAACCACTTAAAACGACTGTGTCATTTACATTCACATCATAACTGCTATAACTGTTATAACTGCCATAACTGCCTCACCCTCATTACTCCAATGCTTGGTAAAGAAGATTAAAACTAATATTAATTACGCTAAGTTTTAATCACTATCAAAGAACTAGTTTAAAAAGAAAAGATTTTTAAATATCTATTCAAGCCCCCTTCTAGATAACTATTGTCCCAACTAGGAACTAACAATTGGTATCAGAGCAGGTTCTATTTTACAGCTTATAAGCTTTAGTATATCCAATGGCACTCGTACAAAGCGAATCCAGGACCGGGGGAGGCAGCAAGCCACCAATGTGCAACAAGGATAAATTTTCTAACTGGAAAGTCAGGATGCAAGCATACATGGACTCAATAGATGAAGATCTATTTGAGACCGTTCAAAATGGGCCCTACATTCCAACCAAGCTTGAACCAACCACTAACAATTCAAAGCGTATACAGATCAAAGTTAAAGAAGAGTGGACAGACAACGAGAAGAGAGCTGTCCAACTTGATAAGAAGGCTAAGAACATCCTGTTCCAATCCTTAGAGGATGATCTGTTTGAAAATGTTGTAAACAAAAGAAACAACTAAGGAAGTTTGGGAAGCACTTTGCTAATCATGCACGAAGGAACCAAGAAGTCGTCGAGAGAACAAATGGGTCTCTCCTTACATAAAGAAGATTAAATGTTCGGTCATGTGCAAGGAGAAAACGTGACTGCAACCTATGAAAGATTCAACGTTCTGCTCAACTCTCTCCGAGCGTATGGGAAGATCTATCCTAACAAGGATCTAACCATAAAGTTTATTAGAGCCCTACCAAGAAGGTGGGATGCAAAGACCATAACAATAAGAGAATCAAAGAATCTTAATGAGATGACAATTCAACAACTGTATGGAAATCTCCTGACCTACGAACTGGAGCTGACCCAACACGCTGAAACCTTATCAGAAGGAAGAAGAAAGGATAAGGGTGTTGCTCTTAAGGCAAATGAAGGTGTATCAAAAGTCATCACTGAGATTGACTTTGATGATGATGAAGACGATGACGATGACTTTGCTATGCTGGTAAAGAGACTAAGAAGGTTCATGCGACAAGGCAGAACCGGCAAGCCAAAGAAAGTCAGCAACTACGTTAGCCAGGAACATATGAATGATTTATGCTACAACTGCAAAAAACCTGGTCATTTCATTGCCAACTGCAACAAGCCTATCAAAGAAGAACTAAAGAAGAAATCTTATGCAAAGAAAGAATACAAAGGAACCAAGAGGCCTCGTAAAAGAGACAAAGGCACAGTTCTTTGGAGGATCGTGGAGTTGATTCGTGATAATGACTCAAATCTGCACTCGGAGATGAGGAAGAACCACATATGGCCAATCAAGTTTAATGGCCAAACATGCAAAGGACAAACAAAGCCTAAACATATATGATGTAAGTCTAGATGAGGTATTTGATTTTAATTCTCCGATGTAGATATAAGTGACTTAAGAACCGCTTTGCATGGAATAACCACTGATCTACATCAATACATGAAGTGGTTCAGAGTCTAGTCTAAAGATCATTCACTTCTTCAAGAGGAAAAGAAGAGAGTTCAAGAAGAGCTTGAAACAACCCTTCTAAGTACCAATCTTCCGCCCAAGCTTGAGGTCGAGAATGAAACTTTAAAATGATAAACACACTCAATGCACAAAGAGAGTCTAAGCTAACCTCTAAAATTGAGGATCTAGAGAAGACTATCTCTGCATGGAACAAATCCTCATCATCCATGGACTGCATGCTCTCTAGTTAGAGAAGCACATTCGACAGAACAGGTCTAGGCTTTGGGGAATTCATCTCAGAACCTTGTGTGGAAAAGACAATAGAAACTAGCACTAGTAATGCCTCAAGTTTTGGTAGAGGCATTACCTTTATGAAATCCTCACAGTTGGAAGAGCCAGCTCAACCTTGTTCTACTGTTTCTAGTTATATTCAAAAAAGTAAAGGATCTCACGCTGGTCTGGGTTTCATAAAGGAGAAGAGTAACCCAACCTCTACTCACCAACCTCGAAGAATCAGATAGTCAAGCAAAACCAACTCTACGAATCAACTGGGAAGGTACAATAGAGGTAAGGCACACTCATCTCTATTTATGAAACCTAAGGACACGTGGAAGAAAGAGAATCAGTTTAACAGAAGGTTAACTAAGGAACCACACAAGTCTAAGTGGAAGATAAATCACCACACACACACAGGCATGCATCATAATAGATGTTTCATATGCAATAAATATGGTCATAGGGCTACAAAGTGTTATCATAACTCCATGCACGTGAGACCCAAGATTAGACAAATTTGGGTCCCCAAAGGCACTAACAAAGAAGGACCCATGCAAATATGGGTACCAAAATGAAGGTTCAAATGTTTTGACAGGCAAAGAGCTCCACGACCTCAACATGGTATCTAGACAGTGGATGCTCAAGGCATATGACAGGGAACAAAGCTCTACTATCTAACAATGAAGAAAAGGAGGGTCCCTCTGTCATCTTTGGAGATAACGGCTCGGGCAAGACAAGAGGATTTGGCTCTGCTGGCAATGGTTCAGTATCTTTTAGCAAAATAGCTTATGTGGAAGGACTCTAACACAACCTTCTAAGTATCAGCCAACTCTGCGACAAGGGTCACCAATTAACATTTCTCAACAACCAATGTCTAGTCAGAGATTTGAAGACATCTGCCATAAAGCTGACCGGAACAAGAGAAGGAAATGTCTACACAGTAGATCTTGGTCAACTAAGCTCTGATGAGACAATATGTTTTCTGGCAAAAGCGTCCGAGGAAATGAGTTGGCTATGGCATAGAAGGCTGTCTCACTTAAACTTCAAAAGCATGTCCAAACTGGCATCAAAAGACCTCGTAGCTGGTCTACCCAAGTTCAACTTTGTGAAGGAAAGGCCATGCAATGCCTGCCAGCTTGGAAAGCAAACCGTAAGCTCATTCAAGAAGCAAGACTACTAACTCCATCGACAAACCCCTTCATCCTCTCCACATGGATCTCTTTGGGCCAATCCCAACAACTAGTCTTGGAGGAAAAGATACTCTCTGAATAGTCATAGTCGGCGACATATACCATTCACATGGGTATTTTTCTTAACCTCAAAGGATGAGACAAGTCTCGAATTAATCAAGATGTTCGGGATCGGTGATGAACGAGAAAAGAGAGAAAATCAAGGCCATAAGGAGTGATCATGGAAGAGAATTCGATTTCTCAGAAATAGACAAGTTCTGCTCAAAACAATGGCATCACTCATAACTTCTCAGCTCCACGAATTCCTCAACAAAATGGAGTTGCTGAAAGAAAGAAAAGAACCCTGATAGAGGATGGAAGGACTCTACTAGCAAATTTGTCGCTCTCGCTAAATACTTCGGGATGGTTGTTAACACTGCATGCTACACACGTAATGTGATCATTAATTCACTCTACGATCAAGAAGACGCCCTACTTAACTGTGGAAAGGAAGAAAGCCGAGTGTCAGCTATTTCCATGTCTTTGGTACATGCATGCTATATTCTCAACAATGGAAAGCGAGATCGACAAAATTCTAGCCCAAGTCGATCGAAGGGATTTTTCTTGGATATGCCATGCACGCAAGAAAGCTTACGGTGGTGTTTAACAAGAAGATACCGAATGTCGAGTCTCAATACACATCATCTTTGATGAAACCGACTTAGATAAAGCGGTGCCTCAAGACACTACGACCGATAGTGCAGACACTACGAATGAAATCGTCGAGCTCAACACTACGATCGTAGTGTCAGATAGTGAAATCGTAGAGCATGATAATGTAATCGTAGAGAGGTCCATCTAAGACAGCGAGCCTCCACTCCAAGAAGAAGACATAGACCTTGAAGATTTAAGATATGAAGGCATTAGAGACGTATGTCCCAACCGGTAAATGTATGGGCAAGAGATCACACTCGGGATCTAATCATTGAAGATCCGAAGTGCAAGAGTCAAAACAAGAGTCTCTTTCGAATGAATGTTTTTATCTAAGCTTCCTGTCACAAATAGAGCCAAAGAAGATAGAGGATGCTATGGAACACTCCAGTTGGATAGAAGCAATGCAGGAAGAGCTCAACCAATTTGAACGAAGTAAAGTATGGAGATTGGTACCATGACTAAAGAGCCATCCCGTGATAGGAACTAAGTGGGTCTTCAGAAATAAAATGGATGAAGATGGGGTCATAACCAGAAACAAGGCAAGATTAGTGGCAAAGGGTTATTCTCAAGAAGAAGATGGATGTCAAGAGTGCATTTCTAAATGGAGAACTCCAAGAAGAAGTCTATGTAGAGCAACCTCCAGGTTTCATCAATCCATCTGTTTCCAATTATGTCTATAGATTAGATAAAGCTTTATATGGTCTTAAACAAGAACCTAGAGCATGGTATGAAACATTGACTAACTTCTTAATCGAAAATGGGTTCACTAGAGGTAGAGTAGATACCACACTATTTCTTAGAAAGCATAAAGACAAAGTCTTACTAGTTCAAATCTATGTTGATGACATTATCTTTGGTTCTACTGACGAAAAGTTATGCAAGAGATTCTCTAAGCTAATGCACAACAAGTTTGAAATGAGCATGATGGGTGAGCTGAACTTCTTCCTTGGACTGCAAGTAAAGCAGACTGAAGAAGGAATTTTCATAAACCAAGCCAAGTACATCAAAGACCTACTAAAGAAGTATGGCATGGAATCAGTCTCTCCCATGAAAACACCAATTTCTCATGCAACCAAGCTTGACAAGGATGAGAAAGGTAAAATTATTGATATCACTCAATACAGAGGTATGATAGGGTCTCTTTTATACCTAACTGCCAGTAGACCAGATATAATGTTTGCAACATGCATATGTGCTAGATTTCAGGCTAACCCCAAAGAGTCACACTTGTCTGCTGTAAAGAGGATCTTTAGGTATCTCAAGGGTACACCCTACTTGGGGCTGTGGTATCCCAAGGAATCCTGATTTGAACTAATAGGATACACAGATGCTGATTTTGCAGGATGCAAAATTGATAGAAAAAGTACCAGTGGCACCTGTCAACTTCTTGGAAACAGACTTGTGTCTTGGTTCAGCAAAAAGCAAAACTCAGTGTCTACTTCAACCATAGAAGCCGAATATATTCTCACGGGCAAATATTTGTCGTTTCGATCCTATGGATGAGAAATCATGTAGCTGACTATGGGTTCGATTTCAAATCTATTCCTATACACTGTGATAACACAAGTGCCATAGAAATAACTCATAATCCTGTCATGCATTCTAGGACCAAGCATATAGAAATAAGGTATCACTTTATTAGAGATCATGTGCAAAATGGAACTATATCTTTACAATATATCCCTGCTGAAAATCAACTTGCTTATGTTTTTTACAAAACCACTAGATGAATCCAGATTTAATAAGTTAATAAGTGAGCTAGGAATGCTAAATCTACAACCATGAAATATATGCTCTAGATTGTGCTAACCATGACAGATACAAAGGCTGAACTCAAAATTGTAGACATGATTAAGGGAAGTTCACGATCGTAGAGCTGAACAGACAACTATCTCAACGATCATAGCAAGAACTCAACCATCTTAGTGCAGACTCAACGATGACAAGGCAATCTCTCTAAGAGGTGGCTCAGGAACAAACCTAACCCTTGAATCTCTCCAAGAGGTTGGCCCTTCTCGGGCTGCCTTAAAAGAATGCTTTATCAAAAACTCATCACAAGGATTCGGATAGACTCGACGATCGTAGGACAGACTCAACGAATGTTGATCAGACTCAACGACTGCCAGACAGACTCGACGATCGCATGACAGACTTAACGAACAGAAGACTACCTCTACGATCGTAGTCATCCCAAAGTCACCTCATCTCTGAAGACACAAAGGACAAATCAGTACATTCCTACTCAGTCAAAATCGTAGAGACAAGCAAAAGGCGACATCTATCCCACTAAGTCAAAAAGATAGAGGGAAGTTACAAGTACAAATTGAAACTGTGTTTTTAAAATCTGAAGTTCAAAAGATTATCTCTCCCATTTTCTCTCTCTCTCAAAGCAAAACCCTAAATCAGTAGAAAGCTCAGTCGTATCTCATTTCTCAATTACAGAATCAATGGCTGCTTCAAATGTAATTTCAGGCTACAGAATCTACTTCGACGAGTTCAAGAATGCTCCACCAAAATTTCACAAGACGCTGGCCTTACTTAAGAAGGTGGGTCTCGAAGAGGCGTGGAGCACCGATACACTCATCTATCCCAAGATAGTGAAGGAGTTCTATAAGAATGGTGTGTTCGAACACAACACCATCACTACTCGAGTAAAGGGAGTAGAAATGAGACTAAGGGAAGAGGACTTCAATCTGGCCCTAGGTTTCAAGAATGAAGGGCACCCATTTCTAGACAGCATAAGCTTCCAAGAGGAATTGAAGAAAATGCACCACAAAAAGAATCCCTCTATGAAAGGCTACAAAAAGAAGGAGTTCCCTCAAAGGTTCGAATTTTTGGCTGACATTATTAGGAAATGCTTCTGCTGCAAGAGCTCAGGTCATGACTCGGTAATGAGACTAAGCTTAAGCTCATGACGGCCATGGTTTATGGTACACAACTCAACTATGGGGATGTATTGCTCGAGAGGATCGGCAAGTGGATCGTCAACTCGAAGAAATCAAAGAGCACTCCAAAGATGTTGTATGGGAGATTCATAAGCATCATTCTGCAATCTGCACTGGGTGACAAAATTGGGGATGATGAAGGAGAAGCCATCAACCCAAATCGAAGAATGACCCAGCAGTTGTTTGAGAACTAGAAGAGAAACCCTGCTGAGTATATTTGAATGATGACAGAGTCCAGTAGGAGAACTGGGGAACTAAAGGAGGCAGGCTTTCCAGGAGACATGTCTGTTGTTAGGGAAGTTGAAGAAGATTGAGAAGCAGATAAGGGAGAACTCTCTGCTCTTGCCAGAAAAAGCAAGGGCAAGAGAAAGCTAAGGGCAAGACAAATCGAAGAGCCTCAAGGATCTATAATCGATATTCCCCAGTAGAGTCCTCTCGATATAGAGACTCTAAGGAGGCTAAGAAAGAAGCAACAACAAGAAGAAGTCAAGAGGATCAAGCCACCATATCACGTATCCTAAAGAAGAACAAAATCGGGTCATAAGTCCAAAAGACCAACAGCTTTTCAATCGTAGAAGTCTCTGCCGTTTCTTCAAACCAAAGCCAAGTGTGGCGTAAAATGGAAGAAGCCGCTTAAGAAGAGTGGATGTTCAACATGACAAAGCTAAGACTCAAGAGAGTCCGTGGTTGTAGCTAAACCTAACAAAGCAAAAGAAAGTCGGTCAAGAAGTATATTCTTGAGAATGAAAAGGTGTCAAAAAAGGAAGCCAAGAGTGTGGGTTTGAAAAGAGGTACAACCCCAAGCAAATAAAGAGGACAAGGTTCCAACCGAGGGGAGATCCCCAAATTTTCATGATTGAGTACACACCGGCCCCGAGGGGGAGAAGTCTACGCCTCAAGAAGATGTTCCAAATTGAGGGGAGTTTCGATCTCTCAAGAAGATGTTTCAAATTGAGGGGACTTTCCAATCTACAAGAGGATGACCATGCTGAGGGGGAGCCTCATGATATCCCAATGGCAGAAGAAGAGGTTCCTGCCCAAGACAAAGTTGAATCAATGCCAAACTTTCCAGAGACCATTGAGATAATGGAATTTTCAAAAGAGACCAAATAAGAGGAAGAAAATGATGACGATGAGCTTAAAATCACTGGTGTAGGGAAAGATGGATTTAGGACCTATCTGTACACTCAACTATTTTCCTACCTACCCATGATGGCATACCATCAAGCTCAAATCCTGAACTCATGGGATCACATGTTCTGGAGCTTCAAGGAATATCCAACAATCTCATTTCTGGCTAATGGATTTCTAGGGAAAGTCATCTTTGCCAAGAAGCTGCTTACCAACCATTCCTCAATCAAGGATAAACTTGAGGTATTGACTATTCTTGATCTCTTCAAAGTTAATCACTTGCCATCATCTTCATTCAGTCAATTCTATGAATTTCCTCGATGGATAGAAGTGATTCTTCACCCACTCATCAGGTTTCGCCATGTAATCTCAAAATTCTCAGAATCAAGAACCAAAAGAAGTCAACCTTACCCTGCTTCCATAAATCACCAACTCTACGATTCAAGACTCCAACCACATCGTAGAATCCAACATTGAAATCGTAGAGTCACCTATCCCAGACATCCAAACCCAAGCCCCTCCAGCTGATATACCATCCTCCTCATCACATAACTACTTTAGTCTTGATCTCGCTCTTTACAATTTGCAAGATCAATCTCAACCGAGAACCCCTCCAATGAACAATCCTCAAGCAAATGATACTTTCCCAAGCCTACCTACCAAGGATGACTTGAAAGAAACATATGGGAAAATGGTCAAGTCTATAGAAGCAAGTTTGGAATCTCACTCTGATCTCATCAATATCTGGCTGAATCAAATGATCACAGCTGCAAATAATTTCCCTGGCACTATGAATACTGAGCTTACAAAGAGGCTAAGGGAAATTATCAAAGAGATTCTGAAGAGTATGTCGGACAGAGATGAGATCTACTTCCAGATAGCTGCCAAACAAAGAGAGGCTATACTCGAAATGCAGAAACACCAAGACCTTAACATAAAATTACACTGGACAACATCCTCAACTTGAAAGCTTCTGTTTACGACTTCCAGCAGTCTTATGTAAATCAGGACAAACATAACGATATGATTCTGTCAGTTCTCCAAAACAAAGAATCAAGATCTAAAAAACAGATCAAGGAAAATAGAGAGGACATCGCTCAAACCCAAAGCCAACTGAACGAGCTTGTCCAAGGAGTTAATCGACTGTCTGCAGATATTCGAACCCTTGATGCTGACATAAAGGGGGAGAATAAAGGGAAAGGAGATCAAGAAGGTCAGGGAGGCCAAGACAGAGGCAGAGGAGGTCATGGAACTCAAGAAAGAGGAAGAAGACAATTTCATGCTCAAGCATCACGAAGTCCCCCTGCAAGATAATTCCACAGTCAAACTCAATGATCTGATCAACAGGGAATTATAATGGCTATACCATTAAGCCGTCAGGAGTCAACTCCCAGCTCACAAGATGTGTCTACTGTATGCATAAGAATGCCAACTGGAGATCTTGTATTCATTAATAGGCATGAAGAGAATCCAATACTAAGTCTAAGCGAGCTGGAAGAGTTAGCCAGAAACGAGGAAGCTCAAAGAAAAAGAAGGGCCAAGGAGTACACCAACCCACCTCCACTAAAGAGGTCAAGGAAATAGAGATAAGTTTAAACTTAAATTTCCTATTGATGTAATGCTGAAATGTAATATCTTCTGATCATCAATAAATTCATGCTTATTCTCTAGAAATTTTAGCTGCTCACTGAAATACTAAGTCATGTTTAAATTTCCTACAAATGCATCTAGTCACTAATAATCATGACAACAAATCTCATTGGTTATGTCAACATCAAATAGGGGAGATTGTTGGGAGAATGCATATTATGATTTGATGTTTTAATGTATATGTTCATGAGTATTTGTAAGGTCCTTAAATGAATATATGTACAAGGACTTAGTGATAGATCAAAATTGTTAGGTTGATCTAATCTTTTAACATGTACCATTCTGATAAAGAATGTATAGATAGAAAGATCAAAACTGTTAGGTTGATCTTAAGATGTAATAGATTAGTCTTGAAGAAATCGTAGTGCATCAATTTGATCAACATTGCAGGAGTCAAGGCAGAAAATGTAGAGCCTGAAGATCGTAGTGTGCCTTCTTTGAAGGGGACTCTTCAGAAATCGTAGAGTGGTCCCAACGTTTGCCGAGCCAACTCCACAATCGCAGTATGCTGAAGGAAACATGAAGTTTACAAGTCAACGATCGTAGTGTGCTCTCGGGAACGTAGAGTCAACAACACGAGCAAGAGAAGATCGTAGTGTGCGAAGGTTTAGGGGAAATCGTAGTTCTCTCAGCTTCGTAGTATGCAAAGTTGTCAAGACACTACGATCTAAATCGTAGAACACCACGATCCAAATTATAGAGCATCATCTGTCTCATGTCAGAAAACGTCGAGCCTCATGATCTGTGTTTTCAATAAGTGAGGAATGGATCCCAGAGGCTGCAGTGCTCATCAGTCTCAGAATATATCAAATATCCTTAGTATGCAACAAAGAAGCGTATTAAAGAAGCTAAGGATAGTACCATGGGTAAGAGGGACAAAACACCTTTTCAGGTGGTAGGCAAGAAAGTAACCGCGCAAAGGTCGGTGGGCGTAATGTCAATTCGTAAGATGTGTAGAAATGTTTCCATCACAGTACAAAAAGTTCAGACGCATTTAATGCCACAACGGATGGATCCAACGGATAGTTTCAACATCACATATATACAGATTAAACAGATGAGAGAGAATTAAGCAAGCATTAAACAAACAACGTGAACATCTCTCTCAAGCTCAACTCTACGATCTGAGATATTGCAAAGCTTGCTCAGCTACTCAGTTCTTTAGAACAAGTGCTTACACAAATGATCGAGTAGAAACCATCAAGAACACAACATTATCAACCAATCGAAGAAGAGTACCAAGTCTTTGGACTTGAAGAGTTCATATTGAATCGTAAGAAAGCCAAGTCTGGCTGGACTTGAAGAGTTCAAGAGTGAACTAAGAAGTTTCTAGACCGCCGGGTCTGAAGGAATCATGTGATTCGAAGTTGTAAAAGACATCCTTAGTGGATATCCTACTCGCCGAGGTAGAAGAGTGGACTAGGAGCTTTAAGTGCTCTAAACCACTTAAAAGGAATCGTGTCATTTACATTCACATCATAATCAAGTATAATCTTCTATAACTCGCCATAAAGCGCCTCACCTCATTACTCCAGTGCTTGGTAAAGATGATTAAAACTAATATTAATTACGCTAAGTTTTAATCACTATCAAAGAACTAGTTTAAAAAGAAAAGATTTTTAAATATCTATTCAACCCCCCCCCCTTCTAGATAACTATTGTGCCAACTAGGAACTAACAATATAAGTTGAATCCAAGTGAAAAGAAGCTGGTTCACGCGTCCCCAACGGTGAAAAACACTCATTTTAGCCACTTTCTTTGTAACTGATGTTATAAATACTAGTTTTATGTAGATATAATAGTTTCTACCGGTTAAATTCGTTGTTTTACATATATATTGTGTATTTGGAGGTAGCCACTGAGTTTTTACCGATTAATTTATGCCCATTCAGTTGTAAATCAAGTTATTTGACTAGATCTAGCCAAATCTAGCATTTTGAGCGGTTATGAAGCATGATGTTATAACCCATATGCTAGATTGGTTCATATCTATGGTAGATCTAGATGTTTTACTGCTTTTGGTCAGTCCTAGTCACTCCATAGAGCCCTATATCTATATCTAGAGGTGAGGAGGTCCTAATGACTCGATATAAGGATTTCAATCGATGAAATCACCTAATATCAAGTCTATGATATTGTATATACATATTTAAGCATATCAATGTGAGCATAGGAATCCTGGGGTTGAGATCTAATGAATGGATCTTAACTAGATTCCCATAATGGACTTTTTGATTTAAATACTTTAAATCGATGTATATGCAATATTGGATCTTAAAACGAGTTTGAGGGTTCGTCCCAATAAATCGGATTTAAGATCCCATGATAGTGAAAATTATTTTGTGAGTGTTTGGATTCATCGAGATGGCTTTCATGCCCGATGATGATCCGACCTCTTTTTGGCGCTTTATTACATACATGATCATCCCAAAAATATTTTCCAATATAATGACAAAGAGCTTTCATGCAGAATAAAGCGTTTTGGGTAGATCACCTAATAAACATAAAGATAATAAAAGGAAGTATCAAAGTCCGTAATTCCTAGTCAGGTAAAAGATTTGAAAACCCTTTTTCAAAAGATCATTTAAATTTCCATATCTTGTTGAAAAATGAATCTTTTGTTATAACAAATCTTTCGTACCTAGGTGGAAAAGCAGTACATCACTACTTCCAAATAACTCAAAATAAAGCCTAGAAAAGACTTTAAAATAAACACACACACACACACACACTTTATGCATAGTAAATTAATAAGATGCGGTAACCTTGTTTTCACGAAAGTCGGGGGGTGCCTAACATCATCCCCTCGCTTAAGCAAGCCCCCGAATTCTAAGAATCTCGATTTCAGACCAATGATACGGAGTCACATATTGGACCATATTGCGAAAATTTTCAAATCTGGATGAGTTGGTACATCCATTTAAACCATATCAACTGGGGACTCTATCTCATTTGACCCAATCATAAAAATCAAATTTTGGTAAAATAAGTCGACTAAATGTCGATCTTTTCCTAAAACCTCACCCTTTAATCAAATCAATCAACAAATCAAAATAAAAAGGATAAGAACAAAGTAAATACATAAGATATGGAAAACAACAGTCAGAAGGATTTTTTTTCTTTCCTGACGTCTACAATTTACACATTCTTTTGGCAATCAATTATTGCCCAATGGTTAAACAACCAATCCATACCGAAAATAACATCAAACTCCCAAAGTTTAATTGGAATTAAGTCTACTGTCATCAAATGACCCTTAATATCTTTGCGAAAACTTATGTGTACAAACATTACAAGAATCACTTCCCTATTCGCAATTTCTATGTTGAAAGGGTAATCTAATTCTTTTTTAGGTAAATCTAATTTCTGAGCAAAATTATTGGATATAAATGAAAAAGTAGCACCCAAATCAAATAATACATAAGCATCTAGATCATTGATTGGAATAATACTTGATACCACATCCTTAGATTGCACAGCATCATGCACCGTCATGTTGAAAGTACGAGCGGTTGGTCGACTCGGCTGTGCTGGTCTCGTGATGGCCAGCTTGCCTCCATTATTATTTCCCCTTCCACCTCTCTGTTCTCACATCCCTTTCTTCGGGTAATCACAAGTATGTGATCCTTTGATCCACAAGTAAAACACGCTCCCTTCTTTGGATTGGGAAAATTCAGTGCAATGTGGCCCTCCAAACCACAATTGAAACATACCATCTTACCTCTCAGGCAAATACAAGTGTGATTCTTCCCGCTAGTAGCATAAGCCTCCACTTTATTCCTCTGACTCTCTTGTTGATTCCCAACAGTAATATTGTTGTTTCACTTCCTTTTCTAATTACCGCCACTATGGCTACCACCTGACTTGTTCTCACTTTCACTCTTCTTCTTTTTTTGTTCTTGATTGTACTTTGTTAGGGCATCATTTCCTCCTTCTGCTATAATCGCCTTTTCCAACAGCACTGCAAACAAGTTTAGTTGGAACATAGAGACTTGGCTATATAGTCAGGCCTTTAGTCCTTGCTCAAACCTTCTTGCCTTCCTCTCATTAGTATTAACTTGATAAGGTGCAAACATTTCCAACTCATTAAATTTGGTAGCATACTCGGGCACTGCCATTGTTCCTTGCTTCAACTCTAAGAAATGAACCTCCAAGTGGTTCTGCAAACTCAGCGGGAAATATGTCTCAAAGAACATCTCCTTAAACCTATCCCACAAAATTATCCCCTGACCACTTTGGCACTTATTTGCCTGCCACCAATAGCTAGCTTCTTCCTTCAGCATGAACATTGCAAAAACAGTCTTCTGGTCTTCATTGACCTTAGCAACATTGAATACTTTCTCTATTTCCATGATCCAGGTTTGGGCTTCTACCGGATTCATAGACCCTAGAAACTCTGGAGGTCCTATAACTTTAAAATCTTTAAATGTCGGGACATGAGCTTACGGCTCATTCGCAAGTGCTCCGCTAGCAAATTCACCAACTGGTAAACTGGATTAGTGTTGGCTTCATCGTTATTATTTGTAGTTCCCTCAGGGGTTTCTTGACGTTGTTATCTTCTTCTAGGCGACATCATTACTTATTAAAATATGCCCTACTAGATCATTATAAATTTACTTAAACATTTAAGACTTAACTTAACCACTTTTAGAGAACACCTAACATTTCAAATAAACTCTTGTATTTTATTCATTTTCTGTTTCAAAACATAGCGAAGATAGCATAAGTGTTATTTAATCATCTATCTTATAATAGAAAAGTTTCAGGATTACATCATCATCATATCCCATTATTTATTTTAAAATATGGGATTTACCTATTATTTACTCTCATTGTTATTTATCATATTATATTATTATTCTTATCACGACCTATAAGGACATTCCACGTCGCACAGCTTCACTGCGCTCCTGCTCCATGATATGTATCATCATCCTACGATTCATCATGTACCACTGGCAATCATCGAACTAAACTGAATAATAGAAAACTCGATCATAAGCTCTATCAACTGTTGTATGGAAAACATATTCCATCTCATCTATTATGGCCATATTTGACCTAACCTCGCCTTCAACAAGGTCTACGCGTTTAGAAGCCTTCATCCACGTATCTTCGGCTCTCTCCCGCTTCGTTGTCTCCTCTCTTAAATCATCCTACATATTTTCAATCTCAACCACCAACAGTTCTCTTTAATACTTCGACTATGCCAGCTTTTGTTCAAGCTCCGCAGTCCGTTTAGTAAGATCCTGAATCATGTCATCCTTTTGCTATAGAGTGATCTGACGCCCTCTGCTAGCTCTTCTATCTCCTTAACCCTATCCTGTAACTCTATGTTACAGTTATATACTTCATCAAACATCTTAACGCTGATAGAGTTAATTAGAAAATCTTCAAAATCCTCTTCTTCTTCCTCATCTTCCTCCTCAGATTTTAGATCAAACTCTGGCGCATGTTTCGAACTTACAACGGTAACCAATGGGGATGGCTCCCTTGGAACTAACTGCTCCCAGATTGTATGGATGTCTCGGGGTTCCTCCTCCCTAGCCTAGCTGGGACCTCCTACATCCATCATCCTGACAACAAAGTTTTTAAGTTTTAATTACTACTTGTTTCGCATACTACTCGAGAGCACATATGTTTATTAACAAGTAAACACATTATCATTTTATTATTAATCTTCATTGAATTCCTTAATTCATTCCTTAGAACTCGATAAGAGTTTTACCACCACTATAATTTCGATCTTCCTATAGGATATAGCCTAAGGTTCCCCACCTAAGGTTTATAACCTACAGCTCAGATACCAACTTGTGACACCCTCAAATCCGGGTACTTCAATCCCATAGATCTGGTGATCCATCATAATTATAACTAACTACCCACAATAAAGGATAATATTAAACTTAAAAAAATAATACTCCCATTAAAGGGTTACATAATCAATACAAAATCCCAAGTCTTCTAACCTTTATTTATTACATTATCAGCGGGAAAAAACATAATTATAATTGAGTCTTATTACATAAGCTTTATGAAATAAAACTAGTCTAATCATCAACTACTTGTGCGTCTTTCATTTGCCCTTGCTAGTAGATAACTCCTCAGGTTTTTCAACCTTAGCTACAATGTTTTATGCAAGAGTGAGCAAAACAACTTGCTCACAAGGATAACAATAACCAATAACAACAAATGAATAATCAATTGGTAAGCTTTAACTGAATAATATATCCTTCTCTAAAATCAGTTAATGATAATCAAGAACTGTAAGCTCAATGGAAGATTTCAACTTTTGAATCAATAATAGAAATCGAGATAAAAAGTACAACTGAGAGTCGCATGACCACGAACTATGTCCTAGGTTAATAAGTGTTTTTACCGTAACCTTTAACAGTCTTATAGACTATATAGACCATTCATCTCATACTCTGCGGGATCAACCCTTCGTACAATGTATTGTTCACAAACATTTTAACGCTATCACATAACATAATCCCTTATTTTAGGGTTGTTTTTCTTAGATTTGACACTAGAATCCGTACCAAAGGAAGTTTGGTTTGGAATAGCTTCAAGAAAATTCTGAGTCTTTAGAACACTTATCAACTATGGACTAGTTGAATCAATAAGGGTTCACTAGCCATTTAATAGTTTGATAACAACAACAATCTAATCTCGTAAAGTGGTTTTTCAACAATAATAGAATAATAGGATTTACAATCGAGAATAAACATCAAAGTAATGCTTTAGAAAGAATTAGAAGCTTATTCAAGAATAAAGGCGTTGCATAATTTAAGAAACCTTGCTTGAACAATAATAAAGCAAAGGTTAGAAAACTTGCCTCGTGCATTCGCTACACAATTACAATACGCGTTCCCCAAATGTCCTACATATATCATTAGGATCATCACACCAATTAGTTACATTAAAGCTAACCTTATTGATTTTAAATTCCCATTGAAGTTAAGCTTCAAATCTTTATCTTTAGTTCTGATTATACCAAACACTCACAACCCATGAATTCCTATTATATAATAGTACACAACATGGTGTTTAAACAACAACTCAAATTCCCTCATTAATACATTCAAAACTTATCACAATTTATTAGTTTATAACTCATAATCATCATTTATGTGATCACAATCTGATATGATAACTTATTACATGATTTATACTTTGATACAACTATTTAAAGAGGTTATATAAACATCCCCTACACTAAAAAAACAAGAAATCATATCTAGGTCTGATTGCCTAGTGCAAAAACTTGTTGGGTAAAATCTATATACGCTCACACGCAAGTGTACGTGGTCAACAAGTAATATAATGATGAGTTAAGTATCGTTCCCAGAAAGACTTCATAAGAAATTAATCCTAACAATTACCAGCTTTATATTAATCCAAACTTTATTAAACTTACCAATTCAGTGAATATAATTATTAATAACTAAAAACATAAAGTACTAAGCAATCAACAAACTCAAAAGATGTAATTTCAAGCAATTGATGGAGAATTAGGCTTACGACTTCACTTTAGGTATCACTCCGATTATTACACCCATCCCAGTTTAATGCACTGTCCCAGTTTATTAATCAAGAACACTAAAGTAGAACTAGTCACCTTTTGATGCACTAATACCATATTAACTTAAATCAACATATTAGATAGAATTAAGCTAAACACCTTAATTAACTAATTCACTATATCTCTATGTGAATTACAATCAAAGAAGGTTTAAAATCAAGTTCTCTATCCAATTACATGCGATGTTAAGCATATCTTTACCCTAACATACATCAAGATTCCATTCATTCACAGAATTCAAGAACACATGCTATAATGACTAAGTCTAGATTCGTATTTCATCTCTCGAGTTCATACAATTTCACACAAAATTGTTGATCAAGCAATTCATAGATTCAAGCACAAATCACTATAGATACACTGAAAGATAGATTATTAAACTGAAATTAAAGGTTACACAATCATTGTTCAACCAAAAGATCCATCATGAGCCTAATAAAGTATTTAGTTCATCATAAACGAATTAAAAACTGAAATTATCAAAGACATCATCCCAATTACAAGTAATGAATTAAGGAAAAATAGTGAATCCAGAACCACCCTTCTCTTTAGACTTCAATATGCAATTATCGTGAAAATAATCTTCAAGTCTTCCCTCCAATACTCTTCGCTCAAAATTGTCTTCAATAATGTTAAATTAATTATCTATGGTCTCAATCTTCTTGTTGTTGTTAATTATATGGTTAAGACACATATTTTTACTTTAATTCCATGCACAATTGAGTTCCAAGTCATTCCAACCACTAGCCTTCACGTTTACTGCAGCAGTTCAAATGAAACAGGAGACTGACTTTCTCGTACCCCTGCCCCAGTGGGGGTTTTGCTTTATAAATGTCCGCCCCGACGGACTAGTCTTCTACTAAATTCTTAGCACCCCCCGGCCCATCGGGGGTTTTGTGTATAGAAATTCTGCCCCAGCGGGGGTACCTTCTATCTTTGGTCCACTTTTAGCTCCTATTCATGCCAAATTTTCGCCATGAATCCACCTCTTAAGTCCAATTTCCATGCCACCAGACCTAAACACAAAACAACACAAAACAAGTAAAAACGAAACATAAAAATAAAGAATTAACACAGTTTAAGCTCGAATTAGAGGCCGATTCGTAGGTATAAAACCCACTCATCAAACTCCCCCAAACTTAAACACGTGTTAGTCCTCGAGCATAAAACAAACAAACATGTTATACAATGCAATGCAATATAATGTAATGCAACTAATCTAAATTCCTACGAATCCAACAGTCGTGATATTAACCAGTCTATTCAACCGGCCTCAGAGAAATCAAGCAAATGTGACAATACTTCATATCAAAACTAATTAACAATTTCCTACTTAATCATCAAATCTTAAACCGTTATTACTAGTATAGTGCGTGTGTGCTCAACATTCATGCTAACTGATATAATGCTAAATACAACACATATTAGATCTCTTTAAAGGCATCATACAACGTAAACTCACAATAAGAATAAGCTAAATCCAACTAAAGTCAAGCATCCACTAAATTCAAGAGTCCAATCTGGGATACTTATGCTTTATTTTTCATTACGGGGTCTTTTTGTTCTTTTCCCGTTTTATTGTTTTTTTTTCAAACCATGTCTGTGCAATGTCTCATTCCATTAGGCTAATAGTGTAACCCCTTAGCGAGCTTTCGACCAACTACTCCAAGACCATAAAAGACCTTAGGGCGCTAGGTGTAAAGACACTCCCTCAGGTGTACTTTCTTAAGTAACAAAGGCCCCGAAACAAGATTAACCACGGTATTTATTCAACCTTTTTTTTTCTTTTTTCTTTTTTATAGATAAGCTTATATATCCCAGATTTTTTTCCCCAAACTAATGTTTTTGTCTAAATTTAGCCATTTTCGCCTATTCATGTCTCCCATTCATTCAAACTAGTATTATCCTTAAGAATTTCATTATATATCAATTTAAACTTAATCAGTCAACATAATTATCTCTAACGTGCTAACCTTAATTATACCAGTTTCTAACAGGCAAAGATCCAATTCATAACAGAAATCACGTCAAAGTTCTAAAAATCGGTACTGTGCTTGTCTACTTAATTCCATTCTCATCATTGGCCAAAATAGACTGTACTATATAACAACTGGATTCATGCAAGATAACACAAAACTTAACTAAATATTTTTATTTTTTTATTTTTTATGGAATAAACATAACATAATTAAAAACTACATAAAAATATTTACAAACTACTATGCAACTATTACACTTCATGCATGCAAACATATAATGAACCTAAACTAACATATGCAAATCTAACTAATAAAATTTGTTAGTTCCTAGTAGGCACACAATAGATCTAGAAGGGGGGGAATAGATTCTTTTTTAATTTCAAATACTTTTCTCGTTTATTTTGTATTACTAATGAATTAGCATATGACAAACATAAGAATCTTTTCAAGCACATCGGAATAAGTAAAAGATCCCCTTCATTGATCTATTCATAATCATACATACATTGTTCTTAGAGTTAGTTAAGTGGTAAGCAGTTAATACATACATAGTAGTTGTAACAGTTAGGCACATAATGTAAAGGACGTAAAGTAAATGACACAAGGGATTTTAAGTGGTTCAGAGACTCAAGCTCCTAATCCACTCTTCTGCTTTCAACTAGCAGGATTTCCACTAAGGAAGGGCAGCACCCTGAATCACTATGATTCCTTCAAGGCCAGCAGCCTTGGAACTTCAGTTCACTAAGAACTCTTCAAGGCTAGCAGCCTTGGAACTTCTCTAGTTCCCTAGGAACTCTTCAAGCCTAGTAGGCTTGGAACTTCATTTAATCCCTCCGAACAAGGACCCCTCAGGCCCTAGCTTCTTCTTGTTGTTGTTGTTGGTGGTGATTCCTTGCTTCTAAGATGTCTTTAAGCTTGAACATCTTATGTACTTAGCAGCTTAGCATAGTCCTCTTTGCATTCTTCTTTGAGTCTGGACTACTTCTTCTTTGGTGCAGCTGATCTGCATTCTATTATGCTCATCTTCATCTGTTGTCAGCTATGCACCATCACCATTTGGGTCTGCTAAGTGTTTGAGCTTTTGGTAGACTTCGTCTGGCACTTAGCATTCCATGAATCCTTCTTGACTGGTTGGCAGACATGGTTCTGCACTTGTTCTGATTCAGCTTTAGGTTCATTGTGATGCCCCCAAAATAGGTATACATCACCCATTCTGAGTCTCCAAATACATGGTACATAAATCAAATATAAACTTCTTTTATACAATATGACAACAGCGTAGCTTAGAGTTTTTACACGAATATTGTCTCATAGACAGTATTCAAACTCAAATGAAGTCCTCATTATATTTATTATCACACTATTTCATAAAATAGTGAGAACTACTATAGCCACCATCTCGGACCGTAACTCTGTTCCCCAACTAGTCCCGGCTACGTTTTCATTTCCTGAAGAAAATAATGAAAGCAAAACGGTGAGCTCAACTAGCCCAGTAAGAAATATTCTGACTAAGATAATGTAGAATAAATTATCGTTAGCCTTCAACTATGTTAAACTGATAAAATATAATAAACATCAAGTTTTACTACAGCGGAACAAGCAATCCATTAGAAGAGTCAAGTAGAGCATGATATCTACTATCTTCTATGATTTAAAAAGTTTTTCATCAACTTTATCGCTGAGACTCAGCTTATTAAATAAACCACATCATCAAATCATCCCTGCACTACGGGCCAAAGATATTGATGTAATCAACAATGGTTATGATTATACCAAATAATCCCTGGTTATAATCATACCAACAACTGTCCATGAATGCACTACAAGCCAATGAGGACTTTTACCACATCATTTGTAACATTACGGGTCATGATTATACCGAATGATCCCTGGTCATAATCATACCCATCAACAGTCCACCTATGCACGTAAGCCAAAGATGACTTTCATCACAATATAAGCATGAGGATGATGGCAATGATATAAGAATTCAATTAAAAGAAACAAATGATATATTTTTAAAGATCTATAATTTAATTTATCCAGAATTCAATAATGTCCAAATTGTCAACATGATACTGCTTTGTGGAGTAAAATTCAAGAATAATATTATATCAAAAATGATTTGGACAGTAAAGAAATCAATTTTTGTCATGAATAATTCTCGGGTGAATAGTACTTGAGTGAATAGTACCCCCATGAATAGTACATCAGGAATACTACCTCGTGAATAGTACTTTCTGAATAGTACTTCGTGAATAGTAGTTTATGAATAGTACTTTTATGAATAGTACCATATAAATGAATAGTACCCATGGACAGTACTCCGACATGAAAAACTTAAAATTTAACAAGAATGTGCAGAAAATATCCTTGTGAAATGATACTAGATGAAGCGCGAATTTCAAGGATATTCTACTAATTTCATAGAGTATAGAATCAATACTTTAACAAAATAAAGGTATAATCAGGAATACGAGACGAAATAATATTACTCACATACTACAGAGTATGGAAGAAAATATTATTCCTATGAATACTGAAAAAATAATATCCCTTACCTCAAAAGAAGACTTGATACTGGAATAGTGAAGTAGCAGACTTCTCTTCTTCTTTCTCTCTATAGCTTCTCTCTCTATAATTGCTCTTGTGGGTCTTAGTGAATTGGTGAGAATGAAAGAAGAAATAGCTTCTATTTATAGGAAGATATAGTTTTGATAATTGCACGTTTTGGGGCTCGAAATATTACAGTATAATACCTTCATCTTTTCCTTCATTTTTAATTTAGTCCTGCAAGTATTATCAAACTTGCACCACCTCCTCTAATAGTACATCATGTGAATCAATAGTACAATCATGTGAATAAATAGTTATAAGCATGTGAATTAATAGCAATTAATTGCTCATTTATCTGATTAATTACCCGATTGGTCAATATAACCTCCAGACATCAATTATTATCAGAATAGATGTCGATTTCCACTAACACTAATAATCCCAACACAATAGAAATATCAATTTCATCTTTAATCAACACGAACTTATTCATCATTAATATTATAACTCACAATATTTAACAACCAGATCATTCCCAGGAAAGAGGGGGCTTTCCGATAAGGATTTCTCCCTATTGGCGCGCAATTAGGTGACCAAACCTCTCCTCGACAGAAGTTTCTAGACATTGTCAATATTGCAAATAATAATATGAATAACTTTATCGTCTCAATTATTGATTTAATAATATAAAATATTATGCAGATGATATTGTGACAACAATTAAATCAAGAACATGAGAGATATGATGCGTCAGATACTGTAGCAATAATTGAGTATAACTGAGTGACTTCTCACGTAAGCATCAATAATCAATACGATTGTCTTACTATGCAATATCCGCGTATCTTGTACCTTTACCACTGGGTAGCTCAACAGTTTAACGGTAACACTTTCGCCGTTATTTTTATAAAAAAGATAATTCTGTCATTTTCTAACTACGACAATACTTCCGTTGTGGGGTCCACCAATGATTGTGTCGTCATACGAATATTCCTTGTTAAAACGAATATTCCCAGACCAATCAAATATTCCCTGACACAACACATATTTTATATCAACTTGCTTACTCAAAATTTTCAAATGTCACCCTTAACTTTAACCTTTATCAATTTAACCATTTACTAAATAAAATAATAATTATAAGAAAATTGAATACTTTCATTTCATAAAATTTGGAGTCTTACAATCTCCCCTCCTTATGAAATTTCACCCTCGAAATTTACGTACGTACCTGGTATGTCGAAGAGATGAAGATACCTTGTTTAGATTCTAACTCTTGAGGTATAACCTTTGAGTGTCGAATATGATCCTTCTTATCCAAGATTTTAACACGTATCTCCTCATACGTTAAATCTTCTGCTATCTCATGTAGTTCTAATTCAATAACGTCGTTCGGGTCGTCCACATATTTACGTAACATAGATATGTGAAAAATGTTATGAACACGAGACATACTTGGCGGTAAAGCGAGTCTATAGGTCACAATTCTTACTCAATCGAGGATTTCAAATGGCCCAATTAAATTAAGGGTTTAGATTTACTCTCTTCATTGATTCTTTCTTCTAAAATAACGCTCTCTTGAACCTTCTTCTTCGTATTCATCAGCTCCAGGTGTGTAGTTTGAGTAGCTTTAACTTTATCGATTAACGTCGATTCTACTCGTATTATTTGACATCATCACGTGGGTCCCTAGAGTCTTTAACTCTATCTCTATCATTTGTAAGTTATACGAAATGGGTTTTTGTGTTAACAATGTCACACTCGTGCATACGATCGTCTACTCAACGCGTCAGCTACCACGTTCTCTCTTCCACGATGATATTGAATGGTACATTCGTAACCTTCAACAGCTCGAGCCAACATCTTTGGCGCATGATACGTTCGTTTTGGGTGAATAAATATTTGAGGGTTTTGTATCGGGTTCAAGGTGGATACAAAATTTGATTTCACGCTCTAGGGGTAGGCTAGGAAGTTCTTCAGGGAATACGTCAGGAAATTTATTAACAATAGAAATATCATTCAAATCTAACGTATTTTTGTTTAAATCTGTGACATGGCTAAGAAAGCTTGACATCCGTTTTTCAATAAACGAATAGCTTTATGGCTTGATATGACAATGATTGACTTTAGTGGTTTTGTCATTTGAATTTGCATAATAGGTTGGTTAGGAATATGAAAGCTAACAACCTTACAAAAACAATCGATTTTAGCATGATGAGTAGTTAACCAATCAATCCCTAAAATCACATTAAATGCAAATATTTTCAAAGAGATAAGATCGACAGGTAACGTGCAGTTACTGATTTGAATCAAATAAGATTTATAAACAATGGATGTAACGAAGGTTTCTCCTAACGGAGTTTCAACTAATAAGTCAAAGTCTAACTTCTCCGAAGTCAGATTTAAACGTTGAACGCAAGTAGGAGAAATAAAAGAATGGGAGAACCGATATCTAACAAGGTATATATTTCGCAAGAATTTATAATTAACTAATCCATGCTAACTTTGTTCGGGTTACTCGCTTTTTGAGAAGTCACGAAAAATGTTCTTCCTGAAACCACCGACTTTGTTTTGTCCATATCCGCTTTTGGTGCCACCGTCCCAGCTTGATTTGATTTTGCTACAAGACAAAATTGAGCTATGTGACCGTCTTTTCCATAACTAAAACATACCTTAGAAGGCTGTAAATAGTTTTGACTTATGTGTCCCTCCTCTCCGCATCTGTAGCATCTAAGTGGTGGTCGTTCTCCTCCCCTAGAATTTGTTGCTGGTGTTGGTGCTGCTGCCGACGTCTTCCCATCATCGTTAAATCTTCTCTTCTTGATTTTTCCAATTGAATCATTTCTTCTATTATCTTGGCCATGATTATCACCGAAGTGGTTACCATTTCTAGCATGATAATTTCCTCCACGATGGTTATCATTTTTCCGATGATCGTTTCCACCGGTATGATTATTATCGTGTTGTTGCTCGTTATCTTTTGGTTGGGCTGGCTCATTATCGTGCTTCAATAACTGAGCCCTATTCACTACATCTGAATACAAACACAATTTGTGAGAAATGAGGTATTGACGTATTTCAGGTCTCAAACCTCGCAGAAATATTCACGTCATTCTCTCCTCATTATCAACCAAATGGGATGCAAACCGGGACAACTCGGCAAACTTAGCCTCGTACTACGACACTTTTATATTATTTTGCTCCAACTTAATAAACTCCACCTCCTTTATGTGACGAATACTTTCAGGAAAGTAGTTGTCGTTAAACAGCTCTTGGAACTTCTCCCAAGATATTTTGAGTGCGGCAGGTTGAGTACGTTTTACTGATTCCCACTAGTAATCTGCCTCTCCTCGTAACATGAAGGTGGCAAAGGTAACCTTTTGCTCCTCAGAGCATCCTAAGACATCAAATATCTTGGTGTTCTACTTTATCCACGTCTCCGCTTTAAGTGGTTCTGGCTATCCCAAAAACTCTGGTGATCCCAGCTCCTTGAACTGCTTAGCGGTGACCATCCCAGAGTTGCTAGTGTTTCCACCTGCATTTTGAACAGGAGTCTCTCTCGCCAGATGTTGCATAAATTCTAGAAAACTTCTAAACATACCATCGTTCATAATTTGGTCGGTGTTGATGTTTACACGAGGATTATTGCCTTCTTGATGCACATTATCCTGGGTATTGATCGTTGGTGACTCAACGATCTCATGTTGTTAATTGCTTATCTCAACATTTTTAGAAGCCATTTTCAAATACTCCCACAAAACAAGGGTTAATTGACATGTCATATATTATCCCTATACTCAGACCGACCAAATAAATACCAAATAAACTTAGGTAGGTCATACTAGAGAAGGAATTCCCCATCTCTCCCCTCCTAGTTCTTATCTCACATCTCAGCCAGGGATCATATCCCTAAGCTTTGATACCAACTGTGACGCCCCCAAAATAGGTATACATCATCCATTCCGAATCGCCAAATACATGGTACATAAATCAAATATAAACTTCTTTTATACAATACGACAACATCGTAGCCTAGAGTTTTTACACGAATATTGTCTCATAGACAATATTCAAACTCAAATGAAGTCCTCATTACATTTATTATCACACTATTTCATAAAATAGTGAGGACTACTATAGCCACCATCTCAGACCGTCACTCTATTCCCCGACTAGTCCCGGCTACGTTTTCATTTCCTGAAGAGAACAATGAAAGCAAAAGGGTGAGCTCAACTAGCCTAGTAAGAAATATTATGACTAAGATAATGCAGAATAAATTATCGTTAGCCTTCAATAGTGTTAAATTGATAAAATACAATAAATATCAAGTTTAACTACAGTGGAACAAGCAATCCATTGGAAGAGTCAAGTAGAGCATGATATCTACTATCTTCTATGATTTAAAAAGTTTTTCATCAACTTTATTGCTGAGACTCAGCTTATTAAATAAACCACATCATCAAATCATCCCTGCACTACGGGCCAATGATATTCATGTAATCATCAATGGTCATGATTATACCAAATAATCCCTGGTTATAATCATACCAACAACTGTCCATCAATGCACTACAGGCCAATGAGGACTTTTACCACTTCATTTGTAACATTACGGGTCATGATTATACTAAATGATCCCTAGTCATAATCATACCAATCAACAGTCCACCTATGCAGGTAAGCCAAAGATGACTTTCATCACAATATAAGCATGAGGATGATGACAATGGTATAAGAATTCAATTAAAAGAAACAAAGGATAAATTTTTAAAGATTTATAATTTAATTTATCCAGAATTCAATAATGTCCAACATGTTAATATGATACTGCTTTGTGGAGTAAAATTCAAGAATAATATTATATCAAAAATGATTTAGACAGTAAAGAAATCAATTTTTATCATGAATAATTCCTCGAGTGAATAGTACCCCCGTGAATAGTACTTTAGGAATAGTACCATGTGAATAGTACTCGTGAATAGTACCCATGAATAGTACTTTTGTGAATAGTACCGTATAAATGAATAGTAGTCATAGACAGTACTCCAGCATGAAAATCTTAAAATTTAATAAGAATGTGCAGAAAATATCCTTGTGAAATGGTACTAGATGAAGCGCAAATTTCAAGGATATTCTACTAATTTCACAGAGTATATAAGCAACACTTTAACAAAATGAAGGTATAATCAGGAATACGAGACAAAATAATATTACTCACATACTACAGATTATGAAAGAAAATATTATTCCTATGAATACTGAACAAAATAATATCCCTTACCTCAAAAGAAGACTAGATACTGTATTAGTGAAGTAGCACACTTCTCTTCTTCTTACTCTCTATAGCTTCTCTCTCTATAGTTTCTTTCTCTATAATTGCTCTTGTGAGTCTTAGTGAATTGGTGAGAATGAAAGAAGAATAAGCTTCTATTTATAGGAAGATATAGTTTCGATAATTGCACGTTTTGGGCTCAAAATAATACAGTATAATACCTTCATCTTTTCCTTCATTTTTAATTTAGTCCTGAAAGTATTATCAAACTTGCACCACCTCCCCTAATAGTACATCATGTGAATCAATAGTACAATCATGTGAACAAATAGTTATAAGCATGTGAATTAATAGCAATTAATTGCTCATTTATTCGATTAATTATCTGATTGGTCAATATAACCTCCAGACATCAATTATTATTGGAATAGATGTCGATTTACACTAACACTAATAATCCCAACACAATGGAAATATCAATTTCATCTTTAATCAACACGAATCTATTCATCGTTAATATTATAACTCACAATATTTAACAACTAGATCATTCCCAGGAAAGAGGGGGCTTTCATAAGGATTTCTCCATATTGGCGCGCAATTAGGTGACCAAACCTCTCCTCGATAGAACTTTCTAGACATTGTCAATATTGCAAATAATAATATGAATAACTTTGTCGTCTCAATTATTGATTTAATAATATAAAATATTATGCAAGATGATACTGTGACAACAATTGAATCAATAATATGAGAGATATGATGCATCAATTACTGTAGCAATAATTGAGTATAACTGAGTGACTTCTCACGTAAGTATCAATAATGAATACCGTGTGCTACTATGGAACCACGCGTATTACTGTACTTTTACCATCCGGTAGTTCAACAGTTTAATGGTAACACTTTCGTCGTTATTTTTATAAAAAGATAATTCTGTCATTTTTTAGCTACGACAATACTTCCGTTGTGGGGTCCACCAATGATTGTGCCGTCGTACGAATATTCCCTGTTAAAATGAATATTCTCCGACCAATCGAGTATTCCCGGACACAACGCATATTTTATATCAACTTGCTTACTTTGCAAAATTTTCAAATGTCACCCTTAACTTTAACCTTTATCAATTTAACCATTTAATAAATAAAATAATAATTATAAGAAAATTGAATACTTTCATTTCATAAAATTTGGAGTCTTACATTCATGGGGATTCGTAGAGTGGCTCTCTGGATCTTTTTTGTGCTCTGCCACTTTTCTGAATGCTATCTTCTTTTCTTTCTCGTTTTTTAGCTTAGTTGTCATCTTCAGTGGCATCCTCATCTTTGTTGAGTGAAACTTTAGTCTGTTTGAGTCCTTCTTCAAAGCTTCTTCACTTCCACCTTTGTAATCTCACTGTCACTAAGACTTGTTCTGTTTAGTCCTGGTGGAACTCGTAGAGTTAACAATAGCATTCCAACAACTCAATGATTTTGTTGATTTATACTCCTTCACAACCTTCCCGTTGTAATGTAGCCGTTGGGAGCTATTTGAATTGCTTTGCAGATCTCGAGTTATTTGGTGTAGACTGCAGATTTGACATGACATCTCCTTTATGACTTTCTGATATTGCAGTCTACTGTTTCACCTACCCCGTCAGAGATATCACTTTAATGTCTTGGACAGGTAGTCGACTTTATTTCTTCCTTCTAATTTCTCGATCATAGGTTGTCCTTTTGCATCGATGCTCTCAATAAGCTTTGTTCAAATATTAATCTTCAGATTGAACTGTTGCCAATGCTTCAATCTTCAGATGATCGAACTCTATGATTCTGATGCATATCTTCTTGGACCTGATCGTAGTGTCTTGTTGAATGTTGTTTATTGACATATTGAGACAACACTACGATCTTGAAGAGTGTTTATTGTATCTTCAATGTAGATCACCTCTTCCTTCTTTTGTGAAGTGCTTCAACACTTCTGTTTGCCTCGACTGATCTCAGGAACTAATAGCTTGACTCCTTGTTATGGCCTCTTCTGAATAGCAAGACACTTCAAATTTGTTGCATGTCCAGCTCGCTTTCTCATTGTGATCTCCCGTTCACTTATCATCAATGGACTGACACGATGCTTAATCACTTTAGCCTTGTTCTTCATAAGCTGACCAATATCTCTGAGTACACTTCATCAGTTCCTGCTTTATTTGGAAAACTCTACGATCCTGGATACTTCCAAGATTGTTGTCTTCTGTTTACTTGACTGCTAGCTACTACACTTGCTAACTTTCCTTTGTCAATTACTGAAGTCTTCTTCTGATCAATTTGTGGAAGACTTCCTCTTGAATGGCTTCACAACTCAATCTGGAAGTTGATTGGGTTGGTGCTTAGATCTTTTGTTAGCTTTCATGCCATTCGTTAAGTGCTCTCTAGTTTCCTTCAGGTGGGATGTATCTTTGCAGCTTAGCCCAAAGGCTTCATACTTTGGATATTCAGGGAGTGCTCATTTGTTGAGAATCGTATTTTCTTTACGATTCTTCCTTGGCATTGTGAGCACATCTGTTGAAGCCTTAGTTCTACACTCTACGATTCAGCTTCTGCTGTGCAGACACTACGACTCTGAGATCAGATCTTGACACTCAACGATTTCTATCTTTATGCTTGTTGTCTTCATCTGATCTTACTCGACTACGATCTCTGCCTCTGATATGATCAGTAGACTCTATAACTCTGAGTGTAGTCTACGATTCTTAACTTGGCTTCGGCAGATACTCGGTCGGCTCGTAGACAGGCTGTCTCTACGATTCTGAACATGACTTCCTCAGCAGACTATGGCTCTGAGGAAGTTCTTCTTGACACACTACGATCCTTCCTCGTCTCTCTTGGTAGTTTATGAACTTTGAGATCTACTATCTTGCAGACTACGATTCCACCTAGATAGCTCTTGAGTTTTCCTTGACTGTCCTGGCAGACTACAATTTTTGGTGTAGTGCTCGACGATCAGACAAGTCTACCTATTACATTTTAAGATCAACCTAACAAGCTTGATCTTTCTATATTTATAGTCCTTGTACATCATTTCTTTTTAAGGACTTTACAAAGTCGTTCTTAATGCAAAATACTTGCATATTCATTCATATATATCATAATTAAATCATATATAAATAGAAATATCATTCACATGTTTATTCCTGACAATATCCCCCTATTTGATTATGACAAAAACAATTAGTGCATATGCATGATATGAATGAATCTTATATACAGTGAGCAACTGTATTTCTAAAATAGATAATCACGAATGTCATTTATAATGATATGAAATTTCATAAATTATGACAGTTTACATCCTGGATCCAGAACATACCTAACTAGTTAGAGATGTACCTTTTTGGCTCCTTATATGTTTCTAGAATTTCTGTTAATCAGCTACTTATCTACTTAGTCTTTTTGCTCCTTCTCCCCCTTGGATGGTGACTTCATTTCTTTTCATTTGCTCCCCTCAGATTCATGCTCTTTTTCTTTTTCTAGCTCCCCCTCAAACTCTGCATTCATAGGATCATCATCCTTTGGCTCCCCCTCAGATGATGATTCAGCTTCTGTTGCTGCTATCTTCTTCATTGCCTTCTTCTTGGCCTTCTTGTCTTTTTTGCTTCTTTTCTCCTTACTCCTCATTGAGTACTTCTTCCTATGCCTCTTTTTCTCCTTTTTTTTTCATTAATCACTTGTGAAAGCTGCTCCATGTTGGACACGAGTTACTCCATCAGGTAAGATGAGTTACCAACCTTAATCTTAAGTTCTTGTTGGCTCAACTCAATTTGTAAGGAGAGAGACTGGTTTAGATTATCAGAGAGGGATAAAATTTGCTCTTTATTGGCCTTCTGTGCTCGTAGAGCTTCTGCCTTCTGATCATTTATAGCCTTCAGATAGATTTGATTTCTCTCTTTGATTTTGAGAGATATATCAGACATAGTGGCTTGAAGTCTGTCTTAAGCTGCATTGGCTCCTGCTTCTGTGAACATTTTTGACCATTAAATGTTGATTGATATCTTCTCAGTAAATTCATCAGAATTCTTCACTAGCTCCTGCTCCACAGGAGTTTGGTCATTTGATTGGGCATCTTCTTGTTGAGCACTAGATTGGACTCCACGATTTCCATTCTTGAACAAATTTTTGAAAGTAGTGAGAATCTGATAAATCAATGAGTGCCAATCATTGGTGGAGGATGAATGAATATCAGACAACTATGCTTGGGCAGAGGGAAGCTTCTTAAACTGAACTTGATCATTTTCAATGGTAGAGTGAAGGGACTCTATGATAATCTCCTTAGGTATAATCCTTCTGCCATTAGAACCCACTCTACAATAATAGGGAATGTAGTGATTGCCAGCATGTCGGTAGACTTTGTAGTGAGGCTGGTCTTTGATCATCATGGTTGCAAACTTCTTTACCCTGGGGAAGTTCTGAGACACTAGCTCCAGGTTTGGAAACTGAGAGTAGCACCAGCTGAAGTAGCTTCCATCCTTTTCAGTATATGCCTTTAACAAGGGCATCCAGGGGAAAAACCATCTCATCAGAAGATCATTAGGATTTTACAAAATTGTAGTGCGGTCTAACTCCATGTTGTTCCAGTTGTTAAACACATCATCTGTAGTCATCCTTGCGACTTTGAGTTGTTTGTTTCTATAGCTTACCCATCTTTCTGGTGGTGCATCTTGTGGTTCATCAAGGACTTCCACCACTATTCTTCTGCAAACTCTTGCTGGAGAGAGAACATGATAGTCTGTTGTTTCCTCTGATTCCTAATTTGTGGAACTGGAATCTTTTTCCATCTCTTCACCTTCTGAGCTTGATAATGTTGACTTCTTTCAACTGATTCATTAGTGAATTCTTCATGCTGATTTCTATTATTAGTACCTTCTTTAGCATCTCCTCCCGTGAATTCAGATTCATCATCACTTACTTCAATTATTATAGTAGAGTGTTCACCTTGCTTCTTTGGGACAGATTTAGCAAGTAGTTTGTTGCTCTTTCTTCTCCTTGGAGGTTCAGCTATAGGAGAGTCAGACTTTTCTTCTTTTTCAAAATCTGAAGCCTCTGAATCATCAGACAACCTTTTTTGATGCTCATCATCACTAGGGGTAGGTCCTTCTTCTTTGGACTCAATATCATCACACGAGCTTGTTAGAGCATTTTCAATAGGAAATGCAATTGTTTCAATTTCCAATCTTTCTTCTTCAGCAGAGTGGCAACTCTGAGTGTTAGCTTGTGACGATTTGATTGTTTGAATTGTGATTCTGAGGACAGAATCCTTGTAAGGAGGGAATGATGTAACATTCCAGAATTTTAATTATAATATTAAATATTTATTGAGTTATATAAATATTTAATGGTTGTGGTTATAGTTGAATAAACATTTTTTTTAATTGATTTGGTTTTATTTGGTTAATTATTTGTTAAATAAATAATTAATGAATTAAGAAAATTATTATTATATTAATATTTCAATTTTATGGTTAATTACTTGTATTGAGTTATGTGATTAAATAATTTAGTTAATTAATTGTTATTTGAATTAATTAAATTAAATATGAAAGCTTGATTAAATAAAGTGTGACAAATAACTATATTATAAGGAGTTATTAAAATAAATTAAAGTAGTTTAATTTAGTTTTATCCAAATAAGGTTCAAGGATATTAATTCTTTAATTTTAAATGGTTTGCCAAACAAGGCCCTATGGCTTTTGGAATTTTCTTAATTTTAAATTATATAAATAAATTAAATAAATTAAATAATAAATATAATATATTTATATTATATATGTTAGTAACTAATATTGCAATAAGTAATAGTATTAAGTTTATCAGTTTTTTTTCTTTGCGCTTAAGTGTTAGCTAGACTACTTGACTTGGTATTTGGTTTAAGCTTAGAAGAGTCTGAGAAGGAGGGTTACAGAGAATTACAGAGAGAATTGAGAGAGTTTGAGAGTGAAACCTGAGAAAATTGTCTGCAATTGCAAGATTATGCAAGCTAACTTGAAGGTATGTGCACAACTTTGATATTATATGTGTTTATGAGTATCACGGAAAAGTTTTGTTATGCTCTGTGAATTCTATTTCTTCTGAATTGTTGTTATGTAACTAAGTTATGGTGGTTATATGTGATATAATACTAGAGTTTATGTTTAAACAAGAAATTTGTATGCTAAATTCGTTGACAGTAGGAAGAAAATAATGTCAGTATATGTATTTTCATATGGTTCATGAAAAGTATCAATTGTAGTGGCCAATTAGTATCTGAAATTGTAAATTGAAGCTTGATTGTGTTAGTTCATTAAGAAACGAGTATAACGTAATTTTAATGAAGTGATTTGGCCAAGTATTGGAGTCACAGTGTTGATTTTTGGGATGAATATCAAAAATGGAGTTTTATATGAAAAACATGGAATTTGAGAAATTAAACTAGCTTAAGTTGTTGTTAAATTATTCTATATTGATTTATATGTGAGGAAACATGTTTGTGATAATTCTATACCATTTGTACGTGTTATTATCACTGTTTAGTGGGTGAAATTCGTGTTAGATGGCTTATGAAAAGTGTCGTTACCATGTTCTACAAAAGCTGAATCATAAATGGCGTATTATGGCCACGCAGCTTAGTCTTGGTAGCCTTGGTATCATGTGGTATGCAGAAACCGATGATAAAGCCCAGGCGGCCGCCCAATGCCCGATCTCGAGACAAAGAAGTCTTCTAATTCTGCAGACTTTGGTCGTTCAATGTAAGTTAGCTTAATGTTAGGTTAATGTGAGAATCATGTAACAACAAGGTTAAACAGAGTCAGGTTAGGTGGATTGTAAATTCAAAGTTAAAAAAAATGATTTATAAGTCATGAACGTGTTATGTTATAACTTAGCTTATACAATGAAGGTTAGTTAAGTGTTGTGATGTTAACACTGGGGAATTCTGAAATTTATATGGTAGCATAAAACTTGTGCTAAAAAAGCAAGTTTAGCTAGTAATGTGTTTTATATTGAAAAGTGAATATTAGTATGTCTAATAGATGTTGTGGTTTTAATACTGTGTATAGGTGAACGTGAGTTTTAATATTTTAGCTTACGCTCGAGGCAAGTTTTCTAACTCTACACTTTCGTTGAGTTAGTTCTATTATTACATTGTGTAACTTCATTCTTTTGATTGAGAAAGTTTCTTGTATCTAGTTATTTATGATGATGCAAGTTCAAAATCTCATCTATTACATTGAGCATATTTTAATTCTAAATTATTGGAATTCTAATCATTGTTGACTTACTCTAGCTTGTTTATAGTTAAACAAGTTTCTTTATTTTATTCTTTTATAATAAATGTTTCTTGAAACTTAATTCCTTGTGTTGAATGGTTCAATCACTTTGTATATCTTATTACCTTATGGAGTAAGCATTGTTTCCAGCTTGCTATCAACTAATGCATGTTCGGTAACTAAAATTCGAATTTGACAAGATTATAGACCTAGCTTATTATCGTTCAAGCCAAGGTTTACCATTTCTTTATTTTGATCAATACTTATGCTCTCTAGTTATTTCAAGCACGAGTCTAGAATATAGTCAGTTCACCTATGATTCTCAAATGTTCTAAGTTATGTTGTTATTAAACAACTATTGTGTTATTAATCATTGTTGATTCAACTAGTTCCCTAGTTGATGATCGTTAAACTTCAAATTACCCTTGAAAACTTATCCAAACCAAACTTTCTTTGGTGCGGACTTGCACTCTAAATACTGAGATGAACAAACCTATTTTTAGGGGTTTACGCTTAGCATTGAAATGTGTGTGCACAATACATTGTACGAAGGATTGATCCCCCTAAGTACGTGGAGTCCTTATAGTTATATGACTGTTAAAGTTAAAGTTGAAAGATTACTTATAACTGTGGACATGGTTCATGGTCATTAGACCCTCAGTGGTATATTTCAGAATGCTAATAAAATATATCATTCAGTTCTATTGAGCCTATTATTTGGCAAATGTTGTAATGTTAATAGAACATATCATTTAGTTCTATTGAGCCTATTATTTGGCAAATGTTGTAAAGTTATTTATTCTCATTTCAAGTGAGCTTTGTTTGCTCACTCTTGCGTATTTATATACTTATTGCAGCTAAGGTTGAGAAGGTGAATGAACCTACAACTAGCAAAGGAAAGGGAAAAATATACAAGTGATGAAGACTTATAATTTTGTTTTATCGTTATGATGATAGACTTTTAATAATGATATGATGTAATAATTTAATTTCCGCATTTGAATGATTGTAATTAAATGTTAGATAACCTGGAAGATAATTTATTAACGTAATCCTGTATCGGCAGGTTTTATTATTCAATTATATTATGATTGGGTAGTTAGATATGAATGTTTTGATTAAGTGAACACCAAATCTTGCGGAAATGAAGTAACCAGAATTGGGGGTGTCACAAGTTGGTATCAAAGCTTTAGGTTATGAACCTTAGGTGGGGAAAAGCCTTAGGAAGTAACCTTTGAAAAGATAGTGATGATAAACTCTTATCGAGTTTTAAGGAAGAAGTAATAAAACACTTATGTGCTTATGTGTTTATAACTTATGTACTCGTGAGTGTTGAGTAGTAATGATTAATAATTAAAACTTAACATTTTGTTGTTAGGATGACTAATGTCGGAGAATCCAGTCAGGCTAGGGAGGAGGGGCCTCAAATGCCTATAGAGGAGGAGCCTCACGATATTCAAGTTGCTTGGGAACGACTACTGCCACGGGAGTCAGCCCCGTTGGTCACAGTGGTTGAAGATGAGGATGATGATGTGGAGACGGATGAGGAGGATCCCGTTGAGTTGCCACAGGAGAATGAGGATGACGAGGACGAGGAGGAAGAGACTCCACTAACCTCGATAGTTGCTCGTATGTACGATGAAGTCTACGACCGTAACATGGATCTTCAGGATACAGTCGAGGAATTGCAAGAGATAGTAGCTGAGCAACAGACTGTAATGCACAGAAAGACGATGAGATCCAGGATCGTGAGGAATGGCTGACTAATGTCGAGGAGAAACTAGTACAGACTGAAGGAGAGAAAGAGCAACTGATTGAGGAGGTCACAGAACTGAGGAACAAGCTGAAGGAAGAGGCTACTAAGAGGGTAAGAGCCGAAGACGTATATGAGGAAGCATTTCAATGAGCCGAGATAGCAGTGAAAGATGCACAAGCAAAGAGAATGAAGATGGAAGAAATGAATAGAGTGTTCAACACTGTGGTTAATCGAGCTCAGGATTGGGTCATAGGTTATCCGATTAAGTTTGAGACGCTGCCATCATACGTATTAGATTGCAGAAAAATGTTCCGGACCATGGAACCGACCATTGTCCTTGTCAGAATTAATTCATTATCATCATTGTTTACTACGGTTATTCCTCCCTTTTTCGGCACACATTGAACGGGACTGACCCAAGCACTGTCTGAAATTGGGTAGATGATTCCCGCATCCAACCGCTTCAAAATCTCTTTCTTCACCACTTCTTTCATGATCAAATTTAGTCATCTCTGTTGTTCCACTGTTGTCTTTGCATCCTCTTCCATAAGAATTTTGTGCATGCAGAAGGATGGACTGATTCCCTTGATATCTACTATTGTTCATCCTATAGCCGATTTATATTCTCTAAGCACTCTCAGCAACTTATTTTCCTACAATTCGTTAAGTGCAACAGCAATAATAACAGGTAAAGTATTAGAATTGCCTAAATATGCACACCTGAGGTGTTTAGGAAGTGGTTTAAGCTCAAGTGTAGGTGGCTCCTCCAATGATGGTTTCATCCTTGTTGGGGCTTTCTCTTCTGTGTGTAATGGCTCAAATGATGTCTTGAATCTACTAACTCATGGCAGAGAATCAATCATATGCAAATAATCCATGAATTCTGGATCGTTCGAATTTTCATCTCCCAAAAGTGTAGTTTCTAATGGATCATTCACCAAGATCTTAACCATGTCTTCATTAACTATCTGATTAATGACATCCACCCAAAAACAATCTTCTTCATCTGTAGGGAACTTCATAACTTTGAACACGTTGAACTTGACTTCCTGATCTTGGACCCTCATGGTTAATTCTCCTTTTTGCACATCGATGAGAGTCCTACCCGTAACCAAAAACGGTCTCCCTAGGATGATTGGGATATTTTTATCTTCCTCGAAATCCAGAATTATGAAGTTTGCTGGAAATATGAATTTTTTGGTCAATTGTATGTGACTGACCTATGAAGTATGTGACTGACCTATCCGCCAATTGTACAGATATATTGGTCGGTTTCGGAGCTGGTAAACCCAATTCGGTGTATACTGATAACGACATGAGGTTCACACTTGCCCTCAAATCACATAAACACTTTTGGAACGCCATGTTCCCAATTGTGCACAGAATGGTGAAACTCCCCGAATCTTTCAACTTTGGAGGTAACTTCCGCTATAGAACTGCACTGCACTCATCTGTTAATGCCACAGTTTTAAAATCCTCCAACTTCTTTTTCCTAGATAGAATACCCTTCATAATTTTGGCATAACTAGGCATCTGCTCTAAGGCTTCTGCGAAAGGGATGTTAATTTGAAGTTTCTTAAAAACTTCTAAAAATTTAGCGAATTGCTTGTCTAATTTCTGTTTTTGGACTCTTTGCTGAAACGGCGGCGGAGGATACACAACTGGCTTATCATCTGACTTTGTATGTTCAACTTGAATTTCCTCACCCTATTTCACTTCAACCACTTTGTTTTCATCAACTTTGTCATCTGTTCTAACTAAATTTTCTACAATTTTCCCATCTATCTGTTTTTCGCTTCTCAAAGTGATTGCCTGACACTGCTCGTGATTTACCTTCGGATTCTTTTCTGTGTCACTTGGTAGAGTCCCTTGCGGCCTATTATTTAATTTAAGAGCAATTTTCCCCATATGATTTCCTAAGTTCTTGATGGCTACTGCATGTGATTTCATAACCGCCACGTTGCTCGTTATATATTTCAGCAACAACTCTTCTAAATCTATTTTCCTATCTTGATGCTGAGTTGTTTGTTGATGCTGATTCTGAAAACCCGGGGGATAAGAAGGTCGTGGAGCTTGTTGATTTTGATTGTTACTCCATGAAAAATTAGGATGGTTCCTATTCTCCGTAGGATGTTCTCCAGCACATAACTCGCAAACATATGCCACCTATTGTGGTTGTGCACCCGTCAGAGTATCCATTTTCTTTGATAAGGCAGCAATCTGTGCTGCCAATGCGGTTACCCCGTCTACCTCTAAAACTCTAGCTACCTTAGGCTATGTTATCCTCGATGTAGGCCACTGGTAGTTATTAGCTGCCATAGTTTTGACTAACTCATACGCTTCCTCGTAGCTCTTGGCCATAAATGCTCCACCCCAAGCTACATCTATACTCATCCTTAGATTCCCATTCAACCCGTTATAGAAAGTGTTCATCTTCAACCATTTGGGTAGTCCGTGATGAGGGCATTTTTTGAGAAATTCCTTGTACCTCTCCCATGCCTCATACAATGATTCCACATGCTGCTGCTCAAACATGGTAATCCTGTTTCTCATTTTTGCAATCTTTGTTAGTGGAAAAAATTTGGCTAGAAATTTTTGAGTGAGGTCTTCCCATGTAGTTATTGATCCCGACGGTAGTGAATGTAACCAACTCTTTGCCTTGTTCCGCAAAGTGAATGGGAACAAGCGAAGTCTGACTGCTTCATCCGACGCCCCATTGTACTTGAAGGTGTCACATATCTCCAAAAAGCTAACCAAATATTCATTAGGATCATCATTTGCAAGTCCCCCAAACAGAACTAAGTTTTGGATTATCTGAATAGTCCCAAGCTTTATTTCAAATATATTTGCAGCAATCGCTGGCTTGGTGATACTTGACTGCAGCTCAGTCACCTTAGGTGTAGCAAAACCTCTCAACGCTTTCTGGTCTTCGGCAGCCATTATTTCCTCTTTTTCATAATTCTCAAAGTCTTCCCTAGTGTCCTTTATCCACTTACTTAGCCTCTGAAATCGTTTCTCAATATCGTCCTCAAAAGGAAGCAAGTCAAAATTTTTAGACCGAGTTTGCATAAACTGACTTCAAGAACCTGAAACAAGAAAGAACAAAACAAAAGAAAAATGTTTAAGTAAAACTGGACTAATTAAACTGATATTGCAAAATATTAAGATCTATACTAAGTCCCCGGCAACGGTGTGAAAAACTTGTTGAGAGATGTTTAAATTAAGACTAATTTGATTGAAGCTAATATTGGCAAATAAATATATTAAACTAATTCCCCGTCTACGACGCCAAAAACTTGTTGGGTAAAATCTAATTATGCACAACACACAAGTATACGTGGTCAACAAGTAATAAAGTGTAAGTAGAGTATCGTTCCCATGAGGAATTATTAATACAAATTACCAAATACTAACTCTTAATCAAACTATTTTTATTTAAACAATCAATTTAAGATTATGAATTAAATTATTTAATTACACTAATTCTAATTACCACTAGTTAAAAATCAGATTATGGAGATTTAAGATCACAACTTCACTTATTGCTTCACTTACATTAATACACTTCTTATCAATTATACTTATTATTCTGAATTGTTAATCAAGAATACATAAGTAAATATGACCATCTCTCAATGCATCATACTCAAATCAACTTAAATCCACATATAATAGAATTAAGAAGAACACTCTAATTAACTAATTCACTATATCTCTATGTGAATTACAATTAAATAGGATTTTAAGCATAACTTCTCTATCAGATTACATGCGATGCTAGGTATATCTCTATCCTAGACATAAATTATGCATTCCAACGCTGTGCAGAAAACATAATCACATGCTATTATGATCAGATCTAAATCAATACTTCATCTCTCGAGTTCATATAGATTATCACGGTAATTGTTAGCTAGGCAATTAAACAATTCACACAAACCATAATAGACAATTCAAGAATAATCACATAGAGAAGCATACTAAAAATAAACTATGCAATAAGCTCCATTGTAATCTTAAACAAAAGATTTAGTTCATGATTAATGAATTAAAACCAAGATTTCACAATTGAATACACATTGAAAGACAAAAATAAGAGTAGACTGAAGAATAAATTTGTTGTCAGTAAATCTCCATCCTCCTCAAGCTCCTGCTCTTGATCTTCAATGGTCTCCAAGTTGCTTATATCTCCAAAACTAATAAGAACTAGGGTTTTGTCCTAATCTACTCTAATCTAATCTAATCGAATTCTCTCATCTCAATCCTTGCAATTCTCCCCCTTTTATATGCCTCTTTATATGTCTTTAATTCCTCCTGGAAGTCCTTGAATCAATCAACTCGAACCAATCCTTCTTGAACTCAAATTCTGACAAAAACAACTTTTTTCGCCCGTACCCCCACCCTGGTTGTGTTTTTTATACTGATAGGCCCGCCCCGATGGGGGTGACACTGTTATTGGTCTTGTAACCCCGCCCCGACGGACATCCTTTTTTGGAAATTTTCTGCTCTGACACCCTTTGGGAAAATGGCCATAAATTCTTCGTCTGAACTTCGATTTTGATGATTCATGATGTTCTGGAAAGAGGAGACGTAGATCTACAACTTTCATTCTTTGAGTGTTTCGAAATAAGGACTGGACAAATTCTGAAATTGGCTCTGAAGTGGCTGCTATGTAAATGGCAAGCCAAAAATGCGAATCTAGCAACCCTAAACGTCGATCCAAGTAGCTTTTGTCCCAATTCCTACAAAACAACATAAAACATGCATGAATAGACACAAACACTTGCAAACTTCTAAAAGATTAAGCTCAAATGCACTCAATTAATGGATATAAAACTCATTCATCAAATACTCCTAAACTTAAACATTTGATTGTCCTCAAGCAAAAACTCAAAAGAACTAAAAACAAACAACCTAACTCAACTACATGAATGCATATGCATGATCTACTTCCTAATATAAATACGAACCAAGTAATAAATCTGTATGATATATAGCATCAGGCTTCAAAGATATCAATGATACTCAAACAATATATCCAATCAAGTCAAAGTCCATAACTCTAAGTAATTAGTCAATCTAAACATGTCATCACCCATGTTGTGCGTGTGTGCTTGTTAACCATTCTAACCAACCACAGTTCAAGAAAATCATATAACAAACTTCTTAGAAGGAAAATTTCAGTTCCAATTTAATTACTTTTGTGAACATGACAACTCTGGTTAAAACTAAGCAATTACCAAGTCTAACGGTAAATACAGGATTTATTTCTACTTTTATTCAATCACGAGGGCATTTTTCCTCTTTCTCGTGTTTTATTCATTTTTTTTATTTTTCTCATGGTTGTGCAATGTCTTATTCCTTTAGGCTTTTCAATGCTACCTTAACGAGCTTTCGACCAACGACTCCCAATCCATTAAGATCTTAGGACGCTAGGTGTAAAGATAATCCCCTCAGGCTTACTTACTCAAGTAACAAAGGCCACAAAACTAGACAAGCATGCCACAGTGTTTTTTCATTTTTTTTTCTTTTTCTGGATTTTCTATTATTTATTTATTTTTCATCATTTTTCTCTCTTTTTTTCTTTTGTAATATATATACCCCATAGATTCCCCCAAACTCAAGCTTTTACTTCATTCTAACCTTTATTGCCAGTTCATTAATTTTCTTAAATTTTAACCAAGATTTTCCCCCAGAAACAAAATTATGAAACCCTTAAACTAAGTGGATTAAAACATTTAAACTTTAAGTGCTAACTGGTTACATAAGTTTCAGACAGACTCAGATTATCATCATGATTAAAATTAGAACTCATCATCAATTATCAACACTGTTCAAGTTAACAAACAAAACCCATCTTATCATAGGCCGAGCTAAATTTAATCTAATCCATTACCTAGATTCATGCAAACATTCGATATGCAAACACTTAATACAAAAGAATTTTTTTTTTAATTGAAACATGCTTACAATAAGCAAAAATAAACATACTAACCAATGTAATGTATGTAAACTAAACAATTATGTAATACAATATGATCCACCCCCAAACTCAAAGTGAACAATGCCCTCATTGTTTAAATAAAAAGAATTGAAGAGTTAAGGACTTCCCTGATTTGTTAAGCTTGTGGTGGTGGTTGTTGTGGAACAAAGACTGAAACTCTTCCACATCGGGATCTAAAGGAGGATACTGTGGCATGGGCTCAGGTTGGTGGCTTCCCTTTCCATAATATTTTGCTTATTTATTGAGCCACCAATGTGATAACCCGAATTTTCATAAGTTATTAAAATAAGAATTTAATAATTAAAATTCTTATTATGAGGTGTATACATTTTGAATTATGTGATTTGGTATGAAGAGAATTATATATTCATATGTTGGAGAATATGAGATTTAATAGTTAATTAAACTATTAAAGAAATTAAATAATAATAGTTAGTTTAATTAAGTTGAAATTATGTTATGAGATAATATAATTTTAATTGTTATGCCTTGTGGGCAATGGAAATTATTATGAGTAAGTTTCATAAATAGTGTGAATAATTCACTTAATTAAAATAGTGAATTAATACAAGTATAATTGATTTAATAAAGTGAGAATGTAATATATTGCATGAAAATGTAAATGTTAGTATAATACTAGTAAAATATTTATTAAGTATATTAAATATTTTAGTTGGAAACTTTATGGAATAAAATGAATATTTATGGTATTAAATAAATATTTGATAAAAGTTGTTATGGGATAGTTTATTTAAGTGTGATAAAATAGATGGAATTTATACGTATTTTATTACGCGAGTATAATGGTGATATTCTAATTTAATTAAATAATTAAATTAGAGGAGTGAGAATTTGTTATATAATGTTATGATTATAATGGTTGAATAGAAATTATAATTTTACTGAAAAGGTTAATTTTATTTTCCTAAAAAATTAAAGGTACATAATTTAGTTTATGTGTTCTTGAGTTTCTTTTAAAATTGAAGTTTTGGTTAATGAATTTGTGGGTTACGATGTTATATATGTTATTAGATATTTATAATTTGATAATGGTCATCTAGAAACAAATTTTTAGAAATGAATTCATGTAAGATCCCAACTTTCATAAATAAAGATTAATTTTTCTCGAATTATATTTTTGAGTATTAAGGTGTGAATTTGTTATAATGTTATAATTATGGGTAATATAAATAAATTTTGCAAAGTAAACAAGTTGTTATACAATATTTGTTTGGTCGGGGAATATTCTTTTTGTCTGAAAATATTCGTACGACGACACAATCAATGGTGGACCCCACAACAAAATTATTGTCGAAGTTAGAAAATGACAAAATTATCTTTTTATAAAAATAACGACGAAAGTTTTACCGTTAACTGTTGAAATACCATGTGGTAAAGGTACAGTAATACGCGTGATTGCATAGTATCACACGGTATTGTACAGTATCTGAGATTATTGATGCTTACGTAAGAAGTCACTACTTAGTAATTGTTACAGTAATTACTGTTCAATATTTTATTTTATTGATTCAATAATTGTTACGTTGATATTTTATATTATTGATTCAATAATTGTCATTGCACAATATTTCAAATTATTAAATCAATAATTCATATTATTTGAATAATATTATTATTTACATTATTGACAATGTCTAGAAAGTTCTGTCGAGGAAAGGGGTTTGGTCACCTAATTGCGCGCCAATAGGGAGAAATCCTTATCGAAAAGCCCCCACTTTTTTGGGAACGACTTGGTTGTCGATATTGTAATTTTGTAATATTATTTCTGAATAATTAATTATTGATATATATGATAAGAAAATATTTATTCTATGTGGATTTAAACTGAGGAATTTTTAGCATGTGACGTGTTGAAAGTTGGCATTTTATCTTTTCTGATAAAATAATTTATTGAAATATATTATTATAATATTACATTATAGTAGTATGATGTGATTATATAATAATACGCTTTTTATAATTTGAATGGTAACATTATTATAGTAAATTCATGGTATAAAAGTAAAAGGAGGTGGAAGAGAACAAATTGAATTTGAATTCTTATGATGTAAGCGATGATGTCATCGGACGATGAGGTAAGCGATGATGTCATCGGACGATGAGGTAAGCAATGATGTAATATGATCAATGATGTCAGCGATGATGTCATAAATTATGGCAAAAAGACTATTTTACCCTTACTCTGCCAAGCCTATAAATAGAAGCTCATTTCTTCATTATTTTTCACCAATTCATTCAAGCTATAGAGAGAATAAGAGAGAAAGAAGAAGAGTATTCTGTTACTACACTATTACAGTATCAAATTTCCTACTAAGGTAAAGGGTATTATTTCTTTCGTATTCGTAAGTGATATTATTCTTGTTCAATATTCGTAAGAAATAATATTTTCTTCCATACTCTGTAGTATATAAGTTATATTATTTCATTTCATATTTCTAATTCTACACTTATGTTGATAAGTATTGCTTCTATACTCCATGAAATTAGTAGAATATCCTTGATATTTGCGCTTCATCTAGTATCTTTTCATGAAAATATTATTCTTAGCATTCTTGATAAGTTTTAATCTTTTCATGTCGGGGTATTATTCATGGGTTACTATTCTTGAAGTACTATTCATGGGGTACTATTTACTCAGTTACTATTCACCTGGGGTACTATTCATGGCAAAAATTAATTTCTTTTCTGTCCAAATTATTTTTGATACGATATTATTCTTGAATTTTACTCCACAAAGCAGTATCATGTTGACAATTTGGACATTATTGAATTCTGGATAAATTGAATTATAAATCTTTAACATTTATCCTTAAACCTGTTTTATTGAATTCTTATATCATTGTCATCATCCTCATGTTTATAATATCTTGAAAGTCATCTGTGGCCTGTAGTGCATAGATGGACTTGGTATGATTATGACCAGGGATTATTCGGTATAATCATGACCGTAATGTTACAAATGATGTGGTAAAATTCCTCATTGGCCCGTAGTGCATTGATGGACAATTGTTGGCATGATCATGACCATTGATGAATACACGAATATCCTTGGCCCGTAGTGCATGGATATTTTGTGGTCGTGATACTAATGAATATCATTGGTCGTAGTGCAGGGATGATGTGGATTATTTATTAAGCTGAGTCTCAGCGATAAAAGTGATGAAAAATCGTTTAAATCATAGAAGATAGTAGATTTTATTCTCTACTTGACTCTTCTAATGGATTTCTTGTTCCGCTGCAGTTAAACTTGATGGTTGTATTATTTTATCAGTTTAACTTTGTTGAAGGCTAACGATAAATTATTCTTTATTATCTTAGTCATAATATTTCTTACTTGGCTAGTTGAGCTCACCCTTTTATTTCATTGTCCTCTTCGGGAAATGAGAACGTAGTCGGGAATAGTCGAGGAACGGAGTGACGGTCCAGATGATAGCAAATAATAGATGAAGAATAAATCTGTTGTCAGTAAATCTCCATCCTCCTCAAGCTCCTGCTCTTGATCTTCAATGGTCTCCAAGTTGCTTCTATCTCCAAAACTAATAAAAACTAGGGTTTTATTCTAATCTACTATAATCTAATCTAATGGAATTCTCTCCTCTCAATCTTTGCAATTCTCCCCCTTTTATATGCCTCTTTAAATGTCTTTAAGTCCTTTTGGAAGTCCTTGAATCAATAAGCTCGAACCAATCCTTTTAGAACTCAAATTCTGACAAAACAACTTTTTCCGCCCGTACCCCCGCCCCGGTGGGGGTTTTTTGTACTAATAGGCCCGCCCCGATGGGGGGTGATACTGTTATTGGGCTTTTACCCCCTCCCCGGTGGGGTTTTGTATGTAAAATGTCCGCCCCTGTGGTCATCATTTTTTGGAAATTTTTTGCCCTGACGTCCTTTGGAAAAATGGCCATAACTTCTTCGTCTGTACTCCGATTTTGATGATTCAAGATGTTCCGAAATGAGGAGACGTTGATCTACAACTTCCATGCTTTGAGTGTTTCGCAATAAGGACTGGAGAAATACTAAAAGTGGCTCTGAAGTGACTACTATGTAAATGGCAAGTCAAAAATGCGAATCTAGCAACCCCAAACGTCGATCCAAGTAGCTTTTGTCACAATTCCTACAAAACAACATAAAACATGCATGAATTGACACAAACACTTAAAAACTCCCAAAAGAGTAAGCTCAAATGCACTCAATTAATGGGTATAAAACCAACTCATCAACTATCGCACCACCTTTATTCTTAGCACCAGCGCGGCCGCGATGGTGCACAAACTCAAATTATGTAGTTTGGTTTCTTACTCTGCTGCGAACCGAATGAGTGTGTTTTATATACACAAATTATGTACTTTTGAGTTTGATAATTTGTAAATCCTAAGCTAGGTCGTTTGGTTTTAGGTGTTTTTATCTTATTGTTGTATAATGGAGTTTTATATTTTTTTTATATGTTTTGTATGTTTTTTTACTTTGTTTTGTTATAGGAATTTGAATAAGTATCATTTGGATCGGTGGTTAGAGTTGTCAAATTCACATTTTCAGTTTGTCATTGACATAACAATCCCTTGAGGCCCAATATTTTCCATGATCTGGCCATTATCTCTCCAAACATAAAGAATGAAAGTTCTAGATCTACCTCTCGTCTTTCCATAACATCTTGAATCATCTGAATTGGAGTTTGAATGCAAGAGTTATGTCTGTTTTCCCAATAGGTGTCAAATTTGGAAATTGTCAACTACTATTAGCATTACAGTCACTTTAGAGCCAATTTCATCATTACTTCAGCCAGTATTTTGAAGAACTCAAACAAAGAAAGTTGTATATCTACGTCTCCTCTTTTAGGAACATCTTGAATCATCAAAATTGGAGTTTGGACGAAGAAGTTATGGCCATTTTCCTAACAGATGTCAAAGTAAAAAATGTATAGGCGTCGTAGCTCCCCTTTCAAGGCTTATTATAGCACCACAACGCCCCAAAGTAATAGCTCAGCCCATTTGAGGCGTCGTAGCGCCCATTTTAAGCCAAATCAAGGCGCCACAGCGCTGGGTGTGGTTATTTGGCAGATTTCAGCTATTAAATTTCTAACCTAATGACCCATTTTTGTTGGCTTATTTGTATATATGAAAAATCAATACACACGCGCAAGTGCACGTGGTCAACAAGTAATATAGAAGAAGTAAAGTATCGATCCCACGGAGAATATTATTTGCATTTTAATCTAACATACACTAGTTTTTTAAGTATTTCGGTCTACTTAAATAGATGAGCAAATTGCAATTTATCTAAAAGTATTGAATATCAAAAGACAACTAACTAACAAGTAATTTAATCAGATAAGGGAGATATGAGATTATAATTTCACTTAATGTGTCACTCAGTTGTTACACTTCATGTTAATCCCAATTGATTATTTTGGATTGCTACTCGAGAACACGAAAGTAAAATATGGCCATATCTCGATGTACCATACCCATATCACATTAAATCCACAATTGATAGAATAAATGTGAACACCAAAATTAATTAACTCACTATATCTCTATGTGATTTAAAATTAAAATTGGTTTAATTACAATTTCTCAAATAACTACGAGTGGTGCTTCAGTATATCTCTATCCTTAGCACGAAATACGGACTCCAACACCATGTAGAATCATAAACACAAGACAATATGGTCAGATCTTAACTCACAATTCATTTCTCAATTTCATATGAGTTATCCCGGTAATTTTTGATCAAGTAATTAGGCAATTTAAACAACCCATAATAGACAATCCATACATAATCAATCGAATCTCAACAAGGAAGCATAACAATCTAAATTAAGCACTAAGATCCATTATAATCCCAAAATAGAAATTAGTTTATAGTAGAATCAAAATCTATCATCAACATTTTTTCATACATTAAAGTCAATAATGAAAAGAAAGAGAAGCTAAGGAATGGGAGATGCAAATTTGGTATCTCCTCTTCAAATCTGAACCTTCAATGTTGACCCAATGTTTCAATGCTCCCAAATCCAGCCCTAATCTAAGCTAATCTAGAAATATGAAATGAAAACTAAGAGAGATTCAAATTAAAGAGAAGAATATGCACAAGGTTGTCTCTATATTTTTATATGACCAAAAAGGCAATAAAAATGTCCTAATATCCTTGCCCTAACTTGCAATGACCCCCTCTTCAAGTAAGAATTCGATTGGTCAATTAAGTGAAAAGTTAAACTTTTTGGCTTTAGTGATTGGCGTAGGCTACTGAGGTTATACTTATTACATAGCAATTTAGCAAGCACTGCAGCAATCTGGGCTAGGGTTAGAAGCAATTTGCTACTGGGCCCAAGGTATAAAATAAAATGAAATGAAGCAAAGTCGGTAGTCTGCGCAAAATGTTGTTTGCTTCCTGCTGCTTCACTTCCTTGCAATCATTGCTCACTTTTGCTTCCCTTTTCAAATGCTTTAGCTCTTCTACTCCTACACACCAAGCTCCGTCCATATCATGTCAATCTTACCCCCTTTTGATGAAATATTCCATCGAACGAGTTCTCGAACATGATTCCTATAGAATGGAAAGAAATGCAAGAACAGCAACTTAAACAAATGTGATTATGCGACAATTATAGCAAGTTGGTATCCAATAAGTAGGTATAAAACCTACTTTTCAAATATCCCCAAACTTAAACCGTTGCTTGCCCTCAAGCAACAAAATAAAAAAAATGCAAAAGCTAAGTAATATTTAGTCTACTCTAAATGCCTACGAATCCACATTAGTAAGTATGAAATCAAATTCAATTGCCTCATAGGAATCACATTGATTATTAAACATAGCTGTTGATCAATTTCGCAATCAATGAATACGTGCAAGTATACACGGTCAACAAGTAATAAAGTGAAAGTAGAGTATCGTTCCCACGAGGAATTATTTAATAAAAATCACCAAGTACTAATTCTTAACCAAACTAATTTTATTTAAACAATCTCAAATCGTGTTTTTTCTAATTAAGAAAACTAAATTAACTAATTAAAACTAAGATTTTAACAAATGAATTCAAATAAATAAAGATTAAGACTTCAATATCCCCAATTATGAATTATAAATCAATTATCCAATTATCCCAATTATTATGCCTACTGAATTGTTAACAGGAATTCTCAAATGCCAAAAGTTATTTTCCAAGTGATCGATTGCCTTCTATTTAATCCAGATTAATCTTGCTATATTCCTATGCAAAACAATTGAATTAAACTCTTTCCAATCCCAATTCCTTACGTGTTACACGCGCATGTAACGAGATATTTCCATTCAATTCACAAACCTAATTTTTCACCATGCAAATAACTAAGTCACATAATATCATGCCCAGTTCTAACCCTAGAATTCCTCTTCCAATTCCTTCTAGAGTAACAAAGTATTACTGATCAAATAATTAAGCAATAAGCACAAGACAAGATAAACAACTCACTTTAACATAAATAATTAGAATATAATGAATAACTAATTCATAGCCATAAAAAGTTCAATTGAAATCTCAAAAATAGTTAGTTCATAATTAATGAATTAAAACCAAGAATCCACAATTGAATACACATTAAAAGATAAAAGTAGGATGAGAGAGAGAGAATAGAATCTGTTGTCGAAGAAATCGATGCTCCCCTCTTTTCTCTTGCTCTTGATCTTCAATGGTCTCCAAGTTGCTTCAATCTCCAAAACTAATAAGAACTAGGGTTATTTTCTAATCTAAAGGAGTATTTAATCTAGGCTAAGCTATGTAATCTCTCCTTATTTTATGCCTTACATCATGTATTTATAGGTTACAAGTACAATTTTAGTTTTGGAACAACCCCTATCCTATTTGAGTCAAAAAGGTGTCAAAATTACCCAAAAACGCGTCCGGTACACCAAACCCTTCCCCAAAGGTTTCAAATACTGGGCAACGACATATTGAGTTCTGCCCCTAAGCGCCCGGCAGTAAAAATACACTAAAAATCGCGCCCGATCGCCCAAAATCTGACATTTTCTGCTCCGACGTCCTTTGGGAAAATGGCCATAACTTCTTCGTACAAACTCCGATTTTGATGATTCAAGATGTTCCGGAAAGAGGAGAAGTAGATATACAACTTTCATTCTTGAAGTTTGTCGAAATAATGTTAGGAGCTATAGTCAAATTGGCTCCGAAGTGGCTGCTGTGTGAATGGCAAGCCGAAAACACGAATCTAGCCACCCCAAACATCGATCCATGTAACTTTTGTCCCAATTCCTATAAAATAATATAAAACATGCATGAATAGACACAAAAACATAAAAACATCCTAAAAGACTTAAGAACAACAATAAATTAAGCCCGAATGTATCCAATTGATGGGTATAAAACTCACTCATCAATAGCATCCAACCAAGAAATAGTCAATAAGCCATATCTTTTTGCAAATCCAAAACTTGTCATTACTGATATAGTGTGTTGTGTGCTTAGCAACCATTAAACTTGCCATAATATCAATATTTCACATAATACGCGTCTTAGAGGGAAAGTTATAGTTCTAACTCAAGAATGGCATCAAATAGGAAAAGTTAAAGTTGTGAATTCACACCAACTAAGTTAAGGGTTAACTTGGAGTTTATCAACTTTTTATTCAATCACGAGGGCACTATTTGCTCTTTTCCTTGTTTACACCCGGCTGTGCAATGCCTAGCCCTATTAAGCTTTTCAATTATACATATGTAGCGAGCTTTCGACCAATGACTCCCAAATCGGACGGCTTTAGGGTACTGGTGTAGAGACATCCCCTAGGGTGTACTTACTCGAGTATCAAAGGCCACAGGACTAGACTAGCCAAGCATTTATTCATTCTATTTTTTCTTTTAAGCACTACTACTCTAAAGTTTTACAAACTCAAGTCTTTGTGTTGTCATAGCCTACACTACCCATTCTTTGAATTTCTATCATTTTAACTTCAATTTCCCCCCAGAAGACAATTATGTGAATATTTAGATTAAGTAAATCATAACTGCTACTTAGGAGTGCTATCCGGTTATATCAGTTTCAAACAGATTAGGATTCACAATTCAATACGACATTATAACCAAGTCTAAGTTATCCACATTGTTAAATAATCAAGCAAAACCAATTTCATCATAGGCCAATATGGATTTCAAATGAACAAGATGCTATGATTCATGCAATATGATCTAAATACACATAATGCAACAAGATAAACTTTTTATTTTTTAATTTAATTTAATTTTTTTTATTTTTTTTTATTCTTTTTATGAGGAAATAAGGAAATAATGGAAACATAACTAAATTAGACTAAACTATCATGCATTTATACTAAAATGCAACTAACTACTATAAATGCAACTACACAACTATGAACCCAATTCCCCTAAACTTATGAATTACAATGTCCTCATTGGAGATAAAGGGTTAAGAGAACTCCCTTAAGTGGCATCGTCGTCGTCTTACACCTCGTCTTGCTCGGGAGGTGTGTCAGGCGAAGGATAGGAGCTGCCTATGTTGAATACTGGAAATGAGGCATGTGTGCCACTCATCTCAAAATCACGAAACAAGGCCTGAGAAAACTTCATTGTCTAGGAGCTTTCTCAAGTAGCGTATCTCTCGTTCCTGCCTGGAATAATAGTCGAGAGTTGGCGTTACTGCCTGTGGGGCATGAACTGGCACATTCTCCTTTTTCCTTCTTCTTCTTCTTAACTCTCTGAATCATCTTCAGGAAGAATAAATTCTAAGCCCCGCGGGTGAGATTTTCCTCCACTCCAAATAGCATATTTCTTTATTGCGACGCTATATATGTCACACATCAGTAACTTAAGAGTCTTTTCACTCCAGTCCACCTTTGCCACATGGCAAAGACGAGTGATAATGGAGGCATAGGGAATTCCACCGAACTTACCGACGCGCATAAATTGAAGCATGGACTATTTGATGAGATACCCGATATCCAAGCTCTGCCCTTTTAGAATTCCATATAACAGCACAGCTCTCTCGGTTGTAACATCCTGATGGTGACTAGTGGGAAGCATTCTCGCGCAAATGAAACTATACCATGCCTTTGCATATCTATTCAAAGAAGTTTGGGGAAATGAATTTTCTTGTTAGTACATGCTTTAGTTTTCCATTTATTCTCAGGCTTGCACATGTCATTCATCAATTTTTCTAAGTCCATCTCAAATCATTGTGATTACATCCAGTTTGTGGTCGCTGGAGTTGGTGTTGGCAATCTAAAAAGTTCATTGATTGTCTATGGGGAGTAGGGAACTTGCTTGCCCCTAACGAAAGATATCTCGTTCTGAGTCTCCTAGGAATTTGTATAGAACTCCCTAACAATCGCTACTGGAGCTGAACATGGCATATCCACAAATGATACCCAACCATGTTGCCGAATCTGCTCAAGAATTTTCCCATCGCCCACACTTGACTTGAGACCCCTCTCCAGCACAAATGAATTGCTGACAAGCACATCCCAATAATAGTGTTGTGCGGAGAGATTGATAAACTTCGATGTATCCAATGTATTACTAATATGTCCCTCACTGTCATTGTCATAGCTGGAAGAAGAAGCTTGTGGAGTTTGGATTCTTTTCGGCATAATCACAAAACTAGGGCTTATGAATGAGCTTTTTGAAGATGAGCAACCCCCAAGCTGAATGAATATACCTTAAAGGTTATCTTGAACCTTTTATCAATCACCTGATGGGCAAACTCAGGTTTCCCCCTTTTCTCTGTGTTTCAGATATATAGGATTAAAGGGAAGAAACTAGGGTTTATATATATAAGAGAGAAAAGGGTATAATCTGTGACGCCCCCAAAATAGGTATACATCACCCATCTTGAGTCGCCAAATACATGGTACAAAATACAAATACAACTTAATAATACAACTGTCGTGTGACATACGACAAAACAAAAACTGAGAGTTCAAATATGAATATTGTCTTCTAGACAGTATTCAACTCAAATAGAGTCCTCAATACATTTAGTATCACACTATTTCATAGAATAGTGAGGACTACTAATGCTACCATCTGGACCGTCACTCCGTTCCCCAACTAGTCCCGGCTACGTCCTCATTTCCTAAAGAGGACAATGAAAGCAAAAGGGTGAGCTCCACTAGCCCAATAAGAAATATTATGACTAAGATAATGCAGAATAATTTATCGTTAGCCTTCAACAGTGTTAAACTGATAAAATATAACAAACATTAAGTTTAACTTTAGCGTAACAAGAAATCCATTAGAAGAGCCAGGTAGAGAAAAAAATCTACAATCTTCTATGATTTAAAAAGTTTTTCATCACTTTTATCATTGAAACTCGACAATAAATAATCCACATCATCCACACTTTTCTGACCAAGGATATTCATTAGTATCACGACCACAAATTATCCATGCACTACGGGCCAAGGATATTCGTGTATTCATCAATGGTCATGATCATGCCAACAACTGTTCATCAATGCACTAAGGGCCAATGAGGAATTTTACCACATCATTTGTAACATTACGGTCATGATTATACCAAATAATCCCTGGTCATAATCATACCAAGTCCATCTATGCACTACAGGCCACAAATGACTTTCAACATAATATAAACATGAGGATGATGACAATGATATAAGAATTAAATCAAACAAGTTCACGGATAAATTTTTAAAGATTTATAATTTATTTTATCCAGAAATCATTAACGTCCAAATTGTCAACATGATACTGCTTTGTGGAGTAAAATTCAAGAATAATATTGTACCAAAAATAATTTGGACCGAAAAGGAATTAATTTTTATCATGAATAGTACCCCGAGTGAATAGTAATTGAGTGAATAGTACCCGCGAATAGTAACTTCAGGAATAGTATCCCCGTGAATAGTACCCCGGCATGAAAAAGTTAAAACTTATCAAGAATGCTCAAAATAATATTTCCATGAAAAATACTGGATGAAGCGCAAATATCAAGGATATTCTACTAATTTCATTGAGTTTAGAAGCCAAAATTTTAACAAAACGAGTATAGAATTCGAAATCTGAAACAAAATAATATTACTTACATACTACAGAGTATGGAAGAAAATATTATTTCAAAAACATTGAATAAAAATAACATCCCTTACCTTGAAAAGAAGAGTATTCCAACTGGTATAGCGGGGATTCAGGTGTGATTTTCAATTCTAACTAAGCATCCTACTTATAGGAGAATGGAAAGGATACTATTTGAATTTTATAAAATCACGGACCAACAGTATAATCACGGGCGCCGAATTCGTTCGGCTGATTTTCTAAAAAAATTGATTTACTATTCATTATTGTGCAATAAAATATTCTAATAAAACAAAAACTTTAAATAAAATATAATATATTCTATTTATAATCAAATAAAACAAAACCTATAAAATATTTATATATATATATATAATTATAACCTTTGCCTTACGGCAAAGGCAAAGCATTCAGTCATATATATATACAATATATACAAAATTTACATAATATATATATATATATAATCAACACATGTATATATATATATATATATATATTATAATAATAATACAATTCCCTCCCTTTCCCGTAACCTTTCCCCCCTCCCCCTCCCCCTCCCACTCCCATTTCCATTTTTTTCTTTTTCTTCCTCCCGTGGGCCCCACATATGGCCTCACCTTTATTATATAAAAAAAATTTTATCGATTATTTTGAAAAATAGGTAAATGGAGGGTCCATAACTACAACAAATACTTCATAAAAAATCTCCTCAATATTTTTAACAACATTTATCATCATTACTATAATTCACAAAATTTAACAACCAGATCATTCCCGGGAAAGAGGGGGCTTTCCAATAAGGATTTCTCCATATTGGCACGCAATTAGGTGACCAAACCTCTCCTTGACAGAACTTCTAGACATTGTCAATATTGCAAATAATAATATTAATAACTCTGTCATCTCAATTATTAATTTAATAATATATAAAATATCAACAATAATTGAATCAAATAACGTGAGATACTATGCAACAATTACTATAGCAATAATTGAACCAAACTGAGTGACTTCTCACGTAAGCATCAATAATCAATATCGTGTGCTACTATGCAACTACGCGTATTACTGTACTTTTAACACCGGGTTTTTCAACAGTTAACGATAAAACTTCCGCCGTTATTTTCATAAAAATATATTTTTGTCATTTTCTCAATCCGACAATAATTTTGTTTGTGGGGTCCACCAAAGATTGTGCCGTCGTACGAATATTCCCTGTTAAAACAAATATTCCCTGACCAATCGAATATTATATAACAACTTGCGTACTTTGAAAAATTTATAAATATTACCCACAACTATAACATTATATCAAATTTTCTCCTTAATATTCAAAAATGATATTTATAGAAAATTTATCTTTATTCATAAAAGTTGGGGTCTTACAACCTCCCCTTCTTATGAAATTTTGCCCTCGAAATTAGGGTACATACCTGGTATGACGAAGAGGTGAGGATACCTTGATCTCATTTCAGATTCTAACTCCTAGGTCATTTCCTCAACATCGTGGTTTCTCTACAAAACTTGGACTTGAGGTATAACCTTGGAGAGTAGAATATGTTCCTTCTTATCCAAGATTTTAACATGATCCTCTTCATACGTTAAATCTTCCTCTATTTCGTCCGATTCTAACTCAATAATGTGGTTCGGGTCTTCCACATATTTACGTAACGTGGATATATGAAACACGTTATGAACACGAGACATACTTGGTGGTAAGGCGAGTCTATAGGCCACAGTTCCTACTCGATCGAGGATTAAAAATGGGCCAATGAATCGAGGATTGAGCTTTCCTCTCTTTCTAAATCTCGTAACTCCCTTCCATGGTGCCACACGTAACAACACATGCTCTCTAACATTGAATTCCACATCTTTTCGATGAAGATCAACAAAACTCTTTTGATGATCTTGTGAGGTTTTTATACGTTGTCGGATCATTTAAATCTTTTCCGTCGTCATACGTACCAACTCTGGTCCCAACAACGTTGTTTCACCCACCTCATCCCAGCATACTGGAGAATGACATTTTCTTCTATACAACGCCTCGAATGGAGCCATACCAATACTTGCTTGATAACTGTTGTTGTAGGAAAACTCCACCAATGGTAAAAACTTGTCCCAGCTTCCCCTGAAGTCAAGGACACAAAGTCTTAATAGGCCTTCAAGAGTTTTAATAGTCCTCTCTGATTGCCCGTCCGTTTGAGGATGATAAGCCGAACTAAATCGTAAATCCGTGCCCATAGCTTTTTACAAACTAACCCAAAATCTTGAAGTGAATCTTGGATCTCGATCAGAAACTATGGATACTGGAATACCATGCAGTCTTACAATCTCATTTATGTATATACGAGCAAGATGTTCAAGTGTATAAGTTTCTCGTATAGGTAAGAAATGAGCAGACTTGGTCATTCTATCAACAATGACCCAAATCGCATCTATGCCTTGAGAAACCTTGGGAAGACCAGTAACGAAATCCATGGTAATATGCTCCCACTTCCACTCTGGAATTTCAAGTGGTTGCAATGGACCTTTTGGAACTTGATGCTCCGCCTTGACACGTTGACAAGTTAGACACCTTGAGATAAACTCTGATATCTCTCTCTTCATATTGCTCCACCAAAATGTAGGTTGAAGATCATGATAAATTTTGGTACTCCCAGGATGGATTGCAAACGGTGTGTTGTGCGCTTCCATTATAATTTTATACTTTAAATTAGGGTCGTTAGGAACACAAAGTCTGGAGTTGACTCGAAGTATTCCTTCTTCATCGATTCTTACTTCCGGCATAGCACCTTCTTGCACTTTCTTCCTCATACGCATCAGCTCCAGGTCTATAGCTTGAGCAACTTTAACTTTATCGATTAAAGTCGGTTCTACTCGTATATTTGCCATCATCACGTGGGTCCTTGCAGTCTTTAACTCTATCTCCATCCTTTGTAAGTCATATAAAATGGGCCTTTGCATTGACAATAATGCACTTGTACCCACATATGATCTTCTACTCAATGCATCAGCTACTACGTTCACTTTTCCAGGATGGTATTGAATGGTATGATCATAATCTTTCAATAGCTCAAGACAACGTCGTTGCTGCATGTTGAGTTCCTTTTGGGTGAAGAAATATTTGAGGCTTTTATAATCCGTAAAGATCTCCACTTTTCTCCATACAAGTAATGCCTCCAAATTTTAAGTGTGAAGACAACAGCTGCCAACTATAGATCATGAGTAGGATAATTTCTCTTATATTCTTTGAGTTTCCGAGAGGCATAGGCTATGACTTTTCTATGTTGCATGAGAACACATCCTAACCCTTTGCCCGAAGCATCACTGTAGATGACAAATCCCTCCGAGCCAGATGGTATATTGTCAGAACAGGTGCTGAAATGAGTCTCCTCTTGAGTTCTTGAAAACTCTTCTCTCATTCCACGCTCCAATAGAATTTTGTATCTTTCCGAGTCAATTTGAGTTAATGGAGTAGCGATTAGAGAAAACCCTTCTACGAATCTCAGATAATAACCCATTAAAGCCGAAAGCTACGTGCTTTTTGATCAGCGATTTAGGTTACTCCCGACTTTGTATTATTTCAATCTTTGCCGGGTCAACAGATATTACATGACTTGATACTACGTGCCCAAGGAATGCTACTTCCTCAAGCCAAAACTCACATTTCTTCAACTTGGCATAAAGCTTGTTTTCACGAAGCTTTTGAGTTTCAGCCTCAAGTGTTGTTCATGAACTTCATGGCTTTTGGAGTAAATGAGGATGTCATCAATAAAGACCACCACAAAGTTATCCAAATATTCCTTGAATACTCGGTTCATCATATCCATGAAAGCCGCAGGAGCATTAGTTAATCCAAAAGACATGACTAGGAAATCGTAATGCCCGTACCGAGTTCTAAAAGTAGTCTTTGGAATGTCATTGATTTTAATCTTTAACTGATGATATCCGGAACGAAGATCGATCTTTGAAAAGAATCTGGCGCCTTGCAACTGGTCAAACAGGTCATCAATACGTGGTAATGGGTACCCATTCTTGATGGTGACATGATTCAACTCTCGATAATCAATACAAAGTCTCATACTCCCATCTTTCTTCTTCACGAATAGAACAGGAGCTCCCTAAGGAGACGTACTAGGACGAATGAAACCGATGTCTAATAATTCCTGCAGTTGGGTCTTTAACTCCTGAAGTTCAATAGGAGCCATTCGATATAGGGCTTTGGAAAGGGGTTTTGTACCGGGTTGAAGGTCGATACAAAATTCAATTTCACGCTCTGGGGGTAGGCCAGGAAGTTCTTCAGGGAATACGTCAGGAAATTTATTAACAATAGAAATATCATTCAAAACAGACGTATTTTTGTTTAAATCCGTGACATGAGCTAAGAAAGCTTGACATCCATTTTTTAATAAACGAATAGCTTTATGGCTTGAGACGATAGTGATTGATTTTAATGGTTTAGTTGCTTGAATTCACATAATAGGTTGGTTAGGAATATGAAAGCTAACAACCTTACGAAAATAATCAATTTTTGCATGATGAGTAGTTAACCAATCAGTCCCTAGAATCACGTCAAATGCAAGTATCTTCAATGAAATAAGATCGACAGGTAATGTGAGGGTACCGATTTGAACCAAACAAGACTTATAAATAGTGGATGTAATGAAGGTTTCTCCCAACGCAGTTTCAACAGATAAGTTAAAGTCTAATTTCTCTGGAGTCAAATTTAAACGTTGAGCGCAAGTAGGAGAAATAAAAGAATGGGTAGAACCGATATCAAATAAGGTATAAACTTCGCTAGAGTTTATGATAAGCTTACCCGTGATGACCTCGTTCGGGTTCCTTACTTTCTGGGAGGTTACAACAAAAGCTCTCCCTTGAACTACTAGTTTTTAAATTTTTTTGGGACGGCCTTTGGTGCCTCCATCCCAGCTGGACTTGCCTTCCCTGAACGACAAAATCGAGCTAGATGACCTTCTCTTCCACAATTGTAACACGTTTTGGACTGCTGCACACAGTTTGGACTGATGTGTCCCTCCCCTACGCATTTGAAGCATATGATAGGTGGTCGTTCTCCTTCCTTAACAACGGGTGCTGGTGATGACGTCTTTCCATCATTGTTGAATCTCCTCTCCTTGAAATGTCCACTTTTATTGTCTTGGCCATGATTACCACCGAAGTGGTTACCATTTCTGGTATGTTGATTCCCTCCACGTTTGTTGTCACCGCTTGATGTTATCACTCTTTAGTATTATCATTTTGCCGACTACTTTCTCTTGGTTGGGTTGACTCGTTATCGCGCTCCAATAACTGAGCCCTATTTACAACATCTGAATACAAACACAGTTTATGAGAAATTAGATATTGACGTATCTCGGGTTTCAAACCTCTTAGAAACATCCGTGTCATTCTCTCCTCATTATAAATCAAGTGGGACGCAAACCGGGTCAAATCGAAAAACTTAGCTTCGTACTACGACAGGGTCATATTGTTCTGCTCCAGCTTGATGAACTTTACCTCCTTCATGTGACAAATACTTTTGGGATAGTACTTGTCGTTGAATAGTTCTTGGAACTTCTCCTAAGACATCTTCAGTGCGGTAGCAGGTTGAGTACGCTTTACCAATTCCCACCAGTAATCTGCCTCTCCTCGCAACATAAAGGTGGCAAAGGGAACCTTTTACTCCTCGGAGCATCCCAAGACATCCAATATCTTGGTGATCTGCTTTATCCACATTTCTGCCTTAAGTGGTTTTGGTTCTCCAATAAACTCTGGTGATCCCAGCTCCTTGAACTGTTTAGCGGTGACCGTCCGAGAGTTGCCAGTGTTTCCACCTACATTTTGGACAAGAGTATATCTTGCCTGATGTTGTACGAATTACAGAAAGCTCCTAAATAATCTGTCGTTTGCCATTTGGTCGGTGTTGTTGTTCACCTAAGGATTATTGCCTTCCTGATGCACTTTATCCTAGGTATTGATCTGTGGTGACTCAACGGTCTCATGTGCTCCATTGCTATTCTCAACATTATCGGATGTCATTTTCAAACACTGCCACAAAACAAGGGTTAATTGACATGTCACATATTATCCTTATACTCTGACCGACCAATTAAATACCAAATAAACTTAGGTAGGTCATACTAGCGAAGGAATTCCCTGTCTCTCCCCTCCTAGTTCTTATCTCACATCTCAGCCAGGGATCATATCCATAAGCTTTGATACCAACTGTGACGCCCCCAAAATAGGTATATATCACCGATCTTGAGTCGCCAAATACATAGTACAAAATTCAAATACAACTTAATAATACAACTGTCGTGTGACATACGACAAAACATAAACTGAGAGTTTAAATACGAATATTGTCTTCTAGACTATATTCAACTCAAATAGAGTCCTTAATACATTTATTATCACACTATTTCATAGAATAGTGAGGACTAATGCTACCATCTGGACCGTCACTCCGTTCACCGACTAGTCCCAACTACGTTCTCATTTCCTAAAGAGGACAATGAAAGCAAAAGGGTGAGCTCAACTAGCCCAGTAAGAAATATAATGACTAAGATAATGCAGAATAATTTATCGTTAGCCTTCAACAAAGTTTAACTGATAAAATATAACAAACATCAAGTTTAACTGCAGCAGAATAAGCAATCCATTAGAAGAGTCAAGTAGAGAATAAAATCTACCATCTTCTATGATTTAAAAGGTTTTTCATCACTTTTATCGCTGAGACTCGGCTTAATAAATAATCCACATCATTCTTGCACTACGACCAAGGATATTCATTAGTATCACGACCACAAATTATCCATGCACTACGGGCCAAGGATATTCGTGTATTCATCAATGCTCATGATCATGCCAACAACTATCCATCAATGCACTATGAGCCAATGAGGACTTTTACCACATCATTTGTAACATTACGGTCATGATTATACCGAATAATCCCTGGTCATAATCATACAAAGTCCATCTATGTACTACAGGTCACAGATGACTTTCAACATAAAATAAACATGAGGATGATGACAATGATATTGGAATTCAATAAAACAAGTTCAAGGATAAATTTTTAAATATTTTTAATTTAATTTATCCAGAAATCAATAACGTCCAAATTGTCAACATGATACTGCTTTGTGGAGTAAAATTCAAGAATAATATTGTACCAAAAATAATTTGGACCGAAAAGGAATTAATTTTTATCATGAATGGTACCCCGGGTGAATAGTAACCGAGTGAATAGTACCCATGATAGTAACTTCGGGAATAGTAACCCTGTGAATAGTACCCCGGCATGAAAAAGTTATAACTTATCAAGAATGCTCAGAATAATATTTCCATGAAAAATAATGGATGAAGCGCAAATATCAAGGATATTCTACTAATTTCATGGGGTTTAGAAGCCAAAACTTTAACAAAACGAGTATAGAATTCGAAATCTGAAACGAAATAATATTACTTACATACTACAGAGTATGGAAGAAAATATTATTTCAAGAGAACATTGAATAAAAATAACATCCCTTACCTTGAAAAGAAGAGTATTCCAACTGGTATAGCGGAGATATTCTTGAAGAAAACTTTCACTATTTTCTACGCTCAAAGCTTTCTAAAACTCGAAAGAAATATGCTCAATATTATAGAGGAAGAATTATCTGATTTTGGTGTGATTTTCAATTCTAACTAAGCATCCTATTTATAGGAGAATGGAAAGGATACTATTTAAATTTTATAAAATCACGGACCAACAAAGATAATCATAGGCAAGAAATTCGTTTGGTTTGATTTTTCACGAAAATTTGATTTACTATTCATTATTGTGCAATAAAATATTCTAATAAAACAAAAACTTTAAATAAAATATAATATAATCTATTTATAATCAAATAAAATAAAACTTATAATATATATATATATATATATATATATATATAGTTATAACCTTTGCCTTACTAAGAAAGGCAAAAGCATTCAATCATATATATATATACAATATATACAAAATTAACATAATATATATATATATATATAATCAACATATATATATATATATATATATATTATAATAATACAATTCCCTCCCTTTCCCATAACCTCCCCCCCCCCCATTTCCATTTCATTCTTTTCTTCCTCCAGTGGGCCCCACATGTGGCCCCACCTTTATTATATAAAATAATTTTCTACCGATTATTTTGAAAAATGGGTAAATGGGGAGTCCATAACTACAACAAATACTTCATAAAAAATTCCCTCAATATTTTTAACAACATTTATCATCATTATTATAATTCGCAATATTTAACAACCAAGTCGTTCTCAGGAAAGAGGGGGCTTTGTGACGTCCCCAAAATAGGTATACATCACCTATTCTGAGTCGCCAAATACATGGTACAAAATATAAATACAATCTTAGTTATACAACAAGAGAGCTGTGAGTTTAAATACAAATACTTTCTTCTAGACAATATCCACTCTCAGAATAAGTCCTCATTACATTTATTGTCACATTATTTAACAGAATAGTGAGGACTACTAGCTAATACTATCATCCTAACCATCACTCCGCTCCCCGACTCTAAATCCATTAAGTTCTCATTTCAAGAAGAGAACAGTGAAAGAAAGGGTGAGCTCAACTAGCCCAGTAAAAAATATTATGACTAAGATAATGCAGAATAAATTATCATTAGCCTTCAATAGTGTTAAACTGATAAAATATAACATCAAGTTTAACTGTAGTGGAACAAGCAATCCATTAAAAGAGTCAAGTAGAGAATAAAATCAACTATCTTTTATGATTTAAAAGGTTTTTCATCACTTTTATCGTTGGAACTCAACTTAATAAATAATTCACATCACCAAATCACCCCTGCACTACGGCCAAGGATATTCTTTAGTATCACGACCACAAATTATCAATGCACTACGGGCCAAGGACATTTGTGTATTCATCAATGGTCATGATCATGCAAACAACTGTCCATCAATGCACTACGGGCCAATGAGGACTTTTTCCACATCATTTGTAACATTACGGTTATGATTATACCGAATAATCCTCGTCATAATCATACCAAGTCCATCTATGCACTACAAAATATATGAATTTTAAAAAAATATAAACATGAGGATGATGACAATGATATAAGAATTCAATAAAACAAGTTCAAGAATAAATTTATTCAGAACTAATAACGTCCAAGTTGTCAACATGATATCGCTTTGTGCAAAGAAAATTCAAGAATGCTTAGAAGAATATTTCCATGAAAAGATCTTGGATGAAGCGCAAATATCAAGAATATTCCACTAATTTCATGGAGTATATAAGTCAAAACTTTAACCAACCGAGTATAATAAGGAATGGAATAACAAAAGAAATCACCAGTGCATGCGATAGACCGCATGCAAAAGTTATTCCAATGTAATAATAATTAACGGAACAAGGTCCCACAAAATGCATGCAGACGTGATATTCCAATGTAATAATAAAGATTTTAATCAGTCCGGCGTAAAAGCATGCAGATATGATATTTCCAATGTAATAATAAAAAGACGGAATCGGTCCCAACAAAAATGCACAAATGGATATTCCAACAGATTAATAACGAATGGAATAACAGAAGTTCTCTTCATGAATACAAAAGAAATAATACCCCTTACTGGAAAAGAAATTATATATAAGAGTAGGGAAGTAGCAGAATACTTTTCTTCTTTCTCTCTATAATTTTCTCTTTCTAGAGTTTCAGTGAATTCGTAAGAAATAATGAAGGAATGAGCTTCTACTTATAGGAGAATGGAAGAGCACTGTTCATGGATGAAATAATTCTGCAGATTTACGGATGTTCACAATTCAATCAACCATTCTATAAAAACAAAACCAAAAAAAATAAAATACAATATATATATATAAACACATGTTTTCAAATAATATATATCAATATTTTATATATACCACTTGATTTTTTTTTCTCCCCCATAACCAACATCAAACCCCCACCCCCCAAAATTACTTTCATCATATATATATATATATAAATCACTATATATATATATATATATATATATATATATATTCATACATAATATTTACTTTCCCACTCACAAATCACTTTCACTACACTCTTACACACACACACACACATCATACACCTTTCACTATCACACACACCTATCTTACACCCATCACTTTCATGCTATCACTTTTCCACCATTTTCCACTCACACACACATTAGATATATACACACATCATATACATATATATATATATAAATTCCCTCCCCTTCACGTAACTCCCTCCCACCCCATTTTAAAAATTAGTTTTTCAACACATATGGGCCCCACATGTGGGCCCCACTTTTAAATAATTTTCTACCTATTATTTTGAAAAATGGATAAATGGGGGTCCATAAAATAAGCAAAACTTCATAAAAATCACCTTAATAATTTTAACAACATTTATCACCTTTATTATAATTCACAACATTAATCGACCAGGTTGTTCTCAGGAAAGAGGGGGCTTTCCAATAAGGATTTCTCCTATTATGCCAAGCAATTAGGTGACCAAACCTCTCCTTGACGTAACTTCTAGACATCGTTAATATTGCAAATAATAATATTAATAACTTTGTCGTCTCAATTATTGATTTAATAATATATAAAATATCGATAATAATTAAATCAAATAACGTGAGATACTATGCAACAATTACTATAGCAATAATTGAACAAAACTGAGTGACTTCTTACATAAGCATCAATAATCAATACCGTGCGCTACTATACAACCACGCGTATTACTGTACTTTTACTATCGAGTAGTTCAACAGTTTTAACTGTAAAACCTCCGCCATTACTTTCATAAAAATATTTTTGTCATTTTCTCAATCCGACAATAATTCTGTTGTGGGGTCCACCAATGATTGTGCCGTCGTACGAATATTCCCTGTTAAAACGAATATTCTCCGACCAATCGAATATTATATAACAACTTGCGTACTTTGCAAAATTTATAAATATTACCCACAACTATAACATTATATCAAATTTACTCCATAATATTCAAAAATGATATTTATAGAAAATTCATCTTTATTTATAAAAGTTGGGGTCTTACAACCTCCCCTTCTAATGAAATTTAGCCCTCGAAATTAGGGTACGTACCTGGTATGTCGAAGAGGTAAGGATACCTTGATTTCATTTTAGATTCTAACTCCCAAGTCATTTCCTCAACATCGTGGTTTCTCCACAAAACTTTGACTTGAGGTATAACCTTGGGCGTAGAATATGTTCCTTTTTATCCAAGATTTGAATAGAACCTCTTCATACGTTAAATCTTCCGCTATTTGGTCCTGGTTCTAACTCAATAATGTGGTTCGGATTCTTCCACATATTTACGTAACATGGATATGTGAAAAATGTTATGAACACGAGACATACTTGGCGGTAAAGCGAGTCTATAGGCCACAGTTCCTACTCGATCGAGGATTAAAAATGGGCCGATGAATCGAGGATTGAGCTTTCCTCTCTTTCCAAATCTCGTAACTCCTTTCCATGGAGCAACACGTAACAACACATGATCTCCTATATCGAATTCCACGTCCTTTCGATGAAGATCAGCATAACTCTTTTGTCGATCTTGTGAGGTTTTTATACGTTGTCGGATCGTTTGAATCTTTTCCGTAGTTATACGCACCAACTCCGGTCCCAACAACATTGCTTCACCCACCTCATCCCAGCATACTGGAGAACGACACTTTCTTCCATACAACGCCTCAAATGGAGCCATGCCAATGCTTGCTTGATAACTATTATTGTAGAAAAACTCCACCAACGATAAGAACTTATCCTAACTTCCCTTGAAGTCAAGGATACAGAGTTTTAATAAATCTTCAAGAGTTTGAATAGTCCTCTCCGACTGTCCATCCGTTTGAGGATGATATGCTTAACTAAATCGTAAATCTGTGCCCATAGCTTTTTGCAAACTAACCCAAAATTGTGAAGTGAATCTTGGGTCTCAATTAGAAACTATGGATACTGGCATACCATGCAGTCTTACAATCTCGTTTATATATATACGAGCAAGACGTTCAAGTGTATAAGTTTCTCGATCGGTAAGAAATGAGCGGACTTGGTCAATCTATCAATAATGACCCAAATCGCATCTATGCCTTGAGAAACTTTTGGAAGACCCAGAATGAAAATCCATGGTAATGTGCTCCCACTTCCATTCTGAATTTCAAGTGGTTGTAATGGACCTTTTGGTACTTGATGTTCGCTTTAACTCATTGACAAGTTAGACACCTTGAGATAAACAACGCTATCTCTCTCTTTATATTGCTTCCACCAAAATGTATGTAAGATCATGATACATTTTGGTACTCCTAGAGATGGATTGCAAATGGTGTGTTGTGCGCCTCCATCATGATTTTATACTTTAAATCGTGGTCGTTAGAACACAAAGTCTAGAGTTGACTCAAGTATTCCTTCTTCATCGATTCTTGCTTCCTAGATAGTACCTTCTTGCACTTTCTTCCTCATACGCATCGACTCTGGATCGTAACTTGAAAGCGGTTTAACTTTATCAATTAAATTCGGTTCTACTCGTATATTCGCGCATCATCACGTGGGTCCTGAGTCTTTATCTCTATCTCCATCCTTTATAAGTCACACAAAATGGGCATTTGCGTTGATAATATCGCACTCGTACTCGCATATGATCTTCTACTCAATGCGTCAGCTACCACGTTCGCTTTTCCAAGATGGTATTGGATTGTATGATCATAATCTTTTAAATAGTTTAAGCCAACGTCATTTGTCGCATGTTGAGTTCCTTTTGAGTGAAGAAATATTTGAGGCTTTTATGATCCGTAAAGATCTCTACTTTCTCCCCATACAAGTAATGCCTCAAAATTTTAAGTGCGAAGACAACAGCTGCTAACTCTAGATCATGAGTAGGATAATTCCTCTCATATTCTTTGAGTTGTCTTGAGGCATAGGCTATGACTTTCCCATGTTGCATGAGAACACATCCCAACCCTTTGCCCGAAGCATCATCAGAGATGACAAATCCTCTCAGAGCAAATGGTATTGTCGAATAGGTCTTTGAAATCGATCTCCTCTTGAGTTCTTGAAAACTCTTCTCACATTCCTCGCTCCACCCAAATTTTGTATCTTTCCAAGTCAGCTGAGTTAATTTAGTAGCGATTCGAGAAAATCCTTCCACGAATCTCCGATAATAACCAAAAAAAGTCGAGAAAGCTACGTACTCGATCATCGATTTAGGTTGCTCCCACTTTGAATAGCTTCAATCTTTTGCTAGGTCAATGGATATTCCATGACTTGATACTACGTGCCCAAGGAATGCTACTTCCTCAAGCCGAACTCGCATTTCTTTAACTTGGCATAAAGCTTATATTCACGAAGCTTTTGGAGTATCGGCCTCAAGTGTTGCTCATGATCTTCACGGCTTTTGGAATAAATAAGGATGTCATCAATAAAGACGACCACAAAGTGATCCAAATATTCCTTGAATACTTGGTTCATCATATCCATGAAGGCAGCAGGAGCATTAGTCAATCCAAAGGACATGACTAGGAATTCATAATGCCCTAACTGAGTTCTCCGAAAGCGGTCTTTGGAATGTCATCGGTTCTAATCTTCAATTGGTGATATCCTAAACGAAGATCAATTTTGAAAAGAATTTGGCGCCTTGCAACCGGGTCAAACAGTCATCAATACGTGGCAATGGGTACCTATTTTTGATGGTGACATGATTCAACTCCCGATAATCAATACAAAGTCGCATACTCCCATCTTTCTTTTTCACGAATAGAATAGAGCACCCCAAGGAGAAGTACTAGGGACGAATAAAACCAATGTCTAACAATTCTTGCAATTGGGTCTTTAATTCACGAAGTTCAATAGAGCCATTCGATATGGGGCTTTGGAAATGGGTTTTGTACCGGGTTCAAGGTCGATACAAAATTCAATTTCACGCTTCTAGGTAGGCCGAGAAAGTTCTTGAAATACGTCGGAAATTTATTAACAATAGAAATATCATTCAAAATCGACGTATTTTTGTTTAGATCCGTGACATGAGCTAAGAAAGCTTGACATCCATTTTTAATAAATGAATATCTTTATGGCTTTAGATGACGGTGATTGATTTTAATGGTTTGGTTGCTTGATTTCACATAATAGGTTGGTTAGGAATATGAAAGCTAACAACCTTACGAAAAATAATCAATTTTTGCATGATGAGTAGTTAACCAATCAATCCCTAGAATCACATCAAATGCAAGTATTTTCAATGAAATAAGATCGACGAGTAATGTGAGGTACCAATTTGAACCAAACAAGACTTATAAATAGTGGATGTAATGAAGGTTTCTCCCAACGGAGTTTCAATGATAAGTCAAAATCTAATTTCTTCAAAGTCAAATTTAATCGTTGAGCGCAAGTAGGAGAAATAAAAGAATGGGTAGAACCGGTATCAAATAATGTATAGACTTCGCTAGAGTTTATGATAAGCTTACCCATGATGACCTCGTTTGGTTCCTTGCTTTCGGGAGGTCACGACAAATGCTCTCCTCTTACCACCGACTTTGACTTTTCTGGAACGGCCTTTGGTGCCTCCATCCTAGCTGAACTTGTCTTCGATGAATGACAAATCGGGCTAGGTGACGTTCTCTTCCACAATTATAACACGCTTTGGATGGCATCGCGCAATTTGGACTGATATGTCCCTCCCCTCCACATTTGAAGCATATGATAGGGGGTCATTCTCCTTCCTTAACCATAGTTACTGGTGCTAACGTCTTTTCATCATTGTTGAATCTCCTTTTCTTGAAATGTCCATTTTTTACTGTCTTGGCCATGATTACCACCGATGTGGTTACCATTTCTGGCATGTTGATTCCCTCCACGTTTGTTGTCACCGCCCCGATGATGATACCCTTTGGTATTTTCATGTTGTCGACCGCTTTCTTAGTCAATATTGACTCGTTATCGCGCTCCAATAATCGAGCCCTATTTACAACATTTGAATACAAACACGCTTTATGAGAAATAAGATATTGACGTATCTCGGTTTCAAACCTCTTTAAAACATTTCGCGTCATTCGCTCCTCATTATCGACCAAATGGGATGCAAACCGGGATAACTCCACAAATTTAGCCTCGTATTATGACACGGTCATATTATTTTGTTCCAACTTGATAAACTCCACCTCTTTCATGTGACGAATACTCTCGGGAAAGTACTTGTCGTTGAATAGCTATTGGAACTTCTCCCAAGACATCTTGAGTGCGTCAGGCTGGGTACGTTTTATAGATTCCCACCAGTAATCGCTTTCTTCACGCTTGACATGAAGGTGGCGAAGGAACCTTTTGCTCTTTGAGCATCCCAAGACATCAAATATCTTGGTGATCTGCTTTATCCATGCTTCCGCCTTAAGTGGTTTTGGCTCTCCAATAAACTCCGGTGGTCCCAACTCCTTGAATCTGCTTAGCGGTGACCGTCTCGAGTTTCCGAGAGTTTCCACCTATATTTTGGACAGAGTCGCTCTCTTTGATGTTGCATGAATTTCATAAAGCCTCTAAAAATCCATCATTCATCATTTGGTCAAGTTGTTGTTGTTTGCATGAGGATTGTCACCTTCACGATGCACATTCTCCTCGATTATTGATATGTGGAGACTCAACGGTCTCCTATGCTCCATTGCTATTCTCAACATTCTCGGATGTCATTTTTAGAATCTTACCACAAAACAAAGGGTTAGTTAACATGTAACATATTATCTCTAAACTCTAACCAATCAATTAAATACCAAATAAATTTAAGTAGGTCATACTAGCGAAGAATTCCCGCCTCTCCCCCTCTAGTTCTAGTCTCACATCTTAGCCAGGATCATATCCCTAAGCTTTGATATTAATCGTGGCGCCCCCAAAATAGGTATACATCACCTATTCTGAGTCGCCAAATACATGGTACAAAATATAAATACAATCTTAATTATACAACAAGAGAGCTATGAGTTTAAATACAAATACTGTCTTCTAAAAAATATCCACTCTCAAAATAATTCCTCATTACATTTATTGTCACACTATTTAACAGAATAGTGAGGACTACTAGCTAATACTATCATCCCGACCATCACTCCGTTCCCCGACTTGTCCCAGCTATGTTCTCATTTCCTGAAGAGAATAGTGAAAGAAAGGGTGAGCTCAACTAGCTCATTAAGAAGTTTATGACTAAGATAATGCAGAATAAATTATCATTAGCCTTCAATAGTGTTAAACTGATAAAATATAACAACATCAAGTTTAACTGCAGCGAAACAAGCAATCCATTAAAAGAGTCAAGTAGAGAATAAAATCTACTATCTTTTATGATTTAAAAGGTTTTTCATCACTTTTATCGCTGGGACTCAACTTAATAAATAATTCACATCACCGAATCACCCCTGCACTACGGCCAAGGATATTCTTTAGTATCACGACCACAAATTATCCATGCACTACGGGCCAAGGACATTCGTGTATTCATCAATGGTCATGATCATGCCAACAACTATCCATCAATGCACTACGGGCTAATGAGGACTTTTACCACATCATTTGTAATATTACGGTCATGATTATACCGAATAATCCCTGGTCATAGTCATACCAAGTCCATCTATGCACTACCGGCCACAGATGACTTTTAAAAAAAATATAAACATGAGGATGATGACAATGATATAAGAATTCAATAAAACAAGTTCAATAATTAATTTATTCAGGAACTAATAACGTCCAAGTTGTCAACATGATAATTTTGCTTTGTGCAATAAAATTCAAGAATGCTTTCGAAGAATATTTCCATGAAAAATACTTTGGATGAAGCGCAAATATCAAGAATATTCCACTAATTTCATGGAGTATAGAAGTCAAAAGTTTAACCAACTAAGTATAATAAGGAATGGAATAACAAAAGAAATCACCAAGCATGCGATAGATCGCATGAGCGTGTTTATTCCAATGAATAATAATTAATCCCAGTCCCACGTAAAACGCATGTAGGCGATATATTCAAATGAATAATAAAGACGGAATCGGTCCAAGCGTAAAATGCATGCAGACGGATATTCCAATGTAATAATAAAGACTAATCGGTCCTACCTAAAACGCATGCACGTGATATTCCAATGTAATAATAAAGATTTTAAATCGGTCCCACATAAAATGCATGAGATAGGATATTCCAATGATTAATAACGAATGGAATAACAAAAGTTCTCTTTCATGAATACAAAAGAAATAATACCCTTACCGTAAAAAGAAACTAGATATAAGAGTAGGAAGTAAGCGAATATTTTTTCTTTCTCTCTATAATTTTCTCTCTCTATTTCAATGAAGGAAAAATAATAAAGAATGAGCTTCTATTTATAGGAGAATGGAAGAGCATTGTTCATTGATTTAAATAATTACTGCAGATTTACTTTAATGTTCATAATTCAATCAACCATTCTATAAAAACAAAACCAAAAAAAAAAAATATAATATATATATATAAACACATGTTTTCAAATAATATATATCAATATTATATATATACCACTTGATTTTTTTTTCCCCCATAACCAACATCAAACCCCCCCCCCCAAAAAATCACTTTCCTTTACATACATATATATATATATATATATATATATATATATATATATATATATATATATTCATACACATATTTACTTTCCCACCCACACATCACTTTCACTACACTCTTACATACACACACACCATACACCTTTCACTATCACACACACCTATCTTACACCCATCACTTTCATACTATCACTTTCTACCATTTTCCACTCACACACACATTATATATACACACACATCATATACATATATATATAAATTCCCTCCCCTTTACGTAACTCCCTTCAACCCCATTTCAAAAATCAATTTTTCAACACATGGACCCCACATGTGGCCCCAACTTTTAAATAATTTTCTATCGATAATTTTTAAAAATGGATAAATGGAGGTCCATAAAATAAGCAAAACTTCATAAAAATCACCTTGATAATTTTAACAACATTTATCACCTTTATTATAATTCACAACATTAATCGACCAGGTCGTTCCCAGGAAAGAGGGGGCTTTCCAATAAGGATTTCTCCTATCATGCCGCAATTAGTTAACCAAACCTCTCCTTCACGTAACTTCTAGAGATATCGTTAATATTGCAAATAATAATATTAATAACTTTGTCGTCTCAATTATTGATTTAATAATATATAAAATATCGACAATAATTGAATCAAATAACGTGAGATACTATGCAACAATTACTATAGCAATAATTGAACAAAACTGAGTGACTTCTCACATAAGCATCAATAATCAATAATGTGTGCTATTATGCAACCACGCCAGACATCGTATTTTTTTACTACTGAGTAGTTCAACAGTTTTAAACTATAAAACCTCCACCAATTCTTTTCATAAAAAATATTTTTTGTCATTTTCTCAATCCCACAATAATTCCGTTGTAGGGTCCACCAATGATTGTGTCGTCGTGCATTTAATATTCCCCTATTAAAACCAATATTTCCCACCAATCGAATATTATATAACAACTTGCATACTTTGCAAAATTTATAAATATTACCCACAACTATAACATTATATCAAATTCATCCATAATATTCAAAATGATATTTATAGAAAATTCATCTTTATTTATAAAAGTTGGGGTCTTCTGACTTTCCTAACATCGGGTGTTTCAATAGTTAACGGTAAAACTTCTGTTGTTATTTTCATAAAAAGATATTTTTATCGTTTTCTCAATCCGATAATAATTTCGTTTGTGAGGTCCATCAATGATTGTGCCGTCGTACGAATATTCCCTGTTAAAATGAATATTCCCCGACCAATCGAATATTATATAACAACTTGCGTACTTTGAAAATTTTATAAATATTACCCACAACTATAACATTATATCAAATTTTCTCCTTAATATTCAAAAATGATATTTATAGAAAATTCATCTTTATTCATAAAAGTTGGGGTCTTACATAATCCAATTTGATTGTGTATCGAATAGGGATTGAGATTGGAGGGTTAGTTGAGGTTTAAGAGGAGTATGAGTGTTTCAGTTCTGTTGTTGAGAGAAAATCAGAAGTTGTGTATGAGTTGGAATGTGTCACACTGCATGGTTGGGTGTTTTAAAAATTGATATGGCGCTCGAGCGCAACTGCGCCTGGTTTGACTTTGAGATGGGCGCAACTACGCTTCCTGAACTTATTACCGATCTTCAAAGGGCTCAAATTGCGCTTTCTATTAGTTCAATCGGTATGCAGCAGATGCTTCTTGTCGATTCAATCAAGGCAGATTCTTAACTTCCATGTACACATACATTCTTAAAATTCCTGTTTGTTATGACTTTACACACTTTTCACTAAATGGATTATACTTGAGAAAGAGACCAAAAATGAACTATTAAAACTAATTTAACTCTTCAAAAAATGAACTATTAAAATCTACTTAACTCTGTTAAAAATTGTTCTCAATAAGCAAAGTGTCAAGAATTAACATAGAGGGAGAAGAATGTAGACATAGAGCAAGAATTAAACAAGGGGAAAGAAAAGAGTGAATGGGGTGCCTCCCATCGAGCCCTTAATTTATAGTCATCTAGCTTGACTATCTCTTGGTTCATCATGGATTGGCGAGGACAATTGAGGACTTTTGGCTATTGAACTCGCCTCCCAAATAATGCTTCAAACGCTGACCATTAACCTTGAATTGTGACGCCCCCAAATTCAGATACTTGAAACCCGAACTCGGTGCTTCAAGATACCATTTCTATGAGCGGAATATTACTAATAATAATAACAATAATATAGATTATCAAATTTAATTTACATATTATCAGAGTTTTCAAACCCAAGTACGAAACCTTATAACATTCGTTACATTACATGATAATTAATATATATCATCATTATCCTAATAAAGTCTAGTTGTTACAAAAGATAGCCTTATCATTCATTCAGCGACCTTCCCTTTCCCTTTGTTCTTAGCAGAGCCTTAAGATTGTTCACCCTTAGCTAAAAACATTTAAATTAAGCAAGGATAAGCATTTGAGTGCCCAGCAAGTAATAACAACAATAACAGTTAGCTGGACGAATTAAATGTTTTCTTTGAACGATACTTCTACAACGAATCAACAGTTGTGAAGTAAGCTGAACCAATAATAAACAACATATCATTTTGATTTCAAATTTTTGAAACTACGTACTGACTATTAATGAGGATCAGTTGACAGACTATGAGCATTGTTTTTTATTTTCGAAAAGGTTAAATGTAACTTCATCAGAAACCGTCATAACTTACGAGCACATGGGTGATCGACCAATTATGCCTCAGATTGATCAATACTACTTTAAAGGGCGATATTTTCGTCCAGCATTTCCGCCTTAGGCGCATAAAGTTTCCCATATTTGGGATGTTCATACCAGTCTAGAATCCGAACCAAAATAATTCAGTTGGATAACAATAAAGTTCTTATCTTGTTCAACAACAATTTTAAGTTTGTGTCTAGCCAGATCAAATAGCTTAATTAGACGACTTTTAATTCAACTTGTACATACTGGACACCGATAAGTATGTATCAACATGTGATAAAATATAATGATTATCCAAGTGAGGACATTTGTATAACCAAGTTTAGAAATTAACGAACATAATATATTTCTTGATCTACAATAACAGAATTAAGGAACTTGTACAACATATTATAATTTAATAACTTACTTATACAGAATCATTGCATAAGTACATACAAAGGTTGAAATATTTGAACAATTGAAAAGAATAGTTCAGATATTATCTTACGCATGTCCATTGCATAAAGTAAATGCATAGGGTTAGATACTTGTCTTATCTGCTGCTTACACAACTTAGATTTATCTTTTATACCAAGTCCTGTCATTAAATAGATCATTCGTTCGATTAGAATAACATATGATATCATATTGTACTGCTATTTCAGCATATGACATAATCACATTATCATGTAAGTTTATCAATTATTGAATCACAAATGAACATTTATCAAGTCAAATTATCTAAGTCCAGATCAATTTTTGAAATATGTCAGTGTACTGACAACTTTATAGGGTATTTATCGAGTCTAAGACTCTATACAGTAGTTCAATATCCATTTAGATAACTTAAACACCAGTCGCATTTTTCCATGGCCTTATAATAATTTTTAAATAATTATTACAATTTATCATAATTTTTGAAATACCGGAATCATTACTAAATGATTTATGTGACACCCCCAAATCCGGGTACTTCATAATCAAAGGATAAAGACATAATTTAAATAACTTAAACAATAATCTCTCCCATTGAAGGGTTACATCATAATCTCAAAATAAATCCAAGTAATCTAACCTTAAAATTATTACATCAGTTTGCGGAATACATTATAAAATAAAATAAAGTCTTAAAACTTCAAGCATTTAAATAAACTTTAACTAAGGGGGATCGACCCTTTGTTCCATGTATTTTGCACAAACATCTAAACGTTACACGTACAAAATCCCTTATGTTAGGGTTGTTCGTCTCAGTTTGAATTTAGAATTTCCGAACTAAAGAAAGTTTAGTTTGGAACTAACTTATCAGTGTTTCTAGAATTTTAGAACACTTATTCAAATTCCAAGAATAAAGGTTTAATACAAGAGTGTATAACTGAACAAGGCTATCAAAGTCAACGATCAGATATCAACAATATATAACTGAATAAACATGATACACATGCAGAGTACTATGTTCAAAGAAGTAGAACAATCTCCTTTGAATAAATGTGTTAGAACAATATACGTTTTGAATAACGATAACAATATATAAGAATGTAAAACTCATTCGATGTAACGAATTAGGTTACATGAGCTTGTTCAATGTACATAAAAATAGAATCAATACTCTTGCTCAATGAAAGTTTAGGTTTAGAAACTTGCACAATTATGAAAGTAGAGTTAGAGAACTTGCCTTGTTTGTAAGCTACACAAATGTAATATAATCTTCAATTACCCTACATATATCATTGAAATCGCAATCACAATTAGTTGCATGAATATTAGCTTTTATGGGTTTAAACCATCATTTAGGTCATAACCCTAACCTAGAACCTAACCATTTAGGTTAACATATTTAACGCCTCTGAAATCACACATTAATCAACATAAACCTTATCGTTTATCTATAACTTTTGAAAACATCACTTTTACTTCCTTTTTTTTAACTTATTTAGATAATAACTTAAAATCTTCACACTTTGAATTACAATATCTTACAATCTTGTTGTTATAGTTTCTATTATGTCTTAACATCATTAACATGCATGCTAAGCTAATATAAGTCTCATTACATATGACTGTGAATAAAGTGAAGTCACCGCTGGGCTCGAGGCATCGCAGTAGTGATTCTGTTCTTTCCTTTACCTAAGTTAGCGATTCGTTGGTGCTCGATTATAAAAAACCAGATGCAAGCAATTGCGCTTGGGACTTTGGGGCAAATTGTTCTTGATTTTTTGTCTTAGCATTCAAATAGCAATTTATCTTTGAAGTACGTATGAACAGACCTTGAGACTAAAGCATGAACGATGGCCGCTTTTAGCCCAACTAACACTAATTTCACCATCAAATCAGTGAAACTAACACACAAAATAAATATAACACTATTATAAACATGATTGCTAACATATTCAATCAATTAGAACAACTTAACAACCACCAAAACTATTTTAATTTATCAAAATTCATATTTTCATATAAAACTACATTTTTGAACTTCTTTCACAAAAATCATCACTGACATCCCAAAACTTGGCCAAAACACTTAATTCAAATTACGTTATGCTCGTTTCTTAATAATCTAGCATAAACAAGACTCACTTTACAATTTAGAATACGAATTGGCCACTAAAATTGGTACTTACACAAGCCACATGAGAAAATATATACTGACATTACTTTTCTTCCTTTTTTAACTGTAATTAGCACACGAATTCTTATATACATACAAACTCAAACATAACCAACACCTATAATCATCATAATTCAATTGTCTAGCAACAATTCAACAAAATCGAATTCATAGAACATATAAATTATGTTGTAAACTCATATATGTATATAAATATATATATATATATATATATATATATATATATATATATATATATATATAATACTAAGGTTTAGATAATATACCTCCAATTTGCTTGAAACCCTTGTTATCACCACTGAATTTGTTTTAGAAAAATTCAAGAATTTCTTCACAATTCTCTTAAGGTCTCACTCTCAATCTCCTCTCCTCTCCTCTGTGTTTATCTTTTGATAGCTAACCTTATAAAGACGCGATGAAAACATAACTGGCCATAATCTCACGTTCTCATCCGTTAGAAAATAACAAAAGGCGTCAGTTGGAAAAAGCCAAAGGCCACAAGGCCATGTTTGGCTAACCACATAATTCCCAAACCAAATTATTATTATATTATTTATATTATATAGTTATTTTGTGTCACACGCTATTTAAATCACTTGAATTTAACTAATTTAAATAACTCATAATAATAATAAAAATCTTTTTATCACTATACTTATAATTAATAAATAATTATATATCTAATTTAATTAATAAATTAGACACAAAACTTTATTTAATTTATTTATTTCCATTAAATTAAACAATTCATTTAATTTAATTATTTCCTTAAATATTAAGTAATTGATTTAATTTAATTACTTCCTTAAATTAAATCCATTAGATAAAATTATCATTAGTCAAATTAACGCTAATTGATTTACTTACCAAATTAATTCACCATAATTCATCAATTATTTATTTTCTTCCATAAATAAGTTACTTAAAATATTTATCTAATTCAATAAATATTTAACTTAAATTACAAATTTCTCGATCGTTACATCCTTCCCTCCTTAAAAGGATTTTGTCCCTAGAATCACAACTCGAAAAATTTATTCATTACATTCTTCCCTCCTTAACAAGATAATGTCCCCAGAATCGCTATACAGAATTAAGCAAACAACTGAGAATATTTTTTTATCATAACGCTTTCAAGTTTCCACGTAGCTTCCTCAGCATTGTGGTTTCTCCAGATTACCTTAACAGAAGATATTACTTTATTCCTCAGTACTTGCTCTTTTCTGTCAACAATTTGAACAGGGACTTCTTCATAGGACAAATCTTTCTCAAACTGTAAGGGCTCATATTCTATAACATGTTTATAATCAGGCTTATATGGTCTCAATATCGAAACATGGAAAATATTATGAATATGCTCCAACTCTGGAGGTAAAGCTACCTCATACGCCACTTCACCAACTCGACGAAGCACTTCAAAAGGTCCTATAAACCTAGGGCTCAATTTCCCTTTCTTGCCAAATGGAATTTTCCCCTTCCAGGGAGATACTTTTAAGAAAACATAACTACCAACATCGAATTCCCAATTTTATCGGTGCTGATCGGCATATTTCTTGTGTCTATCTTGTGCAGCTATTAATCTTGCTCGAATCACTTTGATGATTTTGACAGTCTACTGTACCAATTCTGGACCCAACAGCTGACGTTCTCCTACCTCATCCCAGCACAATGGAGTTATGCATTTTCTGCCGTATAACGCTTCGTAAGGCGGCATGCCAATACTCGTGTGATAACTATTATTATAAGAAAATTCCACCAATGTCAGATGGTCATTCCAATTTCCTTTGAAATCCATTATACATGCTCTGAGCATATCTTCTAGTGTTTGGATAGTTCTCTCGCTTTGTCCGTCGATCTGAGGATGATACGTTGTGCTCATTCTCAGCTGTGTTCCCAAACATTCTTGTAAACGCTTCCAGAAAATAGATATGAAACGTGGATCTCTGTCTGATACAATGGACATAGGTACACCGTGTCTTGAAATAATTTCCTTCACGTACAATTTTGCTAACCGGTCTAGGGTAAATCTAATCTTGATTGGCAAAAAGTGAGCCAACTTCGTCAATCGATCGACAATCACCCAAATAACATTGTAACCTTGTTAGGTCGTTGGAAGACCTACAAAAAAATCCATTGTGATATGCTCCCATTTCCATTCTAGTATATCCAACGGCTGCAATAATCCGCTTGGACTTTGATGTTCAGCTTTAACTTTCTGACACGTTAAACATTTCGCCACACACTCAGCCACATCCTTCTTCATATTCGGCCACCAAAAATGATGTCTAAGATCCTGGTACATTTTCATACTTCCAGGGTTAATCAAATATCTTGAGTTGTGAGCTTCACTCAGAACTTCCTCTTTAACTTCCGGTACTGGAAGAACCCAAATTCTCCCTTCGAATCGAAGTATCCCTTCCGAATCGATTTTGAATTTGTTTTGCTCACCTTTAGCTATTTTCTATTTTATCTTATCGCAGTCTTCATCCTTAATTTGTGCATTCTTCACTTTATCTACCAACGTTGAACTGTTTCCCACCTGGAACAACTTTTCATCAGTTTCTGTCGGATATCTAATTTCCAACTCCATTTTAGCCATTTTCGACACTAACTTATCCTGAGCAGTCAACAACATTAACTTTTCTCGTCCCTTCCTACTTAAAGCATCAACAACAACATTCGCTTTTCCGGGATGGTAGAGAATCTCGCAATCATAGTCTTTGATCAGCTTCAACCATATTCTTTGTCGCATTTTCAAAACTTTTTGTGTAAAGATATAATTCAGACTTTTATGGTCGGTATATATATCACACCTCTCTCCGTAAAGATAATGTCTCCAAATCTTCAGGGCAAACACCACTGCAACCAACTCTAAGTCATGAGTAGGATACCCCTTCTCATAATCTTTTAATTGACGTGATGTATACACAATAACTCTGTCGTTCTGCATAAGCAAACAACATAGTCCTTTATGCGATGCGGCACTATACACCACAAAATTTCTTGTATCATCAGGCAATGACAACACAGGTGTTGAGCTCAACCTCTTCTTCAATTCGTGAAAACATTCCTCACACTTCTCCGTCCAAACAAACTTAACCGCCTTCCTGGTTAAATTCGTCAACGAGGTCGCGATTTTGGAAAAATCTTTAATAAAACGGCTATAGTAACCTGCCAACCCTAAGAAACTCATTATCTTTGATGGTGTCTTCGGCTGATCCCAGTTTACTACAGCTTCAACTTTTGATGGATCTACCGAAATTCCGTCTTTATCAATAATGTAACGACCGAGAAACTCGGATCCTTTGTAAAATACTTGAAAGAATTCAATAATGAATAAAATAATATTGTTTATTATTATTCTGTGTTAATAAGATGTATGTCGTTCTATAACCTAGAAATGTCAGAACATCGTAGTATTTGAACCATGTGAATGAATTAAAGTGTTTGAATTTCCAAGACGAAAATAAAAGTTTTTCGAGGAAGTTTCCGAAAAATACTATTCACCGTTTATCGCTTGGGAATAATTTTTAAACTTCCGAGAATTACGTAACGTTATAATATCGAGGTGAGATGGATTATGTAATAATAATCTAAGTATGGAAAATGTAATATTTCGTATGCGGACCTAAATTGGGAACGTTAGGTCTATTAAGTGTTAAGGAAAGAAAGTTACAATCGTATGATGCGTATGCATTATACAAGGTAATGAACGTAAGTATAATACGACGTACTATACTATTGTGTATGGAGAATGAAATAACGTATATTACGAATAAATATACGAGCTAGCATACGAAAATTATATGTGATGTATATATGTTAAGTTGTTTAATTAAAGGTAATGGACTTGTAGGATTATTAGCTTAATGGTAGAAGTCCAAATAGTAAGTGATACTCAAGCCCAAGTGTTTGATATGTCATGAATCCAAACTATTGTAATGCAAGCCCAACAAGGAATTAGCTAGATTAATTAGCAAGCCCAATGAATTAGCCATGATCCATGGAGCAAACCATGTTAATGTGGGTAGTCTTGATGGGCAAATATTTTAAGTGGTAAGCAAGTGTTGTGATGACCAAGTATTAGAAGTAGCTAGCAAGTAGACTTGGTTGTTAAGTAATGAATAGTAAGGAGGTGGAATTAAGGAGTTTAATTGAGAAGGTGCAATGCCTAATTGACTATTCTACCCTAACTTTATGTTGCCTATAAATAGAGAGCTCTCAATTCATTTGATTGCTTGATTAAAATTCCTCTCAACTCCTCTCAAGTTAAGTAACTTATTGGTTAGAGAGAATAAGCCACATAAGTCAAGAATAAGTCAAAATTTCTTTGCTAGTTTCCAAAGATAAGAGAAGTACAAGTGCTTCTAGGGTAAGACTCTAGTCTAATATATATTCATCTCTATCATTATAGGGTGATAAGGGAAGTATGATTGTATTTCTAAAAACATATAAGAAGACATTGATGAATGAACTTAAGCCGAATAAGATGAATAAGCAACTTAAACCTAAATAAGTTGATAAACTTGTACTAAACTTGTCATATGTTTGTCATATGATGTTAGTATGTTCAATATAGTATGAGAACATTGATAGATGGACTTAAGTTCATAATAAGTCATAAGCATGAGAATTGGAGTTCATAAGTTAAATAAGTCATTAACTTATGAGAAAAAGTCTAAACCTACTTTGATAATAAGTTGGTGTAATATGTAACTTGAAATTTTTATATGTAGATTAAAATCCATTTAGAATGATTAGTAATGAGGTTTCACTTTTAATTCACACGATTGATTTATAATCGTCGAATTCGTGAAATTCTCGAAATGGAAGTCGTATTTTGTATTTGAACTCAGAAACGTTGGTTTTCGATGGAGACAAGTCATATTTGGCATTATAGAGTTGCGGACTCAAAAATGGCCAGATTCCGACTTAGAACGAAGAAACAAGCGTTGAACGTTCACGAACATTTATCGTTTTCGTAAAAAATGATCTAATAGGTGAAATTTTAGCAAACGAAGTTGAATAGATAAAATTCTTGCATGAACACGTAGAGTAGGTTATTTGTGAACCGTAGGCTCTTGAACGAGCCAATTCGAACTTATAACGAAGAAGTTACGAGTCCGGGAATCTCACTATTTGAAAATTTTCTCAAAAATTTCTGAGGCTCAGAGTCCGCGCCACCAAGACGACTCAAGCCATTTAGCTTGGCATGCATATGATAAGTGAAAGTGAGCCTCGACCTTACAAACGCTACACAAGAAGGCGACAGATAACAAAGGGACTCAAATAGCAAATAATTTGCAGTCCGTGTTCTGGGCAATAATAGGTGACGCTACTGTAATAACCCGAGATTTCCTAAATAAAATAAATAAGAAATTTTGCGTATAATTTTTTTTTTTTATTTAATGACGAGAATAAGTGTCTAGTAATGTGAACGATAAATATGAATATATTTATTACTTGAAAATTAGAAATAATTTTGGAATTATTAATTACTACAAATTATATTTTTATGGTAATTAATTTCGTAAGGCGAAATGTTTTTATTAATTATTTTCCATGATAACATGATTGGAAATAATATATGAAGTGATAATTAGAATTATATAATAAATATTTTATTATATGATTTGTTCGTAATATTTAAGTTAATTATTTTAGCTTGATAATCGATGTTGTGTACGAAGAGAAGTCGATATGAGATCCAAACCTCGAATTGGGATTGTGATCAAGAGATGAGAATAATAATATTATATTATTGTTATAATGATTTTACAAAGACAATAATTATGTATCGTATGTATATGTGATGAGATAATATTGAGCAATGACGGTCAATTAGGTCATAAAGATATTACCGTCTTTGTGAAACCCTAATTATTAAACTTAGTTATGAGAAATGACCGAGTAGTATTTGTGTATATGAAGTTTCTTCGTGTATATGAAGGTTACTGTATAAGATGCCTGTAATTAGAAGAAACCCTAATTATCATTTGTTTGTCGATAATTAGACAAACCCTAATTATTACAACCCTAATCGATTGAAGTTAGAGACCGTAATAACATTTGTGTTAGAACATACACGGATAATTAGAGAACCCTAATGGTCAATTAGAAACCCTAATTGATGGCGTTAAAAACCCTAATTTTAGAACCCTAATTTAAAATTATCGGGTTTAATTACGATGTTAATGTATAAATGTTTTAATTTACCAAAGGATGAAAAGTAATTGGTAAATGATAAGAATTACCATCTAGTGATTAAATATTACATTTAATTGCTATGTACAAGAATGCCCATGAAATTATATGAAATTACCAAAATACCTTTTTGTCCATTTTAGTGTATTATTAGTAGCATTGTTGCTAGAATCTTTGCAAAAGCTAGCCAACCACCACCTTCTAGAATTCCTCATGCTACTATACCATTACACCTCAATTATACAACCAAATTGAGCATCCAAGGCATTTGAATTATTCTATAAATAGATTGGAGAGTTAGCATTTTTGTACACTAAAATTCATCCAACTCTCATCCTTAAGCTTCTCTCTCTAAAACCTACTTAATTATTGTAGCATATCGGTCCCTAAACAAAGCCCAACCATCACAAACAACAAATCGAAGCATCAAGAAGCCGTAAATCAAAAATCAAGCTTGAAAAGGTAGAAATCCTAAATTCTAGAAATCCTTCGATTCGATGTTAATTGATGCAATTGATTGTTTAAAGTAGTGTAATAGAGAGTCTATTAATGTTCGGGTTGTAAAATCATGAACCCATAACATCAAAGTGCAATGAATTTGAAGATTTAAGCAAGTTGGAAAAAGATTACGTGATTTTTGGGCAAATGTCAAGACTTATATCTCTCGTGATTATTTTGCTTTTTGTTGTTTAAAAGTTGTTAGGTGTAGCTTGTTATGTGTTCTTTAAACTCCAAAAGGAATCAGGTCTATATCTATATTAGATCGGGATTTATAAGCGGTCAAAGTGGGTTGATTCTAAGATTGACCATTTTTTTTCAAACCCGAAAAATATTCTAAGTGTCCGTAAATTTTTTTTTGGCAAATGTCAAGCCTTATATCTCGGTCATCTTTAATGTGTTTTGTGTTATAAAGGTTGATATATGTAGCTTGTTATGTGGTATTTAACCTCCAAAAGAATCAGGTCCATATATATTACGGATTAAGAGTTATTTAAGGTCAAAGTGGGTTGACTTAAGATTGACCGTAAAAATTCAAGGCAAATTGAAATTTTTCTAAGTGTTAATTTTTCCGACAAGATTTGACCATACTTTAGATGCTTGATTTCTTGTTTTTATGATGATGTTAAGTGTTAGAGTTGTAGTCCTACATGTTGTCTACACACTGGAATTGATAGATCACATAAACGGTACACGATCATCAAGTTATAGAGGTCCAAAGTAGGCACCTCAAACCTGCTCTTCGTGAAGAAAACGTGTTTGGTAGCTACTTTGATGGCTGATTTATCCTGCATCTAATGTTTTTAGAGGTTATGATTATTGGAGATTGTAGTCCGTAATTCCTCTACAAGACTCAATTTATAGATTATCCAAATTGTTAAGATGAGAGAGTTATTCACGGTCAAAGTAGTCACTCGGTTCATTTATGAAGATCTCAGGTAGGCTCAAGAACACCTATATAATACACTTCTCGTCACTATAGGGGCCTTTAGCTTAGCTTTAATTATTTTAATTTCGATTTTTCAAAATGATTTAAAAATTAGAAAAATTAGTTTTTAATTATTAAAATACCAAATAAATTATGAAAAATTATTTTAAAGTCCTAAAAATAGTTTTTAATTATTTTGAGTATATTTCATAAATATTTAATATTTTTGGAATATAAAAGGTATTTATTTATTTAATTATAATATTAAATAAATTATTTAAAAATAGTTTTAATTCAAGAAAATCATGAAAAATTATATTATGGTATAAGAAAATATTTTAAGTTATTTCCCATGACTTTTAATATTTTGTGATGAATTTCATTAATTAATTATATATTAATGATATTAAAGTTATTTAATGATTATATTAAATAATTTAGTTTAAAAATGATTTTAATATTATAAAAATCATTTTAAATGAAATTAAGGTATTTAAAAATATTTTAAGTTATAAAATAAAACTTTTAATATTTAAAGGATAATTTTATTAATAATTTAATATTAATGATATTAAGATAATATTAATGATATTTAGTTTATTTAATATTTATATTAAATAAATAGTTTAAAAATGGTTTTATTTATTTAAAAATCATTTAAAGAGGATATTAAGGATTTAAAAATATTTTAAGTTATAATTAATGACTTTTAATATTTGATGAATAGTACATTAATATTTATATATTAATGGTGATTATTTAAAATGATTTTAATTATTTTAAAAATCATTTAAGGGTAATATAAATGTTTTAAAAATAGTTTGAGTTATTATAAATAACTTTTATATTTTGGCAATGGTTTCATTAATAGTTTAATATAAATTAATTATTAATGATAATGGAATTGTTTAATGTTTAAATCATTTAATTATGATTCCGATGTTTGAAAGTTATAAATTTACCAAACTAAAGTCGACTTTGAGAACCGATTATGAAGTTATGAAGTTTTGAGGAACACCTATAGTAATGCTTATATCACTATAGGCTCTTGAGTGACAGATTTGAATTATTTTAAATTTTTCAATTTACAAAAATTCAAAATGATTAAAAATAAAATGTTTGATATTTACGTATGTTGAGGTATAGGATAAGAGTCTTAGACTAGAATTTACCCGATAAAGTCAGTTTAAGACGTGACAAATGTCGAATTCTATAATAGAAAGAAAAGACTTATGTAAGAGCATGGATGAGATATTTGAAAATGTATAAAAGTATAGAATAGAAAGTATGATCATCTGCGATTATGTGATGACGTGATTAGACTATGTCTTTGGCCGTTGACAAAGATTTATGTGTTATGATATATTATTCTAATCGAACGAATGATCTACTTATTGATAGGTTGTGATAAAGAGATAAAACCTAAGTTGAGATTTGTAATCAAAAATCAGTAAGTATCTTACCTTTGCATTTCCTTTATGCAATGGACATGAGTAAGTTTTCGAATTATTATATTCTGTCATGATTATGTACGCTTTGATTATCAACATGTTAGCTCGGATATATATTCCATTAAGTTGATTTCTAAATGGTTATACAAGTCGTGTCCCCACTTGGATAATCATAGCATTTATTCACATGTTGATATACCTTTGTCAATTACCCGTATACATATATGTTGAATTACATATTATTGTTGAGCAAGATTAAAACCTTCTGGGTTTGGAACCTGTGCATGTATGAACATCCCGATAATGGGAAAATTTTATGCGCTTGGTATTTACAAAGGGTGAGCGATGAATTTCGTTCAAGTTATGTAGTATTGATCAATACAGGTACAATGAAGGCCGATCACCCTCGTTCTAGTAAGTTATGACGGTTTATGGATGAATTTCTGCTAAACCTTTTCGAAAATGAAAACCATATTCATAAGATGTTTCTTAAACCCTATTCATGGGTGGAGCCTCATTTCAAGAATTTGAAAGAGAGTTGTTATGTGAATCTTTTATCAGTACGGATTACTTCACAACTTTTGATTCGTTGTAGAAGTGTTATGGAAAGAGAATACTTATATTCTTTCAGCTTATATATATAATTACTATTACTTGCTGGGCACTCAAATGCTCATCCTTGCTTAAACTAAATGTTTTCGATTCATTTATCGAATTGAAGGCTCGTGTACCTAACAAGGGAAAAGAAAAGTTGTTCGAATGAGATTTAGTATGAGTTAATGGTTATAGTTAGTAAGACAATGGAATCTATTGTCAGGTATTGTAAGGAATGTATTTGAAGGTCACGTACCTGGGGAAGTAAACTTTGATGTATGTAAATTAAGTTCGAATTATATTATTATTTAGTATTATTCAGCTTAAAGAAATGGTATCGTGGAGAACCGAGTTCGGGTTTCAAGTATCCGGATTTGGGGTCGCCACAGCTACAGCGTGACACTAAGAATAATAGCCGGCGCCGTAGCGCCAGCCTTATAACCTAGAAAATAAAGAATGTTTACATGTTGAGCATGGATAGTAATTGATGAACACTTATTTAAAAATCTTAATGAAATATTGTTAAGACATAATTAAGCCTTAAGTATGATCACTTAGGGTTAAAGAAAGTCAATTGCATGTGAACATAAGAATGATGTAACTGAAAGCCGGAACCAATAATAACAAGTCTAATACGTAATTAGATTAAGAAGAAGGGTAAGATTCTTTAGGAACCATGTATGATCATTTATGACCTAATGTGCTATATGATGTTATCAATTACTGTAGAGACCTTAAAGACGTAAAGTGCACGTGTTATATCTGTAAGCAGACGCTTAAGGCAAGTGCTCTAACCCTTGTTCCAGTTCGATCTGGACAAGTCTTTGCGATTCATGTATTCTTTGCATGAGTTAATGTCTGAAGAAGTCAAAGCCAATTCTTTCGGCTAGACATATGTTATGTTACTCTATCAAATATTGGCAATGATTTACCAAACTAATATTGTTGTGGTTTTCAAAAGTAGACTGAGTATGTTAAATTGTTTTGTTGTCAAACGACAGGCACGTGAGGTTGCCACAACTTAAACGTGTAGACGTTTAATGAATGTAGTGTTGATCAACATTGAGTACTATGGGCTGATCACCTAGACATGCTCGTAAGCTATGCTGAACTTGCAGACTTAGTGCCGGGACGTCCTTTTCAAAGTACTTATGAAATACTCACGGTCTTGAACCGAAATTCATGTTTTACTAAATATGGTTGTTGTAAAACGTTTTGAATGAAAAGATGTGCTATTTTGAATTATCGATAGTACTTCGTAACTATTGTTCAGTTATTGAAGATATACGATTCTTATGTTTTAAGCATGCTATTGTTACTAGAATTGTTGTACTTACTGAGCTAGTTAGGCTCATTCTTGCTTGAACAATATGAATGCAGCTAAGACCGAACGGACCGATGGATCCGGCAAAGATAAAGGAAAGGCTAAGGCAAACCCGTAATCTATCTATGTAATAGTATAGGTTTTGTAATGAGAATATATTATATTATGATAAAGACAAATGTATTGGTTGTAAAGAACCTGGGGAATGTAAATATTCTTTTTATATATATAAGACATATCCATTCTTTTGAGGGATTTCAGTTAAATGTTTATATGAACTGTAGCACCGTGTAGCACCATCTGTCGGGTTGGAAGATACCCAGATTTGGGGGCGTCACATGTTGGTATCAAAGCATTAGGTTATAAAACTTAAGGGGGAAATAAAACCTTAAGTCATAACCTTAAGAAAAGTCAAAGAATAAAAGATGGAAGTTAACCTTATAAAAATGCATTATATATGTTATGTATTTTTATTATTTTACTAACGTGTACTAATCAAACTTTTGTGGTGTTGTAGATGTCAGGAGAAAATAGAGACGTACAGGTAGTCAGTGAAGGATTGGTTAATCAGGTAGAGATTAAACCAAGTCCCATAGCGGCAGATCCCGAGATAGTGGTGGTTGAGTCTGGTGACTCAAAAAGTTTATATCTCATGTCAGTGTTTGACGGCATGATAGATGAAGAAGTGGATGTAGTGTCCTTCAACCCCGTAGCAATAGCAGCAGAGATGGCTCCAGGGGAGTCAATGATGTTACTGTTCATGTCAGTTCTGGATAGAAATATCCACTACTGTCAGGAGGTTAAGGAGCTGAAGGCGGAGCTCCAGGCTGTTATAGAGGATAAGAAGGACGTGGAGTCCATGTGGGAGCAGGAGCATGATGAAAGGGTTTTATCTAAGGATAAGGTCAATGAGCTGAAACAGGAGGTCTTTGAGCTCAGGAGTGAGTTAAAGACCAAGAAACAGAAAATAGGGAGGATGTCCTTTATTCATAGGAGTTCTCATGAGGATTTCCAGCTGCAGGTAGTTGGTTATCCCGTCGAGGCGAAGCGCACGCAATACTATCTTATCGTATGATATTATCGTCGGTCTTGCCAAGGCGGATTTTGAGAATGCCTTAGGCAAATGTAATCTAGTAGTGGCTAGAGTAGTTAGTGTGACGAACGAGATTTTTTTAATTTAATTCTTAATATTTATTGAATTAAATTAATATTTTTGATGATTTAATTATTAGATTAAATAATTAATTGATGCAATTGTGATAGATTAATTTAATTATATATGTTATATTAATTAAATTAATATGGAGAATAATTATTATTCAAGTATGTAATTATGTGAGCTTATTGAATTAAAAGAAATATTGAATAAGCCTAATGTTATTTTAATAATTAATTAGAGATTTAATAATTTGATATAAGTAATTAATGAGAAAATTAATTATATGACTATGTGAATTAATGAGAAATTATTATATTCTATTTAAAATAAATTAAACTAGATATTTGATTTACCTTATAAAGGGTGTGACATTATTTAAACTATATTATGAAGGTTTTATTAAATTAAATGGTTTTGAAACCTATTCTTGCCAGCCAAACAAGGCCCTAAAGGAAGTTGATAGCAGTTACCCATGATTGGATAATTGACCATAACGCGCGTCAGTTTATTTGATATATTCGACGTCTTCTTTATTTTCTTCACTTTTCTAAGTTAACAAGTAAATCACAGAGAGAATTGAGAAGTTTGAGAGGAATTGTGAGTGTGTAATCAACAATCATTTGTGAAAGGATCATCATTGATCATCTCTTCTAAATCTATACTCTGGGTAAATTCTCCAAACCCAATTTCTCTTTTTACGTCATTAAGTTTGCATAAAAATGGCTTCACCTTTTGTAAAGTCTCTGTAATGGGGAAAGGGTATGATTATGAGTTTGTGTATGTGTTAAATGTTACCATATCGTATTTGATTATATATATACTATGTAAACCATATCATCAGTTTCATAATATTAACGTATGTTATGGCCTCAAAAGTTACAGAGTATAGAATATGGTCATATGGCCTTATACGTGATTTTAATATGCCAAACATAAATGATTTTGTAAAATTTACACTCGTAAATTATTATGCATGTTAATACAAAGAGATCAAACTTTAAATGAACGGATTCGGTGTTATAACGAATTCGTAGTATTAATTTTCATGATTTATGTTCAAAACCTTCAAGAACATCAAGAACATTGAAATTTACATATTTTAATTATGTAATTATATATTTTAATGGGTTAAAATCATTCAATATTTGTTGGGTAATGATTATGTATGAATTCTAGCATGTGGGTATGTTAATTTAGTGAAATTAATGATCATGTAGTGTCCATTTTGCTGAACTCTATGTTCTTCGCAAACTGGGAATCAAAATCTAGAGTTTATTGCAGTAACTCTGAATCGAAGTCTCATGTGCATGCACACTGCCTCGCAAATCATACTACGTCATGTTGCCATGGCAAAGACTAAGACTATATATGATGGTGACGTCAGCCACCACTCCGTAATGTTCGAAATGAAATTTATTAAGATGTCAAGTCTAGCAATGTGTTAGTAACTTAATGTAATGAACATAAAAATATGTTAGAAGTATAATGGGATGTTAAAATAGATGCTTAACATGTAAATAACACCATTTCGTGTGAATTGAACGATTGAATGCATACTTAGCTTATTGTTCGTGAAGTCTTAATTTTGACAATGTGTAGTAATTGACTAAGTATAGTCATGAATTCGAGTTAGACAAAATAATAAACTTGTTATGGCTAGTACGTTATAATTGATTGGTTTTATGAATTGAAATAGTATGTAGGATTTATACCGAAGAACGTGTATAATTAAAGTGTAATCTACGCACGAGGCAAGTTTCCTAACCCTACTTGTTATCGTTATATAAGTGATGAATTCACCTTTCTACGTTGAACAAGTTCTCATTATTATTGATCAAGTCTGTTTTGTTATATTAAAGCCTATTAATCTTTCAAGCATGATGCTGCTATACAATACTTATTCTATTGTATACCTTTGAGATTTTATTCAAGTTAGATATCCAGTTACTGTTAAACCTTGTTAGACTAGTGAACCCTTAATGATTCGACTAGTCCATAGTTGATGAACGTTCTAAATTTCAGAACCCTTATTGAATTATCCAAACCAAACTTCCTTTGGTACGGACTCGAATGTCAAACTGAGATGAACAACCCTGTATAGGGATTTCTTATGCGTTAGCGTTAAGATATTGTGCACAGTATGGTACTAAGGGCTGATCCCCCTAAGTACGAGAAGAAGAGTCGATAGTCTTATTACTGTTAAAGGTTTCATGTATAACCCTTGATAACCTAGGACATAGTTCAAGGTCTTATGACCCTCAGAAATCTTTTGATTCTTGTTATTCATTCTTGATTCAAAAGTTGAGCTTTTATTTCAGAAGTCTTTGATTCACTCGCATGTTATTATACAATATTATTTCATTATTTTACTTGTGGGCAATAGTGCTCACTCTTGCGTAATAATAACATTGCAGTTAAGAACGAAAGAACCGACGAACCTTCCACTAGTAAAGGCAAGGGCAAGGTTAACAAGTGATGAAGACTTGTTATTTGTTGAGATGTTGAATTTATGTATTAAGTTATGATGTTGTTTAAGACTTATTTGTTTATGTTTTCGCAAAGATGTTTAAGGTAGTATGACTTGGGATTATGTTTATTATTCAGATGTTGTAACCCCATAAGGGGGAGATTTATTTCTATCTATTGCATGGTTTGCATTTATTATGGGTAGATAGATAGATGATATTTGTACAGTGAACACCAAATCCCGTGGAATCGAAGTACCCGGATTTGGGGGTGTCACAGTTAGATATGTACATATTTTTTTATCTAGTAGTGACGTAAAACCCTCTTTTGTATAATCAAGGATAGTCTTTTGTAAATCCCAATTTTTGGAAAGGAATTGCGGGAAAGTAATGTATTCATCTTAGGCTTTGTAATGTAACTGATGTAGTATTATACTACAATGAATCAATATAAGTTTTCTTTTTCGAAAAATGTTTAGTAATGAATGTTTAAGTTATTGTTTAAAATTAAATAATAACTAATTGACAGGAAATGGATAATAAAAAAATGTATGTTTATTGTAACAGCAAAATGCCGCCAAGAAGAGTACTACGTAATCAAGGTGTGAACACATACCAACTGGGGCTAACATCCCCGTAAATCCTGGTGTAGTACGAGCTACTAAGTTTAAGGACTTTAAGAGTGTGGGTCCGCCGGAGTTCAAAAGAACTACGGACCCTATCGAAGCCCAAACATGGGTGAGGGAAATCGAGAAAGCATTTGTGATAGCAAATGTTGATGAGGCCCAGAAGGTTGCCTTTGCAACCTATATGATGAAGGGAGAGACCAAATTTTGGTGGGAGGCTAATCAAGCTAGGGTCGGGATAGATGTTATAACGTGGGTGGGGTTCAAGGAAATATTTTACGAGAACTACTTTCCCACGAGCATGCAGGGAAGGATGGAGATGCGATTTCTAGATTTAAAACAAGGGGACATGATGGTTCCCCAATACGCCGCCAAGTTTAATGAATTGGCAAGGTTCGCTCCATATCAAGTGGACACCGAGGTTAGGAAGGCACGACGGTTCGAGCAGGGCTTGAAACCCTGGCTTTATAACCGTATTTCAGTATTCCAAAGTACTTCCTTTAGAATCGTTTTAGAGAAGGAAATAATTGCCAAAGGTGGTAGCGAGGCATTGAGCTAATACCACAAGGATAAGAAGAACAAGGGGAAGGTGGATGGGGGAGTGAAGATTGAAGGCGCCAGCGGGAGTGGAGAAGGTTATAAGAGGAAGGTAGCTAGCTCTGGGAATACCGGAGTGAAATAAGGAGACCCGAAGAGGAGAATGGAGGCCTGCAAAACCTGTGGGAAGACTCACTTAGGAGTCTGTCTCAAAGGTAAGGTCGTGTGTTACAACTGTGGACAGGAGGGGCATATTGCGCCTAACTATCCAAGTCTGAAGAAGAACCATGGATACTTTGTGTGCGGGTCAACTAACCACATGGCAAAGAACTGCCCGAAGAAGGGGACGGACGGGAATAAGGGCGCCAATAGTGGTAAGTCAACTATTGGGGGTCCAGCACAGTCGGGTAGGCCGATGGCCCGTACATTTAACATGACCGTCAAAGACGCGATGGCCTCAGGGGACGTAGTCGCAGGTATTATTCCGATCAATGATCTAAATGCATATGTGATGTTTGACTCGGGTGCTACTTGTTCGTTTATCGCTTGTGATTTTACTAGACGATTAGGATTACTTCCCGAAAAGTTGCCCATACATTTGAATATTAAGGTAGAAAACGAAGAGATAATTCTTGTTGAAGATATTCATAAGAGTTGTTGCGTAGACATACGAGGTTATAAATTATCGGTAGATCTGATACCGATAAAGTTACGAGAATTCGACGTACTTCTCAGAATGGATTGGTTAATTAATCATGGTGTAATTATAGATTGTCAAAAGAAATGCGTAAATATTAAAACATCAAGACAATCTCATGTAATATTTTATGGGAATAAATCATCGGGATGTTCGTGTTGTCTTACCATGACACAAACTAGGAAATTATTGAGGAAGGGTTGTGTAGGCTATTTGTGTCATGTGGTTGATACCCAGAGAGTGGGAGCGACCATGGAACAAATACCTATACTGAGTGAATTCGTGGATGTATTTCCGAGTGAATTACCGGGTCTTCCACCGGATAGGGAGACCGAATTCTTAATAGACATTGTGCCAGGAGTGGCACCAGTTTCTAGGGCACCGTATCATATGGCGCCAGTGGAGATGAAGGAGTTGATGGTGCAGTTGCAAGAACTGTTGGACAGGAAGTACATACAACCGAGTGTTTCGCTGTGGGGAGCACCGATACTGTTTGTCAAGAAGAAAGATGGATCGTTAAGGCTTTGTATCGACTACCGAGAGTTGAACAAGTTGACAATAAAGAATAAGTATACATTACCTAGGATCGATGATCTTTTTGATCAGTTGAAAGGGGCAAAATATTTTTCCAAAATAGATTTAAGGACGGGGTATCATAAGCTGAAGGTTAGAAATGAAGACGTGCCAAAGACAACATTCAGGACTCGTTATGGTCATTACGAGTTTCTGGTGATGTCATTTGGGTTGACTAATGCACCTGCTACATTTATGGATATGATGAACAGAGTGTTCAAACAATATTTGGACAAGTTCGTCGTGGTGTTTATCGATGATATTCTAGTCTATTCTAAGAAGACAGAAGATCGGGTTGAACACCTAAGAATAGTGTTGGAGACATTAAGAAAGGAGAAGTTGTGATGCCCCCAAATCCGGGTCTCTTCCAACTCGACAGATGGTGCTCCACGGTGCTACAGTTCACACAACCATTCACTTGAAATGCCTCAAAAGAACAAATATGTCTTATATATATTCCAAAACAATACTACCATTCCCTAGGTTCTTTATAACTGTTATATTTGTTCTTATCATAATATCAAATATTATCATTACAAACCTATACTATTACATAGGTAATCTACACGTTCGCTTTAGCCTTCACTTTAACCATGACGAATCCTTCGGTCCATTCGGTCTAAGCTGCATTCATATGGTTCAAGCAAGAGTGAGCATAACAAGCTCAGCAAGTACAACAATTTCATTTTAAAAGCATTCTTGAAACATAGGAATCGTATATCTTCAACAACTGGATGATAGTTACGAAGTACTATCAATAACTTAAAATAGTGTTTCTTTTCCTCAAAACCTTTTACAATAACCATATTCAGTAATACATCAATTCTGGTTCAAGACGTGAACGTCTTATAGTTTCTTTGAAAAGGACAACCCGGCACGAAGTCCGTAAGTCCGACATATCTTACGAGCACTTCTAGGTGATCAGCCTATAGTACTCTATGTTGATCAACACTACATCCATTAAACGTGTATACGTTTAAGTTGTGGCAACCTCACCTGCCCATCGAATACTTGATGAAAATACATTTATTTATTTATATTCAGGCTTACCTTGAATCTGTACCAATTGGTTGGTGTAGGATAGCGTTAGCAATTCTATATTGAAAGACTTGTAAACAGTTTAATCAATCTATGCAGATTAGTCTAGCCGAGCTAAAACTGGCATCGACTCTTTCTTCAAAACCATACATGCATCTCATAATTTGAATCATTTGAAAACCTGGCTAACACGAAGGTTAGACAAGCGTTTAAGAAAAATTTGCCTTCAGTGTCTGCTATAGTATAATTACTTTCCCTTTCGAATCTTTACAGTCTCTACAACACATAACAACATAACATACCACATTAGGTCATGATTGAACATATATAGTTCCTAAAGATTCTTACCCTTCTTCTCAATCTAATCCCGTATTAGATTAGTTATTTATTGGTTCCGGCTTTTCGTCATTCTTTACATCATTCTTACCAACTTCGTTCTCTTAACAGAAATTATTTCATTAATACAACTCGGTTCAAGTTAATTAACCTTCCTCACGCTTACTAATGTCCTTACGTTATTTAATCAAACTCGATCATCATTGATTAAGCACGCTTTATTGCATACCGCTTATGCTCATCTTCAATTGACTTACTTTAACTCTAAGTGATCCCACTTGAGGTTTAGTTATGACTTAACAATGTTTTATTAAGTCCCTTAGTTCATTGTTAACAATTTCCATTCAAGATCTACTTGTAACTATTCTTTACAGTCTAGGTTTTAATATTGGCAGTCAAGTCGTTGTTCCTTTGTTATGTCAAGGGCCATGGGCCACCCATTAGGGGTTGAAGACTCGGACTTTAGACCACATGTGAGTCTTAGTGTTAATCGTCGATTGTGGCATGAGACTCTAGGGGCGAGACTCACTTTACGTCAAGCAAGATGACTTAATTTGCCTTGATCGGCACGCATGACGCCAAAGATTCGCACTGAAGAAATTTTAACAGTTTTTCTTTTAGGTGAGATTCCCGGGCTCGTAACTTCTTCGTTATAAGTTCGAATTGGCTCATTTAAGAGCCTACGGTTCACAAATTACATACTCTATGTGTTCATGTAAGAATTTTATCTATTCGACTTTGTTTGCTAAAAATTCACCTATTAGTCCATTTTTAATGAAAACGATAAATGTTCGTGAACGTTCAATGCTCGTTTCTTCGTTCTAAGTCGGAATCCGGCCATTTTCGAGTTCGCAACTCTATAATGCCAAATAAGACTTGTCTCCATTGAACACCAATGTTTCCAAGCTCAAACACAAAATTTAACTTCCATTCCGAGAATTTCACGAATTCGGCGATTATCGTCTAATCGTGTTAATTCCGGCAAAACTTCATTACTTGAGATTTTTAAACCGTTTCAATTGGATTCAATCCATTATACTAATATCTTGCCATACATGATTCATTAACTCATAACATGATAAGTTATTACTTATTCTTGATAAATTTGTAACTTATGAAAATATATATTTTTTATATTTTCATTACTCATGACTTATGTCTTATTTTCATATGACTTATTAATGAGTTAAGTCCTTTAATCATTATTCTTATATCTTATTAATCATACTAATTTTATTAATGTAAACATGTTACAAGTTCTAACAAGTTCTTATACTTTCATTATAAGTTCATAACTTATTTACGAATGAATTTCTTATTCATGACTTATCCGGCTTATTAAGACTTAAGCCCTTTGATTCATTATTCCAACCACTTCTTAGCATACTTGTTCTACCAATACCCCCTTCTCTAACAATAGAAGAGAAAGAGAATCATGACTTAGGATTACTTACTCTCGATGTTCTCTTGCTAATCCTTCTTCTTGCTCCTTGAACTATAAACTCTAGCTTTTCTAACTTTTGTAGCTTATTCTCTCAAGCAAATAAGCACTTAAAATGTTGGATGAAATACAACAACCAACAAATGAATCCAAGCTCTCTCTATTTATAGGATTTCTAAGGTTAGGGTAATATAGTCATTAAGCCATTCCACCTCCTTAAATCACCTCCTTACTATTCCATACTTTGTCCCTAAGTAAACTTGCTCACCACATAAACTTGGCCATCACACTTACTTAATCATTAAGCATACTTGTTAATCACATATAAGCACTTTGCCATTAAGCTATCTTGCTCCCCACACTTTTTTCTTAGCCATTAGGTTAGCTTTACTTGCTCATCACTTTGAATTATCCATGGTTTGCCCCATGGGTTTAAACCATCCCCTAACCCATTAGATATTTACTTTGGGCTTTAGCTTAATTAGTTTAGCTTAATCATTTTGGGCTTGCAATAAATTTCTCTGGGCTTTACATTATAAATACTTAGGCTTAATATTAATAAACACTTGGGCTAAACATTAATCTATCTTGGGCTGGCACTTAAAGTTTATGGACTTGCATTTCATACACAATCCACAATTCTATTCATAAATGGCTTAAAGCCTTATAACGCATAATTTACGTATTAATCTCATATCCTAACTCATATACTTATTCAATACATACAATATACCATCATTCATACGTACTCGTATAACACCCCATATCATACTCGTATTCATTACTTCGTATAATACCTACGTATTATACGATTATTGTTTAATTCATTAATCGCATTACATTTCCTTCCCCAGAAATCATTTTCCTTAAACGTTAGGTTTTAAGTCCACATGCAAAATATTACATTTTCCATAACTAAAATATTATTGGATATTCCATCTCACATCGATATTCTATCGTTATTTATTTCTCGGAAGTTCAAAAATAATTCCAGAGTAGAAATGAGTGAATAGTGTTTTTGAAAATTTCTAAAAGCTTTAATTTTCGCTTTGGAAATTTAAACACTTTAATTCTACCACGTAGCCAAAATCCTTCGCCTAGTTCATATAACGACCTTCATTAGCTTGCTCCATAAATAATCAACTAAATTCATTTAATCATTATAATTAAATAAAATTTTAATTCTTCTAAAATTTGATTTTCTCGAAGATTATATAAAGTTCACTAAATGTGAATTTTGGTTAGAAAGGGTAAAATTTTTTTAGGTCATGTCATTTGACCATGAGGGGATTTCGGTAGATCCAAAAGGTGGAAGCCGTGATGAATTGGGAACAACCGAAAACACCAACCGAGGTGCGGAGTTTCCTAGGGTTATAACTATCGGATTCATTCAGACTTTTCAAGATAGCTACTCATTTAACTCACTTGACACAAGGAAGACGGTAATTATATAAAAATGCAAAGACAGCTTTCAAAGAATCAGAAGAGGTTGAGTGAAGCGCATGTTTTGTCATTACACAAACACGTGAAATTTCATAGTTTATATAAATGCTTCACATAGAGGACTTAGAATATGCGTACTCATGCGACATGGCAAGGTCATTAACAGATGCATCTAGGCGATTGAAGGATTATGAGAAAGCTTACCCTACTCATGATCCTCGAATTCATGGTGTTTGACTTAAAGATATGGCGACATTATCTTTACGGGGAAAAGTGTGAGATATACACGGACCATAAGAGTCTAAAATATATCTTCACACAGAAGGAGTTGAATATGAGACAGAGGAGATGGCTGGAATTGATAAAGGATTACGATTGTGAAATCTTGTATCACCCTGGAAAAGCCAATGTAGTTGCCGACGCCTTAAGTAGAAAGGGTCGGGAGAAGTTGTCTATGTTAACAGCTCAAACGGAGTTAATAACAGAGATGTCTAGGATGGAGTTAGAGGTGAAGTTGCCAAGTGAGGCGAATCAAAGACTGTTTGCAACGGAGATTTAATCTACTATCGTAGAGAGAGTCGAGGAGGTGCAGCTCAAAACTGATGAGTGTGACCAGATGAAGAAGAGGTTGATCAATGAAAAAGATATTAAGTTTAGTCTTGATAATGAGGGATTATTAAGATTTGAAGGAAGAATTTGGGTTCCAAATGAGACGGAATTAAAGGAGCAAGTTTTACAAGAGGCTCACAATTCAAGGTACTCGGTTCATCCTGGTAGCACCAAGATGTATCAAGACCTTCGATAGAGTTTTTGGTGGACGAATATGAAGAGAGAAATAACGGAGTATGTGAGTAGGTGCTTGACTTGTCATAGAGTTAAAGCTGAACATCAACGACAAAGTGGCTTGTTACAGTCATTGGAGATTCCGGAGTGGAAGTGGGAGCATATCATGATGGACTTTGTGGTGGGACTTCCGACTACTCAGAAGGGATATGATGTGATTTGGGTAATAGTGGACCGGTTGACGAAGTCGGCTCACTTTTTTCCAATTCGAGTAAAGTATAACTTAGATCAGTTAGCTACACTTTATGTTAAGGAAATTATTTCTAGTCATGGAGCACCAGTTTTGATTGTGTCAGATCGTGACCCACGATTCACATCGAACTTTTGGAGAAGTCTTCATGAGCAGTTGGGGATGCAGTTGAAGTTGAGTACAGCATATCATCCACAAACTGATGGACAGAGCGAGAGGACAATTCAGACGTTAGAAGATATGTTAAGATCTTGCGTCATGGATTTCAAGGGTAGTTGGGATGATCATCTACAATTAGTAAAGTTTGCGTATAACAATAGTTATCATGCAAGCATAGGTATACCGCCGTACGAAGCGTTGTATGGAAGGAAATGTTGAACACCATTGTATTAGGATGAAGTGGGAGAACGCCGAATGCTAGGACCAGAATTGGTGCAACAAACAGTGGAAGTGGTGAAGTTGATATGTATGCGTCTCATAGCAGCTCAAGACAGATAGAAGAAATATGCAGACTTACATCGAGAGAATAGGGAGTTTGAAGTAGGCTCGTACGTATTTCTAAAGGTATCTCCCTGGAAAGGAAAGATACGCTTTGGAAAGAAGGGAAAGCTAAGCCCAAGGTTTATAGGACCTTTTGAGGTATTAGAACGGGTAGGTGAGGTAGCTTATAAGGTAGCATTACCTCCAGACCTAGAGCGAATACATAACGTATTTCAAATTTCAGTGCTACGTCCTTACAACCGGATTATAAGCACGTGATAGAATTTGAGCCTCTTCAAATCGAGAAAGATTTAACATACGAAGAGATGCCAATTCAAATCATCGACAGAAAAGAGCAAGTTCGGCGAAATAAGGTAATATCGTCGGTAAAGGTATTATGGAAGAACCACGATGCCAAGGAAGCAACGTGGGAATTGAAGGAGAAGATAAAGAAGGATTACCCTCTTTTGTTTGAGTAATGTAGGGCGAGATTCTGGGGAAAAAATCTTTATAAGGGGGGAAGAATGTAACGACCAAGAAATTCTGATCCTTTGTAAAATACTTGAAAGAATTAAATAATTAATAAAATAATATTATTTGTTATTATTATGTGTTCATAAGATGTATGTCGTTCTATAACCTAGAAATGTCAGAACATCATCGTATTTGAACCACGTAAATGAATTAAAGTGTTTGAATTTTCAAGACGAAAATAAAAGTTTTTCGAGGAAGTTTTCGAAAAACACTATTCACCGTTTATTGCTCGGGAATTATTTTTAAACTTTCGAGAATTATTTAACGTTATAATATCGAGGCGAGATGGATTATGTAATAATAATCTAATTATGGAAAATGTAATATTTTGCATGCGGACCTAAATTGGGAACGTTAGGTCTATTAAGCGTTAAGGAAAGAAAGTTAAAATCATATGATGCGTAAGCATTATACGAGGTAATGACCGTAAGTATAATACGACGTATTATACTATTGTGTATGGAGAATGAAATAACGTATATTACGAATAAATATACGAGCTAGCATACGAAAATTATACGTGATGTATTTATGTTAAGTTGTTTAATTAAAGGTAATGGAATCGTAGGATTATTAGCTTAATGGTAGAAGTCCAATTAGTAAGTGATACTCAAGCCCAAGTGTTTGATATGTCATGAATCCAAACTATTGTAATGCAATCCCAACAAGGAATTAGCTAGATTAATTAGCAAGCCTAATGAATTAGCCATGATCCATGGACCAAACCATGTTAATGTGGGTAGTCTTGATGGGAAAACATTTTAAGTGGTAAGCAAGTGTTGTGATGACCAAGTATTAGAAGTAGCTAGCAAGTAGACTTGGTTGTTAAGTAATGAATAGTAAGGAGGTGGAATTAAGGAGGTTAATTGAGGAGGGGCAATGCCTAATTGACCATTCTACCCTAACTTTGGGTTGCCTATAAATAGAGAGCTCTCAATTCATTTGATTGCTTGATTAAAATTCCTCTCAACTCCTCTCAACTTAAGTAACTTATTGGTTAGATAGAATAAGCCAAATAAGTCAAGGATAAGTCAAAAGTTCTTTGCTAGTTTCCAAAGAGAAGAGAAGTACAAGTGCTTCTAGGGTAAGACTCTTGTCTAATATATATTCATCTATATAATTATAGGGTGATAAGGGAAGTATGATTGTATGCTAAGAACATATAAGAAGACATTGATGAATGAAATTAAGCCGAATAAGATGAATAAGCAACTTGAACCTAAATAAGTTGATAAACTTGTACAAAACTTGGCATATGTTTGTCATATGATGTTAGTATGTTCAATATAGTATGAGAACATTGATAGATGGACTTAATTTCATAATAAGTCATAAGCATGAGAATTGGAGTTCATAAGTTAAATAAGTCATTGACATATGAGAAGAAGTCTAAACCTACTTTGATAATAAGTTGGTGTAATAAGTAACTTGAAATTTTTATATGTAGATTAAAATCCATTTAGAATGATTAGTAATGAGGTTTCGCTAGAATTCACACGATTGGATGATAATAGTCGAATTCGTGAAATTCTCGGAATGGAAGTCGTATTTTGTATTTGAACTCGAAAACGTTGGTTTTCGATGGAGACAAGTCATATTTGGCATTATAGATTTGCGGACTCGAAAATGGCCATATTCTGACTTAGAACGAAGAAACAAGCGTTGAACGTTCACGAACGTTTATCGTTTTTATTAAAAATGGACTAATAGGTAAAATTTTAGCAAACGAAGTTGAATAGATAAAATTCTTGCATAAACATGTAGAGTAGGTGATTTGTGAACCGTAGGCTCTTGAACGAGCCAATTCAGACTTATAACGAAGAAGTTACGAGTCCGGGAATCTCACCATTTGAAAAATCTGTCAAAAATTTTTGAGGCTCAAAGTCTGCGCCGCGGCACGACTCCAAGCCATTTAGCCAGCGCCGTAGCGCCAAAGTGAGCCTCAACCCTCGCAAACTCAAGCTACATGAAGATGACAGATAACAAAGGGACTAGCGCCGCAGTCATCGAGTCCGAGTTACAAGCAATAATAGGTGATCTTGCATGGTATGACACTAAGAGTAATAATCATACCAATAGCGCCAACTTTTATAACCTAGACAATAAAGAATGTTTACATGTTGAGCATGGATAGTAATTGATGAACACTTAATTAAGAATCTTAATGAAACATTGTTAAGACATAATTAAGCCTTAAGTATGATCGCTTAGGGTTAACGAAAGTCAATTGCATGTGAACATAAGAATGATGTAACCCTGAAAGCTTGGGTAACCAATAATAACAAATCTAATAATGTAATTAGATTGAGAAGAAGGTAAGATTCTTTAGGAACCATGTATGATCATTCATGACCTAATGTGCTATGTGATGTTATCAATTACTGTAGAAACCTTAAAGACGTAAAGTGCATGTGTTATATCTGTAAGCAGACGCTTAAGGCAAGTGCTCTAACCCTTGTTCCAGTTCGATCTGGACAAGACTTTGCGATTCATGTATTCTTTGCATGAGTTAATGTCTGAAGAAGTCAAAGCCAATTCTTTCGGCTAGACATATGTTATGTTACTCTATCAAATATTGGCAATGATTTACCAAACTAATATTGTTGTGGTTTTCAAAAGTAGACTGAGTATGCTAAATTGTTTTATCGTCAAACGACAGGCATGTGAGGTTGCCACAACATAAATGTATACACATTTAATGAATGTAGTGTTGATCAACATAGAGTACTATAGGCTGATCACCTAGACGTGCTCGTAAGCTATGCCAGACTTACAGACTTAGTGCCAGGACGTCCTTTTCAAAGTACTTATGAAATACTCACAGTCTTGAACCGGAATTGATGTTTTACTGAATATTGTTGTTGTAAAACGTTTTGAATGAAAAGAAGTGCTATTTTGAATTATCGATAGTACTTTGTAACTATTGTTCAGTTATTGAAGATATACGATTCTTATGTTTCAAGCATGCTATTGTTACTAGAATTGTTGTACTTGCTGGGATAGTTAGGGTCATTCATGCTTGAACCATATGAATGTAGCTAAGACCGAACGGACCGATGGATTCGGCAAAGATAAAGGAAAGGCTAAGGCGAACCCGTAATCTATCTATGTAATAGTATAGGTTTTGTAATGATAATATGTTATATTATGATAAAGACAAATGTATTGGTTGTAAAGAACCTGGGGAATGTAAATATTCTTTTTATATATAAGACATATCCGTTCTTTTGAGGCATTTCAATTGAATATTTATGTGAATTGTAGCACCGTGTAGCACCATCTGTTGGGTTGGAAGATACCCGAATTTGGGGGCATCACAAATAACGTACCCGAGAAACTGTACACGTTCCATCCAAAACTCACATTTTGAGAATTTTGCGTACAACTTCTCTTTTCTCAATGTCTCCAACGTCACTCCTAAGTGTTCCACATGTTCTTCCTTGGTCTTAGAATACACCAAGATATCATCAATAAACACCACCACAAATTTGTCTAAGAATGGTTTAAACGCCCTGTTCATCAAATCCATGAACGTTGCAGGTGCGTTTGTTAAACCAAATGACATAACCAGAAACTCGTAATGACCATACCGAGTTCTAAATTTCGTCTTCGGTACATCTTCTAGAGTCACCTTCAATTGATGATAACCACTCCTCAAATCTATCTTTGAAAAATACCTCGCACCCTTTAGTTGATCAAATAGGTCATCGATTCTTGGTAACGGGTACTAATTTTTAATCGTGACCTTATTCAATTCTCTATAATCAATGCAGAGCCGTATCGATACATCCTTCTTCTTAACAAATAACACTGGCGCTCCCCACGGCGATACGCTCGGCTAGATATACTTCTTGTCGAGCAATTCTTGCAGTTGCACCATTAACTATTTCATCTCTACCGGGGCCATTCTGTATAGTGCTTTAGATATCGGGCCTATTCCTGGTACTAAATCAATCACGAACTCGATTTGTCGATCTGGCGGAAGACCCAACAAATTGTCTAAAAATATATACGTCTGCAAAATCTCTTATGATCGGTATCTCTTCTAACTTCACACTTTTCTTCTGTGTATCGACTATGTAGGCTAAGTATCCTACACATCCTTATCTTAAAAACTTCTTGGCTTACATCACCGTCAGACAACTTACTTGTCGAGGTGATTTGCTGCCATAGAACATAACCTTTGAAGGAGTCATAAGGTTAACACACTTTCTTTGGCAATCAATCATTGCTCCGTGATTGAATAACCAATCCATTCCCAGTATAACATCAAACTCACCAAGTCTAATTGGTATCAAGTTTACCCTCATCTCTAGACCCTTTATAACCACTTTATAATTCTTATATACGAATCTAATAGGAATCACTTCCTTATTTGCAATTTGTATGCTTAAGGGAAATTCTAATTCTTCCTAAGGCAAATCTAAGTTCTGAGCAAATTCATCAGATATAAATTAACAAGTAGCACCTGAATTAAAAAGTACATAAGCATTAATACCATTAATCTAATGATACCGACACCACATCCTTAGATCGAACAAGTATCCCGCATGCAAATATATTGAAAGTTCTCGCAGTGAGGGTCTACCGGATCGAGTTGGTCCAGTGATAGTCAATGCACCACCACCGTTGTTGTTTCTTTTTCCACCACTTGCACTTCTTGTTGGCTTTTTGGGAAAATCACGAGCCATGTAATCATTCGAACCGCAAGTAAAACATGCTCCTTTCTTCGGACTAAAATAGTTCGATGCAATGTGTCCCTCCTGACCATAGTTGAAACACACTCGCTTTCCCTTCAAACATACCCCAATTTTTCCCACAAGTAGCACAAGCTTCAAACTTTTTCTTCTGCTGACTTCCCTACTGTCCTCACGTAGTCAAATTCTCATTCCACTTCCTCTTCTGATTGTTACTACCAACATTAGTCCCACCAGCCTTATTCTCATTATCATTCTTTCTCTTCTTCTGTTCTTGGTTGTGTTTGGTCAAGGCATCGCTTCCACCTTCTGCGATGATTGCCTTTTCCAGTACAGCTGTAAATGTATTTAACTGGAACATTGAAACCTTGCTATACAGCCAGGGTTTCAATCCTTGTTTGAACCTTCTCGCTTTACGCTCATCTATATTGACTTGATATGTGGCAAACCTTGCCAATTCGTTAAACTTCGCAGCATATTCCAGTATCGTCATTGTTCCTTGCTTCAACTCAAGAAATTGCACTTCCAGCTGATTCCGAGAACTCGCTGGAAAGTACATTTCAAAAAACATTTCCTTGAATCTATCCCACGTTATCACTCCTTGTCCTCCACGAATCTTATTTTCTTGCCACCAGTAGCTAGCTTCAGACTTCAGCATGAACGTTGCGAACGCAGTCTTCTGATCTTCATTAACTCTAGCAACGTCGAACACCTTCTCCATTTCCATACCTTCTCCATTTCCATGATCCAGGTTTGGGCTTCCACTGGATTCATAGACCCTTGAAATTCTGGCGGTCCAACCGCTTTGAATTCCTTGAAAGTCGTGACCTGAGCTTGCGGTTGATTCGCAAGTGCACCCGTCAATAGAGCAACCAACTGTTGAACCGGATTAGCATTGGTCTCGTTGTTATTATTAGTAGACCCCTCAGGAGGTGCTTGTTGACGTGGTTGTCTTCTTCTAGGAGGCATTTTCTGTTAAAATATACGCTTATTAGTTCATTACTCAACTTCTTGGGTATTTGAAGTTTAACTTAAACATTCCAAGATTGAAGATTTAACACATAACATTTCAAATAATCTCTAATATTTTATTCTATCATAAAGTTTTAAACATACTAAAGATAGCATATCTACTATAAACATCCACTTTCCTGAACTAAACCAGTTTCAGATTAAATACTCATACTATCCCTTTATTTATCTCAAAATAAGGGATTCACAACTTATTTATTCACATAATTAACCTCATATTATTATCACTCTTATTCTATCTGGGCATATTAAGACGTCGTAAGGCCTCTCGACGTTCTTCCTCCATGATACGGTAAGCCGTCCTACAATCCATCACGAACCACGGTGAGTCTTCAAACTGGGGTGGGTAATAATGGACTCGATCCTGGGCCTTATAAATCGCAGAATTAAAAGCATAATCCATCTCCTTCATCTTGGCTTTCTTCACTTGAACTTTAGCCTCAGCACAGTCTGCACGTTGAGTCGCCTTCATCCAAGCATCCTCTGCTCTTTCACGCTTAGTTGACTCCTCCTTGAAGTCATCTTTCAACTTCTCCATGTCAGTCTTCATCTTCTCGTTCACTGCCAACAGGTCTTTATGCTGACCCTTGGTATGAACTAAATCCCATTATGTGCTTCCAAGTTTTGAATCAAGTTCCTGGATCTCTACATCCTTCTGCTCCAACGCAATATGATGCATCTCAACCATCTCCATTAGCTCCTCAACATTATCCTGTAACTCTATGTTACGGTCATAAAAAGCATCATACATCTCAGCCGATACGGAGTTTGGTGGAAACTCTTCAGGATCCTCGTCATCATCATCATCATCCTCTATCTCCTCAGGACTATCCTCCTCGGGATCGGTCACGGGCTCATCCTCCTGGATCAGTTGTTCCCGCACTACATGAATATCCCGGGGTTCGTCATCTCTAGGTACCTGATGTATCACATCTCTAGCTGGACTGGATCCTCCTTCGTCAAACATCCTGACAACAAAATATTTTAAGTTTTACTTAGTATTTTCGATACTCGCGAGCACATAAGTTATTAACACGTAGCACATAATGTCTTTTATTGTTTAGTTTCAATGGATGCCTTAATCCATTCCTTAAAACTCGATAGGAGTTAATCACCTCTATATTTTCTAACTTCGTAAAGGCTACTTCCTAAGGTTTCCCCACCTAAGGTTCATAACCTAAGGCTCTGATACCAACCTGTGACACCCCCAAATCGGGGTACTTCATTTCCACCGAATTTGGTGCTCACTTATCAAAAACTATTATATCTAACTACCCATAATCAAAGGATAAAGACATAATTTAAATAACTTAAACAATAATCTCTCCCATTAAAGGGTTACATTATAATCTCAAAATCAATCCCTTGTAATCTAACCTTAAAATTATTATATCAGTTTACGGAATACATTATAAAATAAAACAAGTCTTAAAACTTCAAGCATTTAAATAAACTTTAACTAATTCTTCATCACTTAGACATCTTGCCCTTTCCCTTACTAGTAGATTGATCATCACCTCTTTCAACTTTAGTTGCATTGTTTAATTGCAAGAGTGAGCAAACAATTGCTCAACGACATAAAAGATAGTATAATAACAACATGAGAGTGAACAACGAATCTTTGAATAATAAAGAACTTGTTTTACTGAATCAAAATAGAAAACAAGTTCAACTTTAATTATCCGAGGGTCTTAAGACCACGAACTATGTCCACAGATGTTTAGGTATTATCACCTTAACCTTAATAAATCATTAGACTATCTGAGACTCTTCTTAACGTACTCAGGGGGATCAACCCTTTATACCATGTATTGTGCACAAACATCTAAACGTTACACGTACAAAATCCCCTATGTTAGGGTTGTTCGTCTCAGTTTGAATTTAGAATTTCCGCACTAAAGAAAGTTTAGTTTGGAACTAGCTTATCAGTGTTTCTAGAATTTTAGACCACTTATTCAAATTCCAACAATAAAGGTTTAATACAAGAGTGTATAACTGAACAAGGCTATCTAAGTCAACGATCGGATATCAATAATATATAACTGAATAAGCATGATACACATGCAAAGTACTATGTTCAAAGAAGTAGAACAATCTCCTTTGAATCAATGTGTTAGAACAATATACGTTTTGAATAACAATAAAAATAAATGAGAATGTAAAACTCATTCGATGTAACGAATTAGGTTACATGAGCTTGTTCAATGTACATAAAAATAGAATCAATAGTCTTGCTCAATGAAAGTTTAGGTTTAGAAACTTGCACAATTATGAAAGTAGAGTTAGAGAACTTGCCTTGTTTGTAAGCTACACAAATGTAATATAATCTTCAATTACCCTACATATATCATTGAAATCGCAATCACAATTAGTTGCATGAATATTAGCTTTTAGGGGTTTAAACCATCATTTAGGTCATAACCCTAACCTAGAACCTAACCATTTAGGTTAACATATTCAACGCCTCTGAAATCACACATTAATCAACATAAACCTTATTGTTTATCTATAACTTTTGAAAACATCACTTTTAGTTTCTTTTTTTTTTAACTTATTTAGATAATTACTTCAAATCTTCACACTTTGAATTACAACATCTTACAATCTTGTTGTTGTAGTTTCTATTATGTCTTAACATCATTAACATGCATGCTAAGCTAATACAAGTCTGTTACATATGACCTGCAAATAGGCAGAAGTCATTGCATGAACTTCGAGGTACGTGGCAATTCTTGACTTTATCTCTTACATAACATCGGTATTTCAACACCTGGTGCTCATTGCGAGAAAACCTAATGGCGCAATTGCCTGCTTTTGATGGCCTTGACAATTACGTGGTTTTTGCCTTAGACCAGTAGCAATTGCTGACTGTACAGACACATGAATCTGAGATTAGGCATGGATGAATAGCCATTTTTAGCCCAACTAACACAAATTTCACCATCAAATTAGTGAAACTAACACACAAAATAAATATAACACTATTATAAACATGATTGCTAACATATTCAATCAATTAGAACAATTTAGCAACCACGAAAACTATTTTAATTTATCAAAATTCATATTTTCATATAAAACTCCATTTTTGAACTTCTTTCACAAAAATCATCACTGACATCCCAAAACTTGGCCAAAACACTTAATTCAAATTACGTTATACTCGTTTCTTAATAAGCTAGCATAAACAAGACTCACTTTACAGTTTAGCATATGAATTGGCCACTAAAATTGGTACTTACACAAGCCACATGAGAAAATATATACTGACGTTACTTTTCTTCCTTTTTTTAACTTTAATTAGCACACGAATTCTTGTTTACATACAAACTCAAACATAACCAACACATATAATCATCACAATTCATTTGCCTAGCAATAATTCAACAAAATCGAATTCATAGAACATATAAATTATGTCGTAAACTCATATATGTATATAAATATATATAATACTAAGGTTTAGATAATATACCTCCAATTTACTTGAAACCCTTGTTATCACCACTGAATTTGTTTTGGAAAAATTCAAGAATTTCTTCACAATTCTCTCAAGGTCTCACTCTCAATCTCCTCTCCTCTGTGTTTATCTTTTGATAGCTAACCTTAGAAAGACGCGATGAAAACATAACTGGCCATAACTCATCCATTAGAAAATAACAAAAGACGTCAGTTGGAAAAGGCCAAAGGCCATGTTTGTCTAACCACATAATTCCCAAATCAAATTATTATTATATTATTTATATTATATAGTTACTTTGTGTCACATGCTATTTAAATACCTTTAATTTAGCTAATTTAAATAACTCATAATAAAAATAAAAATCTTTTTATCACTATACTTATAATTAGTAAATAATTATATATCTAATTTAATTAATGAATTAGACATAACACTATATTTAATTTATTTATTTTCATTAAATTAAACTATTCATTTAATTTAATTATTTCTTAAATATTAAGCAATTGATTTAATTTAATTACTTCCTTAAATTAAATCCATTAGATAAAATTATCATTAGTCAAATTAACACTAATTAATTTACTTACCAAATTAATTCACCACAATTCATCAATTATTTATCTTCTTCCATAAATAAATTACTTAAAATATTTATCTAATTCAATAAATATTTAACTTAAATTACAAATTACTCGAGCGTAACAATTTAAATATTAAATAATTCCATTATCATTAACATTTAATTAATATTAAACTATTAATGAAACCATTGCCAAAATGTTAAGTTATTTAAAATAACTTAAACTATTTTTAAAACATTTATATTTCCTTTAAATGATTTTTTAAAATAATTAAAATCATTTTAAATAATTACCATTAATATTAAAATATTAATTTATTATTTATCCAAATATTAAAAGTCATTAATTATCACTTAAAATATTTTTAATTCATTTATATCTTTTAAATGATTTTTAAATTAATAAAACCATTTTTAAATTATTTATTTAATATAATTATTAATTAAATTTAATATTATTAATAATAAATTAATAATTATTAACATTAAATTATTAATGAAATTATCCTTTAAATATTAAAAGTTATATTTTATAACTTCAAATATCTTTAAACACTTTATTTTCATTTAAAATGATTATTATAATATTAAAATCATTTTAAACTAATTTATTTAATATAATTATTAAATAACTTTAATATCATTAATAATAATTAATTAATGAAATTTACCTTTAAATATTAAAAGTTATATTTTATAACTTAAAATATTTTAAAACTATTTATTATCATTTAAAATAATTTTAATATAATAAAATCATTTTTAATTAATTTATTTAATGCATTTAATAAATAAATTAATTACCAATAATATTTAAATAAATACTAATATTATTGAAAAATATTTCAAATTATTAAAAGTTAATTTTTATAACTTATAATAATTTTTGTAATTTAATTTCTATTTTTAAATAATTTTTGAAAATTTAATTAATTAAACTTAATAAAATTGTCGCTATAGGCCTTTAGCGACAGACAGTGCAATCTATGGTGTTCTTGAGCCTTCAAGAACATTCATAGCCAGCTTCGGGTTAACTAGTTTGACCAAGAACACTGATCAGATAATGATGTTTTTGGGCTATATATTGATAACTATTTGTAGAACAAATGTAATACTACATGATAAAACAACAATCATGATCAATAAGCACAACACAAGCGAGATCTGGGGCCTAGAACAAGTTGTCAGAGTTGTTCTTCATTTTTTGGGTTACCCAGAAATGAAGAACAGTTCGACTGGCTAGTTTTGGGCTTCCACAACTTGTTAATCTTGTAATTATTTTTTGCTTTAACTGTTGCAGTGTCTAGCCAACATGTCAAGAAAGAGATCCATCACAAAACATAAACAAAACAACAACAGAATCACAAGATCCTTGTTGGTCAAACCCTATAAGAGATAACGTTCTTGAGTTTTCTGGGTTACCCAGAAACTAAGTTCGTGATCATCTGGCCTGCTTTGACCAACCACTGACTTCCATTAATTTGATGTTTAGGAGCTTTTAAGGCATAAATATGCAATCAAAATACCAAACTATAAACTAGATACAACAACAAACACAAATCAACCAACACAAGAAAGATATGGGACTGATTTCGTGGGGCTTGTTTATGGGACTGATATGCTAAGAGAATTCGTGGGTTTTAGAGAGAGAGGCTCTAGGATATGTGTTTGTGCAAAAACAAGTTAACAAATGACTTTCTCTCTCTTCCAATCTATATGTACAAGTGTATGATGCATGTATTGGCTGATCTAGCTCAATGTGCTGTCAATTTTAAGTCAATAGAGTTGTTACATTAGGTCACCAACTCCTCCTATTGTCAAAACCTACTTGTTACACTTCGATTATGCTCAAAAGGGCAAAATGGTCAATTGGCTTTCCAATTTAATGGCATTCTTGTAATCCTTACAAACCCTTAGGGTTTGACCCTTAGGGTTTAACCCTAAGGTTTAACACAAAATGAAATTCTAGGTTTTCATTTAGGGTTTAAAAATAAAATAAAATAAAAATTAGTTTCTAAAATTTGTAATTAGGGTTTTCTAAATTAGATTAGTTTTCTAATTATTTTATACAAGAACATTAGGGTTTAACATCTCTAATTATAATTAACTTTGCTAATTTATCAATTAGAGCACCCATTTGATAATTAGGGTTAATAATTTACTAATTAGGATTAACAATTTAATAATTAGGGTTAATAATTTGTAATTAGGGGTTCTAATCACATTATTCATGATCATTAGGGTTTAAAGTCCGCTAATGAGCATTAAACATCCTAAATTAGCAATTAGGATTTTCCCAGTTTGACAGTTAGGGTTCCTAAATATCGATTAGGGTTTTAATTTCACCATTAAGGGTTTGAGTCAATAATTAGGGTTTACCTAATTAGCATTTATATTATAATATCTGACATTGATCACATCATTACGATTACCTAACAATCTTGAACTCTAATTTGTATTTTAAATTAGGGCTTTACACAGTAATACTAGGGTTTATCATATAACGCCATAATTGACCAACCATTATCCGTCCACGTATACAGTACATATTTATAGCACTGAAAAATCAAAACTATAATTAATATTATATTATTATTATCATTCCTTATTCCAAAACCAGAATTAGGGTTTGGATTCCATATCTGATTTACCTTGCTTAAACAACTTTATTAATTAAGTTAAAATACTTAAATTAATAATCCGAGCTAAAATTTATATAAATAAATAATAGTTATAATAATTACAATAATCATTCCTTATATTATTTAAATAATATAATATCATATTTTCTTTGAAAAATAAATAATAAAACATTTCTATAATAAAATTAATTATTATAAAATATAATTTATCATGATCATTAATTCAAAATAAAATTATTTGCAATTATTCATGTAATAAATAAATATTTATTTATCACATAAATACATGTACTTTACTTATACATATTCCCCATATTCATTTGAATAATAAAAAAAATTATACGACAACAAATTTACGATTTATTTATATAGAAAATATCGAGTTATTACATGAATGGCTATTCATGATCCTAGCCCGCTATTTCAACGGCGTCATGAGGATATAAAGTTTTGATAAGGAATGGCCCCGACCATCAGGACTTGAGCTTTCCCAAAAAAGTCTTAGCCTTGAATTGAACAACAAAACTGCTTGCCCCGGCTCAAACTTTCTATCCATGATTTTCTGATCATGCCATCTTTTCACATTTTCTTTGTACAGTTTTGAATTCTCATATGCTTACATACGAAATTCATCAAGTTCATTTAGTTAGTGTAACAACCCGATATTTTCTATACAAATAAATTAGAAATTTTGCGTATAAATTTTTTTTATTTTAAATATGGGGAATATGTGCCAAGATAATGTGTGTATGTATTTATGTGATATATTTATTTAATGAATGATTTTAAATAATTTAATTTTAAAATTTTTGATTGTTATAAACTATATTATTATATTGATTAATTTTATAGTAGAAATGTTTTTATTAATTATTTTCCATGAAAATATAATCATATATTATTTATATTTTGATTTTTAGTGCTATAATTATATACTGTATGTATATGGACTGACAATGATTGGTCAGTTATGGTGTATTATGTCAAACCCTAGTTTTACTGTGGGAAACCCTAATTAGAAACTCAATTATGAGTTTAAGACTATTATATAACTGTGTTTTATGATCTTTTTTGATTGATTAGGTCAACGCTAATTAACATTTAGATTTATTAATTTCTTGAAATCCTATTTATTATATATAAACCCTAATTACTAGATTAACAAGGATAATTATAATTATTATATAATACCCTAATGTTCTTATATGATTAGAACCCTAATCAAATTAAGAAAACCCTAATTATAAATTTTAGGAACTAATTATATATTAGGTGAGACAATTAAATAACCTAAGGGTTATGGTAATAAGGAAAGGTTAGTATTTAATATGTATACTAACTTATGTGGATAATCTTGTTATTTCAAGTGACTAATAGTTTTAAACATATTTCTAGTAAACCTAATTAGGTTATGAGATAAAGTCACATGTATAAGTAATTAAATTTTATAAGATTGGGAATGGAAACCCTAAATAAACAATTTGGGTAGTATGTATTAAAATTGTTAAATTATGTTCATTACATGGCCCAAAACAATTAAAGGAGAAGCCCAAAAGAAATAAAATGCAAGCCCAAACTTAGTCCACTTGATTAAGGGTATTTTAGACCTTTGATTTATCTAATTTATGCATTAAAATAAAGGCTATGTAACGCCCCCAAATTCAGGTACTTGAAACCCGAACTCGGTGCTTTACGATACCATTTCTATGAGCGTAATAATACTAATAATAATAACAATAATATAAATATCAAACTTATCTTACATTTATTAGAGTCTAATCCAAAGTACGCAACCTTTACTACAATATATTACATGATAGATAATAAATATCATGGTCTATTTATTGTCTAACTATTACAAAAGATACCATTACACATATTCAGTTTGCTTTCCTTTTTCCCCTTGTTCTTCGCCGAACCTTCTAGCTGTTTACACTTAGCTGAAAACATTTAAATTAAGCAAGGATGAGCATTTGAGTGCCCGACAAAGTAATAACAATTATAATTATATTTAAATTTGAAAAGAATTAAATGTTTTCTTTGTACATCACTTCTACAACGAATTTATAGTTGTGTAGTAAATTGAACAAATAATAACAACATAACAATTCTATCTAAAATTTTTGAAACTACGTTATTGACTATATATATAGGGTAGTCGACATCTATGAACATTGTTTTAAATTTTCGATAAGGTTAAGCGAAACTTCATCACATCGCAAACCGCCATAGTAGCTTACAGACACGAGGGTGTACATCCCATGGACCTGTGATTGATCAATACTACATTACAAAACGATATTATCATTCACTCTCATTAGCCTTGAAGCATAAAAGTTTTCACCTTGATCGGGATGTTCATACTTAGGCGGAAATCAGAACCAAAACAATTTGATTGGATACAAAAAGGTTTTATCATATTCAACGAATTTTTCGAAAAATGTGTCTAGCTAGTCAATTAGCTTGGACGTGTATATATATATAAATAAATAAATATATATATATATATATCAACATTTGATTAAATACAATGATTATCCAAGTGGAGACACTTATGTAACCATGTTTAGAAATTAACTAACAGAATATATATCTGAATTACCATATCTTAACATGTTGATAAACAATGATGGGATATAGAATATATCCTGATAGGGTTAATAATATAGTATATAATAATATAATTACGAAACTTCTTTTCATGTCCATTGTATAAAGGAAATGCAAAGGTAAGATATACATGCACGATGCACTTCATTTCTGATCCAGTAACTTAGTTACATCTTTATATAACACCTATCGGGTAATAAGATCAATTGATCGATTAGAATAACATACTATAACACATAGCTTTGCTTATTGCGATTCGTAACACATAACCTAATCACATTGTCACATATGTTCCACAACCATTGAATCACAAATAAACACATATCAAATCAAATTATCTAAGTCCAGATCAATTTCTTAAACATGTCGATGTACCGACGGCTTTATCGGTTAATTATCGAGTCTAAGACTCTATCATGTAGTTCAATATCTATAAGTATTGGTCATATTATTTTTAAATGACTTATAATAATTTTTAAACATTTATTATAATAAATTATAAATTTTCAAACACCAGAATCATAATTAAATGATTTAAATATTAAATAATTATATTATCATTAATATTTAATTAATATTAATCTATTAATGAAATCATTGCCAAAAGGTTAAAGTTATTTATAATTACTCAAAATAATTTTAAAGTATTAATATTACCCTTAAATGATTTTAAAAGAATTAAAATCATTTTAAAATAATTATCATTAATATTAAAGTATTAATGTATTACTTATCAAAATATTAAAAGTCCTTAATCATAACTTAAAATATTTTTAATTTATTTATATCCTTTTAAATGATTTTAAATAAATAAAACTATTTAAAACAATTTATTTAATATAATTATTAAATAAATTGAATATCATTAATATTAAATTATTAATGAAATTTTACGTTTAAATATCAAAAGTTATAATTTATAACTTAAAATATCTTTAAACACTTTATTTTTATTTTAAATGATTTTTATAATATTAAAATCATTTTAAAACTAATTTATTTAATATAATTATTAAATAATGTTAATATCATTAATAGTAAATAATTAATGAAATTTACCTTTAAATATTGAAAGTTATATTTTATAACTTAAAATATTTTTAAACTATTTATTTTCATTTAAAATAATTTTTCTAATATTAAAATCATTTTAAACTAATTTATTTAATATAATTATTAAATAAATCTAATATCATTAATATTAAAATATTAATATTTTTCATGACAAAATATCAAAAGTTATATTTTTAACTTAAAATACTTTTATAACCTTTAAATCATTTTTCCTATAATTTCTAAATCATTAATTCTATTTTTCATAATTTATTTAATACATTTATTGTGAGACCCAGTTTTTATGAATAAAGATTTAATTTTCTTGAAATATTTTTTAAATATTATGGTGTGGATTTGAGATAGTGTTATAGTTGTGGTTAGTATTTATAAATTTTACAAAGTATGCAAGTTGTTGTATAATATTAGATTGGTTCAGGAATATTATTTTTATTAAGGGAATATTAAATGCAACAAAGACAATCATTAGTGGACCCCTACAAGTATTATCGTAGTTAGAAAATGACAAAATTATCTTTCTATAAAAATAACGGCGGAAGTATTCTGAATTAAAACCATTGAACTACGTTAGTAAAAGTACGATGTCTGTGCGTAGTTGCGTAAGTAGCACCGGTATTGGTTATTGATACTTATGTGAGAAGTTACTCGGTTATACTTAATTATTGCTACTGATAATTCTTGCGCATCATATCTCTCATATTATTGATTCTATTATTGTTATTATCATCGCATCATATGTTATATTATTAAATCAATAATTGAGGCAAGCAGTTATTTATATTATTATTTGCAATATTGACAATGTCTAGATGTTACTGTCGAGGAGAGGTTTGATCACTAATTACGCGTGATAAGGAGAAATCCTTATCGGAAAGCCCCTCTTTCACAGGAACAAAGCGGTTTGTTAAATATTGTGAATTATAATATTAATGATGAATAAGTTCGTGTTGATTAAAGATGAATTTTATAGTCCCATTGTGTTGGACTTATTTGTGTTAGTATAATTGATGTCTGGAGGATATATTGTTCAATCGGGTATTCGGGACACTTTTCGTGTTGGAGTACTATTCATGAATTACTATTCACGAGTTACTATTCACGAGTTACTATTCACGTGTTACTATTCATTAGTTACTATTCACGAGTTACTATTCATGGGTTACTATTCACGGGGTACTATTCACCCGTAAGATATATTTCTTTTCGGTCCAAATCATTTTTAGGTACAATATTATTTCATGAGGAGATGTGCTAATTTTTGAATTTGTTGGTTGAAGATATATGATAAAGTCAATATGGACATTGGTGAAAAGTTATAATAAATAAATCAATATGGATCATTTGGTTTAAAGTTTTAATAGTAAATCAAGGTATGGACTGAATTGCTTTAAGTTTTAATAGTAAACCAATATGGACCGTCTGGTTTAAAATTAAATCAATACTGGACCGTTCATGAATTAATTCTTATTCAGTCCATTTTCCTATAAATAGAAGCTCATTCCTTCATTATTTCTTACTTAATTCACCGAAACTCTAGAGAAAACTATAGAGAGAAAGAAGAAAAGTATTTTATTACTTCACTTTTCCAATATCCAGTTCTTCTAAGGTAGGGAATATTATTTGTTGTACCGTAAAGAAGTATTATTACTTTTGTATTCATGAAGAGAACTTACATTATTTCATTACTTATTATTACATTGGAATAACTTTTGTATCTGTGGCTACCCCTATACTTGGTGAAATTCTTCTATTATTCCATTCTTTATTATTCTATTGGAATATCACATACATGCGTTTTATCTGCCTGACTGGTTCCATTCGTTATTATTACATTGGAATATCTTGTCTACATGCATTTTCGTCGGACTGGTTCCAAATTCTTAATATTCTGCTTTGAATATCACATGCATGCGTTTTGCCAGGACACGTTCCAAAGATTTATTATTACATTGGAATATCATATATACATGCGTTTCACGCCGACTGATTCCGATTACTTATTATTACATTGGAATAACTTTGTATTTGCGATCTATCGCATGCATGGTGATTTCTTTTGTTATTCCATACTTTATTATACTTAGTTGGTTTAAAACTTTGACTTATACTACTGAAATTAGTGGAATATCCTTGATATTTAAGCTTCATCCGATATCTTTTCATGGAAATATTCTTCGAGCATTCTTGAATTTTACTCTACAAAGCAGTATCATGTTGACAATTTGGACGTTATCAGTTCCTAGATAAATTAATTCTTGAACTTGTTTTATTGAATTCTTATATCATTGTCATCATCCTCATGTTTATATTTTGTTGAAAGACATCTTTGGCCTGTAGTGCATAAATGGACTTGGTATGATTATGACTAGGGATTATTCGGTGTAATCATGACCGTAATGTTACAAATGATGTGGTAAAAGTCTTTATTGGCCCGTAGTGCATTGATGGACAGTTGTTGGCATAATCATGTCCATTAATGAATACATGAATGTCCTCGGCCCATAGTGCATGGATAATTTATGGTCGTGATACTAAAGAATATCCTTGGCCGTAGTGCAGGGGTGATTCGATGATGTGGATTATTTATTAAGCTGAGTCCCAACGATAAAAGTGATGAAAAACCCTTTTAAATCATAGAAGATAGTAAATTTTATTCTCTACTTGACTTTTCTAATGGATTGTTTGTTTCGCTGCAGTTAAACTTGATATTTATTATATTTTATCAGTTTAACATTGTTGAAGGCTAACGATAAATTATTCTACATTATCTTAGTCATAATATTTCTTACTGGGCTAGTTGAGCTCACCCTTTTGCTTTCATTGTTCTTTTCAGGAAATGAGAACGTAGCAGGGACTAATCGGAGAAACGTGAGTGATGGTCTAGATGGTGCATTAGTAGTCCTCACTATTACGTGAAATAGTGTGATAATAATTGTAATGAGGACTCGTTTTGAGTTTTTATACTCTCTAGTAGACAATATTTGTATTCAAACTCACAGGTTATGTTTTGTCGTATTGTACACGACGGTTGTATAATTAAGTTGTATTAGAATTCAGTACCTTGTATCTGGCGAACCAAGATGGGTGATGTATACCTGTTTTGGGCCTTAAAATTAATACAACTGTCGCTATAGGCCTTTAGCGATAGAAAGCATAGCCTATTGTGTTCTTGAGTGTTCTTGGGCCAAACCCAGAACCTCATGTCATTCACGAAGAGCACTAGTTTGACTATAAATAATTCATAACTTATGACGTTTCTGGAACATCTTAACAACAGATCTTATAGTTCTAGGTCAATACTACATGTTATAACAAGAAACATGACCAAAAAAACATTAAACAAGTGAGATCTGGGGATGTAAAAACGTTGTCAGGCCAGTTCTTCATTTTTTGGGTTACCCAGAAATGAAGAACGGCCAATGTACCTATTTTTACAGGCTCTGAATCTATCATTGTGGTCTTACTCTGTGTAATATGAAGATTCCATCATGTAGAATACATGTCAAAGACTAATTACATAACATAATATAGATATAACATCAACACGGTAAAGAAATTAAAGCCGGTCAAAGTGGTCTCCAGAAACTGTTCTTGAACATTTCTGGAAAACCCAGAAATGTTCATGAACAGACGGTCAACCCATGTTTTACCTTGCATAACTTGGATCCCATTACGTATCTAGGTTGTCTTAAGACTCTAATATGTAGTCTGCATATCAAGCTACAACAACAAAACAACAACTGGGCTAAAACATCAAAAATAGGCGAGATCAGAAGCTTTGAAAATCTTGTCAGAACCAACTAGGAAATATGGGCTACCCAGATTTTCAATTTTCGTGGTCGGTCAACTGACTTTGACCACGATTATCTTGCAACCTGTGCATGATCTGGTCCTACTAAAAGTTTCAGAACACACATCTCACAGCATACAACACGATGAAGCTTTTAGACAACAAAAATAGATAACAACCAAAGATTTAAAGGGTCTGACATTTGGTTGTCAGACTCATTTGAAAAATTTCCCAGATTTTTACAATCATCAAATCCGAGCTTCTTGATGTTATGGATCTAACATCTAGCAAGCCAGATCACTTAGTTAGACTCCATACAACATATATAACACAAATAACTTAACATCTAACACAAGATTAAAAATTAGATTTTGGTTTTTAAGTTATACCTTTCTTGATTAAATCCTTGATTCAGGGCTTATGATATGTTAGAGGAATTCGTGGGGCTTTCTTTAGGGACTGATCTACTATATTAATTCGTAGGTTAGAGAGAGAGGGGGTCTTGGATGAGGGTTGTGCAAAAAAATGAGCTAGAATAGCTTTTCTCTCTCTTAAATCTTATATAGAGTTTGGTGCAATGTATTTGCTGAGTTATATGGCTTGTTTGCTGTTGATTTGCTGAGATTTTAATTGCTAGGAAAGTCAAGAGTTGGTAACCAACTAAAGTGTTGGCAAATAATGCAAGTTAACTTCAATTATGCAAGAGGGGTAAAATTGTCTTTTGGCTTGTAAATTTAAGGGTAAACTTGTAACTTGTCAAACCCTTAGGGTTTAACCCTAAGGTTTAGCACATATTATAGGATTTTCCAACTAGGGTTTGTACAAAGAAAATAAAAATTTTAGTTTCTAAAAATTAAAATTAGGGTTTTTTAATCAATTAGGTTTTTAATTACTTAACACTTTGCTAATTAGGTTTAAGAGACACTAATTAGCATTACACTTCCCAATTTAGCGATTAGGGTTTACCCTAATCAAATTAGGGTTTAAAATTTAGAAAAATAAAATAATAAGGGTTTATTAAAAAAACATTAGGGTTTTGAAAATTAGGGTTTTCCTAATTAACTTTAAATTCCTTAATACTTATCCTTAATCATAATAATACAATTACAAAACATTCCCGAACTCATAATGGAGTTTTAAATTAGGGTTTCCATTTATAAATTAGGGTTTCTAAAAAAACATTAGGATTTCTAAATATTAATTAGGGTTTCTCTAATTAATATTAAATTCTATAATACACCACATATATCACATAACATTGTTATATAACAGTATTGACTTTCCCATTTGAATTTAAAAATAGGGTTAAACAAATTAAAGCTAAGGTTTTGACATTATACATCATAATTGACCAACCATTGTTAGTCCACAAACATACAATACATATTTATAGCACTGAAAAATTAAAATATAATTTTATTATATTATTATTCTTATCCATTGATAAAAATCCAAAATTAGGGTTTGAATTCCATATTTGATTTATTCTTCATATATAACATTATTAATTAAGTTAAAATAATTAACTTAATTAATCTTGCATAAATTCATATAATAAAATAAATAATTATTATAATAATTCTAATAATCATTTCATATAATATTTAAATAATATATAATTATATTTTTATGGAAAATAAATAATGAAAACATTTCCACCATAAAATTAATTATTAAAAGAATATAATTTATAATAATCAATAATTCTAAAATAAAATTATTTGTAAATATTAATGAAATAAATATATTTTATTTTATCACATAAATACATATACACCTTATCTTGTACAAATCCTTATCTTTAAAATAAAAAAATTATAATCTTGTAAAATTTAAGATTTAATTATATAGAAAATATCGGGTTGTTACATTCACCTAAACATAAAGATTCCGTCCCCTAATCACCGTTTTAAAACCTATAAATACCGGTGGTTATAGCATACACAATTATTGCAAGTAGATCTCGATCAAAATATGCTCGAACTGATATTTAACTATTCACATAAAGCTTGTCTTTCTGATTAAACGGAAATTTGATTCCTAAAAGAACTCAAATTCCTCCTTCAAAATATCTTTATAAAATAATTTACTATATATAAGAAAATAGTATATAAGAAAATAAAATTTGTTCGAGTAATACAGAGTTGCATCCCTACCTGCTTTCTTGAGGTTCTTGAGCAGTCGTAAAGACTCCTTCTTGGGTCATTGGTTCATTTGTTGAAGTCGATCCGTTATACGCCAATCCTCCCGCCGCTTTCCTTGTATTCGTATTCTTTGCCTCCCTTCTCCTTCTTGGACAATCTTTCACCTTATGCTCCTTTGATTCACACTTAACTCACGCAGACTTGCCCTTTATCTCCTTTCCTTTTATCGTATAGGTGATAAAATTAAACTATCTTTTGCCCCTTCGTTACCCTAGCTATCACAAACGCGTCAATAGAGTCAGTTAATCTTCCGAATCCTGGCAGTACGATGGCCTTGAAGTCTTTGACGTTCGTCGATCGATTATCTGGTTGATCTTCCGGCGACTAGTATTCCGTTCTGCATAGCTTGATCGTCTATATTCGCAAAATTCTGTATCGGGTCTGGTTATCTTCCAGCTTTGTTGACAGGTTCTTATGTCCGTGTATTTCGTTTTTCGTCTCCTTGGCGGCATTATCATAATTTATTCTTTATTATAAGCCTTATCATGTACGTATAATCATATAACACAAAACATTCTATTCGAATAATCATGTACTCAAAATATTATCTCTTTTAAAATTTTGGGTTTCTGTATTAACCAGTACTCATATAATTAACTACTATCTTTATACCAACTTTTTTCATTAATCCCATATAAATTCATACTCATATCACTTGACATACCATAGCACATATTTCTTTAATCATCCGATATCCCTTTGTGACTTAAAAGTCAGGAATCGCTGCCACAACTTATATAAAATTTGAAAAATATTACCTTATACAGACATACCTATCATATACACTATATAGAATCATACCTATTTAAGTAATACTAATACTACTTATTTCTTACGCCTGCACTAATGATCATTTACTTCGTATTCTGTCTATTCTCATTATCCTCAATAATCCATTCACACTTAACTATACCTAGTTCATCCCACTTACCATACATTATGAGTTTAAGAACTCACCACAAATATATGAGTTTAAAAACTTGACGTTGACCACATATTCTTTAACTATAATTTACCTATCTATTATACTATCGTTTCTGGCTCCGGTACTATACTTTCCAAAATAACCACCTCATTGAGGTAACTTTCATTGTGAGCCTTTATTTTAGCTATTGGCTTTAACATCGGCTCGGTTATGGAGGTTGACTCCTTCTTTACGATCTAAGGGTATTCTATTATTTTCTATCCGACATCTACACAACTAAGTTATCCTGATTATCAACTAATATATACACAACAAATAATAGTTTTATATAAGTTATCTTTTATTTTGTTTGACGATGAATTTATTCAATTCATCTCCTTATAAACTCTATATGAGTTATTTATATTTTCAACGTTTCCCTCTGTTCCAAGCTTATAGCATAAGGTCTAACCCACCTTAGGTTTTTAACCCTAAAGCTCTGATACCATGTTGTAACGCCCCCAAATTCAGGTACTTGAAACCCAAACTCGGTGCTTTACGATACCATTTCTATGAACGGAATAATACTAATAATAATAACAATAATATAAATATCAAACTTATCTTACATTTATCAGAGTCTAATCCCAAGTACGCAACCTTTACTACAATATATTACATGATAGATAATAAATATCATGGTCTATATATTGTCTAACTATTACAAAAGATACCATAACACATATTCAGTTTGCTTTCCTTTTTCCCCTTATTCTTGGCCGAACCTTCTGGCTGTTTACACTTAGCTGAAAACATTTAAATTAAGTAAGGATGAGCATTTGAGTGCCCAGCAAGTAATAACAATTATAATTATATTTAGCTGAAAGAATTAAATATTTTCTTTTGTACATCACTTCTACAATTTCTAGTTGTGAAGTAAATCTGACAAATAATAACAACATAACAATTCTATCTCAAATTTTTGAAACTACGTATTGACTATATATATAGGTAGTCGACATACTATGAACATTGTTTTAAATTTTCCATAAGGTTAGACAGAACTTCATCTCAAAACCGTCATAGCTTACTTACTTACACGAGGGTGTACATCCCATGGACCTGTGTTGATCAATACTACATTACAAGAACGATATTATCGTTCACTTTGTCATTGCTTCAGCGCATAAAAGTTTTCCTGTGATCGGGATGTTCATATTTAGACGGGAATCCGAACCAAAAAAATTTGATTGGATACAAAAAGGTTTTATTATATTCAATGAATTTTTTGAAATATGTGTCTAGCTAGTCAATTAGCTTGGATGTGTATGTATATATATATATATATATATATATATATATATATATATATATATATATATATATATATATCAACATGTAATTAAATACAATGATTATCCAAGTGGGGACACTTGTGTAACCATGTTTAGAAATTAACGAACAAAATATATATCTGAATTACCATATACTAACATGTTGATAAACAATGATCGGATATAGAATATATCACAATAGGGTTAATAATATAGCATAATAATAATATAATTCTGAAACTTCTTACTCATGTCCATTTTATAAAGGAAATGCAAAGGTAAGATACTTGTCTGATGCGCTGCTTACAGTTCGTAACTTAGTTCTATCTTTATAAAACACCTATCAATAATAAGATCATTTGATCGATTAGAATAACATACTATAACACATAGCACTGCTTATTGCAGTCAGCACATAACCTAATCACATTGTCACATATCACTACACCAAAAATGGCCTCTAGTGAAGGACAAATCCTTCACTAAAGGCCCTATATCTCTCACAAGTGATTTATTGCAAAAAAATATTTCCTTCACACGAGTGCTCGCATTAGACCTCCTCACAATTGGGTATCCTTCGCTAAGTAGTAACTAAATGTTTTTTCTGAAGGATATATTGTGAATAACTTATTCCTTCACAAATTGTATTTAGTAATGGAATATTGTTATTTAGTGAAAGATTGGTTTCCTTCACAAATTATATTTTAAGAAGGACTATTTGAAATTAATGAATAACTTTATTTCCTCACAAATAATATATTGTGAAGAACAAATTTATTTAACGAGAGAAAATTTTCCTTCACTAATTATAAATTGAGAATATATCTTCAAATTAGTGAGGGAAATAATCCTTCATTGATGACTAACTAATTAATTAGAAAAGATTTAGTGAGGAAAATAATCCTTCATTAAAATCCATTTCTCAAGTAAAATCCTTCACAAATTATAAATTTGTAAAAAAAAAATTAATTGATAAATAATCAAAATTCATTGCAAATTATAATTAATTTTCAAATCACTAATTTCATATTTATTATTATTATTATTGTTATTAAATGCTATAATAAATATTAAATTTAATATTTCAAATTAATATAAATGTCATACTTGTTTCAAACTAATTGATAAACTACATAAAGAGCCAAAAATTAAAACTAATATTCCATATATAAATAGATAATGCTCAAGTCACGATAAGTACAGAATTTGTTATTGTATCTTGATCTCCCAAAGATCATAGTACTTACAATATTTAATAACTAACATAAGAAAACCGAAAAAAATAACGAAGCTAGAAGGAATGAAGTGTACATCATGTTAGGTCCACTTCATCATCATTTTCTTCAAGAAAATCAAGGTTGGGCTGTAAAGTTCCCCTCCAAAAAGAAACACCAAAATTCAATTTCAACAATATGAGGAATAAGAAAAAATAAACCTGGTGAACTTAAATTAATAGATAAAGAGAGATTAATGAAGGACAAAGACAAAAATATAGTTATTAGTAAATACCTCAAGTGAATCATAGTTGGTAAATGTTTGAAGGAAGTTGGTAAACTTCTTCTCTACCAATTTAGTTACATGTTCAGTAATATCTATAGCAATGGACGGTTGTGGTGTACTATCATTAGTAGAAGCATCATCCATAGACTTTATACCCAATCGACGGAGGACAATCTTGTCAATCATATTCTCCAATTCCAAGTATCCTATTTTTTTTAATCCCACCAGTTTTCTCAATCCAAATAGCCAAGTCATCTTCCTTTGGTGTACCATCCTCTGCGGATCACTTAACCTCGATACTATATTCTGTCTAAAATCCAAAACATGTACAAGAGTTAAATACGTACATTAAATACATTTGCAAGTCACAAAAATGCACATTAATTATAAGGTATGTGTGGATGAGTTTATGGCATGCATGCACAGAAGTAATATCTTGTATTGAACTTTGGGTTTTGTTTGTAGGTTCGGGCGTCCAATCAAAGAGATCATTCCTATTTGGAAGCATTGAAATGTTGATCAAGCTGGTACTGTGGACTTCAATTTGGGCTCACACAAGATACTATATTACTATGTAAGTGAAAAATTTCATATAAACAAGGTCAAATGACAAAAATAAGACATAAAACCTGTAATAACTCCAACTATAACAAGGCTAAACACTGAATGCTAAGAACCACACAACACAAAATAACCATTGCAGTATCACCGCTTTGGAGATAAGCATGACGAGATAGACTTGAGTTCTTGGGGGATTCAAAGAGGATCGCCTTATATTGTCCACACCAACAAAATAATCTCATATAAACAAGGTCAAAGTGATGAGAAAACAAGACATAAAACACATAAATAACTCCAACTAAAATAAGGCTAAACTCGAATGCTAAGAACACAGTCCAAAAATAACTAGTTTTTCTTCACTTGAACCATTACATTTACCAGCTGCTGAAGATAAGCATAACGAGATAGACTTTGAGTTCTTGGGGAATTTAGCAGGACTGCCTTACATTGTCCACACCAACAAAATAATCTCATATAAACAAGGTCAAAGTGACAAAAAACAAGACATAAAACCTGTAACAACTCCAACTATAACAAGGCTAAACTCAGAATGCTAAGAACACAAGTACAAAATAACTATTTTTTCTTCACTTGAACCATTGCAGTTATCAATTTCTTTGGAGATAAGCATGACGAGATGGACTTTGAGTTCTTAGGAATTCAAAGCAGGACCAATTTTACATTGTCCACACCAACATATCTGAGATTTTTTATTTACTTATTTACAGAAGACAGTTCTTGGGGAGTTTTTGGGGAATTCAGCAGGACTACTCTCTATCACAGGATCAAATTTAGGATATGGATTTTCACAGGTGAAAATCTGAAGACTATGACAAGGAAAACATACCATTGGGAACATATGGTTATGGAGGTTTTAATATTGTTCAAAGAAATGAGTTTGCATAAAAGAATTAGAATCTTTATCAACAACAGATTTTCGAGTAGTAGAAAGAGCGATCTTTAGTATGATATAACATCTAGTACCCAATAAAGAAATACCTAGAAACAATTTCATCTAGTTTAACATATTGATCACGAGTTTAGCATCGTGCACCTAGGCCCCTAAAGTGCGTGACTCACTGAAGCTGCTAGGACTTAAGTAAGGCGAGGCGTCAACCTTGCACCTAGATGGCCCTCAAGCCTAGGTAATCTTATAATCTATATTATTGATTTGAATGAAAACCAAAATCATGTAATCTTATAATCTATATCAGAAGCTAATAAAAAAGGACTTACTGCAATCTCCTTAGCACGGGAGTTTATATAAACTCCATTACCCTGTTCGTTCTTGTGGGTCCTATCCCAAACCTCTATCAAAGTTGGAGCTCTTTTATTAGCCATTGTCAAATCCATCATATGCTTGGAAAATGGTGCGTAACCACCAGGTGTGACCCTCATCATCAATTTTTCTCGATTCTTTTTCGACGCTGCACTCCTTAATTTCCAGGCTTGCTCCTTCCACACATCAATCATCTCTGTCAACACTTGTTGCGAAAGCCAACTGGGATTATATGGTTTCAAGGCATCACACATCTCATATGTATGAGCCTTCTTATGTGCTTCACGTATTGCAACGCTTAACCATTTTGAATAAAGTCTTTTATAATGGTTACGAAAGACCTCCTTCACTTTCACATTTTCTCCTTCGCGAAACCGAAAGCAAGCCTGAGAAAGTATTGAAGAAAAGTCATCAAACTATTAAAAATTTTCAAATATTCAAATCCAAAAGAAAAAGAAATCCATTTGCATTCTTAGTAAAGAATGCATAGCGAATTATAATGTTATTTAAGAGACTATTCAAATCCATTTGCATTCTTAGTAAAGAATGTATAGCGAATTATAATGTTATTTAAGAGATTATTCAAATCCATTTGCATTCTTAGTAATTTATGGTAAATAATAAACAGAAAATAGCTCAATCATAACTGTTGAAGGAATACATTACAAGTAATTTATCTTGTACTAGTTCAAAGTTTGACAAACCATCAAAGCATATGCAACTTAATAATCATGGTCAATAATAAACAGAAAATAGCTCCATCATAACTGTTGAAGGAATAATTTACAAGTAATTTACCCTGCACTAATTCAAAGTTTGACAAACCGCCAAAGCATATGCAATTGACAAATTAAAGAAACAACAGTGAGATGTGGGTTATGTTGGTGAAATTTTGATTAGAAATGGGGAAGTAGTTGGGGTACTATTATACTCCATAATTCATGATCTATTTTTGCTAAATGGGATTCCTAGAGAACATCGTGCTTTTGTCAAGGGGACCATGGTATATAAAACTATCATGTGATTCCAAATTTGTGCAATGACATGATTGATGCATATAACCATAAAACTTCTACCTCTTTCCTTACTAAAAGACAAAGGAAAAAGAAATTACACTGATCGGAGAGTTTGAATTGATCAAATTTGTTAGCTAGTCTCTCTGTTGTACCTGCATACATAAAATCATTATTCGAGTTGGGAATTAAAAAACAAAAAAAAAATCATAAGCCAAATGAATATCAAAATTCAAAACAAAAATTGCATTACAAAATTTAAGTAACTTCAATACCATCAGTGATTTTATAAAAATCGGTTCTATATCAACCAAAAGCTTAAATCCAATTTATTAATGGAATGCTACTCAAAACTCTTAATATCTATATGTACAAGTTCTAATAGCCAACAATGTTAATCCCCACTAACATGGTCTAATCACAATTTATACTGATCCTATCACAATGACGGAAAATTTTAACTATCCACAATAATGATATATCAAAAGGCATTTACTGAGACACTATACTCTTATTTTGTGAGTATTCCAAGGCTCACACATAGTATCGTTGTCTTAAAGACGACTTTTGTTACATATATCATCTATAGAATGTATAGATTATGTTTGTTTGTGGAAGCAAGATGCAACTATAGCATAGCTATCCACTACTAGAATAAAAACATGCATTTCGAGACCAACTAAATATATAAATTGTAGTATAGCTATTTACCGCACAACTATTAAGAGAACAGCATGCAGACAATTAGTTTGAAAAGGAAGAGAAAATAGTATGTAGTAAATGAAAGACATCGCTTATTTCCAAAAAAAAAAGAAGAGAGACATCCAATGTACTATAACTAGTTGTATATTTATTTTGCTCCTTAATTCTTTCTTCCCACGGCAGTAGTGAATTTAAAATCAAGTCATCAATTAGGCACTCAAATTAGAATGTGATCCATCCTGAAATATCAAGAGAAGCTGGGAAAGAGTTTTCAAAATGGTTTGTGACAAAAGGAAGGGAAAAAAAATCCTTTTGTCTATCAATCTATCTGTTCAGGAGAGAATAAATAAAAGTGCTCTTTTCTTTTTTCTTTTCATAAGCAATAAAGAAAAAGCAATACAAAGTAGACATTGATATCAGTCAAAAGCTTAAATCTAAGTTATCAAAACTCTTAATATCTGTATGTACAAGTTCTAATAGCCAACAATGTTAATCCCCACTAACATGGTCCAATCACAATTTATCTTTGATCACAAACATGAGGAGGCCAAAGACACAATATAACACCAATATTCATACAAGTCTAAAAGGGTGAAATTTTGTAATAGCACTACCTTATCATAAAAAATGTGAAATGTCCACGACAAAGTTGTGCAGGTCGTGAAAGAAACAGAGTCAACAACTGAATGACAAAATTGAGAGGAAAATAGAAAAACAGATATGTCTTTGAATGCGACGAACCATAAAACTTTTAGTAGTGGACAAGTTAAACTGAAGATCTGTAAATCTTGCAAAAAAAATCGACTACACTACTATATACATAATGCACCATAAAAGGAAAAATAAGATATCAAAAAGTATAATAATAGTGTCTCTTACACAAACAAATACACACATACATACATGTGTTTGTATACACACATACTAATGGAATACGGATGAACAAAGTTGTTGGAAAAAATACCTTCGAAAAATTGACGAATCTTTGGGTCTTCGAAGTTAGGGCTTCTGCAATTGGGACAGAAGGTGCAAATTTGAAGATGTAAAGATGAAGTTTGGGATAAAATTTTAGGATTAATGATAATCCCTTTACTCGTACAAAACATTATTCACACAATCAAATCTCAATCTCGCTAATTACGGCAAAGTTTTGCGCTAATTTTTTATTTCTCCCGCCTAAACTATGGCTAAGGAAGAGAGGGAAACCAAATTAAGAGACCTATCTTGTTGAAACTTCAATTTTGGAAAAAAAATTTGATCCGGCTTGCTTCCTATCTCGATCGCTGGCTTCCCTTTCTCGTACGAGTCACGCACTCTATCTCGATCGATGGGCTTCCCTTCTTGTACGAGTCACGCACACTACTGTAGTCTTCTTCTTTTTTTCTTTTTTTTTTGAAACAAGCACAGTATTCTGCTTCAAATAAATAAAGTTAATTTTTTTTTATTTTTTCTTATGGTTTAGTACCGAACTAACTAAAAATTAAATTAAATAATCCAAAAGTCTTTCTTAATTAAAGCCCTCCGAAATTGTTATTTAACTGAATATTAAATACAATACCAAAAAATAAAGTTACTTTAAATTAATCTCCAGAAGACATTTTTGGATTAATATTGTATACTTCAAATAAAATTTAAAGTCTTTTGGATTATTTAATGTTATTTTTATTAATTTAACTTTATTTAATTATGATCATAAAAATAAACTTTTATGGAGAAATTTTAAAGTTTAACATAGTGTAAAGTTATTTACTTTATAGTTTATTAAAATAAATAGTTGATATTGTAAGTTACTTAAAAACTGTTATTAAAATTAAATTTACTATTATAAAAAATTTAAGGTATTTATATTAACAACAATTAATTAAAAAAAAATATTTAGAACAAGATAGCGACCAATTTTATCCCTCGCAAAAAACTTCTGAATAATGATATATAGTGAGTAATAATTCCTTCACTAAATAGATTTTTTCCTCGCAAATTTTCATCATAAATTGGCTCCAAAAATCTTTCTATCGCCCCAATTTTGCGAGGAAAAAAAATATAAATTGTAAAGGATGTTTCTTTCGCTAATAACTATATTGTCACTATACTTTTTTCCTTCACTGTTCCTTCGCTAAATAACTCCTCATGTGAAGCAATAAATTCCTTCACAAAAATTCCTTCGCTAGAGGCCATTTTTGGTGTAGTGTATGTTCCACAACCATTGAATCACAAATAAACACATATCTAATCAAATTATCTAAGTCCGGATCAATTTCTAAAACATGTCGGTGTACCGACGACTTTATCGGGTAATTATCGACTCTAAGACTATCATGTAGTTCAATATCTGTAAGTATCGGTCATATTATTTTTAAATGACTTATAATAATTTTTAAACATTTATTATAATAAATTATGAATTTTCAAAAACCAGAATCATAATTAAATGATTTAAATATTAAATAATTCTATTGTCATTAATATTTAATTAATATTAATCTATTAATGAAACCATTGCCAAAAGATTAAAGTTATTTATAATAACTCAAAATACTTTTAAAGTATTAATATTACCCTTAAATGATTTTTAAAAGAATTAAAATCATTTTAAATAATTATCATTAATATTAAAGTATTAATGTATTACTTGTCAAAATATTAAAAGTCCTTAATCATAACTTAAAATATTTTAATTCATTTACATCCTTTTTAAATGATTTTTAAATAAATAAAACCATTAAATTATTTATTTAATATAATTATTAAATAAATCGAATATCATTTAATATTAAATTATTAATGAAATTTTCCTTTAAATATCAAAAGTTATAATTTATAACTTAAAATATCTTTAAACACTTTATTTTTATTTTAAATGATTTTTATAATATTAAAATTATTTTTAAACTAATTTATTTAATATAATTATTTAAATAATTTTAATATCATTAATAGTAAATAATTAATGAAATTTACCTTTAAATATTTAAAGTTATATTTTATAACTTAAAATATTTTTATACTATTTATTTTCATTTAAAATGATTTTTCTAATATTAATATCATTTTTAAACTAATTTATTTAATATAATTATTAAATAAATCTAACATCATGGATATTAATATTTTCATGACAAAATATCAAAAGTTAAATTTTATAACTTAAAATACTTTTATAACCTTTAAATTATTTTTCCTATAATTTCTAAATCATTAATTCTATTTTTCATAATTTATTTAAGACATTTATTAAATAACTTTAATTACCATTAATATTAATTAATTAATGAAATTCATCACAAAATATTAAAATTTATCAAAAATAACTTAAATTATTTTCTTATACCATAATATAATTTTAAATGATTTTTCATGTATTAAAATCATTTTTAAATGATTTATTTAATATTATAATTAAATAAATTAAATACCTTTAATATTCCAAAATATTAAATATTTATGAAATATATTCAAAATAATAAAAAACTAATTTTTGGATTTTAAAATAATTTTTAATAATTTATTTTGTATTTTTAATAATTAAAAACTAATTTATTTATTTATTTAATTAAAATTAATACAACTGTCGCTATAGGCCTTTAGCGACAAAAAGCATAGCCTATTGCGTTCTTGGGCCAAATCCAGAACCTCATGTCAGTCACGAAGAGCACTAGTTTAACTATCAATAATTCATAACTTATAACGTTTCTGGAACATCTTAACAACCGATCTTGTAGTTCTAGGTCAATACATGTTATAACAAGAAACATGACCAAAAAAACATTAAACAAGTGAGATCTGGGGCTTTAAAAACGTTGTCATACCTGTTATTCATTTTTTGGGTTACCCAGAAATGAAGAACAACCAAGGTACCTATTTTGCAGGCTCTGAATCTATCATTGTGGGCTTACTCTGTGTAATATGAAGATTCCATCATGTAGAATACATGTCAAAGACAGATTACATAATATAATATAGATATAACATCAACACAGTAAAGAAATTAAAGCCGGTCAAAGTGGTCTCCAGAAACTGTTCTTGAACATTTCTGGAAAACCCATAAATGTTCATAAACAAACGGTCAACCCATGTTTGACCTTGCATAACTTAGATCCCATTACGTATCTAGGTTGTCTTAAGACTCTAATATGTAGTCTGCATATCAAGCGACAACAACAAAACAACAACTGGGCCAAAACATCAAAAATAAAGTAGAGATCGTAAGCTTTGAAAATCTTATCTTGTCGAACCACACGGAAATCACGAACTGCCAGATTTTCAATTTTCGTGGTCGGTCAACTGACTTTGACCATGATTATCTTACAACCTGTGCATGATCTGGTCCTACTAAAAGTTTTAGAACACACATCTCACAGCATACAACACGATGAAGCATTTAGACAACAATAATAGATAACAACCAAAGATTTAAAGGGTCTGACATTTGGTTGTCAGACTCGTTTGAAAAATTTCCCAGATTTTTACAATCATTAAATCTGAGCTTCTTGATGTTATGGATCTAACATCTAGCAACCCAGATCACTTAGTTAGACTCCATACAACATATATAACATAAAAAACTTAACATCTAACACAAGATTAAAAATCAGATTTTGGTTTTTAAGTTATACCTTTCTTGATCAAATCCTTGATTCAGGGCTTATGATCTGTTAGAGGAATTCATGGGGCTTGCTTTAGGGACTGATATACTATATTAATTTGTAGGTTAGAGAGAGAGGGGGTCTTGGATGAGGGTTGTGCAAAAAAATGAGTTAGAATGTAGCTTTTCTCTCTCTTAAATCTTATATAGATAATTGGTGAAATGTATTTACTGAGTTATATGGCTTGTTTGCTGTTGATTTGCTGAGATTTTAATTGCTAGGAAAGTCAAGAGTTGGTAACCAACTAAAGTGTTGGCAAATAATGCAAGTTAACTTCAATTATGCAAGAGGGGTAAAATTGTCTTTTGGCTTGAGAATTTAAGGGCAAACTTATAACTTGTCAAATCCTTAGGGTTTAACCATTAGGGTTTAACCCTAAGGTTTAGCACAAATTGTAGAATTTTCCAACTAGGGTTTGTACAAAGAAAATAAAAATTTTAGTTTCTAAAAATTGAAATTAGGATTTCTTAATCAATTAGGTTTTTAATTACCTAACACTTTGCTAATTAGGATTAAGAGACACTAATTAGCATTACACTTCCCAATTTAGCAAATAGGGTTTACCCTAAACAAATTAGGGTTTAAAATTTAGAAAAATAAAATAATAAGGGTTTATTAAAAAAAAACATTAGGGTTTTGAAAATTAGGGTTTTCCTAATTAACTTTAAATTTCGTAATACTTATCCTTAATCATAATAATACAATTACAAAACATTCTCGAACTCATAATGGAGTTTTAAATTAGGGTTTCCATTTATAAATTAGGGTTTCTAAAAAATCATTATGATTTCTAAATATTAATTAGGGTTTCTCTAATTAATATTAAATTCTATAATACACCACATATATCACATAACACTATTATATAACAGTATTGACTTTCCTATTTGAATTTAAAAATAGGGTTAAACAAATCAACGCTAAGGTTTTGACATTATACATCATAATTGACCAACCATTGTCAGTCCACAAACATACAGTACATATTTATAGCACTGAAAAATTAAAATATAATATTATTATATTATTATTCTTATCCATTGATAAAAATCCAAAATTAGGGTTTGAATTCCATATCTGATTTATTCTTCATATATAACATTATTAATTAAGTTAAATTAATTAACTTAATTAATCTTGGATAAATTCATATAATAAAATAAATAATTATTATAATAATCATTTTATATATTATTTAAATAATATATAATTATATTTTCATAGAAAATAAATAATAAAAACATTTCCACCATAATTTATAATAATCAATAATTCTAAAATAAAATTATTTGTAAATATTCATGTAATAAATATATTTTTATTTATCACATAAATACATATACACCTTATCTTGTACAAATCCTTATCTTTAAAAAAAATAAAATTATACACAAAATTTCTGATTTAATTATATAGAAAATATCGGGTTGTTACAGGCTAAATGAAGGAATTAGTGGGCATATATATAGCTGGCCCCATTAGGCCTTTTAAGGCAACAAATTATGCTAACCAATGTCCATAAGTAGAAGTCTTACACACAAGTACATGTGTGTCAATCTCCCATTGGTTGCAAATCTATTAAGCACCCTTAATCACATGATTAGGCTAATTGAAGAGATAAGGTGTAGTCTTTTTCCATTGGACAATAAAAGTATGGCGGATAATAGTTAATCACCCATTCATTTACTAGATCATTTTCATTTCTCTTATTCTCCTTCTTCTTCTTTTTCTCCCAAGCTAGCAACATACAAGAGATAGAGAGAGAGAGGTGTGTGCTAGTTGCTTAATGCACCCTAAGATTATACATTACATTAGAAGATCAAGAAGGATTGCAAATAAAACTAGGTGAGGTTCTCATCCATTCTTTTTCTTATTCTTCTTCTATTTTGTGTTATAGCATAATTTGTTGGAGATATGGATTAATACTCAAGATACCCTAGTTCTACATATTATCATGTATGTAACTAAATATCTTGAGTGTTAGATCAAAGGTTTAGAGGAAGGAAATGAGCATATGTTCTCCAAGGGGTGACACTCTTGTTTTTCTTCCACTAAATCTTGTGTAACTCATGTTTTACAACTTGGATTTGTGATCCGTCAATGGGGGTGCTAGATACATGAGTTATCTAGTAAACCCCAGTGGTATAACACAAATCTAGCATGTATTGAAGCCATGACGGTTGTTTTCCCCAAAATAGTCCACTTAAAAAGTCAAAGTTTCAAAACCCTAAAAAGCTACTGTCCCTGTTTTTCTTGAGGCTGTTTCTGGCAGTTGCAAGTCTTTTAAAAATCTGCGAAAAAATCACAGAGGTACCTTAAGAAATTATCTACGTGTAGGAAAAAGAACGGACGCGTTTTGATTTATAGGTTATGAGTAACGGCTATTTCCGTAAAGGACTCCTAAATATTAACACTCGAATTTCTCACTGTGTATACACTGGAAAATTCCGAAATGTTTACAGTAGGTTCATATATGTTATGAGAGTATACCCTGAAAATTTTAGATCTTACTGAACAAAACTCGATTTATGAAAAATGAAGCAAGATCCGGGTGTTTTGGGCACTTTAAAATTAATAAATCATTTTTTAAAATTCCAGAAAATTTTGGGAATCATGGTTGCATCATATACTGTCCAAATCCAGAAAATGAAAATATTTGGAATCATTTTGCTATTTGTCCTAAAAATGATTAAGTTATGAATAAAAGAAAATAAATAGTTAAATAATGTCTTAAATAAGAAAAATATGATTTTAATGCTTGAATACTCCTAATATATAATATTATGACTATTTTAGGGCATTTTGGTAATTTATAATAAGAAATAGTATTTATGACTTTTATAGATATTAAATAAATGGTTTTATAAAGGGTGAACAATTAAAGTAAATTGTTTATTGATCTAATAACTTATTAAAATGTTATTATGATATTAATAATATTAATTAGAATATGATATTGTTAAGTAAATAAAAATATTAAGATTAAAACTTTATTAAAATATTATTAAATGGTTAATCATATTTGATTTAAAATATTAAAGTATTATTAAATGATTAATAATATTAGATTAAAATATTATTAAAAGATTAATAATATTAAATTAAAGTATTATTGAATGATTAAAATATTATTAAGTAAATAATAATATACGATTAAATAAAATGTTATTAATGTAATAACATTAGTAAAGAAATAAAATATTATTAAATGATCAATAATATTAGTAAATAAATAAAATATTAATACGATTGGTAAATGACTAAAAGTATTATTAATTGATTAATGATACTAAAGCATAAGTAAGATATTATTAAAGTAATAATATTAATGTATGATTAAAATATTATTAAGAGGATTAATAATATTAGTAAAGTATTAAAATATTATTAAGATGTTAATAATATTAGTAAGCGAATAAAAGTGTTATTAGTGAATTAAAAATACTAAGAGGTGAATTAAATATTATCAAGATTAATAATATTAAGTGAATTAAAAATATTTGAAGTTATACTTAATGACTTTTAATATTTTAAGAAATAGTACATTAATATCTTAATATTAATGGTAATTATTTAAAATGATTTTAAATGTTTTAAAAATCATTTAAGGGTAATATAAATGTTTAAAAATATTTTGAGTTATTATAAATAACTTTAATATTTTGGCAATGGTTTCATTAATAGTTAAATAATAATTAAATGATAATAGAATTATTTAATACTTAAATCATTTGATAATGATTACGTGTTTGAAATTCATGATAAATTATATTAAATATTTGTTAAGTCATTTAAAATGATATGACTGATACTTATAGTTATTGAACTTCGGAATAGAGTCTTAGACTCAATAATTACAAATAAAGTTGTTTGTATGCAAAGCATATTTCGTAAATTGATATGGACTTAGATATTTTGATCAGATTAATGTTTGTTTGTGATGCAATAACTGTTGAACATGTGTGACAATGTGATTAGGTTATATAAGTCGATCATAAATGCAATACTATATGTTATAGTATATTTGTTCTAATAGAAATCGAATGATCCGATTAATGATAGGTCGTGATATAAAAGATAAAACTAAGTTGCGTGTTAGCAAAGCGCGCATCGTCGGTGATATCCTACCTTTGCATTTTCTTTATGCAATGGACATGAGTAAGAATGTTTCGAATTATATTATTCTGTATGCATTATTAACCCTATATTATATACGCTCATTGATTATCAACATGTTAGTATATGGTAATTTAGATATATATTCTGTTCGATAATTTCTATAAATGGTTATACAAGTGTCCCCACTTGGACAATCATTGCATTTAATCACATGTTGATACACCTTTGTTAATTACCCGTATACATATATGTTGAATTATAGATTATTGTTGAACAAGATAAAACCTTATTATTATCCAACCGAATTGCTTTGGTTTGGAACCCCGACAAGTATGAACATCCCTTACACGAGAAAACTTTTATGCGCCCAAGGCAGACAGAGTGAACGATCCTATCGTTCTTGCATGCATTATTGATCAATACAGGGTCCATGGGATGTACACCCTCGTGCCCGTAAGTTATGATGGTTTGCGGATGAAGTTATGCTAAACCTATTCGAAAATGAAAATAATGTTCATAGTATGTCCCCTTAACCCTATATATAGTCAGTACGTAGTTTTAAAATTTGAAAGAGGGTTGTTATGTTAATATTATCGCTTCAGATTACTTCACAACTATTGATTTGTTGTAGAAGGATAGTATAAAGAAAACATTTAAATTCTTTTAGCTTATACATATATATAATTGCTATTACTTGTTGGGCACTCAAATGCTCATCCTTGCTTAATTTAAATGTTTTCAGCTAAGTGTAAACAAGTAGAAGGCTCGGCTAAGAATAGAGGGAAAGGAAAGGTTGCAGAATGAATTCAATGCCATTTTATGTAATAGTTATCTTTATTAAGACAAGTATGATATATATTACCTATCACGTATTGTGAGGAATGTATTAAAGGTTGCATACTTGGGATTTATACTTTGATAAATATGTAAATTAAGTTGGTATCTATATTATTGTTATTATTAGTATTATTCCGCTCATAGAAATGGTATCGTAAAGCACCGAGTTCGGGTTTCAAGTACCTGGATTTGGGGGCTTTATAAGTTAGTATCAAAGTCATGAGGTTATAAACATTAGGAATGCGAAACCTAGGTTATAACCTTAGTGGAAAATTTTTATAGAGTATGTTAGCTAGGTGATGGGTTGAGGAGATCCATCAAGTTTTAGTTGTACTGAAAAAAATATTCTTTTATTTTATCAATGAATATATTTTATTATGGTACTGATGTTGTTGTGATTGTTTATTGTGGTCATAGGATGACTGACGAGAGTCAAGATAGTTATTCAGTGAACCAAGAGTCGAGGGACTCTAGTGAGTAGTCCATTGAGCATACGATGATAGGAGATTTATTGGCTAGGAACGACGAGCTAAAGGTTAGGGCTGAGCGAGTGGAGGTGCAGAACCACACCCTCCAGATTTTAGAGCAGCAGTACAAGGACACTGCTTACCAGGCACATACTGAGTTAGCTGAGTTACGAGGGAGGTTGGAGCAGAGAGAGCTATAGCTAGGACAATTGAGAGTTGAGGTGGAAGCTAAAGATATGAGGATATATACTTTGGAGCAAGCTTTAGACATCACCTTTATGCAGTTTGACGCTGAGTGGATGGAGCTGCCCTCCAGCAGAGAGAGCAGGCGTTGATTTGTATTCATGTTCGATATAGTCCCACTTTTTGTTTCTATTAGGGACTGTTTAGTTGTTGTAAATCCTTATGCCTTGCTATATGCATAGGATGGCAGTTAGAACCCAACTTTTATTTGATAGAGGGGTAGATGGTAGTGAATAGGTAGTATAGGTTCTGTTTGGTAGGTCTGTTTAATGTTAAGTATGTCTATGCAATGAAATATTCTCAACTTTTGTGTTGGTCAAGGTTGTAAATCCCGACTTTTATAGTCACAAAAGGATAAGATGTTTAAAGCAGTATGTGTTATAAAATGTCAAGTGTTATGAATATGAATCTGTGATAGATTAATGAAATAAGTTGGTATAAAGATAGTAATAAATCACTTGAGCACTGGTTAATACAGTAAACCAAAGTTTTTTGAAATCTAATATTTTAAATACATGATTATTCGAGTAGAAAATTTTGCGTTATGTAAATACCCTAAGATATAAAAGGTAAGTTGATGAAAGATAAATTATGACTAATCAGATAATGCCGCCAAGATGAAAGCAAAATCAACGGACAAAAGAACCTGTCCATAAAAGACTTCAAGGCAGAATGGAATACTAGCCGTGGGACAACAAGACTCGATACAGGATTTTGCGAATATGGTCGTTCAAGATATGCAGAATGGAATACTAGCCGTGGGAAATCATCTAGAAAATTGATTAGCGAACTTCAAAGACTTCAAGGCAGTCAGAACGTCATGATTTAGAGGATCAACTGACCATATGGAAGCATTTGTGATAGCTGGGGTAACAGAGGGACAAAAGACAACTTTTGCCACCTATACAATGAAAGGGGGGACGAATTTTTGGTGGGAGGCAAATCAAACTAGAGCCGGAAAAGGGAGTAGTGGTAGTAGCACTGGAAAAAATGAAATGAGATAATTTTGGGAATACCGAGATTAGGCTAGGAGGTGGAAAGAAACATGATATGCAGTGTAGAAATTGCGGAAAGAATCACTCGAAAGAGTGTCTTAAAGGTAAGTTTTCGTGTTATAAGTGTGGGCAGAAGAGACATATCTCTCCCAACTACCCCAATTCGAGAATGTATAGTGGATGTTTTATTTGTGAATCAATGGAGCATAAGGTGAAAGACTGTCCAAAAAGGATAAGGGAGGCAAGAAATGTGAATAAGGGAAAAGGCGGCAGGACATTGGCAACAACGGGACCAACTTCAACAAACGAAATAATAGAACCAACCATAGGAGTCTTCAGTATGACAGTTCAAGATACGGTGGCAGCGAAGGATGCAACTCCAGGTAGTATTCTAATCAAATTTTATTTTCTTATATATTATTTTCTTATATATATATAATAAATTATTTTATAAAGAAATTTTGAAGAAGCACTACTACAAAACAGTAAATAGACAACGCGGAAAAAACATTGTAGTTTCAGTCGAAAAAACGTCATGGTTAAAGATGTCATCTATTTGACACCCTTACACAACGTTTTAAAAACGTTGTAGTTAAGCACAATACACAACGTTTTTTAGGAAAAAAACGTTGTAGATTTGTTTTTCAAAAATTAACATATGCTTAAAAATGTTGTAGTAGGTATGATTCCACAACGTTTTTTGGATAAAAAACATTGTTGTTTAGTATATCAGACAACGTTTTTTAAATGTTGTAGATAAAGAAAAAAAAGGATGTGATTCACCTATATTACCAATACACCTACAATATGCTAAATGCCATAATATATAGGCAAAATATATCAACCATTCAAAATACATCCCAATAATACCATTCGTTTACAGTTTGAAATTAATAAATCCATAAAAAATATACTAAACTATCTATATATACATCTCAAATTCACTTTTCAATCCACAAAATAAAACAAACTATATGACTGTAACAAGAAAACATACACTGTGTAACATACAATTATCAGATTATTACATACAATTTCTAACTAATCAGATTATTACATACACTGTGATGGAAATCGCTTCCTTGCAGAGCTGCAAGCTCATCTTTATCCTTTGGAACCTGAAAATGGATTGGATAAGCAAGATGCATAAATTTAAGTGAACACCAAATATGAACCATATATAGAAACTACAGCATCTCAGCTAGTCAGTAGCCATCTCGAATCAGCTTTAAAATCTACATTAACAACCTGAATTAAAATTTAGAGGAAGAGAGTTCATACACTAATCCGAGTCATTTTGCTACTGATCATTGTGGTCGGAATGTAAATCATTCAGGCGGTTCTTAAAGAAGGGGATAGATACAGTGAAACATCTTTCACTAAATAAGGAGAAATGTTTTAAAGCTGAACCATACAATACATGAATATACACATATGCACACGCGCGCGCACACATATATACATATATATTATTGATGTAGTGACAGGGTTGATTCAAAGTTAATCTTAGTGCCTTTTATGTTGTCTGTGAATATCTCACGCCTATTGATGAACTATCTGATACTGCACTTTTCAAGGAAAAAAGTTCTGAAAGATTTTGATACCTGATAAGAATGAAAAAGGAACATAGGTATACCATTCACTTAAATTACGTTTTATTTTTATTTTAATAAAAAAAATCAAAATATAAATGCATCCAGAGGGTGGTTATTGCAGAACTTCCAAACATGTTCTCCATATAATATGTTTTTCTCAACAATTCTCTACAGAAAAGCACCAATTTAAAGAAACAGGAATGCATGAAACAACATATCTGGAATATATTAGTACCTCAATCTTTGCCCAATATTAATACGCAGAATACTGATCCCATATTTCCCGACTTTGTCAACTACTTTATAAGAGACTGAAAGTTACCCATGAGAATATATCATCCTCTGCCAAGCTTGATGCAGGACTCATGGGTCTCTTACTAGAAGTCGTCCATCTCTGCTCTATTGGTGCAGGTGTAGGTATATGTTCCTTCTTTATGAGCTGCATCACATTTTCTATATATTTAATATCTTTCATGTTAGGCTTTGCTAAGGATCCAGCAGGAAAACAAATCTCTGAGACCCACTGCTGGCCACCACAATCAAAGCCCAGAATTTCATCACTCCAGCCTAATCGATATCCCTCTGACTGCCTCCAAAACTTGGCCTCAGCTTGATTAACCTTTATGACATGGTCTTTGTTGAGAGGATTAAGCGCAAGTAGCTTATCTCTCAACTCCGTAAATGAAAGCTCGTTTATGTCTGGTTCATTGTCATTTGACGATTTTGAAACCACTTCTTCACCTCTGTAAATAAATTATGATTCGTTAAAATACAATCATATTTCAAGCCTATCATTTTACTCAAGAAATTAATGAAGTGGCATTTTACTAAAGGCATAACAATAGAGAAGTATAAGTGGAAAAACATGGGAAAACCTAAAGCAAACAAAAACAGTTTAACATTGGCTACTTTTAAAATATCTTTCACAATAGCTTATATCTATAATTACAACTTTTTTCTCACCAAAAACCAGAATTAGGGGAAAAAGGAAAGAACCAGAAAGAATATAACAAGTAATTTACCAGAGTAACCGACTAAATATAACGTAAAAATAACACCAATACAGAATAGATCAATGATGATAAGTTCCCTTCCATATGCGTCATGTTCAATAAAGCACTACTAATGGCTAAAAATTAGATGATATGAATAATAACACTTACCTGTACTTCTTCAGTGATTCCTGGTAGAGATCTCGGATTTGTTGCATAGCTTCATCCTTGCTATATTTTGGTTTGAACTTTGGCATGCCTTTCCATTTTGACAAAGGATTACACCTCACTACCACAACAGTGTCAGTATATGGAATGTTAGAAAATCTAAATTAACATCACAGTGTGTGTGGCAAATCAGATTATTACATCACCATTCAGAAACTTGAGGTGAGCAATGACAGTATCTTTCATCATTACCTTAACATTTTCTTCTCTTTCTTTGAATCTGTCAATCAACTTTGGACAAGCCTGCACCATAAATAATTTCATGATCATTTTACAGGGATTAGTCACCTTCATTTAGTAAAGATAGTAACAAAATTGTAACACATCCTTTCTTCTTCATTTTTTGACAAGTGTTTGTTCATTCATAATCTGGCATTCAATCTTGAGATTAATACATTCTGAAAATACTTATTTCTCGTCCTTATTTCTCAGGACGAGAAATAATTAAATCTCCAAACATTTAGCAGCAGCCCTTCGAACTTTCCAGCTAACATCCTCATCATCTGTATATTCATTAGCACTCTCACTAAAAGGACATTAAGTTATCACAGATTAGGAAACAACGAAACAACTTCAGTAAATCAAACTCTAGACCGTCAAGATGACAAGTATACAAGCAAGAAATCAAGGGCAACAGATGCAGTAGGAACAGAATATTGAGAAATGGTGTCTGTTAAGGTGAAGAGTTTGCCATCGATGGAGTTATACATCATAAATCATAATATAAGCTGTCATTTCTATATATTGTAACAAACTAAAATTCTTTAACAATGTCATCACTGTTATCTAATCTGTAGGCATAAAACACTGACAGGAACATCAAGGGTTCATCTCACCTCAACCTATTGCTGTTACCCCTGGCTAGAAACACTATCAAGCTTTATGTAAAGTCAAAAATTAATGCAGAAAGCATTTGGTATGAGGGGAAAGATATTACTGACATGATAAAATGGAGGTGAACTGTGCAGTTCCACTCCTTTAGAAGAACAACAGCAGCATTCCAGTCCTACTTGTCAGAGACATTACATTTAAGGAGATCCATACTGGTTTTAGCATCAATAGGGTTTCCCTTCCAGTAAGCATATGGTTCCCTGTCCATCCATTGAGTCCCGGTGTTTCCTTCCTTTAGGTCCTTCAACAAAGACCCCCATGGCTTTATATTGATTTCAGGCCTGAAAATAAGTTTGGATTTAGCGTTGTTCTTCAAAGAATAATCAATAATTCTGCAAAAATAAACTCATTATAGGATCACTTAGTAAAACTGGTACACTAATAGAGTCAATTCATATACACGTACCAATTCATATAAAAAGACTGAAGCAATTCATACGAAACCACTTTTGCTATTTTAGTCCATCTGTTGCCAAATATCTTGTGAGCCTGCATAACATTTCTAAGAATCACGTCACACTCAACTAACAATAAATAAGGTTTGTTTTTCTGGCTAGAGAATCATACAAGTGGAAGGTAAAGCATTAGTAGTTGAAGAAAGAAAGTGTAATAATAACATAGCATTATCATTTTACCTCACATAATAGCACATCTTCCTCAGGTGACCATCGAATATCATAGCATACAGACCGTGCAAGTGCAAATTTACATCAGATATCGATCTAAGATGGACCATTCAGTAAAACCAATAGCAAGAAGGAGTATGAAGTTGATAACTGCTTGATATGGATCTTAAATTCCAAGAGAATAAATGTACACTAATGCAAGGGGGAAAGTTTGCCTTCACTTCAAAGATTTTGCACCCAGGTCATACAAAACATTAGATCGGTAAATCACAAATTCCATTCACCAATGACAATTTGAATTTCAGAAAAGGAGAAGATGGAATAAGTTAAACATGAATTACAAGGCCCATAAGTTTCAGCCCCAAAGAACATGGCAATTTGGATAGACTATTGAAGTATATATATATATGGTCTAAAACTCTAATTGAAAATTTGAGTGCCTATATCTAAACCATTTTACTTATAAACACTTAAAAAATCATTTAATTAATTCTAATACTCCAAGAAAAATATAAAATGATGAATCGAATCTAAACTCACACGACAAATGGTGAGATCTCCATCATCGTCGTACTCTTTAGTGCCGCCTCTCTTTCCCTTTCTCTGTCCCTCTTCGTCATCTTCTTCTTCAGGCTCTTCTTCCTCCGCTTGTCGCGCTGCTTCGGCTTTGGATTGCAGGTCTGCGAGGTAGGATTCTGGAAGTTAATCTAGGGCTTTGGATTGCAGGTCTGCGCTCATATTTTCTATACAAATAAATTAGAAATTTTTTAAAAAATGTATAATTTTTTTTATTTTTGTAATATAGAAGGAATATGAAATTAAATCGAATAATGTGTGTATGTATTTATGTGATATATTTATTACATGAATGATTTTAAATAATTTTATTTTAAAATTTTTTTACTATTGTTATAAACTATATTATTATAATAATTAATTTTATAGTAGAAATGTTTTTATTATTAATTATTTTTTATTGAAAATATAATCATATATTATTTATATTTTGATTTTTTATTAATTATATAATTATATCATATATGTATGTATGTTATATATATCTGTATGTATGTGGACCGATGATTGATTAATTATTTTAACTTAATTAATTATGGTGTATTATATCGAACCTAGTTTTATTGTAGGAAACCTAATTTGAAACTTCATTGTGAGTTTAAGACTATTATATAAGCATGTTATATGATTTTTTTTGATTGATTAGATTCAACCTAATTAATTAACATTTAGATTTATTAATTTCTTGAAATCCTTTATTTATTAATTATAAACCCTAATTGCTAGATTAGCAAGGATAATTATAATTATATAATAATACAAATGTTCATGTATGATTAGAACCTAATCAAATTAAGAAAAAACCTAATTATAAGTTTTAGGAACTAATTTTATTTTATTTTAAACCCTAAATGAAAGCTTCGTAACCTAATTATATATCAGGTGAGACAATTAAATAACCTAAGGTTTATGGTAATAAGGAAAGGTTAGTATTTAATATGTATACTAACTTATGTGGATAATCTTGTTATTTCAAGTGACTAATAATTTTAAACCTATTTCTAGTAAACCTAATTAGGTTATGAGCTAAATTCACATGTATAAGTAATTAAATTTCATAAGATTGGGAATGAAAACCCTAAATAAACAATTTGGGTAGCATGTATTAAAATTGTTAGACTATGTTCATTACATGGCCCAAAACAATTAAAGGAGATGCCCAAAAGAAATAAAATGCAAGCCCAAACTTAGTCCACTTGATTAAGGGTATTTTAGACCTTTGATTTATCTAATTTATGCATTAAAATAAAAGGCTAAATGAAGGAATTAGTGGGCATATATAGCTGGCCCCATTAGGCCTTTTAAGGCAACAAATTATGCTAATCAATGTCCATAAGTAGAAGTCTTACACACAAGTACATGTGTGTCAATCTCCCATTAGTTTACAAATCTATTAAGCACCCTTAATCACATGATTAGGCTAATTGAAGAGATAAGGTGTAGTCTTTTATCGATGGGACAATAAAAGTATGGGGGATAATAGTTAATCACCCATTCATTTACTAGATCATTTTCATTTCTCTTATTCTCCTTCTTCTTCTTTTTCTCCCATGCTAGCAACATACAAGAGAGAGAGAGAGAGAGAGAGGTGTGCTAGTTGCTTAATGCACCCTAAGATTATACATTACTTTGGAAGATCAAGAAGGATAGCAAATAAAACTAGGTAAGGTTCTCATCCATTCTTTTTCTTATTCTTCTTCTATTTTGTGTTATAGCATAATTTGTTGGAGATATGGATTAATACTCAAAATACCCTAGTTCTACATATTATCATGTATATAACTAAATATCTTGAGTGTTAGATCAAAGGTTTAGAGGAAGGAAATGAGCATATGTTCTCAAAGGGGTGAAACTCTTATTTTTCTTCCACTAAATTTTGTGTAACTCAAGTTTTACAACTTGGATTTGTGATCCGTCAATCGGGGGTGCTAGATACATGAGTTATCTAGTAAACCCAAGTGGTAGAACACAAATCTAGTAAGTATTGAAGCCATGATGGCTGTTTTCCCCAAAATAGTCCACTTAGAAAGTTAAAGTTTCAAAACCCTAAAAAGCTACTGTCCCCGTTTTTCTTGAGGCTGTTTCGGGTAGTTGCAAGTCTTTTAAAAATCTGGGAAAAATCACAGAGGTACCTTAAGAAGTTATCTACGTTTAGGAAAAAAAAGCGGATGACGTTTTGATTTATAGGTTGTGCGTAATGGCTATTTAGTAAAGGACTCCTAAATATTAACACTCAAATTTCTCCTTTGTGTATACACTTTGGAAAATTCCGAAATGTTTCTGATGAGTTTCATATATGTTATGAGTATACCACGAAAATTTCAGATCTTTACGAGCAAAACTTGATTTATGAAAAATGAAGCAAGATCCAGGTGTTTTGGGCACTTTAAAATTAGTAAATCATTTTCTAAAATTCGAAAAATTTGGGGATCATGGTTGGGGTCATATCTTGTCCAAATCCGGAAAATGAGAATTTTTGGAATCATTTTGCTATTTGTCCTAAAAATGATTAAGTTATGAATAAAAGAAATAAATAGTTAAATGATGTCTTAAATAAGAAAAATATATGATTTTAATGCTTGAATACTCCTAATATATAATATTATGACTATTTTAGGGCATTTTGGTAATTTATAATAAGAAATATTATTTATGACCTTTTATGGATATTAAATAAATGGTTTTATAAAGGGTGAACAATTAAAATAAATTGTTTATTGATCTAATAAATTATTAAAATATTATTATGATATTAATAATATTAGAATATGATATTGTTAAGTAAATAAAAATATTAAGATTAAAACTTTATTAAAATATTATTAAATGGTTAATCATATTTGATTTAAAATATTAATAAATGATTAAAGTATTATTAAATGATTAATAATATTAGATTAAAATATTAATCTTAGATTAAAATATTATTAAAAGATTAATAATATTAAATTAAAGTATTATTGGATGATTAAAATATTATTAAGTAAATAATAATATCGAGATTAAATAAAATGTTATTAATGTAATAACATTAGTAAAGAATAAAATATTATTAAATGATCAATAATATTAGTAAATAAATAAAATATTAATACGATTGGTAAATGACTAAAAGTATTATTAATTGATTAATGATACTAAAGCATAAATAAGATATTATTAAAGTAATAATATTAATGCATGATTAAAATATTATTAAGAGGATTAATAATATTAGTAAAGTATTAAAATATTATTAAGATGTTAATAATATTAGTAAGCGAATAAAAGTGTTATTAGTGAATTAATAATACTAAGAGGTGAATTAAATATTATCAAGATTAATAATATTAAGTGAATTAAAAATATTTTAAGTTATACTTAATGACTTTTAATATTTTAAGAAATAGTACATTAATATCTTAATATTAATGGTAATTATTTAAAATGATTTTAAATATTTTAAAAATTTTTTAAGGGTAATATAAATGTTTTAAAAATATTTTGAGTTATTATAAATAACTTTAATATTTTGGCAATGGTTTCATTAATAGTTAAATAATAATTAAATGATAATAGAATTGTTTAATACTTAAATCATTTGATAATGATTACGGTGTTTGAAATTCATGATAAATTATATTAAATGTTTATTAAGTCATTTAAAATGATATGAGTGATACTTATAGTTATTGAACTTGAATAGAGTCTTAGACTCGATAATTACAAATAAAAGTTTGTCGGTACAAAGATATATTTAGAAAATTGATCTGGACTTAGATATTTTGGTATATTATTATTTTGTTTGTGATCTGATAAGCTGTTGAACATGTGTGATAATGTGATTAGGTTATGTCTTTGTTGCGAAATCTTGATACTATATGTTATAGTATATTGTTACAATAGAGCGAATGATCTATTAATGATAGGTCGTGATATAAAAGATAAAACTAAGTTGCGTGTTTATAAGCGGTAGCATCGAAAAGATATCCTACCTTTGCATTTTCTTTATCAATGGACATGAGTAAGAATGTTTGAAAATTATATTATTCTTGTATGATTATTAACCCTATATTATATACACTCATTGATTATCAACATGTTAGTATATAGTAATTGAGATATATATTATTATTTGATAATTTCTATAAATGGTTATCTGAGTGTCCCCACTTGGATAATCATTACATTTAATCACATGTTGATACACCTTTGTTAATTACCCGTATACATATATATTTGAATTATAGATTATTGTTGAACAAGATAAAACCTTATTATTATCCAACCAAAATTGCTTTGGTTTGGAACCACAACAAATATGAACATCCCTTATACAGGAAAACTTTTATGCGCCCAAGGCGGACATAGTGAAACGATCTTATCGTTCTTGCATGCAATATTGATCAATCTGAGGTCCATGGGATGTACACCCTCGTCGTGCAGTAAGTTATGACGGTTTGCGGATGAAGTTACGCTAAACCTATTCAAAAATAAAAATAATGTTCATAGTATGTCCCTTAACCTATATATAGTCGATCGTAGTTTTAAAATTTGAAAGAGGTTTGTTATGTTAATATTATCGGTTCATATTACTTCACAACTATTGATTTGTTGTAGAAGGATAGTATAAAAAAACATTTAAATTCTTTTACTATATATATATATATTAATTATTACTTGTTGGGCACTTTCAAATGCTCATCCTTGCTTAATTTAAATGTTTTTTAAATTAAGTGTGAACAAGTAGAAGGCTCGATTAAGAATAAAGGGAAAGGAAAGGTTGTAGAATGAATTGATGCCATTTTATGTAATAGTTATCTTTATTAAAGACAAGTATGATATATATTACCTATCACGTATTGTGAGGAATGTATTAAAGGTTGCGTACTTGGGATTTAGACTTTGATAAATATATAAATTAAGTTGGTATCTATATTATTGTTATTATTATATATTAGTATTATTATCGCTCGTTAGAAATGGTATGGGGGCTTTATAGTAAAGCCTCTTCTCTCCCTTAGGAGATTTCAATTTCTTGAGGCCCATAATTTCAATTCACGTACACTTACACAGATTTGATAGGCGCTTTATACAAGCGTTTGGAAATGTTGCCCACTCTTTGGCATCTATCACAATTTTGACAAACTAATGGGAATCTCTGAATAATGTAAGCCAATAGAACCCTACTTGAAGCACTTTAGCTGCAATCCTCTGAGTCATATAGTGACCTCCATATAGTGAAGAATGTCATGCATTCAAAATACTAGTTGTTTCACTATATGGGATGCATCTATGAATCATACGATCTGCACACTGCCTAAACAAGAATGGTTCATCCCATATGTATCTCTTCACTTCATGCAAAAACTTCTTCTTCTGTTGATGAGTCAAATCTGGCGGGAGTACATTGCTTACTAGATAATTGATGAAGTCAACAAACCATGGAATTTCTGAAGTCATTATAAATAGTTGTTCATCGAGGAAGTACTCATTGATCACTACCTTATCCGTCTTATCTTGTTCTAGACTCATTAATCTGGAAAGATGGTCAGCCACTCGATTTTATGTACCATTCTTGTCCCGAATTTCCAAATCAAACTCCTAAAGAAGAAGAATCCATCTGATTAATCTAGGCTTTGCATCTTTCTTAGATAGAAGGTACCTAATAGCAACATGATCCGTGTAAACCACTACTCTTGTCCCAATGAGATAAGACCTAAACTTGTCAAAAAGGTATACAACAGCTAATACCTCCTTCTTAGTGGTAGTGTAGTTTAACTGAGCATCTGATAGAGTCTTGTTGGCATAATAAATTACATGAAAAATATTTTCCTTACGCTGCCCCAACATAGCCCCTACTGCGTACTCATTGGCATCACACATCAACTCGAATGGTAAAGACGAATCCGGTGCCACAATCACTTGTGCTGATGTTAGCTTTTTTTTCAGTAGGTCAAAGGCTGCCAAGCAATCCTCATTAAATCTAAACAGGACATCCTTCGAATCTTCGGTAAAACACCGCATGTCCTAGAAAACTACAAACCCCCTTGACTGATGTAGGCGGTGGAAAATTCTCAATAGTCTGCAATTTGGCTTTATCAACTTCCAATCCCTTTGCTGAAACTTTGTGCCCTAGTATAATTCCCTCCTGAACCATGAAATGGAATTTTTCCTAGTTTAGTACAAGGTTGGTTTATACATAATGCCTTAGCACTATGATCAGATGCTCAAGACAGCTATCAAAAGAGTCTCCGAACATAAAGAAGTCATCCATGAACATTTTTCTCAACCACGTCTGAGAAAATATCCATCATGCATCTTTGAAATGTAGTTGGAGCATTACAAATCCCAAAGGACATCCGTCTGAATGCAAAGGTACAGTAGGGACAAGTAAATGTCATCTTCTTTTGGTCCCCTAGAGCGATGGCAATTTTGTTGTACCCTAAATATCCATCTAGCAGATAGTAGTACTCGTGTCCTACAAGTCTTTCCAACAACTAGTCAATGAATGGCAACAGAAAATGATCCTTTCTGGTTGCTTTATTGAGCTTCATGTAGTCCATACACGCTCTCCAACCATTCACTGTCCGCATTGGTATTAATTCATTGTTCTTATTTTTCACCACTGTCATTCCCTCTTTCTTAGGCACGCATTGCACAGGTCTCACCCATGAACTGTTTGAGATAGGGTATATGATCCCAGCGTCTAGCCATTTCAGTATCTCTTTCTTAACCACATCTTTCATGATATGACTGAGCCTTTTTTGTTGTTCCACGGTGGGTTTGCTATCATCTTCCATAAAAATTTTGTGCATGAAGAATGAGGGACTAATTCCTTTGATGTCCGCAATTGTCCATCCAGTAGCATTCTTGAACTCTCTTAGGACTTTAATCAGCTTACTTTCCTGAAATATGGTTAGTGCAGATGCAATAATAATAGGTAAAGTATCTGATTCACCTAAGTATTCATACCTGAGATGAGAAGGTAATGGTTTGAGCTCAGGTGTAAGAGGTACCTCTAGGGATGACCTTAAACGATCTGAAGACTTATCTGAATTTTCTAATAGCTCAAAAGGTACCTTGATCTTTTTCACCCGTGGTAGTGCATCTAACAGTTGGAGATATTCAATCAATTCTGGCTTGTCCATGTCAATGTCCCCCATCAGTGTAGTCTCCACCGGATCCTTATTCATAACCCTCAGAAACTCATCATCCATAGCCTTTTCTACTACATCCACTCGGAAGCACTCTTCTTAATCTAAAGGGAATTTCATAGTCGTGAATACGTTGAATGTAACTTCTTGATCCTAGACCTGCATAGTCAACTCTCCCTTTTGAACATCTATGAGAGTCCTCCCAATAGCTAGAAATGGCCTCCCAAGTATAATGGGAATGTCCTTGTCCTCTTCGTAGTCTAGAATGATAAAATTTTTTGGGAAGATGAACTTATCCACCTTCACAAGAATGTCCTCCACAATCCCTGTCGGATAAGTAACAGACCGATCTGCAAGCTGAAGAGATATGTTTGTTAGTTTTGGTGCAAGAAGTCCCAACTGTGTGTATATCGATAAAGGCATGAGATTGATGACTGCACCTAAATTACACAAACACTTGTTGAATGAAAAGCTACCAATAGTTCATGGTATAATAAAACTGCTAGGGTCCTTCAATTTGGGAGGTAGCTTTCTTTATAATACTGCATTGCACTCTTCAATCAAAGCTACTGTCTCAAAATCTTCTAACTTCTTCTTTTTGGACAGAATTCCCTTCATAAATTTTGTATAGCCTAGCATCAGTTCTAAAGCCTCTGCAAATGGTATGTTAATTTGTAACTTCTTGAATACCTTGAGGAATTTGGCAAATTGTTTGTCCAATTTTTGCTTCTGAAGTCTTTGTGGATAAGGAACTGGTGGATATGTTCATGATTAAGTAACATGGGTTATCTTTGTTGTTTCTCTCTTTTCTGACTTAGGTTCTACATTGCCATCCTTTTCCCAAGAGTTTTTTGCATTATTCAAAACTGGGGACGGGCGCAGCTGTGCCTACTGGTAGGATTTGTTTTCCACTTCTGAGGGTAACAACTTGTCTTTTTTCTTTCCCTTCTCTCCTTGGGTTAACCTATGTGTTACTGGGAAGAGATCCTTGTGGTCTATTTGTCAACATGCTAGCCATTTGGCCCACTTGATTCTCAAAATTTTTGATGGCCGCCGCTTGGCTTTTTAGCATAACATCATTGTTGGCCATGTACTTCATCATGAACTCTTCCAAGTCTGGTTTTCTTTTAGGTGCATGTTGTTGTTGGTTTTGGAATCCCGGGGGATAATGTGGTCATGGAGCTTGTTGATGGGTTTGGTTGTTGCTCCATGAGAAGTTAGGGTGGTTTCTAGCCCCAAAATTGTAAGTGTTTTGATATAGATTTGGTGGTCTCTAGTAGCTACCCACAAACTGAACTACTTCAGGATTGATGACACATTGCTCGGTGGGATGTGCTCCCGTATATAGCTCACAAACAAAGGCTACTTACTACACTTTTTCCTCTGCAATAGAAACAATCTTCTTTGACACAGCTGATAACTGAGCTATTAGAGTCGTGATTGCATCCACTTCTAATACTCCGACTACTTCTGCTGATTCAATCTAGAATTTGGCCATTGGTAATTGTTCGCGGCCATGGTCTCTAGCAACTCATATGCCTCTTCATAATTCTTGGCCATGAATTCCCCTCCAGAAGCTGTATTAATGTTAGTCCGAGTGTGACTACCTAACCCATTGTAAAATTTATTTATTTGCATCCATTGGGGTAATCCATGGTGAGGGCATCTTCTAAGAAATTCTTTGTATCTCTCCCACGCTTCATACAGTGACTCACCATGTTGTTTCTCAAATGCAGAAATGTCATTTCTCATCTTCACGGCCTTTGAAGGAAGGAATAATTTTGTCAAAAACTTTTGTGTCAAGTCTTGCCAAGTAGTAATGGACCGCGGTGGTAATGAGTGAAGCCAACTCTTTGCTTTGACTCTTAATGTGAATGGAAAGAGTCTAAGTCTCATCGCATCATCTGATACCCCATTAAACATGAAAGTATCACAAATCTCTATAAAGCTCAACAAATGCTCATTCGGGTCGTCAATGGCCATTCCCCCAACTTTACCAAGTTTTGCACCATTTGAATTATCCCCAGTTTGATTTCAAAGGAATTGGTCACTATTGCTGGCCTTGTGATACTTGATTCCAATTCATTTATCCGCGACGTTGCATAATCTCTCAATGCTTTTTGCTCTTCTGCCGCCATGAGTACCGGTATTTCAATTTCCTCTTGAATGTCAGTAGTACCCTTACTCAATCGTTGAACCCTTCTATTACTGTTGTCCTTGTAAGGCAACAAATTAGGCTTCTTAGATCGAGTTTACATACACTATTCACGAGTACCTGATACAAAGAAAAAATATAAAAAGAAATAAGATAAGAAAGATTTGTTTAACTAAGACCAATCTAATTTAAAATGATGACGAAAGTAATAAAAACAATTTATACTCCCTAGCAACGGCGCCAAAAACTTGTTGGCTTGTTTGTATATATGACAAATCAATACACACACGCAAGCGCACGTGGTCAACAAGTAATACAGAAGAAGTAAAGTATCGATCCCACAGAGAATATTAATTTTATTTTAATCAAGCATACACCAATTTTATAACTATCTCGGTCTACTTAAACAAATGAGCAAATTACGATTTATCTAAAAGTATTGAATATCAAAAGACAACTAACTAACAAGTAATTTATTCAGATAAAGGGAAATATGAGATTATAATTTCACTTAATGCATCACTCAGTTGTTACACTTCCTGTTAAGCCCAATTGATTATTTCGGATTGCTAGTCGAGAACACAAAAGTAAAATATGGTCATCTCTCGATGTACCATACCCATGTCACATTAAATCCACAATTGATAGAATGAATGTGAACACCCAAATTAATTAACTCACTATATCTCTATGTGACTTAAAATTTAAAAAGGGTTTAAGTATAAGTTCTCAAATGACTACGAGTGGTGCTTTGGTATATCTCTATCCTTAGCATGAATTATGGACTCTAACGCCATGTAAAATCATAAGCACAAGCCAATTTGGTCAGATCTTAACTCAGAATTCATTTCTCAATTTCATTTAAGTTATCCTGGTAATTGGTGATCAAACAATTAGGCAATTTAAACAAACCATAATAGACAATCCATATATAATCAATGAAATCTCAAAAAAGAAGCACATCAATCTGAATTAAGCACTATATAATTGAATATAATTGAACCCAATGCTTAGTTTTAATTAAATTTCTTCTCCTTTTTATTGACACCATATAAGTTGGTTCATTGTATTTTGAGCTTAATGTTTAATTACTAAGGAATTGGTAATTAGCTTGGTAATCTATTTGAAATTGGAAATTGGATTGTAGATTTGAACCTTGAATATATCGACATGTGATTATGTTTATTATTCTTAGGATTAAATACATAATTTGTATATAGGATAGTAATTGTTAGGTTTATATATAGCGCAATTACGTAATCAAATCACATAAATATAGCGGAAGCGCGATAAAAAATAAAATTTAAAATTTTCATATAAACCATCACCATGATCAAGCTTTGTGCTTAATTATCAATCTAAATAAAGAAGAAGGAGAATCATATTCATACCCTTGTTAAAAAAAGCTTCCTCAGGTACGAGTCCAACTTCTAGTCCTTCGTTGTAAGACCCCAACTTTTATAAATAAAGATGAATTTTCTGTAAATATTATTTTTGAATATTATGGAGTAAATTTGATACAATATTATAGTTGTGGGTAATATTTATAAATTTGTTATAAAATATTCATTTGGTTGGGGAATATTCTTTTTGTCGGGGAATATTAAATGCGATGGCATAATCATTAGTGGTCCCCATTAATGAAGTATTATAAATAGTTAGAAAGCGACAAAATTATCTTTCTATAAAAATAACGGCGGAGAGTGTTATCGTTAAAACTGTTGAACTACTCGGTAGTAAAAGAACAAGCGATGTCTGGCGTGGTTGCATAGTAGCACACGGTATTGATTATTGATGCTTCTTACGAAGTCACTCACTATACTCAATTATTATTCGATGAATTGTTGCATCATATCTCTTATATTATTGATTCAATTATTGTCACAAAGATTATCATCGTATAATATGTTATATTATTAAATCAATAATTGAGACGACAAGTTATAAATGATTAATAATTGTTGAAAGATTAAATATGTGTTGATTAAAAAATAAAATGATTTGTGGTAATATTTATTCAATCCTTGATGTATATAAAGAGTCTATTATGAGACGTTTGTAGTAAGTTTGGTTATTTTATGGGGGGGCCCATATGTCATCATCTAAGAATCTCTTCGTCAATAGTAATTACCTTCGTCAATAGTAATTACCTTCGTCAATAGTAATTACCTTCGTCAATAGTAATTATCTTCGTCAATAGTAATTACCTTCGTCAATAGTAATTACCTTCGTCAATAGTAATTACCTTTACTAGACGTCAAACCACTTGCCGTTTCATATAACAGGCATCGAACCTATTGTCGTTTCACATTACAGGCGTCCAAACCACTTGGTGTTTCACATTACAGGCGTTAAACCACTTTTCTTTTCACATCACCAGTCATCAAGCCACTTGCCTTTTCATATTTCAAGTGTTAAGCTAGAAATCTTCTATAAATAGAGGCCTAGTGCTTCATTATTTTTCACAAATTCATTCAAGCTATAGAGAGAGAAAGTATAGAGAGAATAAGAGAGAAAGAAGAAGAGTATTCTGTTGCTACACTACTGCAGTATTCAATCTACTACTAATGTAAGGGGTGTTATTCTTTCTTATTTACGAAGAGAACTGTTGTTATTCCATTGCTTATTATTCTGTTGGAATAACCTGTATACGTGGTTTACCCTATACTTGGTGACATTCTTCTATTATTCTGCTGGAACATCACCGTGCATGTGTTTTACACCGGACTGGTTAAAATCTTTATTATTATTATGTTGGAACATCACATGCATGTGTTTTACAATTTGACACGGTTCCGTATTTATGATTCTGTTGGAACATCCCCGATTGTAAATTTTGCACGACACGGTTCGCTATTATTATTATTCTGTTGGAATAACTTTGTCATGCTCTGCAATCTGCATGCATGGTGATTTCTTTTGTTATTCCATTCTTTATTATACTCAGTTGGTTAAAGTTTTGACTTCTACACTCCATGAAATTAGTAGAATATCCTTGATATTTGCGCTTCATCCAAAGATATCTTTTCATGGAAATATTCTTACGATCATTCTTGAATTTTACTCTACAAAGCGATTATCATGTTGACAATTTGGACATTATTAGTTCTGGATAAATTAATTCTTGAACTTGTTTTATTGAATTCTTATATCTTGTCATCATCCTCATGTTTATATTATGTTGAAAGTCATCTGTGGCACATGGTGCATAGATGGACTTGGTATGATTATAACCGTGGATTATTCGGTGTAATCATGGCCGTAATGTTACAAATGATGTGGTAAAAGTTATCATTGGCTGTAGTGCATTGATGGACAATTGTTGGCATGATCATGACCATTAATGAATACACGAATGTCCTTGGTCAGTAGTGCATGGATAATTTGTGGTCGTGATACTAAAGAATATCCTTGGCAGTAGTAGCGGGGGTGATTCGATGATGTGGATTATTTATTAAGTTTGAGTCCCAATGATAAAAGTCATGAAAAACCTTTTAAATCATAAAAGATAGTAGATTTTATTCTCTACTTGACTCTTTTAATGGATTGCTTGTTCATTGTAGTTAAACTTGATGTTGTTATATTTTATCGGTTTAACATTTATTGAAGGCTAACGATAATTTATTCTACATTATCTTAGTTATAATATTTCTTCTTGGGCTAGATTGAGCTCACTCTTTCTTTCACTTTATTCTCTTGAAATGAGAACATAGCAGGGACTAGTCGGAGAATGGAGTGACGGTCCAGAGGATAGCATTAGTAGTCCTCACTATTCTGTGAAATAGTGTGTTAAAAATTATAATGAGGACTCCTTTTGAGTTTGTATAATCTCTAGTAGACAATAATTATATTCAAACTCATAGTTATGTTTTGTCATATTGTACACGACAGTTGTATTAGTAAGTTGTATTTGAATTTTGTACCATATATCTGACGACCCAAAATGGGTGATGTATACCTAATTTTGGGGGCGTCCACGATTAATATCAAAGCTTAGGATATGATCCACATTAAGATGTGAGAATAGTACTAGGAGGAGAGGCGGGAATTCCTTTGCTAGTATGACCTACCTACGTTTATGTGGTATTTAATTGTTTGAGTGAAATTTAGGGATAATATGTTACATGTCAATTAACCTTTGTTTTGTGGCGATGTCTGAAAATGACATCCGAGGATGTTGAGAATAGCAATGGAGCACAAAGCATGCTGATTCACCACATATCAATAATCGTGGATAATGTGCATCGAAGGCGACAATCCTCATGCAAACAACAACAACTTGACGACAAATGATGAATGATCAAATGTTCGGGGGCTTTATGCAATTCATGCAACAAAGAAGCGAGAGCGGCTCTGTCCAAAATGCAGTGGAAACACTGAAACTCTTGGCGGTCCACCGCTAAATGCAGTTCAAGGAGGGACCACCGGAGTTTAAGGAGAGCCAAAACCACTTATGGTTGAAGCATGAATAAAAACAGATCACCAAGATATTTGATGTCTTGGGATTCTCCGAGGAGCAAAAGGTTCCTTTGCTTGCCTTTACTTTCTTGTGGAGAGGCGATTCTTGGTGGGAATCGGTAAAAGCGATTTTAACTCGCCGTCTTGAAGATGTCTTGGGAGAAGTTCCAAGAGCTGTTCAACGACAAATACTTTCCCAAAAGTATTCGTCACATGAAGGAGGTGGAGTTTATCAAGTTGGAACAAAATAATATGGCCGTGTCGCACTTGTCGAGGCTAAATTTGCGAGTTATCCGGTTTCAAGTCCCACTTGGTGGATAATGAAGAGAGAATGACACGGATGTTTTAAGAGGTTTGAAGCGGGAGATACGTCAACATCTTATTTCTCATAAACCTGTTTTTATATTCAGATGTTGTAAATAGGGCTCAATTAATGGAGCGCGATAACGAGTCAACGCAACTAAAAGAGAGCAGCCAGCAAAATGATAATACCAGCGAGAGTAGTCATCGAAGCGGTGACAACAAGCGTGGAGGGAATCAACAGGCCAGAAATGGTAACCACTTCGGTGGTAATCAGGGCAAAAACAATAAGAATGGACATTTCAAGAAGAGGAGATTCAACAATGATGGAAAGAGGTCAGCACCAGCACCTGTCGTTAAGGAAGGAGAACGACCACCTATCATATGTTTCAAATGCGGAGGGGAGGGGCACATCAGTCCAAACTGCGCGATGTCATCCAAAGCATGTTATAATTGTGGAAGAGAAGGTCACTTAACCCGATTTTGTCGTTCACCGAAGATAAAAATTTGGTGGAGAGAAGGAGAGAGAGGGGAAGGAGCTATACCATTGATGCTCCATAAATTCATCTTCTACTTTGGAAGACAAAGAAGAGTAGCCCAAAAATCAAGGTGAAAACTTAAACTAGCTTAAACCTTTTTATTTTGTTTGATTTAATTTTTGATTATATGAAGTTATGATCTTGAGGTTTAAAACCTTAGATCTATGTGTTTATGAGTATTTCATGTTTAGATCTACCCATATTGGGTGTTGATTTGGTTGGAATCAAAAGGAATAGAAAAATAGAATTTTTCGGAGAGCTTAAACTTGAAAGTGTGATCTAGCTTTTGATTTTTGAAATCTATGATGGATATTTGTGATTTATTTTCTTGGGATGCTAGATCTATGTATTAAGGATAAAACCCCTTTGGAATCACTCAATTAGGTTGAAAAATGAGCAAGTTATGGAATTTACCACAAATTACTCAAAGCTAAGAAAAACTGTTAGAACAACAGTTTTAGCAGCCACTTCTGGGAGCTTAACATGTCCAAATATGGATTGTGATAGATGAAAATTGTAGATCGGAAAGATATGAATCCAACAAAATTAACGGATCGTTAATTGGAGTTATAGATCTCATTTTATTTAAGTTTTACCAAAGGACTCCAAAACTGCAAAACGATAATTCTCTGCTGTGAAGAATTTTCTATGGGCTGTTTCGGCCACTTAAATTGTACAATAAATTCCAGCCTTTTGGGACATGAAAAGATATGGTATTAAGTACCTCCTGTCCAAAAATGAGCTCATTCCGACTTAAAATGACCAAGTTATGACCATTTCAATTTCTGTGATTTTCCGATGAAAATCGCTATAACCGGAGTTCTATAACTCCGATTGCCACAAAATTTAAACTGGAGTATCACGTTAACACGTATAAGATTGTGTCAAGAGATGGGAATTTCTGGAGTTGAGCATGATAGGGATAATTTCTTAAGTCACGCACAAAAAAATGATTTTTTGAAAAATAGTAAAAGAAATTAAAAAATTATGGAAAAATATTTTTTGTGTATGATTTATATGTATATGTGTTTGGAAAAAGGATAGAAAAATAATAAACTGATTTGGTATTTTCGTAAAAAGGATATTGAATCCAAATTGGCGGATTGAAAAATCGATGAATCCAGGTTCTTTGGATTGAAAAGAAGTTCTTGAATTGAAAATATATTGAATCCAGGTTTCTTTGGATTGCGCTTTAGTTTCTTTGGATTGGCCATCTGAATCTTTGGATTTAGAATCCAACTTCTTTGGATTCCAAATCTGGGTTGCTGGATTGGTATTTGACTTTTATGTTCAAGAAAAACTTATAATATATGTGATTAGAGTATTTAAATCATAAATATGATAGTAATGATTGAAAAATCAGTTTAAATGATAATAATTATTTTAAAATTATTACGAGCTTATGAAAAATTATTTTGACTAATAATAATAATTATCTTAGATAATGGTTAAGCGTTTAAACAGAGTTTAATTGAACTTAAACTCGTGAATTGTCCGACTAGACCGTCGTGAAGTTAGAATTTGTGTCAGTTTCAAGTCAGACTAAAATAGTTTGACTTGATCTTTAAATCTTATGTGTGTTATAGGCTGATAGGGTTATGTGTTATATGTGTTTAGGTTATTCTATGTTTATATATATAATAGTATTATATTGTGATGATATTATTCTAATATTGGAGATCTATATTACTAATATTAGGTCTTGGTCATCGCGATATAAATTAAGTAGCTTGATAATCAAATTCGAGGCAAGATTGTTTTACTTAACTCTACTAAGAGTTGTTTCATTTGGATATGCTTATGGTTAATCATTGTTGATTGTCATGTATAATTGTACTCCGTACATATTGCATGTATAAGTCAGGTATAAAAGGCTGATCACCTTCATTACCAGTTGGTTCAGATATATTTGTTCATGTATAATACTTGTTCAGTCAAAATTTTGTTCCTGCTAGTTCACAATTATATTGTTGAATTATAGCCAGCTTATTGTTCAGACTTTTTCAATCATGATATATCGTTATATTATTGAACTTAAACTTGCTGGGCAATTTTATGCTCACCCTTGCTATATCATGATAAACATTGCAGATTAAGACGAATGCGTCGGATACAGGAAAAGATTAAAGAAAGTTCCAGCTTTAGTTTACGTGTGCAGCTAGAAATGTAATAGTATAATATGATAATAACATTGTATGTTAGATATGTTATGAAATGTGTATTAAGTTAAGGTTACTCGACCTTGGGGAATAATGAGTATATGTATTGTATAAACAATTTATGTTTATATCTTTCGCAAATAGTAATAGTTGTATAGAATGATCGAACCGGATCCAAGGTGATTTGGGACCTGGATTCGGGGCTGTCACAGAGGCTGACACTCCAAAAGCTTCGTGAATACAAGCTTTATGCCAAGTTGAAGAACTACAAATTCTGGCTTGAGGAAGTAGCATTCCTTGGGCACGTAGTATCAAGTCATGGAATATCTGTTGACCCAGCAAAGATTGAAGCAATTCAAAGCTGGGAGAAACCTAAATCAGTGACCGAAGTACGTAGCTTTCTCGGCTTAGATGGTTATTATCGGAGATTCGTGGAAGGATTTTCTCGAATTGCTACTACAAAGTTCGGTTGGAACGAAGAATGTGAGAAGAGTTTTCAAGAACTCAAGAGGAGACTCATTTCAACTGACTACGACAATACCATCTCGCTCGGAGGGATTTGTCATCTGATGATGCTTGAACAAAGGGTTGGGATGTGCTCTCATGCAACATGGAAAAGTCATAGCCTATGCCTCAGGACAACTCAAAGAATATGAGAGGAATTATCCTACTCATGATCTAGAGTTGGCAGCTGTTGTCTTCGCACTAAAGATTTGGAGGCATTAATGTATGGGGAGAAGGTGGAGATCTTTACAAATCATAAAAGCCTCAAATATTTCTTTACTCAAAAGGAACTCAACATGCGACAATGACGTTGGCTTGAACTGTTGAATGATTATGATCATACCATCCAATACCATCCTAGAAAAGCGAACGTGGTAGCTGACGCATTGAGTAGAAGATCATATCTGCAAATCTGAGTGCGATATTGTTGTCACAAAAGGCCAATTTTGTGTGACTTGCAAAGGATGGAGATAGAGTTAAAGACTCCAGGGACCCATGTGAACGAATATACGAGTAGAACCGACTTTAATCGATAAAGTTAAAGCTGCTCAAGTTACAGACCTGGAGCGGATGCGTATGAGGAAGAAAGTGCAAGAAGGTGCTATGCTGGAAGCAAGAATCGATGAAGAAGGAATACTTCGAGTCAACTCCAGACTTTGTGTTCCTAACGACCTTGATTTAAAGTATAAAATCATGATGGAGGTGCACAACACATCGTTTGCAATCCATCCTGGGAGTACCAAAATGTATCATGATATTCGTCATACATTTTGGTGGAGCAATATGAAGAGAGAGATAACGTTGTTTATCTCAAGGTGTCTAACTTGTCAACGAGTTAAAGCAGAGTATCAAATACCAAAAGGTCTATTGCAACCACTTGAAATTCCAGAATGGAAGTGGGAGCACATTACCATGGATTTCAGTTCTGGGGTCTTCCTAAGGTTTCTCAAGGCATAGATGCGATTTGGGTCATTGTTGATAGATTGACCAAGTCTGCTCATTTCTTACCGATACGAGAAACTTATACACTTGAACGTCTTGCTCGTATGTACATAAACGAGATTGTAAGACTACATGGTATGCCGGTGTGACACCCCCAAAACAGGTATACAACACCCATTCTAAGTCGCCAAAATACATGGCACAGAAACAACTACAGCTTTATTAATACAACATAAAAACTGTGAGTTTAAATACAAATATTGTCATCTAGACAATATCCACACTCAAATAAGTCCTCATTCCAATTATTGAAACATTATTTTACAAAAATGGTGAGGACTACTAAAATAACTTCTAGAACCATCATTCCATACCCCGACTAGTACTCGCTACATTCTCGCCTCCTGAGAAGAAAAATGGAACAACAAGGAAAAGGGTGAGCTCAAATAGCCCAGTAAAGAACATTATGACTAAGATAATAGAGAACAAATTATCGTTAGTCTTCAACAGGGAAAAATCTAATAGAATACAATAGACAACAAGTTTTAAATCAATATTCCCAGCGGAAATAATAATTCATTAGAAGAGTTAAGTAGAGAATGCAAACTACTATCTTCTATATATGAATTTAAAAGTTCATCGTCCATCTTTTATCCTTGTAACATCAATCAATATATATTTGGAATCAAATATTCATCTTTACCTCTGTGCCAAAGATATTCATCACCGGGTCATGTTCATCTAAACACTTGTTCATCTTTTCACTCACTGGCCAAAGATATTCATCGAAATCATTAATCTTTTGCACTCACAGTGCCAAAGATATTCAATTATATCATCATTTACGGTCGAGGATGATGAAAAATATTTTAAAGAAAAATCTAATCCAAAGAAATAAAAGAACAAATATTAAGGATTCGTACTTTAAATAATCCAAGTTTAAAAATACTTCATAAATAACCAGAGTGGAGTAAAATTCAAGAATGATCAAAACATGGATACTGTAAGACCCCAACTTTTTGAATAAAGATGAATTTTCTATAATTATCATTTTTGAATATTATGGAATAAATTTAATATAATGTTATAGTTGTGGTTAGTATTTATAAATTACGCAAAATCACGCAAGTTGTTATATGATATTCGATTGGTGGGGAATATTATACAACCAGTAGCAATCATTGGTGGACCCCACAATGTAATTATTATCGGATTAAGAAAACGACAAAAATACTTTATGAAAATAACGGCGAAGTTTTTTTACCATTAATCTTGTTGAACTACTCGGTAGTAAAAGTAATAAGATGTCTGGCGTGGTTGCATAGTAGCACACCACGGTATTGATTATTGATGCTTATGTGAGAAGTTACTCAGTTTTACTTATTTTTTGGACCCCCATTTACCCATCTTTCAAAATAAGCGGTAGAAATTAATTAAAAGTGGGGCCCACATGTGGGGGCCACATGTAGGGCCCGTATGTGTTGAAATATTGATTTTTGAAATTGGGATGAAAGGAAGTTACGTAAAGGAGAGATAAAATATATTTATAAATATGGTATGTATATATATATATAATGTGAGTGGAAGAGTGATGATATGATAGTGATAGATGTGTGTGTGTTTGTGATAGTGATGTTAGTGGAGGATGGTGGAAAAGGTGGTAGTGGTTTTCTTTGTTGCTTTATTGCATTATAACTTGTGTTGTATATTATATATATATAACATTTGATTTCTTTGATCTTATTGGATGAAGGATTGACTTTTGCATCCTTAGGTTATAAGAATTTTATCCGTGAATTATTGCGTCTGTGATATTTCCTTACGGTGCTTCTTCCATTCTTCTATAAATAGAAGCTCATTCCTTCATTATTTCTTAACGAATTCACAAACTCTAGAGAGAAAATTATAGAAAACTATAGAAAAGTATTCTGCTACTTCCCTACTCTTATATTCAGTTTCTTTTACGGTAAGGGATATTATTCTTTTATATTTGAGAAGAGAACTTCTGTTATTCTATTTCTTTATTATTCTGTTGGAATAACCTGTATACGCAGAATACCCTATACATGGTGACATTCTTCTATTATTCTGTCTTTATTATTCTGTTGAAACATCCTGTCTATGCTATACGTCGGACCTGGTTCCATTTTTATTATTATGTCTTTATTTTCCGTTGGAACATCCTGTCTATGCTATACGCCGGACCTGATTCCGTTTTTATTATTATGTCTTTATTATTCCATTGGAACATCCTGTTTGTGCTTTACGTCGGACCTGGTTTCGTCTTTATTATTTCATTCTTTATTATTCTGTTGGAACATCCTGTCGGTGTGATTTTCACCTGACCTGGTTCCATTATTATTATTCTGTTGGAATAACCTACCTATGCTAAGTACCGCATGCATGGTGATTTCTGTTGTTATTCCATTCCTTATTATTCTTAGTTGGTTAAAATTTTGGCTTTTATACTCCATGAAATTAGTGGAATATCCTTGATATTTGCGCTTCATCCAGTATTTTTCATGGAAATATTCTTCTAAGAAATCTTGAATTTTACTCTACAAAGCAAAGATCATGTTGACAATTTGGGCGTTATTAGTTCTGAATAACTTAATTCTTGAACTTGTTTTATTGAATTTTTATATTATTGTCATCATCCTCATGTTTATATTTTTTGAAAGTCATATGTGGCACAGAAAGCATGGATGGACTTGGTATGATTATGACCGAGGATTATTCTTGTAATCATGGTAGTAATGTTACAAATGATGTGTAAAAAATCCTCATTGGCCCGTAGTGCATTGATGGACGATTGTTGGCATGATCATGACAATTGATGAATACACAAATATCCTTGGCCAGAAGGTCATGGAATTTGTGGTCGTGACCCTAATGAATATCCTTGGCAGTAGTGCGGGATGATGTGGATTATTTATTAAGTCGAGTCTCGTGATAAAAGTGATGAAAAACTTTTTAAATCATAAAAGATAGAAGATTTTATTCTCTACTTGACTCTTTTTATGGATTGCTTGATCCGCTACAGTTAAACTTGATGTTGTTATATTTTATCAGTTTAACACTATTGAAGGCCAATGATAATTTATTCTGCATTATCTTAGTCATAATATTTCTTACTGGGCTAGTTGAGTTCACCCTTTCTTTCACTGTTCTCTTCAGGAAATGAGAATATAGCTGGGACGAGTCGGGGAATGGAGTGATGGACCAGATGATAGTATTAGTAGTCCTCACTATTCTGTGAAATAGTGTGTTAACACTTGTAATGAGGACTCCTTTTGAGTTTGTATAATCTCTAGTAGACATTAATTGTATTCAAACTCACAGTTATGTTTTGTCGTATTGTACACGACAGTTGTATTAGTAAGTTGTATTTGAATTTTGTACCATGTATATGGCAACCTAAGATGGGTGATGTATACCTAATTTTGGGGCGTCCATTGGTTGGTATCGAGCTTAGGATATGATCCTGCTAAGATGTGAGACTAGAACTAGGAGGGAGAGCGGGGAATTCCTTCGCTAGTATGACCTACTTAAATTTATTTTGTATTTAAATTGGTTGGTCGAGTTTAGAGATATTATGTTACATGTCAATTAACCTTTGTTTTGTGGCGATGTCTGAAAATGACATCTAAAATGTTGAGAATAGCAATGGAGCACAAGAGACCGTTGAGTCTCCACATATCAATAATCAGGAGAATGTGCATCAGGAAGGCGACAATCCTCATGAAAACAACAACACTGACCAAATGATGAATGATCAAATGTTCAGGGGCTTTATGCAATTCATGCAACAGTAGGCGAGAGCGGCTCCTGTCCAAAATGTACGTGGAAACACTGGAAACTCTCGGGCGGTCATCGCTAAACAGTTCAAGGAGCTGGGACCACCGGAGTTTAAAGAAGAGCCAAAACCACTTATGGCGGAAGCATGGATAAAGCAAATCACCAAAATATTTGATGTCTTGGGATGCTCCGAGGAGCAAAAGGTTCCCTTTGCCACCTTTATGTTGCGCGGAGAGGTAGATTACTGGTGGGAATCGGTAAAACGTACTCAACCTACCGTACTGGAGATTTCTTGGGAGAAGTTCCAAGACCTGTTCAACGACAAATACTTTTCCGAAAGTATTCGTCACATGAAGGAGGTGGAGTTTATCAAATTGGAGCAAAATAATATGGCCAGTGTGTCGCAATACAAGGCAAAATTTGCGAGTTATCCGGTTTATATCCCACTTAGTGGATAATGAAGAGAGAATGGCGCGAATGTTTTTAAGAGGTCCGAAGTTTGGATATCGTTAACATCTTATTTCTCTGGCCGTGTTTGTATTCGGATGTTGTAAATAGGGCTCGATTGGTGGAAGCGCGATAACGAGAGTCAATGCAACCAAAAGCAGAGTAGCCGCAAAATGATAATACCAATGAAAGCGATCATCGAAGCGGTGACAACAAGCGTGGAGGAATCAACGGGCGAAAATGGTAACCACTTGGTGTAATCGGGGCCAAAACAATAAGAATGGACATTTCAAGAAGAGGAGATTCAACAATGATGGAAAAGGCGTCGACCAAAGACCCGTTGTTAAGGAAGGAGAAAGACCACCTATCATAGGCTTCAAATGCAGAGGGGAGGGACACATCAGTCCAAATTGCGTGATGCCATCCAAGGCGTGTTATAATTGTGGAAGAGAAGGTCACCTAGCCCAATTTTGTCGTTCACCGAAGACAAGTTCAGCTAGGATGGAGGCACCAAAGGCCGTCCCAGAAAAGTCAAAGCCGGTGGTATAATCGGCACACGCACGTTACCTGTCGATCTTATTTCGTTGAAAATACTTGCATTTGATGTAATTCTAGGGATTGATTGGTTAACTACACATCATGCAAAAATTGATTATTTTCGTAGGGTTGTTAGCTTTCATATTCCTAACCAACCTATTATGCGAATTCAAGCAACCAAACCATTAAAATCAATCACTGTCATCTCAAGCCAGAAAGCTATTCGTTTATTGAAAAACGGATGTCAAGCTTTCTTAGCTCATATCATGATCTAAACAAAAATACGTCGATTTTAAATGATATTTACATTGTAATGAATTTCTGACGTATTCCTGAAGAACTTCATGGCCTACCCCAGGCGTGAAATTGAATTTTGTATCGACCTTGAACCCGGTATAAAACCCATTTCCAAAGCCCCATATCGAATGGCTCTATTGAACTTCGAGTTAAAGACCCAACCGCAGGAATTGTTAGACATTGGCTTTATTTGTCCTAGTACTTCTCCTTGGGGTGCTCTGTTACTATTCGTGAAGAAGAAAGATGGGAGTATGTGACTTTGTATTGATTATCGGAGTTGAATCATGTCACCATCAAAATAGGTATCCATTGCCACGTATTGATGACTGTTTGACCCGGTTGCAAGGAGCCAAATTCTTTTTAAAGATTGATCTTCGTTCCGGATATCACCAATTAAAGATTAGAACCGATGATATTCCAAAGACGACTTTCAGAACTCGGTACGGGCATTATGAATTTCTAGTCATGTCCTTTGGATTGACTAATGCTCCTACTGCCTTCATGGATATGATGAACCGAGTATTCAAGGAATATTTGGATCACTTTCTGGTCGTCTTTATTGATGACATCCTTATTTATTCCAAAAGCCGTGAATATCATGAGCAACACTTGAGGCTGATACTCCAAAAGCTTCGTGAATATAAGCTTTATGCCAAGTTGAAGAAATGCGAGTTCTGGCTTGAGGAAATAGCATTCCTTTGGCACGTGGTGTCAATTCATGGAATATCTGTTGACCCAGCAAAGATTGAAGCTATTCAAAGCTGGGAGCAACCTAAATCAGTGACCGAAGTACGTAGCTTTCTCGATTTAGCTGGTTATTATCAGAGATTCATGGAAGGATTTTCTCGAATCGCTACTCCACTAACTCAGCGGACTAGGAAAGATACAAAGTTCAGTTGGAGTGAGGAATGTGATAAGAGTTTTCAAGAACTCAAGAGGAGACTTATTTCAGCACTTGTTCTGACAATACCATCTGGTTCGGAGGGATTTATCATCTACAGTGATGCTTCGGGCAAAGGGTTAGGATGTGTTCTCATGCAACATAGGAAAGTCATACCTCACGACAACTCAAAGAATATGAGAGGAATTATCCTACTCATGATCTAGAGTTGGCAGTTGTTGTCTTCGCACTAAAGATTTGGAGGCATTACTTGTATGGGGAGAAGGTGGAAATCTTTACGGATCATAAAAGCCTCAAATATTTCTTCACTCAAAAGGAACTCAACATGCGACAACGACGTTGGCTTGAACTGTTGAAAGATTATGATCAATGTAATAACCCGAGATTTTCTATATAAAATAAATAAGAAATTTTTCATATAAATTTTTTTTTTATTTATTTAATGACGAGAATAAGTGTCAAGTATTGTGAACGATAAATGCAAATATATTTATTACTTGAAAAATTAGAAATAATTTTGGAATTATTAATTACTACAAATTATATTGTATGGTAATTAATTTCTATAAGCCGAAATGTTTTTATTAATTATTTTCCATGAAAACATGATTGGAATTAATATATATGAAGTGATAATTAGATTTATATAATAAATATTTTATTATATGAATTGTCAGAATATTTAAGTTAATTATTTTAACTTGATTATTGATGCTGCGTACGAAGAATAAGTCAGATATGGAATCCAAACCCTGAATTGGGATTGTGATCAAGAGATGAGAATAATAATATTATATTATCTATATTATGATTTTACAGTATCATAAATATGTACTGTGTATGTGCGAACAGATAAAGTTAAGCAATGATGGTCCATTAGGTCATAGCATATTACCGTGTTGTGAAACCCTAATTATTAAACTCAGTTATGAGATATGGTAGAGTAGTATCTAATATATATAAAGTTACTGTGTATAAGAATGTCGGTAATTAGGACAAACCCTAATTACTATTTTTACGTAGATAATTAGGACAAACCCTAATTATTATAACCCTAATCGGTTGAAGTTAAAACCGAGCAGCGTGTTAGTAACACAATACGATAATTAGAGAACCTAATGGTCAATTAGAAACCCTAATTGATGACGTTAAGAAACCCTAATTATAGAACCCTATTTTTTCTATAGAAACCCTAATTTAAATTAGGGTTTAATTTCGATGTTGTTATATAAGTGTTTTAATTTACCAAAGGATAGAAATTAATTGGTAAATGATAAGAATTACCATCTAGTGATTAAATATTACATTTAATTGCCTTGTACAAGATTGCCCTTTAATTTATATGGGAAATTACCAAAATACCCTTTTGGTTTATTAGTGTATTATTAGTTACATTGTTGATGGAATCTTGCAAAAATCATGGCCAACATCCCTACCCCACCAAACTTATCATTCAGCAATCAATTGTACCAACCAATTTGAGCATCCAATGCATTTGGCTTAACTTATATAAAGAATGGAGAGAGTTAGTATATTTTGTACACTTGAATTTTCCTAACTCTCATCCTATACTCTCTCAAGCTCAAACCTACGAATTCATCTTGCCCATACACTCATAATCAAAGCCCAACCATCACAAACAACAAATCAGAAACAAGGAATCAAGAATTTTTGTGCATAAAAGGTATAAAACCCTAAGCCTAGAAATCCTTTGATTTGATGTTATTTGATGCAATTGATTGTTTAAAGTTGTGTAATAGGATGTTAATTGATGATATGGGTTGATAAATCAAAGACCCATAACATCAAAGTACACAAATTTGAAGATTTGAGAAATCTGGAAAATTCCATTTCTGTGATTTTTCATCAAATGTCAGAGCTTATAGATCTTTGATCGATCATGATTTTGTTGTTTTTAAGTTGTTATGTGTAGCTTGTTATGTGGTCTTTAATCTGAAAAAAGAATCAAGTCCGTATCATATATAGATTAGAAGTTATAGATGGTCAAACATGGTTGTCGATCATGAGAAAGCATTTTTTAGGCGGATCTGTTGAGGGGCATTCTCGTCCATTTTTTTGTGCTTTAAATGGTCTGGGCTTTTGATATGTTGTATTACACTGAATATCTTTTCATAGACTCTGAAACGGACTAAATCCGATATCGGAGGAGAGAGTTATGACATTTCAAAGTAGTAGTGTCAAAACTGTCCAACAAGTGCGGTGCAGTCCACTTGAACGGAATTTTTGGGCTGATGTGTTCGGAATTTGGAAACAAGTCAGTAGGGAAGAGTTGTAGTCTCGGAAGATAGTTTCGCGTGGGCTCAAGAATCGTCTAAAAATGTTTTAAAACGAAAGAGTTATGACTGTTTTAACGAAAGAGGGTAAATCTGGGAAATAGATAAAAACGGTTGCGAGTGGACATTTTTGGGGTCTGTTTTAGGCTTCCTAAGGGATCCGAAATTACTGGGTTATATTTTTTAAAAATAATTTGGTATACCATGTATAACATATCCAAAGTTGGGAATTTTCTGATAAATGAGCAAGGCGTGAGAAAATCGCAAAGTGAGCTATTGAAAAATCAGTATAAACCAAGTCCCACATCGACTAAATTGAGAACTTCACCATTTTCTAAACCTATAAATAGAAGGGTTTGGCCTTTGTTTCATTCACCAACAATAATACATCCAATTTTGAGAAATGCTTTGTTGTGGGAGGACTTTTTATAAAGATCTCCTTAGTTAAACCTTGAATCGAAATCATTATTAGGTTTGTGGAATTAGTATTTTTTAGTATGTTTCTTACTTAATTTTTGTAATGTTATTATTTTAAATATTGTATTTAGTTGTTAGTTAAAGTTTGAATTTTTGAAGTTTAGTTAGTTTTGTTAATAAACTAGTTAGTTTACTATGTTTATTTTGGCTTGGAATTGATTATGTAAATGAGTTATTTGTGATGACTTTTAATATTTTGGGATGAATTTCATTAATTAAGTATTATTAATGATATTAAAGTTATTTATTAATTAGATTAAATAATTAGTTTAAAATGATTTTATTATTTTAAAAAATCATTTTAAATGAAAATAAAGTGTTTAAAGATATTTTGAGTTATAAAATATAACTTTTAATATTTAGAAGATAATTTCATTAATAATTATATATTAATGATATTTAGTTAATGATTTGTGATATTAAGTTTATTTAATAAATAGTTTAAAAATAGTTTTATTTATTTAAAAATCATTTAAAAAGGATATTAAGGATTTAAAAATATTTTAAGTTATAATTAATGACTTTTAATATTTGGATAAATAATACAATATTATTAATAATAGTATTGTTTGATGTTTAAATCATTTAATTATGATTCCGATGTTTGAAAATGCATGATAAATTTTAATAAGTGTTTTAAAATTATTTTAAGTCATTTAAAAATAAAATGACTGATATTTACAGATGTTGAGGTACAGAATAAGAGTCTTAGACTTCATTATTTACCAATAAAGTCGCTTAATTTAATCGAACAATTGTCGAAATTGACTCGAACTTAGATATTTGGTATGTTAATGATTGTTTAGGACGTAATGACTGTTAGATATATGTGATGATGTGATTAGACTATGTACTGACTGTAATGGGCAGTACTAAATATTATTATATATTGTTCTAATAGAACGAATGATCTGATTAATGATAGGTTGTGATATAAAGAGATAGAACCTAAGTTGAGATTTGTAATCAATGAATCGAAAAAAGTATCTTACCTTTACATTTCCTTTATCTGATGGACATGAGTAAGAAGTTTGAAATTATTCTATTCCCGTCATGATTATGTACTCTTTGATTATCAACATGTTAGCTCAGATATATATTCTGTTCATTAATTTCTAAATGGTTATACAAGTGTCCCTACTTGGATAATCATAGTATTTATTCACATGTTGATACACCTTTGTCAATTACCCATATATATATATATGTTGAATTACATATTATTGTTGAGCAAGATTAAAAACCTTCGGGTTTGGAACCAGACATGTATGAACATCCCTATATGGGAAAATTTTTGCGCCCAAGGAGGATAGAGTGAGCGATGAATTTCGTTCAGGTTATGTAGTATTGATCAATACAGGGTACAACGAGGCTGATCACCCTTCATGCTCGTAAGTTATGACGGTTTACGGATGGATTTCTGCTAAACCTTTTCGAAAATGAAAAGAATGTTCATAGTATGTTTCTTAAACCCTATTCATGGGTAGAGCCAAATTTTAAGAATTTGAAAGAGAGTTGTTATGTGAATTTTTTATCAGTACAGATTACTTCACAACTTTCAATTTGTTGTAGAAGTGTTATGTAAAGAGAATACTTATATTCTTTCAGCTTATATATATACTTGCTATTACTTGTTGGGCACTCAAATGCTCACCCTTGCTTAAATTAAATGTTTTCAGTTATGTATGAGCAACCTGAAGGCTTAGGCACGAACAAGGGGAAAGAAAAGCTGTTCGAATGAGTTTATATTATGAGTTAATGGTTATAGTTAGTATTGGTATCTATTCAAGTATTGCAAGGAATTTATTTGAAGGTCTCGTACCTGGGAAATAAACTTTGATGTATGTAAATTAAGTTTGAATGTATTATTATTTGTATTATTCAGCTTATAGAAATGGTATCGTGAAGCACCGAGTTCGGGTTTCAAGTACCCGGATTTGGGGGCGTCACAATCATACCATCCAATACCATCCTGGAAAAGCGAACATGGTGGCTGACGCATTGAGTAGAAGATCATATGCGGGTACTAGTGCGATATTGTCAACGCAAAGGCCCATTTTGTGCGACTTGCAAAGGATGAAGATAGAGATAAAGACTCTAGGGACCCATGTGATGATGGTGAACATACGAGTGAAACCAACTTTAATTGATAAAGTTAAAGTCGCTCAAACTACGCACTGGAGGTGATCGTATGTGAAAGAAAGTCACGAAGGTGCGATGCTTAAGCAAGAATCGATAAATAAGGAATACTTGAGTCAACTCCGGACTTTGTGTTCTAACTTGAACTGATTTAAAGTATAAAATCATGATGGAGCGCATGCACAACACACCGCTTGCAATCCATCTGGGAGTACCAAAATGTATCATGATCTTGACATACATTTTGGTGGGGCAATATGAAGAGAGAGATAAGCATTTGTTTATCTTAAGGTGTCTAACGTGTCAACGAGTCAAGGCGGAGCATCAAGTACCAAAAGGTCCATTGCAACCACTTGAAATTCCAGAATGAAAGTGGGAGCACATTACCATGGATTTGGTTACGTGTCTTCCCAAAGTTTCTCAAGGCATAAATGCGATTTGGGTCATTGTTGATAGATTAACCAAGTCTGCTCATTTCTTACCGATACGAGAAACTTATACACTTGAACGTCTTGCTCGTATGTACATAAACGAGGTTGTAAGATTGCATGGTATGCCAGTATCCATAGTTTCTGATTGAGACCCAAGATTCACTTCGCGATTTTGGGTTAGTTTGCAAAAGCTATGGGCGCAGATTTACAATTTAGCTTCGGCATATCATCCTCGAGATTTGGATGGACGATGGAGAGGACTATTCAAACTCTTGAAGATCTATTAAGACTCTGTGTCCTTGATTTCAAGGGAAGTTGGGACAAGTTCTTACCGTTGGTGGAGTTTTCATACAACAACAGTTATCAAGCAAGTATTGGCATGGCTCCATTCGAGGCGTTGTATGGAAGAAAGTGTCGTTCTCCAGTGTGCTGGGATGAGGTGGGTGAAGCAACGTTGTTGGGGCCGGAGTTGAATACGTATGACTACGGAAAAGATTCAAACGATCCGACAACGTATAAAAACCTCACAAGACCGACAAAAGAGTTATGCTGATCTTCATCGAAAGGACGTGGAATTCGATATTGGAGATCATGTGTTGTTACGTGTTGCTCCATGGAAAGGAGTTACGAGATTTTGAAAGAGACGAAAGCTCAATCCTCGATTCATTGGCCCATTTTAATCCTCGATCGAGTAGGAATCGTGGCCTATAGACTCGCTTTCTGCCAAGTATGTCTCGTGTTCATAACGTTTTTCACATATCCATGTTACGTAAATATGTGGAAGACCCGAACCACATTATTGAGTTAGAACCAGACGAAATAGCGGAAGATTTAACGTATAAAGAGGTTCCTATTCAAATCTTGGATAAGAAGGAACATATTCTACGCTCCAAGGTTATACCTCAAGTCAAAGTTTAGTGGAGAAACCACGATGTTGAGGAAATGACCTGGGAGTTAGAATCTAAAATGAAATCAAGGTATCCTTACCTCTTCGATATACCAGGTACGTACCCTAATTTCGAGGGCGAAATTTCTTAAGAAGGGGTGGTTGTAAGAAGTTTTTGAGTAAAGATGAATTTTCTATAATTATCATTTTTGAATATTATGGAATAAATTTAATATAATGTTATAGTTGTGGGTAGTATTTATAAATTCTGCAAAGTATGCAAGTTGTTATATGATATTCGATTGGTCGGGGAATATTCATTTTAGCAGGGAATATTCGTACAACGGCGCAATCATTGGTGGACCCCACAACAGAATTATTTTCGGATTAAGAAAACGCCAAAAATACTTTATGAAAATAACGGCGGAAGTTTTACCATTAATACTGTTGAACTACTTGGTAGTAAAAGTACAGTAATACGCGTGGTTGCATAGTAGCACACGGTATTGATTATTGATGCTTATGTGAGAAGTTACTCAGTTTTACTTATTTTATGGACCCCCATTTACCCATCTTTCAAAATAAGCGGTAGAAATTATTTAAAGGTGGGGGCCATATGTGGGGCCCATATGTGTTGAAAAATAGATTTTTGAAATAGGGGTGAAAGGAAGTTACGTAAAGGAGAGATAAAATATATTTATAAGTATGGTATGTATATATATATATATATATATAATGTGAGTGGAAGAGTGATGATATGATAATGATAGGTGTGTGTGTGTGTGTGTGTGTGTGTGATAGTGATGTTAGTGGAGGATGGTGGAAAAGGTGGTAGTGGTTTTCTTTGTTGCTTTATTGCATTATAACTTGTGTTGTATATTATATATATATATAACATTTGATTGCTTTGATCTGATTGGATGAAGGATTGACTTTTGCATCCTTAGGTTATAAGAATTTTATCCGTGAATTATTAAATGCGTGATATTTCCTTACACGGTGCCTTCCATTCTTCTATAAATAGAAGCTCATTCCTTCATTATTTTTTACTTAATTCAATTTGAAACTCTAGAGAGAAAATTATAGAAAACTATAGAAAAGTATTCTGCTACTTCCCTACTCTTATATTCAGTTTCTTTTACGGTAAGGGATATTATTCTTTTGTATTTGAGAAGAGAACTTCTGTTATTCCATTTCTTTATTATTCTGTTGGAATAACATGTATCGCTGTGAATACCCTATACATGGTGACATTCTTCTATTATTCTGCATCTTTATTATTCCATTGGAACATCCTGTATCATGTTATCTGTGGGACTCGGGTTCCGTTTTTATTATTTTGTCTTTATTTTCCTTTGGAACATCCTGTCTGTGCTATACGTCGGACCTGGTTCCGTTTTTATTATTCTGTCTTTATTATTCCGTTCGAACATCCTGTCTGTGCTTTACGCTAGACCTAGTTCCGTCTTTATTATTTCATTCTTTATTATTCTGTTGGAACATCCTATCGGTGTGATTTTCACCTGACCTGGTTCCATTATTATTATTTTGTTGGAATAACCTGCCTATGCGAAGTACCGCATGCATGGTGATTTATGTTGTTATTCCATTCCTTATTATTCTCAGTTGGTTAAAATTTTGACTTTTATACTCCATGAAATTAGTGGAATATCCTTGATATTTGCGCTTCATCCAGTATTTTTCATGGAAATATTCTTTTGAGAAATCTTGAATTTTACTTTACAAAGCAGTATCATGTTGACAATTTGGACGTTATTAGTTCCTGAATAACTTAATTCTTGAACTTGTTTTATTGAATTTTTATATCATTGTCATCATCCTCATGTTTATATTTTTTGAAAGTCATCTATGGCTTGTAAAGCATGGATGGACTTGGTATGATTATGACCAGGGATTATTCGGTGTAATCATGATCGTAATATTACAAATGATGTGTAAAAAATCTTCATTGGCCCGTAGTGCATTGATGAACAGTTGTTGGCATGATCATGACCATTGATGAATACACAAATATCCTTGGCCCGTAGTGCATGGAATTTGTGGTCGTGACCCTAATGAATATCCTTGGCCGTAGTTCAGGGATGATGTGGATTATTTATTAAGCTGAGTCTCAGCGATAAAAGTGATGAAAAACTTTTTAAATCATAAAAGATAGTAGATTATATTCTCTACTTGACTCTTTTAATGGATTGCTTGATCCGTTGCAGTTAAACTTGATGTTGTTATATTTTATCAATTTAACACTGTTGAAGGCTAATGATAATTTATTCTGCATTATCTTAGTCATAATATTTCTTACTGGGCTAGTTGAGCTCACCCTTTCTTTCACCGTTCTCTTCTTGAAATGAGAATATAGGCTGGGACGAGTCGGGAGCGGAGTGATGGACCGTATGATAGTATTAGTAGTCCTCACTATTACGTGAAATAGTGTGTTAACAATTATAATGAGGACTCCTTTTGAGTTTTTATAATCTCTAGTAGACAATAATTGTATTCAAACTCACATTATGTTTTATCGTTATTGCATACCTACAGATTGTATTAATAAGTTGTATTTGAATTTTGTACCATGTATATGGCGACCCAAGATGGGTGATGTATACCTAATTTTGGGTCGTCACAGATACAATCAAAGCTAGTATCCATAATAGATATTTTGGACGAAAAATGGAAATTTAATTTTTTTGTGAATAGTGTCGTATTCGTGAATAGTGCCGTATACATGAATAGTGACTCCGACACTAAAAGATAGAAATTTCACAAAAAAGATCATCATGCTTCGTGAATAGTACTCGTGAATAGTAACTCGTGAATAGTAACTCATGAATAGTAACCCCGACATGAAAAAGTTCCAACCAATATTTTGGCATAATGATATTGAAGAAATAATATCATTATTTTTTAAAAAAAAATATCCCTTACCTTGTAAAGACAGTACTTCTAGTTGAAACACCGGATATAAGCTATGACTTGAACTTACACCGTATAGCAACACTCAAAATATTAAAATACTCACAAGAATACGCTCAATATATCGAGAGAGAAAGAGAGAGAAATATGTGGTTTCTGGTGTGATTTTCAATTCTAACCTAAGCACCCTATTTATAGGAAATGCTTAGAACACCGAAGTAGAAAATTAATAATATATATATATATATATATATATATATATATTAAAATTTTCTACGCATTCATACCAGCTGATTTCCAACTCTTAACACATGCCTATAAAACACAAAAAACGTTTTCTAACTAAAAATAATTAAAACTTCCAAAATCAATTATTTTGGAACTTCAGAACTTCTATAATTCATAATAAATAGTCCTTTTATCAGAAAATTCGAATCTCACGAATTTTTATAGGAAATTCCATTATCTACAACTTTGCAGAAGAAAGTTTTTCCAAATTCCAAACAGAAATTTACCGAAATCCACAAACGGGCAATTTTACAAGCTATAATCAAATTTCAGTCAAGAAATGGGACCATAGACATGTTTAACATGTTTTAAACAACTTTTGCAACAAAAATACTCTTCCTCCTCATATACTCATATATCCAACATTCATTGTAAAAATATTATCATTATTATATTATAATAATATAATAAAATATTATTTTATCAGAAAAGATAAAATATCGATTTTCAACAATTGTAACTTTAAAAAAAATTTCCATCTATATCCACATAAAATGAATATTTTCCTCATCATATAAATTAATAATTAATTATTCACAAATAATATTACAGAATCACAAAGATCTTTGTGACGGTGCCGTTCCCGAGGAAGAGGGGCTTTCGATAAGAATTTCTCCTTCTTTGGCGCAATTAGGTGACCAAACCTCTCCTTAGATGAACTTTCTAGACATTGCCAATAATGTTTTCTAATAATATTATTCAGATAATATGAATTATTGCTTCGATAATGGAAAATCTTTGTGTAGTGACAATTATTGAAACAACGATAATATAAAAATATCAACGCAACAATTATTGAATCAATAAAATAAAATCTTCAATAAATAACTCATGTAATAATTATTAGAGTAGTGCCTTCTTACGTAAGAATCAATAATTGGTGCAATACCGGTGCTTCTCTTGTGCAACAATGCGTATTCATGTTTTTAACCACCGGGTATTCCAACAAAGGTTAATTGAGAATAACAACTACGCCTGCTATTTGTAAACAACTTATACTTGTCATTTTCTTCATCTAATCGTTTTTTTTCAAGTTATGGGGCCCACAAAATGCTTGGCGTCGTGCATTTAATATTCCCACAAAGCAAGAATATTCCACGACCAAACAAATATTTCCCGACAACAATGAATATTTTATAACCACCTGCTTATTTAAAATATTTGCGCATTTTACCCATAACTAACCACATTAATCAAATCAACCCTTACTATTTCAAAATGATAAATAGAGGTAACTAAATTTCATTTATTAATAATTTGGGGTCTTATAACCTCCCCTCCTTACGAAATTTCGTCCTCAAAATTGACGTACGTACCTGGTGTTTCGAAAAGATGAGGATACCTCGCTTTCATTTCCGTTTCTAACTCCCAGGTCATTTCCTCAATAGCATGGTTTCTCCACAAAACTTTAACTTGTGGTATGACCTTCGTGCGTAGGACATGCTCTTTCCTATCCAAGATTTTGACAGGTACCTCCTCGTACGTTAAATCTTCGGCTATCTCGTCCGGTTCTAACTCAATAACGTGGTTCGGGTCTTTCACATATTTACGAAGCACAGATACGTGAAAAACGTTATAAACTCGAGACATGCTTGGAGGTAACGCGAGTCTATAGGCCACCTTTCCTACTCGGTCAAGAATCTGAAATGGACCAATAAATCATGGATTGAGCTTTCCTCTCTTCCCGAATCTTGTAACTCCCTTCCATGGAGCCACACGCAACAATACATGATCCCCAATACTAAATTCCATGTCTTTTCGATGAAGATCCGCATAACTCTTTTGTCGATCCTGTGTCATTTGTATACGTTGTCGAATCATTTGGATCTTTTCCGTAGTCATACGTACCAACTCGGGTCCCAACAATGTTGCTTCACCGACCTCATCCCAACATATTGGAGAGCGACACTTTCGTCCATACAATGCTTCGAATGGAGCCACACCTATACTTGCACGATAAGCTTTGTTGTTGTAGGAGAATTCCACCAATGGTAAATACTTATCCCAACTGCCTTTGAAGTCTAGGACACAGAGTCTTAATAGATCTTCAAGAGTTTGAATAGTCCTCTCTGATTGTCCGTTTGTTTGAGGATGGTATGCCAAACTAAATCGTAAATTCGTGCCCATAGCTTTTTACAAGCTAACCCAAAATCTTGAAGTGAATCTTGGGTCACGATCCAAAACTATGGATACTGGCATGCCATGCAATCTCACAATCTCATCTACGTATATACGAGCAAGACGTTCAAGGGAATAAGTCTCCCGTATCGGAAAGAAATGAGAAGACTTGGTTAATCTGTCAACAATAACCCAAATAGCATTTATGCCTTGAGAAACCGTGGGAAGACCCATAACGAAATCCATGGTAATGTGTTCCCACTTCCATTTCGGAATCTCAAGTGGTTGCAATGGACCCTTAGGCACTTGATGCTCCGCATTTACATGTTGACAAGTTAAACACCTCGAGATAAACTTCGCGATCTCTCTCTTCATATTGTTCCACCAAAATGTATGTCGAAGAGCATGATACATTTTGGTACTCCCAGGATGGATTACAAACGGTGTGTTGTGTGCCTCCATCATGATTCTATGCTTCAAGTCGAGAATCGTTAGGAACACAAAGTGCAGGTGGACTCAAGTATTCCTTCTTCATCGATTCTTGCTTCGGAATAGCACCTTCTTGCACTTTCTTCTTCATAAGCATCATTCAAGTCCGTGGCTTGAAGCAACTTTAACTTTTTGATTAAATTCGGTTGCTCTATGCGATATTTGACATCATCGTATCTGTTCCTCGCATATGATCTTCTATTCAACGCGTCAGCTACCACGTTTTCTTTTCCAGGATGGTATTAAATAGTGTGGTCATAATCTTTCAACAGCTCGAGCCAACGTCGTTGTCGCATGTTGAGTTCTTTTTGAGTGAAGAAATACTTGAGGCTTTTATGGTCTGAATGTATCTCCACTTTCTCCCCATATAGATAGTGCCTCCAGATCATTAGCGCGAAAATGACTGCTGCCAACTCTAGATCATGAGTAGGATAATTCCTCTCATATTCTTTAAGTTGTCGCGAGGCATAGGCTATGACTTTCCCACGTTGCATGAGAACACATCCTAACCCTTTGCCTGAAGTATCACTGTAGATACCAAATCCATCAGAACCAGATGGTATTATCAAAACAGGTGCCGAAATGAGTCTCATCTTGAGATCTTGGAAACTCTTCTCACATTCCTCGTTCCATACGAATTTTGTATCTTTACAAATCAGCTGAGTTAACGGAGTAGCGATTCTAGAAAATCCTTCCACAAATCTCCGATAATAACCAGCTAAGCCCAAAAAGCTACGTACTTCGGTCACCGTCTTTGGTTGCTCCCAACTTTGTATTGCTTCAATCTTCGCCGGGTCAACAGACACTCCATGTTTTGACACCATGTGCCCAAGGAATGCTACTTCCTTGCCGAACTCGCATTTCTTGACTTGCATATAGCTTGTTATCACGAAGCCTTTGCAGTACCAGCTTCAAATGGCGCTCATGATCTTCACGGTTTTTGGAATAGATGAGGATGTCATCAATAAAGACAACAACCAACTGATCCAAATATTCCTTAAATACTCGGTTCATCATATCCATGAAAGCAGCAGGAGCATTAGTCAATCCAAAAGACATGACTAGGAATTCATAATGCCCGTACCTAGTTCTGAAAGCAGTCTTTGGAATATCCTCAGTTCTAACCTCCAGCTGATGATATCCGGAACGAAGATCGATCTTTGAAAAGAATTGTGCTCTTTGTAACTGGTCAAACAGGTCATCAATACGAGGTAGCGAATACCTATTCTTGATAGTGACATGGTTCAATTCCCGATAGTCAATACAAAGTCGCATACTCCCGTCTTTCTTCTTTACAAATAAAACAGGAGCACCCCAAGGAGATGTACTAGGATGAATGAAATCGATGTCCAACAACTCCTGTAGTTGAACCTTTAACTCCTGAAGTTTAATAGGAGCCATTCGATATGGGGTTTTAGAAATGGGCTTTGTACCAGGTTCAAGGTCAATAAAGAATTCAATTTCACATTCTGGGGGTAGACCGGGAAGTTCTTCAGGAAATACGTTAGGAAAGTCAATAACAACAGGAATATTATTCAAATCTGACGTGTCTTTATTCAAATCCATAACATGGGCTAAGAAAGCTTGACATCCGTTTTTCAATAAACGAATAGCTACAGTGATTGATTTTAATGGTTTAGTTGCTTGAATTCGCACAACAGGTTGATTAGGAATATGAAAACTAACAACCTTATGAAAATAATCAATTTTGGCATGATGAGTGGTTAACCAATCAATCCCTAAAATCACATCATAAACAAGTATCTTTAAAGAGATAAGGTCAACAGGTAAGGTGATGGTGCCAACTTGGATCAAACAAGATTTATAAATAGTGGATGTAATGAAAGTTTCTCCTAACGGAGTTTCCACAGATAGGTCAAAGTCTAATTTCTCCGGAGTCAAGTTTAAACGTTGAGCACAAGCAGGAGAGATAAATGAATGGGTAGCACTATCTAATAAGGTATAAACTTCGCATGAATTTATGATTAGCTTACCCGTGATCACCTCTTTTGGGTTCCTCACATGTTGACCAGTCACGACAAACGCTCTTCTAGCAACCGTTGACTTTGACTTTTCTGGGACAGCCTTTTGAGTCACCATCCCCGCTGGAATTGGTTTCGCTACAGTGCAATCTCGAGCAATATGTCCTTCCTTTCCATAATTATAGCATACCTTGAACTGTTGTGGACAGTTTGGGCTGATATGTCCCTCTTTTCCACATTTATAGCATACGACCGGTGGTCGTTCTCCTCCCTTAAAACCAGTTGATGCTGGTGCTGACGTCTTCACATTGTCATTGTTGAATCTCCTATTTTTAAAATCTCCCCCCGAGTCGCTTCTTTTATTTTCATTGTCACGATTACCACCAGAGTGGTTACCGCTTTTAATACAATGTTTTTCTCCCAATGATTTTCATTGCTCATGATTTCCGCCACCCAGTATGACCATGGTTGCAGATCCTTGGTTCAACGTACTTTCATTATCTCGCTCTAATAATTGAGCCATGTTAACAACATCCGAATATAAAGCAAATTTATGAGAGATAAGATATTATCGAATCTCGGGTTTTAAACCTCTCGAAACATCCTCGTCATTCGTTCCTCATTCTCTACCAAATGAGGTGAAAACACAGATAATTCTGCGAACTTACGCCTCGTATTGGGACATCGTCATGTTGTTTTGTTCTAGTCTAATAAACTCTACCTCCTTCATATGGCGAATACTTTCGGAAAGTATTTTTTTGTTGAAAAGTTTAGAAACATTTCCCAAGACATCTTTGAGTCTCAAGGCGCAGTCGGGTCCGTTTACACAGACTCCCACCAATGATCCGCCTCGCGCCACGGAACATAAAGGTGGCGAATGGTTGATGAGTGCATATTATTCATTTATTTTGATTCCATTATATTTAGTTTTATTGCATGTTTCATGGGTATATGAGCTTATTAAGGTATTTAATGATTTGGGAAGAATTGGAGGTGAAATGAAATGAGAAAAAAAAAAAAGTGCAAATTTTAGCATTAAGTTGGATGCATGTTCTTAGCTTGGGACTTGAATTTTATTGTAGAGCTCTTCTTTAGCTTTCGGAACATCTTGAATCGTCCCAATCGGAGTTCATATGAAAAAGTTATGATATTTTTACTAAGCGAGCGTTGAACCTCAAAGTTTGGAAGTTGTAATTTACACAGCAGTCACTTGGAGGCCGATTTCGACCTTGATGCAGAGCGATTCTGTCGATTCTCAAAGAATGAAAGTTGTAGATCTCGTCGATATCTTCGTTTTGATAGGTAGCAGGCCCGTAACTCCTCCTAGATCAAAAGTTATGCTCGTTTTACCAAAGGGCGTCATGATGAGAAATGAAAATTCACCCGGCCGAATTTGAGCGGGAAAATCAAGAAATCTTGGATTTTGGAAAGTTTCTAAATCTGATTTTGGTAGACTTCTACATGGAATTGGATTGATATTTCTATTAGCTTTAGGATTTCCTTTAGACTAAGATTTATTTCCAAATTGAATTCTATTTCTTTATGGAAACTAGTTATGATTTGTAAATCCTTTTAGGATTTGGTTTCTACATCCTATAGGATTTAGGACTTTGTCTAGCACTATAAATAGAGGATGAGGTCAAGGTTTTATTCATTCAATATTCAACATTCAAGTATCCTCTATTGGAGTGAAGGCTCAAGAGCATGTCGAAATTTAGTTCTTTTTATTCGGTTCTAAAGGGGTGAATCCTTGTTACAAGTAATTAATTAATTGAGTATTATTATTTATTCCTTCTTGTGTGAAATTTCTTACGATAATCTGTTTTCATTGATTGCATGCTAATTGATCTAATTAATTTAATATGGCCAATTGAGTTAATTTGATCATTATCATATCTTTAGATTAAGATTGGTATTACGTGTAATTGATATCTCTCTTCATCACAAGTAGCAACTTGGTAATAATAATTGTGGACAAACTTTTGTTTATTGCTAAGATTATTAGAAAACAAGTTAAATAAATCGAGCTTATGTGTTTGTTGCTTGGATTAGCCTAATTTTCTATTTCTTAATGTTTCTATCATATTAAATCTAGAGAGCTTATTCTAGGTTATATGCTAGTTAGAATCTGGTGGAGAGCTTGTTTCATACGGTGATAATCTAAGAGAAATTTGGATAGCGAGCTTATTGTTATCTAGGGCTAATAATTTCATTGAAGGAAAAATAATAATTACTTGATTAATTGATTGTTGTACTTGGTGAAAGCTGAGCTATGAGCGAAGTTTTACATATTTGGTTAATTTTATCGTTAATTCTTGTTCTCTTAGTTTAAAAATAATTTTCAAAACCCCATCTTTATTTTACTGTTAAAATAGTAGAATAATTCTAAAACAACTTTACTCTCTGTGGGATCGATCCTTACTTGCTATTGTGCTAATTATTGTAAATTGTGGAGTGAAAGTGAGGTTAATTTAGGAGTGTCAACAACAGCTCCCAAATTTTGGCGGCAGATTCTTGGGAGTAATTTAGCGTTTTGTTTTATTCTATTATTTGTTTTGTTTTTGTTTTATGACTCGATCTTCTCGAGCTACTATATTAGATTTTGATCCGAGAGATTGAGAAAAGCTGCAAGGAGGCTAAAGAAGGAAAAACTTAAAGTTCAACGGTCTTACTGCATATATAGGCGAAACTTGCGCATCATCACGAGGCCTCGACTTAGCTTTGGAATTATTATCCAGCGAATCAGAGCAAAGAAGAAGAGATGGCGATTCAAACAACAATAGAACTCTCGGGGAGTTGGCAACTCTAATTTAAATCAACAACCTCACATGCATTGAATATCCTAATTTAGATCTTTGCATTTGAACTTAAATCTGGACTAATCCATTTCTTTGCCTACTTTTAGTGGTCTTACGGTGAAGACCCTACAAACATCTGAAGGAATTTCATGTGGTGTGCTCTCTATGAAACCAAGCGGAATCATAGAAGAACAAATCAAAATTGAGAAACATTCCCATTCTCCTAGCAGTTGGCAAAGGATTGGTTGTACTACCTACCCTCGGGTTCAATCTGATCTTGGAATGACATGAAGCGGCTATTCTTGGAGATACTTTCCGACCTCAAGAGTAGCCAACATAAGGAAGGAGATCGTGGGATTAGACAATTCGGTGGGGAGACATTATCTGAGTATTGGGAAAGATTCAAAAACTTTGTTCGGTGTCCACATCATCAAATAGATGAACAACACACGATCCGATATTTCTCTGAAGGGTTGATGCAGATGGATAGAAGCATGATCGATCACGACTAGCGGAGGAGCACTATTTGACAAGACCCCGAGGCGACGAGGAATTTAATTGCAAACATGGCGACAAACTCACAACAATATGGCACTAGAACAAATCATGCACCCGATGAGGAGTAAGCGAGGTAAGCACTTGTGATTATGGTCAACAAATTTACGAATTAAGCTGCTATGGTTAGACAATTAGCTTCTGGTCAATTGCCAATTGCAAGGTTTGTGGAATATGTCTACAACCAAATCCTGTCTGAGATGAATGCCCAACATTACAAGATGGCGAGGCATGCAACAAGCTAATCTGATGGGAAATTATCGACCACCACCTCGGAAAAAAAGTATGATCCGTACTCAAACACATATAACCCGGGATGGAGGGATCATCAAATCTGAGTTATGGGAAGCAAACAAGCGGCACCACTGCATTTCCACCTAGCGGCGGGGCTTCCAACCAACCCAACCTCAATATCAGCAAAAACAAGTAGTCCACCACCTCTTGGAACATCATTGGAGGATATGTTCAAAGCATTCATGGGGCGAGACACAGCAGTTCATGAATCGAACCACAGCGATTTGACAAGAGACAAAAACTTGGTTCAAGATTTGAGGAACCAAGTAGGACAAGCTGGCTACTGTTGTGGGGATATTGGAATCTAGAGGCTCGGAAAAATTACCATCTCAAGCGATAGTCAACCCAGGGAGAATGCAAGTGCCATAACTTTCGGAATGGAACACGATTGGATACACCACAGAGCCCGTAGAGTTCAAGAAGGAAGCGACTAAGGAGGAGCAGAAAAAATCCAGGTAAAACCTAAACCTCTAATCGACTTAAAAACATTCCTCTTCCCTTTCCTTCCGAATTTCTAAAACTTCAAAGAACGATGAAAAAGAAAAAGAAATTTTGGAAACTTTTAGAAAAGTAAGAAGTGAACATCCCTCTTCTTGATGCAATTAAACAAGTACCACGGTATGCTAAATTTTAAAAAAATTATGCACTAATAAAAGAAAATTGCAAAATGATGAAAGAGTCACAGATTGGAGAAAATGTATACTGCTTTGTTCTTCAAAAAAAATGCCTCCTAAATGTAAAGATCCGGGAATGTTCACAATCCCATGCAAAATAGGAAACACAGTTTGAAAAAGCCATGCTAGATTTAGGAGCTTCATTAATGTTATGCCTTTATCTGTTTATGCTTCCTTAAATCTAGGCCCTTTAAAAAATCTTTGGTGTGATTATCAATTAATGGATCGTCTTAACACCTACCCCAGGGGTAATTGAAGATGTCTTATTGCGGTGAGCGAACTAATCTTTCCTGCTGATTTTTACATTGTGGATATGGAAGATGATACATCACCAAATCCTTCCCACATCTTGTTAGGAAGACCCTTCCTAAAAAGCAATGAGAACCATGATTGATGTGCATAATGGGACCTTGACTATGGAGTTTGATGGTGAGAAAATTGAGGTTTAACATCTATGATGCCATGAGGTACCCTAGTGATATAGGACAAGTTTTTCTTTATCGATGTGAGAGACTCCTTGGTGCATAGAGCTTTTGAACAACTACATAGGGACAATTTGGAAATTACAATCAACAACGGTTTGGACATGGACGGGAAAGAAGAGATTACATGAAACCGAGGAATTGAAAGAGAATGTAGGCTGCATTACATTCATTGCCAAAATTTTCAAATAAGTCAGCGGTATATTCTATTCAATTTCACATTTCTCATCAAAAGTTATTACCTTACATTGTACAAAGCTGACTCTAGAATTGAAACAATTACACTTTCATTTGAAATATGCATATTTGGGGACTAATGACACTTTGCTGTAATTATTGCTAGTAATCTAACCAAGGTGCGGGAAGAAAAATTGATGAGAGTCCTAAGGGACCATATTACGATTTTTTGGTTGGACAATAGCGGATATCAAGGGTATTAGTCTGGCATGTGCATGCATCGGATATTGTTAGAGGATGGAGCTAAGCCTCTGAGAGATCATGTGAAGGAGATTGAATCCACCCATGATGGAGGTGGTGAAAAAGAAGTGCTCAAAGCTTTCGATCTGGGGTATCATCTATCCCATCTCCAGTAGTCGATGGGTGAGTCCGGTCTGAGTAGTCCCAAAGAAATCCGGAATCACCGTTGTCAAAACGATGATAATGAGTTGGTGCCCACCACGAATGCAAGCGAAATGGAGAGTGTGTATAGATTATAGAAAATTGAATCTTTGTAACAAGAAAAGATCACTTTCCTCTTCCTTTTATTGATCAAATGTTGGAGAGATTAGCTAGGCACACTTATTATTGTTTTCTAGATGGTTTTTGAGGATATAACTTGATTGTGATTGCAGGGACCAAGAAGACCACATTCACATGTCCCTTTGGTACTTTTGCCTGTCGACGGATGTCTTTTGGATTATGTAATGCCCAGTACTTTTCAACGATGCATGGTAAGCATTTTTCGGATCTTTTAGAAGAATGCATCGAGGTTTTATGGATGATTTCACAATTCATGGAGATTCTTTGGATGCATGCTTAGATAATTTAAATCGTGTTCTAGATAGATGCATGGAAACTAATCTTGTTTTAAATTGGGAAAAATGTCATTTCATGGTAGAGCGAGGGAATAGTACTTGGTCATGTTGTGTCATCTAAAGGTCTTGAAGTTGATAAAGCTAAGATAGATGTTATATCTGCTTTGCCTTACCCGTCGGCGTCTTGGAGATTAAGCTCTTTTCTTGGTAAATGCGAGTTTTATCGAAGATTTATCAAGGACTTCTCGAAGATGGCATTACCCTTATGTAAGAAGTTCTTTGCAAAAAGATGTGGACTTTCGGTTTGATGATGAATGCAAGGCGGCGTTTGATACTTTAAAGAAATTATTAACCTGCTCTGTCATTCAACCTTGAATTGGAAGTTGCCATTTGAGATCATGTGTGTATGAAAAACAACTATCACGATGGAGTCTTTGTTTTGGGACAAAGGATTGACAAAGCCGTTCATGCCATCTACTTATGCTTCTAGGACTTTGAATGAGGCTCGGATAAACTATTCCTGGCCCGAAAAAGAACTTTTATCTGTGGTTTTTGCTTTAGATAAATTTCGATCTTATTTGCTTGGTACTAAAGTTATAGTTTATTACGACCATCTTTGCTCTCGGTATTTGCTCACTAAGAAAGATTCTAAACCAAGGATTATTCGATGGATTACTGCTACTACTGAAAATTAACTTAGAGATCAAGGATAAGAAAGGTGCGGACAACTTAGTAGCGGATCACTTGAGTAGGTTATTGAGAGATGAGGAGGAGCTACTGATTACGTGATTCTTTCCGGATGAGCGATTACTTTCCATCCATCTTTGAGATTCCTTGGTATCTGATTTGGTAAATTATTTGGTAGGTGCACATTTTCTAAAGAATTTTCCAAACCCCAAAGGAAAAGTTAAAAAGTGATGCTAGACACTATGTTTGGGATGATCCATATTTATGGAAATTTTGTCTTGACGAGATAGTTAGGCGGTGTGTGCTAACGGTGAATTTCAACTATTCTTTCTTTTTGTCATTCTCATGCTTGTGGAGGACATTTTGGTCCAAAAAGAAGCTGCTAATAAAGTTTTGGAAAGTGGTTTTTATTGGCCATCGCTTTTTAAAGATTCATATCTATTTTGTAAAACATGTGTTAATTGCCAAAGGGCGGGGAATATTTCTCAGCGAAATCAAATGCCCCAAACTCCTATATTAGTTGTTGAAATTTTTTGATGTTTGGGGTATAGATTTTATGGGACCTTTTCCTTCATCTTTTGGGAATTTATATATTCTTTTGTTTGTTGATTATGTCTCAAAATGGGTGGAAGCTAAATCCACTTTAGGGGTGACGATTCTAAAGTTGTTGCTGATTTTTTGTTAGGACTAACATATTTGTCGAGTTTGGAACACCACGAGCCATCATTAGTGATCATGGAACCCACTTTTTGCAGCGAGGGTGTTAGCGACTTTGTTCAAAAATACAATGTTACGCACAAGGTTTCTACATCCTACCATCCATGAGTAATGGTCAAGTGAGGTGTCTAGCAGAGAGATAAAATCCATTTTGGAGAAGGTAGTCGACTTAGAAGCGAGAAAAAGATTGGAGTCACGAGATTAGATGATGCAATTTGGGCCTATAGAGCAGCGTCTGAAAACACCTATTGGGATGTCACCATCTGAGTTGTGTTTGGAAAATCATGCCACTTACACATTGAATTGGAGCATAGGGCTTTTTGGGCAATCAAGCGGTCTGACATGAGTTTGGAAGCGGTTTGGAGTACCACGAAAATTGCGATTACAAGAGTTAGAAGAATTGAGGAATGAAGCTATATGAAAGTTCAAAGATTTACAAGGAAAAGACCAAAGCTTTTCATGATAAGCGGTTGTCTGCGAAAAAACCTTTCTTGTGGGACAAAAAGTTTTGCTATATCATTCTCGGCTTAAGTTATTTCGGGTAAATTAAGATCTAGATGGGTTGGTCCTTTTGTTATCATTAATGTGTTTCCTCATAGTGCGATTGAGATTGGCTTAGCTTAGAAACACAAACAAGATCTTTAAGGTGAATGGACATAGATTAAAGCCTTTCTATGAGGGGCATCGGTGGAAAATATTGAGATGGTGGAGCTAGGCGATCCGATATATGAAAGGCGAGAAGAGAGGCATGACGTCGAGCCAAAGACATTAAACACGGGCGACTACTTGGGAAGCAACTCAAGATCTCGATTTGATTTTTCTATCCCTTTATTTTTTATTTTTTTTTTTTTTTTTTGCATGTTTGCTAGTAGTAGTATTTTCTTCTTTGCATGATTTTCTTACATTGGGGACAATGTAAGGTTTGAGTGTGGGGAAGATTTAGGTTTTATTTTATGTAGGAATAATAATCCAATTTTGATGGAAAGTTGATAAAAAAAAAAAAAAAACTAAAACTTGGGTTCCATGGTTTCTATTTGCTTATGTGTTCGAAGGTTAAAGTCAAAGATTGAAAATTGATGCTAAAATTGAGAATCTGTTGATGCTTAATTTGTTAATGAATGATGACAACTAAGCCATGATCCATAGTAATTGATTTGAATTGAATTTGTGATACATGAGTACTTGAATATGAGAAGCATGTTTATTTGGCTAAGTTATTTGTGGAGTTGTCTATACTACTTGATTTCACGACTTAAGAAGCTGTTTAACTTGCTTATGTTGTTCTGAGAACCATGTGAAATAATGATGAATGAAAAAAAAAAAAAAAAAAAAAAAATGCTTGATATATGTCATTATGCGAAATAAGCTGGGTATCTAAGCCTCGGGAAGCATTGCATCGGTATTCACTGTTTGAAAAGTCACGATGGATAAAAGCGACTTGACTAGTCGACTTTTGTGGCCTTTGTTACTTGAATAAATAAGCTAAGCGTAGGGGTGTCTCTACACTAAGCGCCCTAAGATCATCTGGTTTGGGAGTCGTTGGTGGAAAGTTAAGCTAATGGGTAACTCTGAAAAGCCTGAAAAGGAGACATTGCACATGTCGAAAAAAAAAAAAAAAAAAAAAAAAAAAAATCTGAAAAAAAGAAGCATGAAAATACATTCATACATGCTAAAAAAGAAGGTTCTATGAAAAAAATTAAAAAGCGAGAAAAATTTGTTCTTGGTTATGAGTCGATTATGCATGGTTTTTGCTCCATGGTAACTAAGTTGAGTAAGTATGATGATTTTGGGAAAGTTACTTATGTGGCTACAATTTGATTTAATGAAATTCATTGGTGAAATGGTAAAGTTGGTAATTGTGAGTTAATTGATAAAGGCGTTGATTAGATTTACGCAAATTTAGTGTTGATAGTCATTATTTGTATCTTGAAATCTTTTGACACTATGGTTGAATAGAATTTTTTGGAAATCAAACTTTTGGTTTACGAGGGGCGTGTAAAAGGCTAAGTGTGGGGAAATTTGATGAGTGCATATTATTCATTTATTTTGATTCCATTATATTTAGTTTTATTGCATGTTTCATGGGTATATGAGCTTATTAAGGTATTTAATGATTTGAGGGAAGAATTGGAGTGAAATGAGGAAAAAGAAAATTGCAGAATTTTTAGCATTAAGTTGGATGCATGTTCTTAGCTTGGGACTTGAATTTTATTGTAGAGCTCTTCTTTAGCTTTCCGGAACATCTTGAATCGTCCCAATCGGAGTTCATATGAAAAAGTTATGATATTTTTACTAAGCGAGCGTTGAACCTCAAAGTTTGGAAGTTGTAATTTACACAGCAGTCACTTGGAGGCCGATTTCGACCTTGATGCAGAGCGATTCTGTCGATTCTCAAAGAATGAAAGTTGTAGATCTCGTCGATATCTTCGTTTTGATAGGTAGCAGGCCCGTAACTCCTCCTAGATCAAAAGTTATGCTCGTTTTACCAAAGGGCGTCATGACGAAAAATGAAAATTCACCCGACGAATTTGAGCGGGAAAATCAAGAAATCTTGGATTTTGGAAAGTTTCTAAATCTGATTTTGGTAGACTTCTACATGGAATTGGATTGATATTTCTATTAGCTTTAGGATTTCCTTTAGACTAAGATTTATTTCCAAATTGAATTCTATTTCTTTATGGAAACTAGTTATGATTTGTAAATCCTTTTAGGATTTGGTTTCTACATCTATAGGATTTAGGACTTTGTCTAGCACTATAAATAGAGGATGAGGTCAAGGTTTTATTCATTCAATATTCAACATTCAAGTATCCTCTATTGGAGTGAAGGCTCAAGAGCATGTCGGGCTAGTTCTTTTTATTGATTCTAAAGGGAGGTGAATCCTTGTTACAAGTAATTAATTAATTGAGTATTATTATTTATTCCTTCTTGTGTGAAATTTCTTACGATAATCTGTTTTCATTGATTGCATGCTAATTGATCTAATTAATTTAATATGGCCAATTGAGTTAATTTGATCATTATCATATCTTAGATTAAGATTGGTATTACGTGTAATTGATATCTCTCTTCATCACAAGTAGCAACTTGGTAATAATAATTGTGGACAAACTTTTGTTTATTGCTAAGATTATTAGAAAACAAGTTAAATAAATCGAGCTTATGTGTTTGTTGCTTGGATTAGCCTAATTTTCTATTTCTTAATGTTTATATCATATTAAATCTAGAGAGCTTATTCTAGGTTATATCTTTAGTTAGAATCACGGTGGAGAGCTTGTTTCATCTGGTGATAATCTAAAGAGAATTTGGGATAGCGAGCTTATTGTTATCTAGGGCTAATAATTTCATTGAAGGAAAAATAATAATTACTTGATTAATTGATTGTTGTACTTGGTGAAAGCCCAGGCTATGAGCTGAAGTTTTACATATTTGGTTAATTTTATCGTTAATTCTTGTTCTCTTAGTTTAAAAATAATTTTCAAAACCCCCATCTTTATTTTACATTAAAATAGTAGAATAATTCTAAAACAACTTTACTCTCTACGTGGGATCGATCCTTACTTCTTTCTGCTAATTATTGTAAATTGTGGAGTGAAAGTGAGGTTAATTTAGGAGTGTCTTGAACTTACACCGTATAGCAACACTCAAAGTATTAAAATACTCACAAGAATACGCTCAATATATCGAGAGAGAAAGAGAGAGAAATCTGTAGTTTCTGGTGTGATTTTCAATTCTAACCTAAGTACCTTATTTATAGAAAAATGTTTAGAACACCGAAGTAGAAAATTTAATAAAATATTAATATATATATTAAAATTTTCTACACACTCATACCAGCTGATTTCCAACTCTTAACACATGCCTGTAAATAACAAAAACGTTTTTCTAACTAAAAATAATTAAAACATCCAAAATCAATTATTTCGGAACTTCAGAACTTCTATAATTCATAATAAATAGCCCTTTTATCAGAAAATTCGAATCTCGCGATTTTTTATAGGAAATTCCATTATCTACAACTTTACAGAAGAAAGTGTTTCCAAATTCCAAACAGAAATTGATCGAAATCCACAAACGGGCAATTTTACAAGCTATAATCAAATTTCAGTCAAGAAATGGGCCCACAGACATGTTTAACATGTTTTAAACAACTTTTGCAACAAAAATACTCTTCCTCCTCATATACTCATATATCCCACATTCATTGTAAAATATCATTATTATTATATTATAATAATATAATAAAATATTATTTTATCGTAAAAGATAAAATATCGATTTTCAACAATTGTCACTTTAAAATTTTCTCCATCTATATCCATATAAAATGAATATTTTCCTCATCATATAAATCAATAATTAATTACTCACAAATAATATTACGAATCACAATCTCGGCAACTGTGCCGCTCCTAGGAAAGAGGGGCTTTCGATAAGAATTTTTCCTCTTCAAGCGCACAATTTGGTGACCAAACCTCTCCTTAGAATGTAACTTTCTAGACATTGCCAATAATATTTTCTAATAATATTATTCAGATAATATGAATTATTGCTTCAATAATGGAAAATACTGTGTAGTGACAATTATTGAAACAACAGTAATATAAAATATCAACGCAACAATTATTGAATCAATAAAATAAAATATTGAACAGTAACTACTGTAATAATTATTGAGTAGTACCTTCTTACGTAAGAATCAATAATTGGTGCAATATCGTGTGCTACTGTGCAACAACGCGTATTATTGTGTTTTAACCACCGAGTATTCCAACAGTGTTAACGGTAATAACTATGTCGTTATTTATAAACAACTTATACTTGTCGTTTTCTTCATCCATTCGCTTTTCGTTATGGGGCCCACAAAAGACTGGGTCGTCGTACGAATATTCCCCGACAGCAAGAATATTCCATGACCAAACAAATATTCCTCGACAACAATGAATATTTTATAACCACCTGCTTATTTAAAATATTTGCGCATTTTACCCATAACTAATCACATTAATCAAATCAACCCTTACTATTTCAAAATGATAAACAGAGGAAACTAAATTTTATTTATTAATAATTTGGGGTCTTACAGCCGGTATCCATAGTTTCTGATCGAGACCCAAGATTCACTTCACAATTTTGGGTTAGTTTGCAAAAAGCTATGGGCACAGACTTACAATTTAGCTCAGCATATCATCCTCAGACGGACGGACAGTCGGAGAGGACTATTCAAACTCTTGAAGATCTATTAAGACTCTGTGTCCTTGATTTCAGGGGAAGTTGGGACAAGTTCTTACCATTGGTGGAGTTTTCCAACAACAATAGTTATCAAGCAAGTATTGGCATGGCTCCATTCAAAGCGTTGTATGGAAGAAAGTGTCGTTCTCCAATATGCTGGGATGAGGTGGGTGAAGCAACGTTGTTGGGACCGAAGTTGGTACGTATGACTACGGAAATTATTCAAACGATCCGACAACTTATAAAAACCTCACAAGATCGACAAAAGAGTTATGCTGATCTTCATCGAAAGGACGTGGAATTCGATATAGGAGATCATGTGTTGTTACGTGTTGCTCCATGGAAAGGAGTTACGAGATTTAGAAAGAGAGGAAAACTCAATCCTCGATTCATCGGCCCATTTTTAATCCTCGATCGAGTAGGAACTTTGGCCTATAGATTCGATTTACAGCCAAGTATGTCTCGTGTTCATAACGTTTTTCATATATCCATGTTACGTAAATATGTGAAAGACCCGAACCACATTATTGAGTTAGAACCGGACGAAATAGCAGAAGATTTGACGTATGAAGAGGTTCCTGTTCAAATCTTGGATAAGAAGGAACATATTCTATGCTCCAAGGTTATACCTCAAGTCAAAGTTTTGTGGAGAAACCACGATGTTAAGGAAATGACTTGGGAGTTAGAATCTGAAATGAAATTAAGGTATCCTTACCTCTTCGACATACCAGGTACGTACCCTAATTTCGAGGGCGAAATTTCATAAGAAGGCGAGGTTGTAAGACCCCAACTTTTATAAATAAAGATGAATTTTCTATAAATATTATTTTTGAATATTATGGAGTAAATTTGATATAATGTTATAGTTGTGAGTAATATTTATAAATTTTGCAAAGTAAGCGAGTTGTTATAAAATATTCGTTTAGTCGGGGAATATTTTTTTTATCGGAGAATATTCATACGACGGCACAATCATTGGTGGACCCCACAACGGAAGTATTGTCGTAGTTAGAAAACGACAAAATTATCTTTCTATAAAAATAACTACGTGGAGGTGTTACTGTTAAAAGCTGTTGAACTACCCTAGTAAAGTACATGAATATGCTGGCGTGGTTAAGTAGTACACCAGTATTGATTATTGATGATTACGTGAGAAGTCACTCAAATTATACTCAATTATTGCTACAATAATTGTTTGCATCATATCTCTTATATTATTGATTCAATTATTATCACAAAGATTATCTCAGATAATATGTTATATTATTAAATCAATAATTGAGACGACAAGTTATAAATGATTAATAATTGTTGAAAGATTAAATATGTGTTGATTAAAAATAAAATGATTTGTGGTAATATTTATTCAATCCTTGATGTATATAAAGAGTCTATTATGAGACGTTTGTGGTAAGTTTGGTTATTTTATGGGGGGCCCATATGTCATCATCTAAGAGTCTCTTCGTCAATAGTAATTACCTTCGTCAATAGTAATTACCTTCGTCAATAGTAATTACCTTCGTCAATAGTAATTACCTTTACCAGACGTCAAACCACTTGCCGTTTCATATTACAGGCGTCGAACCAATTGTCGTTTCACATTACAGGCGTCAAACCACTTGGTGTTTCACATTACAGGTGTCAAACCACTTTTCTTTTCACATCACCAGTCGTCAAGCCACTTGCCTTTTCACATTTCAAGTGCTAATCTAGAAATCTTTTATAAATAGAGGCCTAGTGCTTCATTATTTTTCACGAATTCATTCAAGCTATAGAGAGAGAAAGTATAGAGAGAATAAGAGAGAAAGAAGAAGAGTATTCTTTTGCTACACTACTGCAGTATTCAATCTCCTACTAATGTAAGGGGTGTTTTTCTTTCTTATTCACGATGAAAACTGTTGTTATTCTGTTGCTTATTATTCTGTTGGAATAACCTGTATACGCGATTTATCCTATACTTGGTGACATTCTTCTATTATTCTGTTGGAACATCCTGTCTGTGTGTTTTACACCAGACCTGGTTCCGTCTTTATTATTATTCTGTTGGAGCATCCTATCTGTGTGTTTTACACCGGACTTGGTTCCGTCTTTATTATTATTATGTTGGAACATCCTGTCTGTGTGTTTTACACCGGACCTGGTTCTGTCTTTATGATTCTGTTGGAACATCCTCGCTTGCAAATTTTGCCCTCGACCGATTATTATTATTATTATTCGCTGAATAACTCGTCTATCGCAAGTACCGCATGCATGGTGATTTCTTTTGTTATTCCATTCTTTATTATACTCAGTTGGTTAAAGTTTTGACTTCTATACTCCATGAAATTAGTAGAATATCCTTGATATTTGCGCTTCATCCAGTATCTTTTCATGGAAATATTCTTCTGATCATTCTTGAATTTTACTCTACAAAGCAGTATCATGTTGACAATTTGGACATTATTAGTTCCTGGATAAATTAATTCTTGAACTTGTTTTATTGAATTCTTATATCATTGTCATCATCCTCATGTTTATATTATGTTGAAAGTCATCTGTGGCCTGTAGTGCATAGATGGACTTGGTATGATTATGACCAGGGATTATTCGGTGTAATCATGACCGTAATGTTACAAATGATGTGGTAAAAGTTATCATTGGCCCGTAGTGCATTGATGGATAGTTGTTGGCATGATCATGACCATTATTGAATACACGAATGTCCTTAGTAGAGTGCATGGATAATTTGTGGTCGTGATACTAAAGAATATCCTCGGTCAGAAGTGCGGGGGGTGATTCGATGATGTGGATTATTTATTGCTTTGAGTCCCAGATATAAAAGTCATGAAAAACCTTTTAAATCATAAAAGATAGTAGATTTTATTCTCTACTTGACTCTTTTAATGGATTGCTTGTTCCGCTGTAGTTAAACTTGATGTTGTTATATTTTATCAATTTAACACTGTTGAAGGCTAACGATAATTTTTTCTGCATTATCTTAGTCATAATATTTCTTCTTGGGCTAGTTGAGCTCACCCTTTTCTTTCACCGTTCTCTTGAAATAAGAACATAGCGAGGACTAGTCGGGGAACCAAGTGACGGTCCAGAGGATAGCATTAGTAGTCGTCACTATTCTGTGAAATAGTGTGTTAATAATTGTAATGAGGACTCCTTTTGAGTTTGTATAATCTCTAGTAGACAATAATTGTATTCTAACTCATAGTTATGTTTTGTCGTATTGTACACGACAGTTATATTAGTAAGTTGTATTTGAATTTTGTACCATGTATCTGACGACCCAAAATGGGTGATGTATACCTAATTTTGGGGGCGTCACATTCGTAGTCTCCTTGAATACGCGGGATTGAATTTCCTCTTTTGATCAACGTTAGCCACCCAAGCGTTTGGCCTCTAGAGGTGATCCACCAAGGAAGAACAAAATTAAAGAAGAAGGGTATTTGGCAAAAACCTAGTTTTTCTATCTCTATAGAAAATGTGTACTCTCTCAACTCTTGGAATAAAGTGCGTAACTTATGTCACCCTTACCGATAATAAGATTTCTCTTATTTATAGATGTAGGGAACCCTCCTAAACTATTTAAGAATAGGGTTTTGATTTAATTAATTAAACTCCTTTAATTAATTAGGCTTTCTAATCTTATTAGAAATAATTAATTAAACTCTTTTAATTAATTAGCCTCCTAATCTTATTAGGAATATATGAGAGTACTTATATTAATTAATTCCCAAACCTCTTTAGGAATTAACTTAATAATAATAAGACTCCTCTTATTAATTTATATTTAATATTTCCAAAATATTAAATAATAAATATTAAGCTATTTAATTTACTCTATCACCATAGATTAAATTAAATGCATTTAACTTATAATCTATGTTATGTGTTAGTTATAGTTGTGAGACTTAGGAAGAGAATATTTATATTATATCAATATAAATTATTCTATTATTCTGTTGTTTAAGTTATTTGTATATTAGAACGTGAAGCACCTGATTCGAGATAGAGGTATCTGGATTTGGTGGTGTCATAGGAATTCTCCCACAACAACAGTTATCAAGCAAGTATAGGCATGGCTCCATTTGAGGCGTTGTATGGACAAAAGTGGCATTCTCTAGTATGTTAGGATGAAGTAGGCGGGGCAAAATTGTTGGGACCAGAATTGGTACGCATGACTACGGAAAAGATTCAAATGATCTGGCAACGTATACAAACAACACAAGATTGAATTAAGTTGATCTTCATCGAAGGGATGTGTAATTCAATGTCAGAAACCATGTATTGTTACGTGTTGCTCCATGGAAAGGAGTTACGAGATTCAGAATGAGAGGAAAGCTCAACCCTTGATTTATTGGTCCATTTGAAATCGTCGACCGAGTAAGAGTTGTGGCCTATAGACTCGCCTTACCGCCAAGCATGTCTCGTGCTCATAACATTTTTCACATATCCATGCTACATAAATATGTGGAAGACCTAAACCACATTATTGAATTAAAACCAGACAAGATAGCATAATATTTAACATATGAGGAAGTACATGTGAAGATCTTGGATAAGAAGGAACATATTCTACGCTCAAAGGTTATACCTCAAGTCAAAGTTTTATGGAGAAACCATGATATTGAGGAAATTGTCTGGGAGTTAGAATCTGAAATGAAAGCAAGGTATCCTCACCTCTTCAAAGTACAAGGTACGTACATTAATTTCGAGAATGAAATTTCATAAGGAGGGGAGGTTGTAAGACCCTAACTTTTTATGAATAAGATTTTTTTTTATATATATATTATTCTAAATAGTAAGGTGTTGATTTAATAAATGTTATAGCTGTGAGTGATATGTGCAAATTATACAAAGTAAATAGTTGTCGGAAAATATTTATTTTGTTGAGGAATATTCTTTCTATCGGGAATAGTATATTCTAATTAAAGTGCGATTATCTTAAAAATAACCAATCATTGGTGGGTCTATGAATGGAATAAGCGCTTGGATATAAAAAGCGGCATGTAATTAATCTTTTTAAAAATAAACGATAAAACTTTTACACCGTTAATTGTTGAAATAACCGGTGATAAAAGTACAGTAGTACACGATATTCCACAGTAGCACATGGTATTCCACAGTAATTCATATTATTGATTCAATAATTGCTACAGAGATAATTGTATAGTATTTCATATTATTTACTCAATAATTGTCACAGTAACAACTGAATAGTATTTCACATTATTAAATCAATAATTGTCACGACACATTAACTCATATTATTGAAATTATATTATTAGATAGCATTATTGACAATGTCTAGAAAGTTCTATCGAGGAAAAGGGTTAGGTTATATAATTGTGCGCCAATAAGGAGAAACCCTTATCGAAAAGCCCCATATTTCCTGGGAACGATCTGGTTGTCAGTATTGTGAGTCTATAATATTAATTAGGAATAATTATTGATAGATTGAAGAATTGTAAATAATTGATGAATAAAAATTATTGATAAATCTGATAAGTAAATATTTGTTCAATTTTGATATAAATTAAGGAATTTAGCATGACACATTTTGAAAGTTTGGCATATTTTTCTATGGAACCATAATTATCTTCTCCGATAAGATATTCATTAAAATATATTATTATAATACTATATTATAATAGTATAATTTATAACTTTTTAAATAGTAATATTATTATAATATATGATTTGCAGCATGTGAATAAAAGTGGAGGTTATCATTTTTGTTTTCAAATCTTTTTTTTTAAAACCAGTGTGCGCGTTATCTTACTGCATTTTTTTTAAACTTCGTGTTCTACCATTTTACTATAAATAGGTTGCTTAGTTAAGGTATGAAACTCACACAAGAATCACCGAATTATTCTTCCATAATATTATGCGTATTTCTTTTGAGTATAAGGATATTTTGAGTGTAGCTAATAGTGCAAGATTTCCCCAAGATAATCTATGTTATACCAGTCAAATTTAGTCTCCTACTTAGGTAAATGATATTATTTTCTTTCAATACTCGTAAGGGATATCATTTTCTTTCACACTCCATGTCGACGTTGGGATTTTTATTTTGTCCCTTTTCTATTCTTGCCTTTTGGTGTTCTCATGTTAGGTGAGATTTGTTTGAAAAAATAAGTTGTGAAAAGGTCTGACATGTATATGTTGACGATTGGACTGTAAGAGTCGCCAGTTGGTATTTTTAAATGGTTGCATCAACTCAACCGAAAATGGTTTGCACATTGACCTAGTGATGTGACACTATTTAACTGGTCTGTGAAATCGAGATTCGTTAGGGTCCGGGGGCTTGATTATGCTCAGGAAAGGTGTTAGGCACACCCCCCCCCCCCAACATCCGTGGTGACACGGTGATCGCCACTTTTTAATTAAAACATTTATCTGAATGTGTGTGTGTGTAGATTATTGTGCAATTATCTGGAAGTAGTGTTATGCCTCGTTTGCACCTATATACAAAGGGTTTGAATTTTGTATAAAAGTTCAATTTTAACAAGATATAGCAGTGATGTTTAGTAAAAGAGATTTTTCAAACCATTATGCTCAATAGTAATTGAGGCCTTGGGTACTTCCATTTTATTATGTGATCGGCTTGATTGCTTTTATTTTTGAGATACGAAGCATCTTCGAGAAAATAAGATAAAAAGCAGTGCCGAACTCCTTGTGGGCATGAGAGTCGTCTAAGGAAATTCAAACACTGCAAATAATTTACAAGTTGGTCACAACTGAAAATGTCCATCACGAGAACCGAATCTAGATTCAAGAGACTGAATCTGTGATCACATGATTCCTAGGCTCACATGATGATGCAGTTTGTATGAAAGTTGTAAACAGTTATACACATATAAAAGCTGTAAATATATATATATATATATATGAACGATCAACCGCCACTAAGTAAACTCCAGGCGGGACAAAATGTAAATATAAATATAAAAGCGATCAACCGCCACTGAAGTAAACTCTGTGCAGATTTAAATGTATATATATATATATATATATATATATATATATATATATATTGATATATATAAAAGTAGTAAATGGACACGAAGTGATCCCGAACTGATGTAAATGTAAATATATATATATATATATAAGTAGTAAATGGCCACGAAGTGATCTCCAGACCTAACAGAATTGTAAATATATATATATAAGTGGTAAACGCACCGGATATATATCGATCCAGGCTCAGTTCGTTAATTCTAGTTCGAGGATATATATATATATATATATATATATATATAAAGCTGATGAACGCCTCATTTGATGACAAGAAATATATATATTATATATATATATAAGTATTTATATATATATATATATATATATATAGAAAAGCAATAAACGCTCTGAATATTATATTCAGGCTCAATCAAGATAACTCGATAATATATATATATATAAGCAATAAAAGCCACGGACCGACGGTCCAGGCATACACACACAACACGACTCTCAACGTGAATAACTGTGTTTTAACAAAACTGGAGAAAAGGCTTTAAGAAATGTAAGAAGGCTTACAGTGGGTTGCTAAAGAAGACTTCAAATAGCTTTAGATGAATGAACACTCAGTTTCCACCGGTAAAATGTAGCAATATATAAGTTCACAAGTGTTTGAAATTAGAAAACACTCAATTTATAGTGTGTACACAGAAAAATAAACAGGGCTTCCTCACCTTTTTTTTCTCTTACAAATGGCCACCCAAACCCTCTATTTATAGAGGGGGGAGCCAGCAGAGCTCATGCTCAAGAAGCAGCAGATGTACATGCGATCGTCATGAGATGTACTGTGGCTGCCGGGTGCCCCGAAAGTCCGTCGGGCCCCACCGTCTCAAAGTACATGCACTTATGCAACGTGTTGTTCGCTCGAACTTTCATAACTTTCAATTCGGGCATCCAATGGAGGCGTATAATACCTTTTCGAAATGTTGTTGTTGAGAGCTACACAATGACATGGGATAAGAGGTTGTACGAAGTCAGGAAGATGGGTCCATGCCCAGGTCTTCAAGTCTTTAAATTATATCCGGTGTGCATATATATATATATATATATAAAAGCGAAACGCACTTGGATATATATCGATCGAAAGCTTAGTTCATTAATTGAAGTTCAAGGATATATATATATATATATATATATATATATATATATATATATATATATATATATATATATAGTGGTAAACGCATTGTATATATATCGATCCAGCTCGATTAATTAATTCAAGTTCGAGGAAATATATATATATATAAGCGGTAAATGTCTGTTTGATAACAAGAAATATATATATTATATATATATATATTATATATATTATATTATATATATATATAAGTATTTATATATATAGAAAAAGTAGTAAACGCTCCGAATGTAAATCCAGGCTCAATCAAACAGAGTTTGATGGCAGGAGATATATATACAAGTATGTATGTATATATATAGAGAAAAGCAATAAACGCTCTGAATATTATATTCAGGCTCAATCGAGATAACTCGATAATATATATATATATATATAAGCAATAAAAGCCACGGACCGACGGTCCAGGCATACACACACAACACGACTCTCAACGTGAATAACTGTGTTTTAACAAAACTAGAGAAAAGGCTTTAAGAAATGTAAGAAGGCTTACAGTGGGCTGCTAAAGAAGACTTCAAATAGCTTTAAATGAATGAACACTCAGTTTCCACCGGTAAAATGTAGCAATATATAAGTTCACAAGTGTTTGAAATGAGAAAGCACTCAATTTATAATGTGTACAGAGAAAAACAAACAGGGCTTCCTCACCTTTTTTTCTCTTGCAAATGGCCACCCAAACCCTCTATTTATAGAGGGGAGCCATCAGATACAGGGTAGCAAGAGATGTACTGCTGATCGCTGCAGATACTATTCTTTGCCGGGGTGCCCCGAGCTCCCTGGGCCCCGCCGTCTCGAAGTACATGCACTTATGCAACGTGTTGTTCGCACGAACCTTCATAACTTTCAATTCGGGCATCCGATGGAGGCGTATAATACCTTTTCGGAATGTTGTTGTTGAGAGCAACACAATGACATGTGATAAGAGGTTGTACGAAGTCAGGAAGATGGGTCCATGCCCAGGTCTTCAAGTCTTTAAATTCTATCCGGTGTGAATATATATATATATATATATATATATATAAAAGCGATAGAACGCATTCTATATATATCGATCCGAACTTAGTTCATTAATTGAGTTCAAGGATATATATATATATATATATATATATATATATATATATATATATATATATATATATAAAGCGAGTATAACGATACATTTGATGACAAGAAATATATATATATATATATATATATATATATAAAGTATTTATATATATAGAAAAAGTAGTAAACGCCTCCTGATGTAAATCTGTGCTCAATCAAACAGAGTTTGATGGCGGAGATATATATATAAGTATTTATATATATATATATATATATATATATATATAAAAGAAATAAACGCCTCGAATATTATATTAGGGCTCAATCGAGATAACTCGATAATATATATATATATATATATATATATATATATATATATATATATATATATATAGCAATAAAAGCCACTAATGACTATCCCTGCATACACACACACAACACGACTCTCAACGTGAATAACTGTGTTTTAACAAAACTGGAGAAAAGGCTTTAAGAAATGTAAGAAGGCTTACAGTGGGCTGCTAAAGAAGACTTCAAATATCTTTAGATGAATGAACACTCGGATTCCACCGGTAAAATGTAGCAATATATATGTTCACAAGTGTTTGAAATGAGAAAGCACTCAATTTATAGTGTGTACAGAGCAAAATAAACAGGGCTTCCTCACCTTTTTTTCTCTTACAAATGGCCACCCAAACCCTCTATTTATAGAGGGGGGGAGCCGTAGGTATACCTGCGGCAGCAGCAGATGTACCTGCGACTTCCGCAGATGTACCTGTGGCTGGCCGGGGTGCCCCGAGCTCCGTGGGCCCTATCGTCTCAAAGTACATGCACTTATGCAACGTGTTGTTCACTCGAACCTTCATAACTTTCAATTCGGGCATCCGATGGAGGCGTATAATACCTTTTTGGAATGTTATTGTTGAGAGCTACACAATGACATGGGATAAGAGGTTGTACGAAGTCAGGAAGATGGGTCCATGCCCAGGTCTTCAAGTCTTTAAATTCTATCCAGTGTGCATATATATATATATATATATATATATATGTATATATATATATATATAAGCAGTAAACGCACCGGATATATATCGATCCAGGCTTAGTTCATTAATTCGAGTTCAAGGATATATATATATATTTTTCTAACTAGAATTAATAAAAACTTGAATATATATATATATATATATATATATATATATAAGCGATAGAACGTCTGTTTGATGACAAGAAATATATATATATATATATATATATATAAGTATTTATATATATAAAAAAAGTAGTAAACGCTCCGGATGTAAATCTGTGCTCAATCAAACAGAGTTTGATGGCGAGAGATATATACAAGTATTTATATATATATATATATATATATATATATATATATATATATAAAAAGAAATAAACGCTCTCAATATTATATTCAATTCAATCGAGATAACTCAATAATATATATATATATAAGCAATAAAAGCTACTTAATTTGACGGTCCGGTATACTACGCATGCAACACGACTCTCAACGTGAATAACTGTGTTTTAACAAAACTGGAGAAAAGGCTTTAAGAAATGTAAGAGGCTTACAGTGGGCTGCTAAAGAAGACTTCAAATAGCTTTAGATGAATGAACACTCGGTTTTCACCGGTAAAATGTAGCAATATAAAAGTTCACAAGTGTTTGAAATGAGAAAGCACTCAATTTATAGTGTGTACAGAGCAAAATAAACAGGGCTTCCTCGCCTTTTTTTCTCGTACAAATGGCCACCCAAACCCTCTATATATAGAGGGGAGCATGAGTATACCTGCTGACAGAAAGACAGATGTACTGTGACTTCCGCAGATGTACATGTATTTGCCGGGGTGCCCCGAGAGTCTCGTGGCCCCATGAACGTGTTGTTCGCTCGAACCTTCAAAACTTTCAATTCGGGCATCCGATGGAGGCGTATAATACCTTTTCGGAATGTTGTTGTTGAGAGCTACACAATGACATGGGATAAGAGGTTGTACGAAGTCAGGAAGATGGGTCCATGCCCAGGTCTTCAAGTCTTTAAATTCTATCCGGTGTGTTGTCTTGTGTAGTAGTCACTCGGGATTGGAGCTATGGTTCTTGTATGACACTTATGTGTAACATGTATGTCGAAATGTTGTTGAGACGGCGTGAATGTGGGATTAAGGTGGCAAAATGATGATTTTGCCCTTAAAGGGAGTTATCTCCTGCTTTTGAATGATTAAGCGATCGTTGCTCGTGGTTATCTCGAGATTAGGGGCTGCTTCCAAGTCTTGAAAGTGTCCTCAGGGTTGTCTTTAAGGTGTGCATAACCTCCCGGGGTTATCTTCAGGTTTAGGACTAGGTGCCTCGAGGCTATCACCGAGTTTGAAGCTGATTACTGGGGATTAAAACGAGCTCTTCTGGGGTTATCTCCAAAATTGTAACTGCATTCCTCGGGGTTGTCTCCGAGGTTGGAACTGAAACTCCCAGGGTTGTCTCTGGGGTTGTCTCTGGGTTGGGCCGAGTATCTCGTGGTTGTCTCCGAGATATGCAAATCGAGGATCCTGTGGGTTGTCTCTGGGGATCAGAATCGAATATCTCGGGGTTGTCTCCGAGATGGAAAACTGAGGAACCCGAGGTTACCTCTGGGACTATATTGATTTGACTTCTAGGGTTATCTCTGGAAGATGATTCTGCCCTCATGCACAGTTAGTAACAGGAACGCAAAAATTTTGAGTGTCTACAAATGCCCCTCTTTATCATATTCATGCAGTGTAATGGCATGGATGGGATAAAGAACACTAAACACTTGAAATGTAACAAGATATTCATGATGCAATGTACTACAACATGATGCAAATGTATGATGAATGTGGTTTGTTGGACGTTTTTCCAATGGGATGTGATGACTGTTTGCTCCCATAACTTCTGATGGGTACTGGAGGTATCACAGATGACTCTAACGAACTGCTTGGATGTGTACTCCAAAGTTCTCAAGAACTTTCAGGATGTTGACGTTGGGGTTATCGCCAAAGTCCTTAATCCTTGGTATAGACTTTCCATCGTAGATGTTTCTCTCATGTGCAAGAGACTCTGGAGGATTGTGTTTTGTCTAATAAAAATGTGTATAACAAATTCCATTATCGGTCCTCCCCGATGAGGATGTTTTTCCTGGTTTGTATCTCCAGGTCTTTCTAGTGATCTGTTGGAGTTACTGCCAACAGTCTGTGTTGTCGGGGTTGCCCGACCCTCGCTGAAATGTGCATGAACAGATACCACCATCGGACCATCTACGACACTTTGTTGGGTTTAATTGCCAACGGCTGTAATCAACATATGACTTATGACGCTTCGTTGGGTTTACTTGTGAACGGCGGGTGATTGTCAAGGCTGCTTGACTTTCGTTGAAGTGAAATTATCGGATGGTTTCCGACACTTCATTGGATTTACTTGCTAACGGATGAAGATTGTCAAGGTTACTTGATATTCGTTGAAATGTGCATCAATGGCTTATATCATCGGATGACTTTCGATGCTTCGTTGGATTTACTTGCCAACAGATGGTGATGTCAAGTTTGCTTGACCTTCGTTGAAATCTGCTTCAACGTCTGAGATTGTATAAAATATCCGTTGGGGATAGAATTTTTGGAGTTAAGACCCCGAACTAACGACATCGGACCTTTGTGAGGTATTGTCGATCGTAGTTTGCAATAGCTGTGATCATTGATGTTGTGTACCCTGTGTTCGGGCGAATACCACTGAGTGACATGTATACCCGCAATTTGGTCTTGAAAAATCAGGATTTCAGGCTTTTTCGCACAATTGCGTAGCATCTTTTTTCCTGATTTGAATGTTTCAACTTGTGAGACCTCCTTTGCAACTCAGAGTGGACCGAGTTAGAGGGGTGTGACCAACATAGGGTAGTCGCAGGTACACCTGCGACCAACCATGGGTGTACTTATATGTGGCTTGCCTTTCAGAAGTCACTTTCACATTGCGCCACACAGAGAATTCGAGAGTTCTTCTTCAAATCTGCTGAGTTCGGGCTGCTTTCTGTGAAATCCGTCACCGTACAAGTGTTTTACACTATCCTGGTAACGTATGCATGTCTTCTTTTCCAGTTTTGTCCGTTGGAAAATGAGTTATCATATGAAATGCGTCTAAACACATAGTAGTGAATATGCATGCCTATATGACTTGATAAAAAATATTCAACATAGTAAATGTTAGTATTTAACCATGCTGAACATGATGTGAAAAATTTAACTTTTGAAACAGTCAAATTGGCACCTTTTTCTGCTTTCTTACCCTATTTGAGGACAAATAAGCAAAGGTAGTAAAGCAAAGTAATCCTGCTAATTAATCTACCATCAAAGATTGTGACTTTGACATTTTTATTCATTTAGGATGTTTATGACTGTGGGTAGGTGTGATACTAAATAGCCACCTAGTCATGCCTATGCGCGTGTGGATAGTCCTTGTTACAAAGGAGACTCTGGAAAAAAAATTCCATGAGCCTAAGCATTGGGTAGTCATGCATTTTTAACTGTACTGTAGGTGTATGTTAAAGTAATACATGCAAGCATGTAGTCATAAAATGCATTTGAAAAGATCCATGTTAGAATTTACCACACCCTTTCTGAGGTGATTTAGAGACTTGTGTCCAGATATTATAGATCGGGATCAGTCGAGTAGTTCCTACAAGACCACTTTAGGTGTGTAGAGGAGGGCTTCTGAAGTGCCTCGACCCCGTTCAGTCAGACAGCCTCGTTGGTTAGTAGAGGCGGTGATTCGTCCTATCTAGGCTGATGTACAGGATGAGGAAGATAAGGAGGAAGATGTACCAGTTGTGGATCCAGCTCCTACTGCTCATGCTCCCCGCAGGGATCTTCCAAGCATTAATGTGACAATTCCAGATCTTCTGGGTGATTTGAGTTGCCACCCCTCAGTTTACTTGCAGGCAAACGAGGTAAAAGCTGGGTTTGATATTCCTTTTTCCTATTGATGAGGAGCAAGGATTTTGATGTTGATTTGCCTTTGTGGTGTAAGTTCCTGGCTTTACGCATCCTCGAGGGAACTGGTTCAGCATACACTCTCTATATCAGGCTCTGCATCCAGATTACCGAGAGATTATGCATGGTTGGGGCTTTGGGGCGTTCTTTTCCATTCTTCCCTACCGTTGTCCTTGGGGTTACCTCAGGGCGTTGTCTGAGTGCTGGTTTCACCAGACTCAGTCTCTCCATTTGTTGGACTATGAGGTGATGATGATGCCGATGGATTGGCGGTTTATCACTGGTATAGAGTTTGGAGGGGCGTCTGTACCTTGTATGGCGAATATTATTCAAACTGCCGTCAGATCCTTATTAGGAGTCCCGACTGAGGCGTTCAAGGGCAAGATCGTTCGTACAGGTCCTTTGAGCATAGATGTTATGAGTGGGCTATTGAGTGAGCCCATGCCTGCTGATGTGAAAATCAGGGATCACATTCTTTGGCGATTGTTTTTGGTTATTATCAGGGGTTGTTTCATAGTAGACAACTCTTCCATGTTGTCATTCTCTTTGACTAGCGCCACTCAGGAGGTGGACCGTATTGGAGAGTATGATTGGGGCTCCTATACTTTTGCCTATTTCCTCAGGGGAATGCGCATGTGTTCGCAGGGCTTGACAGAGGCTTGGCTGGGATTTTACCCATTTCTGCTGGTGTGTATTTCTCTTTTGATTTCCCATGTACAGGTTAAGAGTGTTTACTGACAGCAGATGTTTGCCTTTGTTTTGACAGTTTTGGGTCTATGAGAGGCTTCCATGCTTGCTTCCTATTAGCGTGTTAGGTTTAGATACTTATCCACGAGGACGACGATGACAACACTCCATTTTGGCGGAGGTTCCTTTAGCTGAGGGTTTCACCCATTGTCGCTTATAGTTGGAGTTATTGACAGCTGATGACATCACTTGGGTTCTCTACTCTGGGGACCATTTAACTATCGGCTTTGAGGATGGATACCTGACTTGTGTTGAGTATGTGATGTCCACCCACCAGATTCCTCTCTTCACCGATGGAGGATGGGACCTCTATTTAGGAAAGTGTGCTATCAGGAGCACCACAGGAGAGATTCGTGTACCGATCTTGCCTCTTGTCAGGCATTATTGGCCTGTGTCGCAATCGCCGGTTAGTGATATCCCATTGATGGGCATTGGCGGCTTTACTTTGTCAGAGGGTCCATTTACTTAGGAGGCATTATACCGCTGGTGGTCCTATCGTATCATCGGAGCCCAGACTCGCGCCACTCAGTTCATGGGGGATATGGTTCCTAGATCTGTGATGATGATGGATTGGATGCCCTGTGTCTGAGATCCTACTCATTTGACACAGATTGACAGTTTGACCCGCCAGTTGGATCGGGTATATTTTTTCATCCAGCATTTGGGCAGAGATCCTTTAGAGGCGGACACTTTTGATCCTTCCAGCTCGGAGGTTGGCCCTTCAGATGACCCATATGGCTTTGTTGGTGCAGATCCTCCCTAGTATAGGCCTGACATCCCTCTTGGCAGAGATCCAGTGACTCAGGAGGAGTTACATCAGATGGACAGGATTGATGATGTAGACATCAACACCATTGACTTCTTTTGATGTATTTTCTCGCTATATCTTTTGATAGGTCTCTGTTAGATACTGGGTGATTGTGCCCCATTCTTGTTATATCTTTTGATAGGCCTCTTTTAGTTATTGTGCGTATGTGCCCCATTTCCCTGTATTTTCAGCTGTACAGAGATGATGTACTTAGGAATGTATGTATTGTTTTCCATTCCCTACATCATATTGCCATCTATTATTTGTCATGCATACGTATGTCCAGAGATGTTCAGCATTGACCCTTGGATGGTCTTATGGTATGGCCCACACAGATTTCTTCCTCGACAGTTAGTCATATTGATCACACCCCACCAGTATTGGTGGCCTCATGCTTGAGATCTTGATATGATAGTGTATCCCCTTCAGACATAGTGATTGTAGATCAGCTGTTGCCTCTTGATGTTCTAGGTTCCGTTGGGCTTTGTAGATGGTATGCCAGACCGCTAGGTACCGGAGAGGCAGGTTTTCCGATTTGAGACCCAGGAGTTGACTCCCACCTTAGAGGAGTATGAGCAGTTGACGGCTTTGCCATTGGACAGGCCTTACTCTCAGATGGATGTTAGAGATATGCGCCGGTAGTTCATGACCCTCACCAGTTTGAGGTGTAGAGTAGCACAGGATGAGATTACAACCGGTCATGTAGTGTCCCAGCATTTTTTGATAGACAGATTTGGCTCATTGGACAGCTATGCACAGCACTTCGGGGATATCACCACATCGAAGGATCAGTGGTGTGTTGCTAGAGTAGACGTACTCGTGATGTGCATAGTGGCTTATTTGTACATGCCACTTACACGGATTATCTTGACATCGGTGTTGTTAGGGCAGTGAGAGCTCTCAGGGAGGGTTATACCATTGTACCGATGATTGTGGCAGAGACACTAAGGTCGGCCACATATTGCCATACCCATTCTACAAGGGTATTTATAGGCAGCGCGGTCTTGCTGTACGTGTGGTTTATGTCACACTTGAGACCGATTGGCACCTTCCTATGGCATGGGTACTATTTTTCCCATGAGATAGCCATATCTTACTCCTTTCAGCTGGCGAAGTGTACAGACACTACATCCTGGTCGGTTTTCTTGGCAGGGATCGAGGATCCATTTGATATTTTGCCATGTACAGGGCTCGGTTCTCCATACAGCTTCATTACTCATGCATCGGGCATAGATTATCTTCCTCTGACTGGTATGAGGGGCATGACCACATATCACTCACTGGCAGTGATGTCACAGTTTGACCAGTTTCAGGAGGTTCATCTTTTTGAGGGGGCATTAGGTTAGTGTTTGGCTTCTTGGCATTTGTCAGTAGAGGATAGATCCAGGGTTTATGCATGTTGGGATCAGCATGAGAGTGTTGAGTTTACTATTAACCATTTGGGTCGTTCTACAGAGTATTCTACATGGATGGAGGCAGAGATTACATCAGTCGGGGTCGTATCCGCTGTGCTGGGGATTGAGTTTGTCAGTGGGGAGCCCATGGAGGACACTGATTTTCCCACCGAGGAGGAGCTATTCGCTGGGTGGCCAACAACTCTTGTAGATTCTCCCAGTATGACTGCTACTGTGATCCAGCATTCAATAGAGTATTTAGAGTAGAGTCTGCATCTGATGACCTTTAAAAGAGATCAGGCTAGGGCCTTGATGTTGATAGTTCTGGCTGGGAGAGATGTCGCTTTGTTAGAGAGAGATTAGGCATTAGCTCATAGAGATATCATTATTGTTGAGCGGGATGAGGCCATATCATCTAGAGATGCAGTGATTGTTGAGTGAGATAGTGCTATATCTTCCCACGATATCGCTGTTACAGATAGCATTGTAGTGAGGTCCCTTACTGTTGGCATCATTGCAGAGATGAATATGTATATTGATGAGCATAGTGTCACCATGCAGTTGGATGTGGATTTGTTGACTCATGTAGAGACCCTTGGGCAGGAGATCACATCATTACCTCCTTCTTCTGAGAGGGATGCCATGTTGGACTTGATAGCCCGCATACACACTGACTTGTAGAAAGGCTTGTATTTTCCTGCACAGACTAGCTTAGCCATTTTTGTCATATACATTACATATTGTATATATCAAACATTATTATATATGGCATGGAAATATGTTTTGATTCACTTCCCTTTTAGTCATGCCTTGTTACTTGCTTGATATTTGCTTGTTTCTTTAGGGCTTGTGATCTTGATGTATTCTGATCTCCCTCTTGATGGATGGACATTGATATGTCTCAGGATCTTTCAGAATGGATCGTTGATCTGTGTGTATTCCCTACCATCTTTGGTGTCTTGGGATTGGTGTATGGAGAGGAGTGTGGCTTTCCTCTCTGAGGTTGACCGCACCACAGATGGTCACTGGTTCTCCTTTGTATGGGGGAGCCCAGGTAGTTCCATCTCTTATGGATTGGTGTTTCTCTTTGAGGAGTTAACCGCAGCTTAGATGGTCGCTGATTCTCCAATTAGTGTGGGGAGGTCAGGTAGTTCCATCCCTTTGGTCTGAAGCCGATGAAGTGTGGTGGATTGAAGGATGATCCCAGTACCGTTGACAAGTTTTTGTATTTTGGTAGGGGGTTAGACCGAACCATGAATGGCTACCTACGTACTCCTATTAAAGAGGAGATCATGTCTGCATAGTTCAAACCTGGTGCAAAGGTTCAACGTTGTATGTGGCAAAGTGGCGTAGAGATGTTTTTGTTTTTATTATTTTTTTTATTGCGACCGGACCATATAAAATGGATGCCTACGTACTCCCGTGTGTTGGGAGATTAGGTCGACGTAGTTCGTTCCATGTACAGGACGAATTGAAGATGAAAAGTTTAATCCCATTTACAGGATAAACTGAAGGTGTGAAGAGTTTAATACCTGGTGGGATAAACTGAAGGTGTGAAAGGTTTTGAAAACCTGCGGGGAGTGAAGGATCTGGTGATCCAAAACTAAGCTGCTGGTTGGAAAGTGTAATTGTCCCTGATGGGGAAAATGGGTGTGAAGAGGGTTGTATGTAGTGAAGGGTTTGAAAAAACCTGAATTGACTGGGGATCTGGTGATCCAAAACCAGGATGTTTGCTTGATAGTAACTTCAGACATAGTATCATTTCACGGTGTCTGAGTTAATGAGCTGTGAAAATTCATCGTCATCCATTTCTTGTAATCTGAGAGCGCCTCCTGTCAATACCTCCTTGACAACAAATGGGCCTTCCCAGTTCGGGCCGAATTTTCCATTGGACTGATGTTGGTTGTCAATGATCTTTTTCAAAACCAAGTCAGCCGTAGTCAAACTTTTTTGTTGTAGGATCTGGCCATCCTTTATTGGTATAACTGACCATGGAAGATAGTAGCGGCTCGTCTTTCAACTATCAGAGACAATTGGTGATACCTATCTTATAATCATTGGTCTTCATCAAGCTGAGCGTCTATCAACACTCTGAGGGATTCCATTTCCACTTCTATGGGGATCACTGATTCCATCCTAGAAGTTAATGAGTATGGGGTTTCTCTAGTGGAAGTGCGCATTGATGTTTTGTAGGCTAACAGAGCCAGAGGCAATAAGTCAGGCCATTCTTTGTGATTGGTGGACATCTTTTGCATGATCTTCTTGATATTCTTGTTAGCCACTTCAACATCATCATTCATCTTTGGACGCTAGATGACGAAGTTGAGATGTTTGATGTGGAATTTACTGCATAACTCCTCCATCATTTTGTTGTTGAGGTTCTTAGCATTGTCTGATATAATTACCTCTAGTTGTCTATATCGACAAATGGCATTGTTTATGATGAAAGCAATGATAACTTCTTTTGTAACTCTGGGGAAGGAGGTTGCTTCTACCCACTTAGTGAAGTAGTCGATCATGGTGATGATAAATCAATGACAATTACTGGCTTTGGGCTCGATGGGCCTGATCTAGTCCATTCCCTACATTGAGAAGAGCCAGGGCGAACTCATATTGTGGAGCTCCCTTGGAGGGGCGCGTATAGCATTCCCATGAATTTGGCATTAGTAACATCTCTTGACGTGATCATCACAGTCAGCTTTGAGAGAGAGCCAGTAATGCCCTGTTCTTAGGATCTTCTTGACAAGTAGGGGGCCGCTCATGTGTGGGCCACATACTCCACCATGGATTTCATCCATGAGCCTCTGAGCTTGGTCTTTGTCTAGACATCTGAGGAGACCTAGTCCTGCATCTCTTTTATAGAGTGCATCTCCGCTCAGGTAGAATTTCATAGCCATTCGATGAATCTACTTTCTTTCAGCATGACTCGCCTCAACGGGAGTAGATCAATCTCATAGGTACTCCTTGATATGCTAATACCAAGGGTGTTGGATGGGAGGTAGCTCATCCAATACTTCTCTGATGTAGTTCTCATAGGATGGTGCCTTTTATCGGGCAAATGTGATGGTTGGCATGTTTTCCTTGTTAAGTATGTTGATCAAAGAGGCCAAGGTTGCTAGCGCATCCGCAAAGTCATTCCTATTCCGAGGAGTGTGGAGGAAGGAGATTTATTCAAACTCCGAAGCCATCTATAGAACCTGTCGATGGTAAGGCAGCAAATGTAGCCCTTTGGTATGACAGATTCATGTGGTTTGTCTGATTACCAATTCAGAATCCCCAAAGACAGTTAACTGTCTGATGCCCATTGATTGGGTAAGTTTTAGCCCAATGATACAACCTTCATACTCAGTTGTGTTATTGGTGTTGGCAAACTGCAATTTGATCACGACGGGATGCTGCTCCCCCGTAATGGATACTAGAACTTCTCTAGCCCCAGAACCTTCCATGTTTACGGCTCCATCAAAATACATCTTCCATGATTAGTGTGTATCATCATGATGGCGTTGTTGAATTGTCATTACCCCTTCATCGGGGAAGTATATTTCCAAAGGTTTGAAATCCCTTAAAGGTGTGGCGGCCAATTGATCCGCAATTCCTTGACATTTATAGACTTTTATGTCATGTAGACTGTGTCAAATTGTTGTAGGATCAACTTCCATCTGGACAGTCAATAATTCAACATGGGTTTGCTGGATACGTACTTGAGAGGATCCATGCGGGATATGAGATGGGTTTTGTGACCATGGAGATAATGTTGTAATCTCATAGAAGCCCATGCTAAAGCACAACAAGTTTTCTCGATGGGTTGTGTACTTGTGTTCCCTGCTGCTGAATCTTTTGCTGAGATAATAGATAGCTCTCTCTTAGCCTCTATCGTCTTTCTGTCCCAGCATGCAGCCCATGACATTGTCATTGATGGACAGGTACATAAACAGGGGATCACCATCCTTGGGAGGTACCAAAATAGGAGCATTGACTAGCTGCTCTTTGATTGTGAGGAAGGCTTTTTGACACTCATTATTCCATTTCATGGAGGAGTTCTTCCTTAACAACTTGAAGATAGGCTCACAAGTTACTGTTAGTTGAGAAATGAATCGGCTAGTGAAGTTGATTCTTCCCAAAAATCCCGTATTTCCTTCTCTGTCTGAGGAATGGGCATTTTCGTGATGGCCTAGATTTTTGTGGGATCCAGCTCAATCCCTTTTGTGGTTGACTAAGAATCCTAGCAACTTGCCTGATTTAACGCCAAAGGTGCACTTGGATGGATTTAACTTCAAGTTGTACTTACGCAACTTGTTGAAGAGCTTTCTGAGATGGTCTAGGTGGTCTTCCTCCCTTTGGGACTTGACAATGATGTCACCCACGTAGATCTCTATCTCTTTGTGCATTAAATCCTAAAAAAGAGCCATCATGGCTCGCTGATAGATAGCTCTGTCATTGATGAGGTCGAATGACATCCGTCTGTAGCAAAAGGTTCCCCAAAGAGTGATGAATACAGTTTTCTCACGATCCTCTTCAGCAACCATGATTTGATGGTACCCCGCAAAATAATCAGTAAATGAGTGCATGTCGTATTGAGCTGTATTGTCAATAAGTATCTGGATGAATGGCACGGGAAAGCTATCTTTGAGGCAAGTTTTATTCAGATCCCTGTAATACATGCAAACCCGCACCTTTCCTCCGGGTTTAGGCACGGGGACTATGTTGGATAGCCATTCAGGGTATGTTGACACCATGATGATGTCGGCTTGAAATTGTTTCACAATTTCTTCTTTAACTTTTAAACTCCATTCAAGTTTTAATCTCTTGAGCTTCTGCCTGACTGGCTTGAGTCCCTCTTTAATGGGGAGGCGATGAATGACAATGTTAGTGGACAAATTGACCATGTCTTCATGAGACCATGCAAACACATCGTGGAATTGGGTCAATAGAGTAACCATGTCATTCCTTTGGTTTGGAGTGAGGTCCGTACCAATCTGGATTTGTTTGGGGTTTTCTGAGGTTCTGAGGTTAAAAGAGGTGGTTTGATCAAGATTTAGCTTGGGTTTGTCTTTGACCCATTCTTTGATCTCCTGAGGTATCTCATAGTCCTCTTGTATTTCCATCAAGTCTGAGTGCAACTTTACATCAAAGTTACAGTCCTTGTGGAGAATAGGCACCTCATCAACAAGTTTAGGCACATCTAACGTTAGAGTCCTTAAACAAAATACTTTCACTTAATATATGAAACTGTTTAATCATACAAAGTAAGTAGTTATTGCTATCTACAGGGCAGAGGGAGTTTCTGCCCTTTTTACCCTCATTGGCAAATGCAAGGAGTGCTGCTCCAATTGCCAAGGACAAAGTCCTGGTGGACAGCTATGATGAAGGGGATGTTGTCATCCTCCTTCTCCCAAATGATGACCATAATATCTGGACAATTATCATCTAGGATGTCCCTGTTTATACTGTCCGTGTGGACTATGATGCGTATGTTTGATAAGCGCCTTACAATGTCATGTTTACGCCTCCAATCCTTTTCCTCCACCTTCGAATTGGGTATCAAGACTTCCTTTCCTTTGACCGGTATCGGCTTAGGAATTAACATAATCATCACATGAGCAGGAACCTTTATTGAGTTCTGTATAGATTCAGCTCCTGTAGGTTGAGGCAATTGTTGTGTGGCTAAAGATGAAGGAACATGTTTGTGTTTGTGAGGATTCCTGTGAGTGGAGCTAGAAGAATAGCCTATTTTGGTTGTCCCTGCTTAACTGGGAACTTGAATTGGGTGCTTGATGCCTTGATGATCCTTGACCAACCCTTGTCCAGGTTGATAACCCAAAGATATCATTTCTTGACTTACTGACATTACCTCGACAGAAATTCTGGGTATCAGAGGTGGTGCCCCAATGGGATGGTAGTGAGTGTTTGTCATCTCCATAGCACTGAAGCTGACAGGACATTCTGAATTGAAACTGATGAGTGGTATGTCACCTTGATCAGGACATTCTGGCTCAGCAATAACAGTGACCAGCTGTTGTTAATGATTTATTTGAGCTACTGATGAAGGGTGGATGGGACAGCTCCAGCCATATGAATCCACGGTCTTCCCAAGATTAGGTTGTATCCTGTAGCTATTTTGAGCACATGAAAGGATACGCAAAATGTGTGTGGACCAAACTCTACAGGTAGTTCAATCTCTCCGACAGCATTTCGTCGGGATCTATCGAAAGCTTTGATAATTGTATGGCTTCTTTGGATCTTGTTGAGATTGATATTCATCTTTTCTAAGGTGGAATAAGGGTAGATATTCAAGGATGACCCTCCATCTATCAATACTCCTGCTACCATATATTCGGAGGACATAACCGCTATGTGCAACGGCTTATAATGACCCGTCCCTTCAGGATGTATGTTATCATCAGTGAAGGATATCACATTGCTGTTAAAAATGTGATCAACCAGGTGATGGAACTTTTCAACATCCACTGATTTTGGCAAGTGGGCCTCTTCTAAAACTCTCAGTAAGACCTTCATGTGATCTTCTGAGGATAATACCAAGTCCAATTTGGAAACCTATTGTGGAGCTTCTTTCAAGCTTAAAACTACCTTGGCGTCATTGTGTCCCATAGTACAGAGGATTTCTTCAATCTTCTCCATGGTAACATTCCCCTTTGATTTGATGGCAGGCTTCATCACCCGTTGGGGAAGATATAGTGGATTTTCTTTCAACACTGCAGCAGTTATGTGGGATGTGGATCCTTCAGCCTCTCCATAATTCCATGGCACTTTTTGTAAGCTGACAACAGGATATTGTGGTCTGAATTGCAAGATTATTGCCTCTGGCGCAGCCACTTTCAAAGGATTCTCAATACCTTTGAGTTGAATAGGTTGAATTATATGTGATGGGGTAGCTGAATCTATCTCAGAAGATATAACTGTTACGACTTCCTTCCACTTTGTAGGAAATGTGTCCCCACTCTCTAGTAATACAGCTCCATTGTTTGTCATTTATAGGACACCGCTGTTAATTAGATTCTGAATAAGATGACAGAGTGCACAGCATTCTTCAGTTTTATGACCGCGAGAGTGAGAGTGTTATTGCCATACTCCATTAAAATCAACTTGTCTTGAACATGGACTGATTAGAGGTAGCAAAGTTGTGATTCTTCCTTCATTAATCAGGATTTGCAATATCTCTTCCATCTGTTGGCCTAAATAGGTGAACTCCCTTTTGTTGGCTAAATCTCGACGTACTTTGGCATTTGCTCTTTTTATAATTTTATCCTCCAGTGTTTCATTTTCTGGAGTACGTGGTGGAGTACTTGTGACGAGAGGAAGGAGGATAGCATGCTCCTAGCTGAATAATTTACGTGTGACTTGGTGTTGATGTACCACCAGTTCTGTCAATTTTAACTTGCTCACGCAGAGACTTCATCTTTCGTTCCATCATAAACTCGAACTGTGCATAATCCCATTTATCAGCATTATCCTTTTCGGTTTGGGAGGTTCCACCACTGTAGTGGGAAGTCTATCCACTACTCCAATTAATCATGTTAACCTCCTCTTCTTTGTGTTGAGGAAGAGGGTTGTCTTGCACATGGGGTTGGTCGGGATTAGTCATCACGATCTCACCATTGTAAATTAAATCTTGGATCTTATGCTTCAAAGTCCAGCAATCCTGAGTATCATGTCTTGGAGCTCCAGCATGATAAGCACACTTCTTGTTAGCATTTAAACCCTTCCCACTAGGGTTGGCTGGTGGAACAAGATGGGTAATTTTCTTCTGAGTTGTCAGAAGATTGAGAATTTCTCAAGTGAGTCACCTAAGGGTGTGAACACTCAAGTGCGTCTGACTTCTCCACCTTTTTGCACTGGAGGGTTTGAAGACTGAGCTAGAAAAGGGGAGTAGTTTCTCCTCTGAATAGGCATGTTCTGACTACCTTTTTTCCCTTGTAGTATCAAGGAAACATCCTCCTCTTTCTTCTTATAGACCCTCTAGGGGTTGTTTCCATAACTATCAGACTGGATGTGCTCAGCTACAGCTTTGAGAGCGGCAAGGTCTTGAATCTTTCTTGACTTCAATCTCATCACAGCCATTTCTCTATGTTTGATCATTTCGAAGAATGGTTTGCCTATGACAGCTAAAACTCTCTCATAGAAGGGAGCTTCTTGAATATCTATGAAGGTCATCACCATTTCAGACTCAGTCATAGATGGAATAACTTGAGCAGCCAGACTGTAATACCCGGTAAAAATAAATAAATAAATAAATATTGAATAATTAATATTATTTTGTTTTAAAATATTTTAATTGGACTTTATCTTTTATTTGGGTCAAACTAGTCACTTATTTTGGGCTAAAAAGTTAACAAGTGTTGGATAAATTAATTTAGTAAAAGTTGGGCCTTAAAAACTAATTCGATTTAATTTATATGTGGGTAATAATAAATCCTATTAAAAATAGAGTAAATAAGATATATTAATTAATAAATAAATATATACTAAAACCTAATCAAACATGAGATGCAAATCAGAAAGAAAAGAAAAAGAAGAAGCCAGCCGCATTATAGAGAAAAGAGAGAACGGTGAACAGGAACCAAAATAGGTAATTTTTATTTTTGTTTGCGTGTGGTCCATGTGTACTATAAATGATGGAGAACCTATATGCTGTATATTATTATTATTATTATTATTATTATTATTATTATTATTATTATTATTATTATTATATATATAGTTTATATGTTACTAAGTTATTAGATTATTATGTAAGAACTGAAAAGGAATTGATTATATATATAGAGAGATATTTTGAACATGCTGTAAAGTAATAAAAATTATTATTATATCATGTTATATATATATATATATATATATTGAGATATATAGTTAGGTCTCTGCTGACATTCTTTATGACGTTAGTTTCGTATTATATATATATATATATATATAATATTATATTTTAATAATTATTGGGCCATTAACTTATAAACGAGATTAGTAAATTAAATTGAAGTTGTGTATATTAATTTAAATTAATTAATTTTGTTGACATAGTTGTAAAAGTTTTTAATAATAAATTTAATAGTATTATGTTATTAATGATTTGATTATAATAAAATTTTATTAAATTATTTAGATTGAACGGAGAGAGTCTAAATGAGTCAAATTTGGAGTATAAACTTTGGGTATTACATTACTTAATCCAGGTACGGATTCCGTATTCTTTCAGCGAGACTCTTTTGGTTTTGATTTGTTCGTTTCGTTATTCGTTTTGAAATTTAATATTGCCTCTCATAATCATAATTTGTCAATTCATTGTGATAGTTTCGTTTGGCGTTCATAGTTGGAACTCATATTTGTACTCTTTAGACTAGTACAACATGTCTAAATTTATTTTGATATTTGTAGTAATGTGCATGTTAGTATTTTTTGGGACTTTGAGTTGACGATTCATTTCAGTTTAGCATGTACATATTAGAACCCCTTTGTGTTGATATTGTGTCGCATGTGTTATGACATGGTATCCTTGTTAGAATATACCATAGGGTATACCGAGCTATAACCACCGTAGGGGTACCACAGCGTATCCTCTTAATCACCGAGACATGACACCTTCCGTGGCGGTGTGATCGATCCTACTGGCGTCTCCGTTTGTGTGCTCCATGGGAGTTGGCCATTTGGTGTTTTGTTGTGGGAGGCGTATGGGTCGACCCTAGTTTTCTGTTTTGTTCTGTTCTGCGGATTGGTGATGTTTGTGCCAAACACACCTTTCGATTTTACATACATTGGATTCACAGTCCAATGTGTGTAACTTGTCTGTGTGGCATTATTTGACTTGCATGTGTGGCATTATTTTGACTTGTCTGTATGGCAAGGTATATTTCTGAGCTCGGTATGAAATAACACCCATCCATTTGATTCAGCCTGTTATTTCGTTGCGTTAGATTTGTTCGTTTTGTTTTAGTTCGTTTCATCTCTTTTCATTTAATTGAGTTAGTTACTTCGGTTCATTATTTGTATTCTATATCTGTACTGGGCATTTGGCTCATGCTGTGTTTTCTTCCGGCAGGTAATCAGGAAAATCAAGGGCAAGTGTGATAAGAGCTCCATTCATTCCAATGATTTAGAAATATTATGTGTCAGACTGGATGTGTCCGTTTACTTGAAATTGTAATAATTATTTTAGATTGTGGTTTGAGACAGTTTGAGATTTATTATGGTTGACTTGTAGTATTTAATAGTTATTAAGACTATTCTTTTGTGGCTTTGAGCCTTGCTATTAAAATCTTCAGTTTTGTTATGTTTTGAGTAACCTCTCTTTCTATTTCAGAAAGGGGGTGTTACAGAGTTGGTATCAGAGCCAGGTTCAAATTCTTATAGAAAACCTATTTAGGTTTGACCTGTGAGTTATGGGTAGACTTCTGGGTTAGGTTATTGTTCTGTTTGATTTTCTGTTAAGCTATCATAACCGCTATATTTGAATTTGTCTCTAATCTGCTTTGTTTATATTCGTGATCTCGTTCTTAGATGGCTCGTAGATCCGCTAGAGTTGCTGGGAGGCGAGGTAACAATAAGGGAAGAGGTGAGGGTTAGCCCAATGAGCAACCTAATAATCAGATAAATGCTCAGTTGGCTACCTTGGTGAATCAGGCAGTGAATCAGGCTCTACCTCAGTTGGTGGCACAGGTTGTACAGGCAATGCAGCAACCGCCACCAGAAATTCCTGAACAGGAGAATCCGGGAAATAATGGTCCGCATGAGAACGAAGTGGAAGGGAATGCAGATGGTCTTGATCAGCAGGGGGTTGCGATGTATGTATGGTTGGAGAGGTTCCAGAAGCAGAAACCACAGGCATTCAGTTCAGCTCCAACTCCAATTGATGCAGAGAATTGGATTGCCCACCTAGAGAAGATCTTTGATGTGTTGGGTGCTCAGATAATCAGAAAGTGTTGCTTACAGCTTACAAGCTAGAAGGGGATGCACAGAGGTGGTGGAAAGCGATGAAAGTAACAAAGGGTGATGGTTATGTTGAGGCAGTTAGTTAGGCAGAGTTTTGTGAGGTCTTTTATCAGCAGTACTTCCCAGCTGCTGATAAAGAGGCCTATGCTAGAGAGTATATGTCGATTCGGCAGAACGATGATGAGTCCATCACGGACTTCATGACGAGGTTTACTAGGATGGCAGGCTTTGCGGGAACCTCAGCAGGGACTGCAGCAGAACAGGCAGAGAAGTTCAAGTGGAGGATCCATTACAGGTATTGACAACATCTTATTAACACCAAGTTTACAGATGTGTCAGTAGTGGCCAATGCTGCCAAGAATATTGAGATGGAGAGATAGGACTTTCGGTCTTCTAAATCGGATGGGAGTCGAAAGAGGGACAGAGATGACCAGCAGGGTCAAACTTCAGTTCAGTATGGGAGGAGTTAGGGTGGTCAGTTGAATAGGAATCGTAGTGGTCAACAGGGGCAGTGGCGTGGCCAAAATCAAAACAAGGGTTATCAGCAGATGCCTCAAAGAAGGCGGCGTAATCGTCACCGCAGCCTACCTTGGAATGGTCGTATCGTCGGCGCAGGGCATAATCATCGCCAGGGTAAAATCAGGGTCATTATCCGGGACCAGCTGGTGGGGGTAACCCAAATCTTATCTCGATAGCTCCTTGTGCTACTTGTGGGGCTATTCATCTGGGAGGCAGTGCCATAGACTCACAGGTGCATGCTTCTTGTGTGGACAGATGGGTCATATTGCTAGGGATTATACTGGTCCATGCGTAAATGGTGGAGGTGGTGATAATGGTGGCAATGGAGGTCAGCGTCAGGGTGGTCGAGTGTTTGCCTTGACATATAACCAGGCGGCAGGTGCACTAGGTATTGTTTCTGGCACTCTTTTAGTTGGTAATTACGAGGCTTCTATTTTGTTTGATACGGGTTCTACTCATTCCGTTGTTGCTCGATCTTTTGTTCGGCACCTGGGTGTGCCATCTCAGTATTTAGATTATGTTATGTCTATTGCTACCCAGATGGGGACTTCTATTGTTATTTCTGATTTGTATCGAGGGTGTGCGATCAGTTTAGGGGATAAGGTTCGTAGGGCTAATCTTCTTCCGATGAGTATGCACGATTTCGATGTCATTCTTGGGATGGACTGGCTGGATAAACACCAAGCCACTATCGATTGTCAGGCAAAGAAGGTTATATTCGGGGATGTGAAGTCTCCAGAATTCGTGTTTCAGGGTTCTCAGCCGAGTAGAGTAGTGAAGTTAATTTCAGCTTTGAAGGCTGGGAAGTTGGTGGCAAAGGGTTGTGAGGGGTATTTGGCATTTGTGAAAGATACCTCTAAGGGTGAGTCTCATATTGAGGATGTTCCGATTGTTCGTGACTTTTTCGATGTGTTTCCTGAGGAGTTGTCAGGGTTACCACCACAGCGGGAAGTGGAGTTTGCTATTGACCTTGTGCACAAAAAAGAGCCTATCTCTAAGGCGTCAGACGGATGGCACCATTGGAGTTGCGGGAGAGTGAAGGAGCGATTCACAGGAATTGTTAGATCGTGGCGTGATTCGTAAGTGTTTCACTGGGGGTGCTCCGGTCTTGTTTGTGAAGAAAAGGATTGGCCCATGAGGTCTGTAGTATAGACTACAGGGAGTTGAACAAGATCACCATCAGGAATCGGTATCCATTGCCGAGGATTGATGACTTGTTTGACCAACTTCAAGGGGCAAAATATTTTTCGAATATAGACTTGAGGTCGGGCTATCATCAGTTGAGGGTGAGGGATGAGGATATCCCTAAGACAGCTTTTCGCACTCGATATGGGCATTACGAGTTTATGGTGATGCCATTCGGGTTGACTAACGCCCCGACGGTGTTTATGGATTTAATGAATCGGGTGTTCAGGGAGTACTTGGACCAATTTGTTATTGTCTTTATTGATGACATTTTGGTTTACTCCAAGTCTAAGGAAGAACATGAGGAACATCTTCGCACAGTGTTGGGAATTTTGCAGAAAGAGATATTGTATGCTAAATTCTCTAAATGCGAGTTTTGGTTGGAGCAGGTTGCATTTTTGGGCCACGTTGTTTCTGCTGAGGGCATTAAGGTGGATCCTGTGAAGGTTGAGGCTATCACTAAATGGTCGAGACCTACTACAGTGATAGAGATTAGAAGTTTCTTGGGTTTGGCAGGGTACTATAGGCGATTTGTGGAAGGATTCTCTTTACTTGCCTTACCATTGACTCAGTTGATGAGAAAGGGCGTGAAGTTTATGTGGAATGAGGACCGTGAGAAGAGTTTCGAGGAGTTGAAGAAATGACTTGTGACAGCTCCTATACTTGCATTGCCGTCGGGGACAGGAGGCTACCAGATTTATAGTGATGCTTCTAAGAAGGGCTTGGGGTGTGTTTTGATGCAACATGGTAAGGTGATTGCTTATGCTTCTAGGCAGCTTAAACCTTACGAGGTGAATTACCCCACACATGATTTGGAGTTGGCAGTGGTGATCTTTGCCCTAAAGATTGGAGGCATTATTTGTATAGAGAGACTTGTGATATCTTCACCGATCACAAAAGTCTTAAATACATCTTCACTCAGAAGGAGCTTAATACGAGGCAAAGGCGTTGGTTGGAGCTTCTAAAAGATTATGATGCGAGGATTCAGTATCACCCGAGAAAGGCAAATGTGGTTGTAGATGCTCTTAGCCGAAAGAGTTCTGGGAGTGTAGCAGCCCTTATTAGACAACCTTGGCTTATTTCGGATATGGAGCGACTCGAGTTGGAGTTGTATGTATGAGGTTAGGATGGGCATTTGGCAGGTATGAGAGTGGAGCCCTGATAAGTGATATTTTTACTCACTTATTGTATATTAATCCATGCGAATTGTGCCCACCTTGAGTATATTTCATTGTGTTTTAGTCGCATTTCACGTTATTTTGCATTTCATATACTTAAAACTCCTTTTAGTGAATAAGTGCAAGAATCGGCTTTATTTTGGAGGAAATTGAGGCATCGGTGAGCGTATGTGTGTAGGCTAGTGGAAAGGCGAGGATGTGCACGGCATGGGAGCATAATGAGGCATGGAAATCAAGCAAGCAAGAGGTTAAGGCATGAGCAAACAAGTAGTAGCAGCAGCAAAGCATAAACCAGACTTAGGATTTGCAGGATACAGTCACATGACAATAATAAAAGGTGCTCGCAATACCAAGCCATGAAAGTGAAATGGACATAAGGAGCATTCTACAAGTCAAGCGCATGAGGTGAAGGACCACGCTACCGCTAGAGACCAAATAAGATGCCATGCATGAGCGGTGAGCTGCTGATCACAAGATTAAGACGTCTGGAGGCACTTAGCATATCAGTAAGTCTCATGCCATGAGATGATATACTAGAGCAGCATGCGTCGCCGGGTTCTGTAATTTGTTTTATTTTTAATTAAGCAATTTGATGATGTGTAATTGGTATAAAACGATTCTGACGTGTGTCAGAGAGGGGACTTGACATTATTTTACGTATTTTCATATTAGAATTAGGTTTAATATAGTGGGGGGAGATCCCAATGGAGAACGAAGCCGCAACGTTTTATTCTCTTCTTCTTCTTGGAGTTCTTAACCATTGTGGATTTTTATTATTATTGAATGGAATTCTTTGGGGTTTTCATAGTTAATCATTGATTATTATTCAGCGTTTGGGTTTGATTATTCTCTACTTCTTACTCTTATTTGCTTGATTATTGATCATGTTTATTCTTGATCCCATAATGGCTTTTGGTTCCGCCATGAACTAAACTCCATTATGGGATTCTAATGGATTTTAATATGTAGTTTGGTTGCACATCTAAGTGTTAGATTTGTTTTGCATATCATTGGGTTATCTGTCATGGTTGGTTTGTATGTATGAATGAATGATAATCTTCATGTTAGTATTTGTATGGAATTGGAAATGAACATACGAATATGGATGAAATCATGATAACGCATGCTAATATGGGGCTAGAGTAAGTCTTGCATATTTTGTGAAATGTATAGGAATATATTGTTTTACCGTATGAGCTAGAGTAAGGGTTGTGCTTAAAATCAATAGGATTGCAATTGCAATAGGAATATGGTAATTGTGGTGTTATTGGTGATTACATGGATTCTAACATCCAGAGATGATATGTGAGTTGGTTATAGTGCATTGGAAAATGGTTATAACTCATTTTAAGCCCTCGCTATTATCCCGTGATATGTAAACACTTCTTGCATGACATATGGCGATTGAATGAAATATTGAATGAAGTTAGGATCCCATTGTTTCCACATCATATTTAATTTGTTTATATTCTTATTTTTAGTTGGTAATTATAATTTATTCAAATCAACAATTTAGTCTAAAGTCTCAGCATATAAATATAGTGAGTGACTAGTGCATAGTAATCTAAGTTAACAACTTTCTCTGTGAGATCGATACTTTACTTACTCTGTATTACTTGTTGACCCATGTATACTTGCATGAGTTAGAGCTCTTTTATAAGAACTATAAAAGAGGCAACAAGCCCTCTCTTATCTCGCGGGTCAAAGAAGCTCAAAAAGAAGATGGGGAGTTGTGGAGTATGACGCAGGATTTAGAGGAGGGCAAGCAGTCCGAGTTTCGTATTGATGACCATGGTGTGATTTGGTTGGGTGAACGGTTGTGTGTACCGTCAGATCCAATCATTCGAGAGGCGGTGCTGGCTGAGGCTCATAATTCTCCATTTTCTATTCATCCAGGTTCTACGAAGATGTATAGAGATTTGAAGAAGAATTTTTGGTGGAATGGGATGAAACGAGACGTGGCTGAACATGTTGGGAAGTGTCTTACTTGTCAACAAGTGAAGATAGAACATCAACAAACTAGTGGTTTGTCGCAATGCAGCTAGACATTCCAAAGGTGGAAGTGGGAAGATATCACGATGGATTTTGTGACTGGTTTGCCGAAGACTTTCAGGAAAAATGATGCCATTTGGGTAGTGGTGGACCGACTGACCAAATCGGCACACTTTTTGGTTATCCATGAGGGTTACTCGGTGGATAGGTTGGCACATATCTTTCAGCAGGAGATTGTTAGACTTCATGGTATTCCTTGTCTATTGTTTCGGATCGGGACCCACGGTTCACTTCACTTGCTCGAAAGGGTTTCAACGAGCTTGGGGTACTCTTTACCAACTTTAGTACTTCTTTCCATCCACAAACTGATGGGCAATCCAAACGGACTATTCAAACATTAGAGGACATGTTGAGGTCATGTGCACTTGAGTGGTCAGGTAATTGGGATGATTACTTGAGCCTAGTTGAGTTTGCTTATAACAACAGCTGGCATGCAAGTATTGGAATGGCTCCGTTTGAGGCACTGTATGGTAGAAAGTGTCGGGCACCAACTTGTTGGCATGAGGTTGGCGAAAGGGCCATAGAAGGGCCTGAGTTAATTCAAATCACTACGGAGAAGGTAGCGGTGGCTAAGGAGAAATTGAAGTCGGCTCGATCATGGCAGAAGTGTTATGCTGATAAGCATAGGAGGACTTTAGAGTTTGAACCTGGTGAGCATGTGTTTCTAAAAGTTTCTCCTTGGAAGGGCATTCAGCAATGCGGGTTGAAAGGAAAGCTTAGTCCATGTTATATCGGCCCATTTGAGACTTTGGAGAGGGTTGGTGAGGTTGCATATCGGTTAGCTTTGCCTCCACAGCTAGCTCATGTGCATAATGTATTCCATGTGTCGGTGTTGAGGAGTTATCAATATCATCCGTTGCATGTGGTGCAATATCCATTCGATAAGATTTGGGAGGATCTTACTTGTGAGGAGAAAACTAAGGCGATTTTGGATCGTCAAGAAAGGATTATGAGGAGGAAGACTATTCCGTTTGTTAAGGTTCTGTGGAGGAACCATTCAGAGCGAGAAGCCACTTGGGAGCTTGAGGAGTCTATTCGAGCGGAATATCCGCATATTTTTGATAATTAGGTACGTTCTATTCATTTGATTCCGGGGACGGAATTCTTTTAAGGGGTAGGTGATGTAATACCCGGTAAAAATAAATAAATAAATAAATATTGAATAATTAATATTATTTTGTTTTAAAATATTTTAATTGGACTTTATCTTTTATTTGGGTCAAACTAGTCACTTATTTTGGGCTAAAAAGTTAACAAGTGTTGGATAAATTAATTTAGTAAAAGTTGGGCCTTAAAAACTAATTCGATTTAATTTATATGTGGGTAATAATAAATCCTATTAAAATAGAGTAAATAAGATATATTAATAATAAATAAATATATACTAAAACCTAATCAAACATGAGATGCAAATCAGAAAGAAAAGAAAAAGAAGAAGCCAGCCGCATTACAGAGAAAAGAGAGAACGGTGAACAGGAACCAAAATAGGTAATTTTTATTTTTGTTTGCATGTGGTGCATGTGTACTATAAATGATGGAGAACATGTATGCTGTATATTATTATATATATATATATAGTTTATATGTTACTAAGTTATTAGATTATTATGTAAGAACTGAAAGGGAATTGATTATATATATATAGATATATTGAACATGATGTAAAGTAATAAAAATTATTATTATATCATGTTATATATATATTGAGACATGTTGGTGGCTAAAGATTGCATTACTATAGCGTTATTTATTTTTATTATATATATATATATATATATATATATATATATATATATATATATATTTAATAATTATTGGGCCATTAACTTATAAACTAGATTAGTAAATTAATTTGAAGTTGTGTATATTAATTTAAATTAATTAATTTTGTTGACATAGTTGTAAAAGTTTTAATAATAAATTTAATAGTATTATGTTATTAATGATTTGATTGTAATAAAATTTTATTAAATTATTTAGATTGAAACTATGAGAGTCTAAATGAGTCAAATTTGGAGTATAAACTTTGGGTATTACATTACTTAATCCAGTACTGGATTCCGTATTCTTTCAAATGAGACTCTTTTGGTTTTGATTTGTTCGTTTCGTTATTCGTTTTGAAATTTAGTATTGCCTCTCATAATCATAATTTGTCAATTCATTGTGATAGTTTCGTTTGTCATTCATAGTTGGAATTCATATTTGTACTCTTTAGACTAGTACAACATGTCTAAATTTATTTTGATATTTGTAGTAATGTGCATGTTAGTAATTTTTGGGACTTTGAGTTGACGATTCATTTCAGTTTAGCATGTACATATTAGAACCCCTTTGTGTTGATATTGTGTCGCATGTGTTGTGACATGGTATCCTTGTTAGAATATACCATAGGGTATACCTGAGCTATAACCACCTGTGGGGGTACCACAGGCATGTCCTCTTGGCACCGAGACATGACACCTTCCGTGGCGGTGTGATCAGTCTACGGCGTCTCCGTTTTGTGCTCCAATGGGAGTTGGCCATTTGGTGTTTTGTTGTGGGAGGCGTATGGGTCGACCCTAGTTTTCTGTTTTGTTCTGTTCTGCGGATTGGTGATATTTGTGCCAAACACACCTTTAGATTTTACATACATTGGATTTGCGGTCCAATGTGTGTAACTTGCCTGTGTGGCATTATTTGACTTGTCTGTATGGCATTATTTTGACTTGTCTGTGTGGCAAGGTATATTTCTGAGCTCGGTATGAAATAACACACATCCATTTGATTCAGCATATTATTTCATTGTGTTAGTTTTGTTCATTTCGTTTTAGTTCGTTTCGTCTCTTTTCATTTAATTGAGTTAGTTATTTCGGTTCATTATTTGTATTCTATATCCGTACTGGGCATTTGGCTCATGTTGTGTTTTCTTCCGGCGGGTAATCAGGGAAATCAAGGGCAAGTGTGATGAGAGCTCCATTCATTCCAATGATTTAGAAATATTCTGTTTGGACTGGATGTGTCCGTTTACTTGGAATTATAATAATTATTTTAGATTGTGGTTTGAGACAGTTTGAGATTTATTATGGTTGACTTGTAGTATTTATTAGTTATTAAGACTATTCTTCTGTGTCTTTGAGCCTTGCTATTAAAATCTTCAGTTTTGTTATGTTTTGAGTAACCTCTCTTTCTATTTCGGAAAGGGGGTGTTACACAGACGCCTCCATCTTTGGGCGTACTCTCTGAAAGACTCATTAGCTTATTTCTTGACTTTGGTAATTTGGTACCGGTCAGGAGCTATCTGAGTTTGGAAACTGTACTGACTGAGGAAAGCATGAGCTAGCTCCTCCCAGCTATGAATCTTGGAGTTATCTAATCTGGTACACCATGATCTGGCTTCTCCATTAAGACTTTTTTGAAATAGCTGCATTCTGAGTTTTTCATCCTCGGTATAAGATCCGAGCTCTCCAATGAAGACTTTCAAATGTGTGTAAGGATCTCCCAATCCATCATACTTTTCAAAATCGGGAGTCTTGAATTTCTCTGGATAATGAACCCCAAGGAATATACAAAGGTCTGTATATGAAACACTCCCATGTGCTCCAATACCTTTGATACACTGAATGGTCTCTTCCATTTGTAGGACTTTCTTCCTGATATCACTGATGTCTGGATCTTCTTTGAGATGGCACTATAAACAAATGGGCCTTTAGCAACGATTTTTCGAGCAACGACTTTATAAGTCGTTGCTAAAAATATATGTTTAGCAACGAAATTTGTCATTTGTTGCAGATTGTGTCAGGTTTTCACTTTTTGCAACGAAATTCATAAGTCGTTGAAAAATTTCGTTGCTAATTCATTGGCGGGAAAAAATTTCGTTAGAAATTTGTTGTAAAATTTTCGGCCACTTGTTTTCCCGTCATCATAGGCAACGAAAGTTTTTTTGTTGCTAAAAATGGGGCTTTACCAACGATTTTTCAGGCAACGAATTTATAAGTCATTTCTAAAAGTGTATGTTTAGCAACGAAACTTGTCCTTCGTTGCAGATTGTGTCAGGCTTTCACTTTTTTGCAACAAAATTCATAAGTAGTTGCGAAATTTGGAAACAAAATTCGTTAGAAATTCGTTGCCAAATTTCTAACCACTTGATTTCTCCTCATCGTGAGCAATAAAAGTTTTTTTGTTGCTATATTTCGTTGCCTAATATTGACCACATTCATTGGCAATAATTTTTATTTTCTTTACGTATTTTATAAAACTTTTTGCAACGACTATTAAAATGTTGCCTTAAATTAAGATAATAATAATAATAATAATAATAATAATAATAATAATAATAATAATAATAATAATAATAATAATAATAATAATAATAATAATAATAATAATAATAATAATAATATAATAATAATAATAATAAAGAATAATAATAATAATAATAATAATAATAATAATAATAATATAATAATAATAATAATAATAATAATAATAATAATAATAATAATAATAATAATAATAATAATAATAACAATAACAATAACAATAATAATAACAATAATAATAATAATAATAATTATTATTATTATTATTATTATTATTATTATTATTATAATTTGACAACCCGAGAATTTGAAATTTTTTAAAATTTTAATTAATTGATTTAAGGTTCAAAATTAGAACCTAGATAGAAAATTAGTATATGCGTTTAATATTTTTAAGAATGAATTTTGAGGATTTCAAAATTCTGTGAAGGATTTAGATGAATTATTCAGGATTAAGTATATTCGTGAATATGTTCTTTGTATATGTGTACAGTATGTGGTTAAGGGTCAAGGGTTGACCAGATAAACGATATCTGTAACAAACCCTAAGTATATATTAAGAACGTCAACGTTCGGTTAGAAAACCCTAGCGTTTAACAAGAAACCCTAGAAACTGGTTCTGGAAACCCTAATTTCATTTTCAGAAATTCGAAACCCTAATTCGTTGTATGAAACCCTAAATTGGGAACTTAATGGCGTAAGTGTAAATAATTATAATATTAATTAGGGTAAAGCTTAATTAATTAGCAAACCCTAATTTCAAATTTATAAAATCCTAATTTCTGGATTAGAAACCCTAATTTATAATTAGGGAAGACCTAAATGTTAATTTAATGATTTTAAGGTTAATTAGGAAACCTTAATCCTACTTTTTCAAGTTATAAGTAATTAGAAAACCCTAATCTGATTACGAAAATTTAATTTCTAAATTAGAAAATTATTTTTCTATTAGAAACCCTAATTAGTGGTTTATAAACCCTAATGACCATTTTAACCCTAATTGCTTAATTAGCGATTATAATTAGGAAATGCTAATCCTAATTAGCAAGATTAATTAGTGATTAAGAAATTTTAATATAATTAGAAAATTCTAATTATAGTTTAGAAATATTAATTTTCTATTTTTAAAACCTAAATTAGAAATTTTAGAAAATTAAATTGTAAACCCTAAGGGTTTCAAACCCTAAACCAAAACCCTAAACCCTATGGGTTTGGCCATTAAAATTAAATGTGAAATGACTATTATACCCTTAATGCATTATTAGAGGAAACTTGCAAATCTTGCCCTAGTGGGAGTTGTTGACCAACTAAGGCTATTGCATGTGCCTATAACTAATATATCAGCCAACAATTTCCAGCCATTCCATTGCATCAAGTCATTTATAGAGATTAAAGAGAGAGAAAAGGCAACTTTCATTTTCATTTTCTACCAAGACGTTCTTTCTCTAGAAATTCGGGAGTTAGAGTGAGAAAGTGTGAGAAACCAAATCATGATCAAGCTTTAGCAATCCAATAACATGAATCAAAAGTCAAAAATCAAGATCCAAGCTTAAAAGGTATTCAAACCCTAAATTTCGAAATCCTTGGATCTTATGTTAGATGTTGTAATTTGTTGTTTAGATATGTGTTAGAGGGTGTCACTTGATGATCTGGGTTGCCAAAACTTAGATCCATATCATTTACATGCTCGAAATAAAGTTTTAAACAAATCTGGAAAAAATTCAAAAAGTGGCCTGACAGTCATATGTCAGAGGCCCTAGATCTTTCTGTGTTTTTTTATATTAGTCGTTTTATGTTATAAATATGTTCTTTGTCATGAGGAATATGATCTAAAACAAGAAACAAGGCCAGAGCATTAGAATATTGAAAGATATGAGCGATCAAAAGGCGTTAACCGACCACGGAAATGTGAATCTGGGTAACCCAGATTTCCCAACAGTGTCTGGCAAGATGTTCTAGCCTTCGGATCTTGCTTGTGTTTTATGTTTTTTGGTCTTGTTGTTGGTCGTATTTTATAGACTGGTATATGAACTACTAATCCATGCCATTATATTACCTTGATTAATAACAGAATTGTTTATATTTATGGTCAAACTATGTTGACCGATCAGCCTTAAGAACTTTCTGGAAAACCCAGAAAATTCAAGACCCGGTTCATGAACACTACTTTGACCAGCTTTAATTGTTCATATGTTAGATTTTAAGATGGATCTAAAGTTATGATATTATACCCGGACACCTCTACTACACCTGTGAATTCATAGATCACATAAATCATTCCTGGAATCAAAGATATAAGGCTACCAAGTAGGCACCTTCGCACTGTTTGAGTTTCTGGAAAACCCAGAAACTCAAGAACAGCTCTGACATGTTTTTCTGATGGTTAGATCTTCCTGTGATCATGTATTTTGGCTATGAACTCGATTGATAATGGTAATATTACACATATACTACAATAGTAACACATTACCTGGCCAGAAAATCTACACACACAATCTGGAACCGGTCAAACCTCATACCTCACATTAGCGAAGCTTGAAGATCTGGGCTTGGCCCAAGAACACCTATAATGACAGTTACTGTCATTATAGGGCCCATTAGCTTACTTGCTTCTATTTATTTTAATTTCGATTTTCCAAAATTGTTTAAAAATAGAAAAAATAGATTTTAATTATAAAAATACCTAATAAATTCGAAAATTATTTTAAAGTCCTAAAAATAGTTTTTAATTATTTAGAGTATATTTCATAAATATTTAATATTTTTGGAATATAAATGGTATTTAATTTATTAAATTATAATATTAAATAAATGATTTAAAATGATTTTAATACATGAAAACTAATATTATGGTATAATAAAATATTTTAGTTATTTTTAGTAACTTTTAATATTTTGTGATGAATTTCATTAATTAATCAATATTAATGATAATTAGTTTATTTAATAACTATATTAAATAAATTAAGGAAAAATAGAATTAATGCTTTATAAATTATATAAAATGATTTAAGTGTCATAAAAATATTTTTAAGTTATAAAATATAACTTTTGATATTTTGTCATGAAAATATTAATATTTTAATATTAAAAGCAATAATCGATAATGAATTTAATTGTTTAAAAATCATATAAAGGTGATTTTAAAGTATTAAAAATACTTTGTAATATTGTAAATATATTATAATATTATGTTATGTATTTCATTAATATTTGATAATAAATAAATATTAATGATAAAAGAATTATGTGGTATTTAATTTATTTAAATACGAGTTTAATGATTGAAAATTCAAGATAAATGATAATAATTATTTAAAAATTATTATGAGACTTGGAAAAAATATTTCGACTGTCATTAAATTATCGTAGATAATGGTTATGTGTTTAGACAAAGTTTAATTGAACTTAAACTCGAAATATTGTCCGACTAGACCGTCGGGACGTTAGAAATTTGTCGAACTCAAGTCAGACTGAAATAGTTTGACATGATACTGAGTCTTATGTGTGTTATAGACTAATAGGATTATGTGTTATGTGTTTAGGTTATTCTATAGCGCCCACAAATCCGGTTATCTTCCAACCCGACAGATGGTGCTATACTGTACAACATTCATACATTCATTCAATTGAAAAATCTCAAAGAACGAACATAACTACTATATATTTAAAGTAATATTTACATTTCCCAGGTTCTATACCCATTACAAAGGTTCTTTGTCATAATATCAGTTACATTACAATAATAGACCTATACTATTACAAGACAGCTTAACAATCATTTTAGCTTTTCCTTTATCCTTTTTCGATCCTTCAGACGCTTAGTCTTAGTTTGCATTCATATGGTTCAAGCAAGAGTGAGCATAACTAGCTCAAAGAAGTATAACAATTCAATAACAACATGCTTGACACATACTGAATCAGATATCTTCAATAATCGAACAATATTTATGAAGTATTATTGATAATTCAAAATAGCACTTCATCTTTCTTTCAAAATATTTTACAATAATAACAATATTTAGTAAAATATTTACTCCGGTCAAAGACCTCGAGTATTCATTCTTTATTGGAAAAGGACAACCCGAAAGCAAGTCCAGTAGTTCGATAATACTTACGAGCACTTCTAGGTGATCAAATTATTGTACTCTATGTTGATCAACACTACATCTATTAAACGTATGCACGTTTAAGCATTTGGCAACCTCACGTGCCTGTCGTTTTACCGACAAAACTTTTGTTTAACCTTTCAGTCTTCTTTTGAAAACCATATCAATTAATTGACAAAAGATAACCACATTTGATAATAAATGAATAGATTATCAATAAATCAAGTCTAGCCAAAGGAATTGGCTTTAACTTCAACATACTTCAATTCATGCGAAAGAATACATGAACTTCAAAAACTTGTTCAGAATGAACTGAGACAAGAGTTAGAATACTTGCCTTTAGCGTCTGCTATGGTATATTAACTTTATGTTCAAGTCGTTCAAGTCTCTACAATACATGATCACATAATGCCTTACATTAGGTCACATATAATCAAGTATGTATATGACTATATCGCATCTTCCCTTCATCTCAATCTAATTGTGTATTAGATTCGCCACTATTCGCTCGGTTTATCATTATCCTTGCATTTATATTTAACTAGGTTATCAGAACCTTTATACAACATTCTTAAGGTTTAACAAAGTTTAACAATGTTACAGTACATTCCTTAAGTTGTGTTTACTTTTAAATTAATTAACTTTCTTTTCTTTGTACTTAGAAACATTCATCACCATCCTTGTTATGAGACTGGCGCTGTGGCGCGAGTCCTTACTTAGTGGACCGCGCTGCGGCGCCACACTCTGCAGGATTTTCAGATCGTATATGATAATGCTGCATTTCATAATTTGTACTATAGTTTGCGTTGCAGCGAACTCTTGTAGTGTGCTCAGACATCATTACGCCTTCTTGCGTGCGCTGGCCCGGGCTATTTAGGGTTGAGCCATGCATACCAACTCAGGCACCGTAAAAAATTCGATCTTTGAATTTTGTGAACTTCCCGGACGCAAAACTTCTTCGTTATAAGTCCGAATTGGCTCGTTCAAAAGCCTATGGTTCATAAATTATGTAATCTACGCGTTCATACAAGAATTTTATCTATTTGACTTCGTTTGCTAAAAATTCACCTATTGGTTCATTTTTAACGAAAACGACAAACGTTCGTGAACGTTCAACGCTCGTTTCTTCATTCTAGGTCAGAATCCGGTCATTTTCGAGTCCGCAACTCTTAAATGCCAAATATGACTTGTCTCCATTGGAAAACAATGGTTCCGAGTTCAAACACAAAATTTGACTTCTATTCCGAGAATTTTACGAATTCGACGATTATCGTCCAATCGTGCAATTTTCGGTAAATCTTCATTCTTATGATTTGTTCAACATCACAAATGATTTCCATTCATCATGTGAATATCTCAACATACTTATTACAATAACCTATATTCATTGTTGGATTTTTGACTTATTCTTAATGAGCCTATAACTTGTCAAATTATAAACTACTTAAGATTTTATTGTTCATGACTTATGACAATTAAAGTTTCTTAATCATCATACCTTATATGTTCTTAACATATAACTTTACTTATGTATTCATGATACATAGGATCATACAAGTTTCTTACATTCATATACTTCTCTTTATAAACTCATTACAAGTTCAAAATTTTCATACTAACTTTCAAGGTTAAATTATAATAAGTTTATAACTTTTATAAGTTCAAATGACTTATTGCCAACTTATGTAGCTTAAGTTCATGACTTACACATTCTTCTTGCTTCTTATCATTCATGTTTCTTAATCCATCTTTTCTTATCAACCTATCATGGTAGAGATAGAAGATAATTTAGAGAAGAAGTCTTACTTTTTAATTCTTGGTAAGGTAGCTTTCTTCTTCTTCTTACAAATGAAAGTGACTTATTTGTAGCTTATTCTCTCTAACACTTAAGCACTTTGCAATATGTTGGATTATTTGAACAAGCAACAAATGGCTTGCAAGGCTTCTCTATTAATAGAAATTGCAAGGTTAGGGTAGTTTGGTCTTTAAAACAATCCCACCTCCTTATGCACCTCCTTACTATTCATTACTTGCAAGGCACAAAACATATCCTTTGCTTGACCACCACTCATAAGTCTTGGTCATTACTTCTAATACTTGATCATTACACATTTAATTTGATTACCAAGTTAAACCATATTAACATGGTTTGCCCCATGGGTCAATTAATTCATTGGACTCTAGCTTGGGCTTGGACCAACTTAATCTTTGGGCTTTGCATTAATAAACCTTAACTTGTTTATTAACCAATAATTGGGCCTCACCCTTTAATTTACTTGGACTTATAATAATTGTTAACCAATCTTCCAAGTCCATTAACATTACTTAATACATATACATATAATTTATGTATCATTTTCGTATTCTAATTCATATAGAAATTATATACGATATTTCATTCTTCATACTAACTCGTATAATACTTCGTATTATACTTGTTTTCATTACCTTTGTACAATACCTAAGTATTATACATTTATTACTTATTCATTACTACTTCGCCTTCCTTAACGTTTATAATTTAAGTCCACAAGTGAAATATTATATTTTCCATAACTAGATTTTTATTACATAATCCATCTTACCTTGTCATTCTATCATTACATATTTCTCGAAAATTCAAAAATAAATCCCGAGCAAATACCGATGAATAGTGTTTTTCAGAAAATTTCTCGGAAAACTTTTATTTTCGTCTTGGAAATTCAAACACTTTAATTCATTAACGTAGCTCAAATACTACGACATTCTAACATCAATAGGTCATACAATGACAACCATCTTGATAACATATATAATAGAATTTTATTATTATTTAATTTGATAAAATCATTTTACAATAAGATCCGAATTTCTCGGTCGTTACATTCTTCCCCCCTTATAAAGATTCTGTCCCCAAAATCTCGTCTTACTTTAATCAAATAGATGAGGAAAAATTTTCTTCATCTTTTCTTCTAGTTCCCACGTTGCTTCTTCAGCATCGTGGTTCTTCCATAATACCTTTAGTGATGGTATTACCTTGTTCCTCAGAACTTGTTCCTTTCTATCAATGATCTGCATCGGCGATTCTTTATATGTTAAGTCTTTCTCGATATGAATCGGCTCATACTCGATTACATGCTTATAGTCAGGTTTATATAGACGTAATACAGATACGTGAAATACGTTATGTATTTGTTCTAGGTCTGGAGGTAATGCTATCACATAAGCTACCTCTCCCACCCGTTTTAATACTTCAAAAGGTCCTATAAACCTTGGACTTAACTTTCCTTTCTTTCCAAAGCGTATATTTCCTTTCCAGGGAGATACCTTTAGAAACACATACGAGCCCACCTCAAACTCTCGACTTAGTCTATGCGAGTCCGCATACTTCTTCTGTCTGTCCTGAGCCATGATGAGACGCATCCGAATTAACTTTACCACATCCGCTGTCTACTGCACCAATTCTGGTCCTAGCATCCGGTGTTCTCCCACCTCATCCCAACATAATGGTGTTTTGCACTTTCTTCCATACAGAGCTTCATAAGGCGGCATACCTATGCTTGCATGATAACTATTGTTATACGCAAATTCTACCAGTGGTAGGTGATCATCCCAACTACCCTTGAAATCCATGACGCAAGACCTCAACATGTCTTCTAACGTCCTGAATTATTCTCGCTCTCGCCCATCACCATGGGATGATAAGTTGTGCTTAACTTCAGCTGTGTTCCCAACTGTTCTTGCAAACTCCTCCAAAAATTCGATGTGAATCATGGATCACGATCTGACACAATCGATACTGGTACTCCATGTCTGGAAATGATTTCCTTAACATAAAGTTTAGCTAACTAGTCTAAGTTATACTTGACCCTAATTGGCAAAAAGTGAGCCGACTTCGTCAATCGGTCCACTATTACCCAAATCGAATCGTGCCCTTTATGCGTCGTCGGAAGTCCCATCACGAAGTCCATCGTGATATGCTCCCACTTCCATTCTGGAATCTCCAATGACTGTAATAAGCCACTGGGTCGTTGATGTTCGGCCTTAACTTTTTGACAAGTCAAGCACCTACTCACATACTCTGCTATTTCTCTCTTAATGTTTGGCCACTAAAAACTTTGTCGAAGGCTTGATACATCTTAGTGCTACCAGGATGTATCGAGTACTTCGAACTATGAGCTTCTTGACACTTGCTCCTTTAATTCCGTCTCATTCAGAACCCAAATTCTTCCTTTAAATCTTAATAATCCCTCATTATCAAGACTATACTTAGTATCTTCCTTCTCGATAACCGCTTTTCATTTGATTACACTCGTCCGGGTCCCGAGTTGTACCTCTCTCGACTGCTTCTCACGATGGTAGATTGCGTCTCCATCGCAAAGAGTAACTGCCTCGAATCACTCAGCATCCTTACTTCTATTTTCATTCTAGCCATCTCTGTTATTAACTCATTTTGAGCCGTTAACATAGATAACTTTTCCCGACCCTTCCTACTTAAGGCGTCGGCAACTACATTGGCTTTTTCAGGGTGATACAGGATTTCACAATCATAATCCTTTATCAACTCTAGCCATCTTCTCTGTCTCATATTCAACTCCTTCTGAGTGAAGATATAGTTTAGACTTTTATGGTCCGTATATATCTCACATTTTTCCCCATAAAGATAATGTCTCCATATCTTTAGGGCAAACACTACTGCGGCTAGTTCCAAATCATGAGTAGGATAAACTTTCTCATAATCCTTCAACTGCCGTGATGCATACGTAATGACTTTGCCATGTTGCATAAGCACACAACCAAGTCCTCTATGCGAAGCATCACTATACACCACAAAATTTCCCGTGTCATCTGGCAATGACAAAACAGGCGCTTCACTTAATCTTTTCTTCAGTTCTTGAAAACTGTCTTCACATTTATCCGTACATACATATTTCACCGTCTTCCTTGTTAAATTAGTCAACGGGGTAGCTATCTTCAAAAAATCTTGGATAAATCTTCGATAGTACCCTGCTAACCCTAGGAAACTCCGCACCTCAGTCGGCGTTTTTGGTTGTTCCCAATTCATTACTGCTTCTACCTTCGCTGGATCCACTGAAATCCCCTCTTGGTCAATAACATTACCTAAAAACTGCACCTATCCCAGCCAAAATTCACATTTGGTGAATTTCGCATATAACTTCTCCTTCCTTAGTGTCTCTAACACTAATCTTAAGTGTTCAGCATGATCTTCTGGCGTCTTAAAATAGACTAGAATATCATCGATAAACACAACGAGAACTTGTCCAAATATGGTTTGAACACTCTGTTCATCATATCCATAAATGTAGCAGGTGCATTCGTCAACCCAGATGACATCACCAGAAACTTGTAATGACCATAATGAGTCCTGAATACAGTCTTTGGTACATCTTCCTTCCTAACCTTCAATTGGTGATACCCCGTCCGTAAATCTATTTTAGAAAAATACTTTTCCCCTTTCAATTGATCAAAGAGATCACCGATCCTGGGCAATGGGTATTTATTCTTTATCATTAACTTGTTTAACTCCCGATAGTCGATACAAAGCCTTAACGATCCGTCTTTCTTCTTGACAAACAACACCGGTGCCCCCCCACAGAGAAACACTTGGTTGAATGTACTTTCTGTCCAATAGTTCCTCATGAGTTTGAACCATCGGTTCTTTCATTTCTCTGCTAGCGCCAAACCAGATAAAGGTTCCTTTGAGACCAAAGCCGCTCACAACACAATGTTTATCACAAATTCGATCTCCCTATGCGGTGGTAAACCTGGTAACTCACTTGGAAATACATCTATGAATTTGTTTACTATAGGTATTTGTATTATGGTGGCTCCCACTCTCTGGGTATCAACAACATGACATAGATAACCTACATATCCCTTCCTTAAAAGTTTTCTAGTTTGTGTCATCGTAAGGCAACACGAACGTCCCGGCGATTTATTACCGTAAAATACTACAGGAGGTTGCTTCAACGTCCTGATGCTCACACATTTCTTTTGGCAATCTATAATTGCTCCATGGTTAATTAACCAATCCATTCCGAGAATTACATCGAATTCTCCTAACTTTATCGATATTAAGTCTACCAATAACTTACAACCACGTACATCTACGCAACAACTCCTATGAATATCTTCAACATGAATTATCTCTTCGTTTACTACCTTAATGTTCAAAGGTATAGGCAATTTTTCGAGAAATAATTCTAGTCGTCTAGCAAAATCACATGCTATAAATGAACAAGTAGCACCTGAATTAAAAAGCACGTATGCATTTATGTTATTGATCGGAATAATACATGTAACTACATCCCCTGATGCCACCACATCTTGGACCGTCATATTAAAAGTGCAGGCCATTGATTTACCCGGCTGAGCTGGACCACTAATAGCCAACTTACCGCTATTAGTTCCCTTATTTCCTTCTGTCCCGTTCTTCGGGCAGTTCTTCGCTATGTGGTCAGTTGATCCACATACAAAACATCCGTGATTTTTCTTCAGATTTGGACAGTTAGGAAAAATGTGTCCTTCATGTCCACAATTATAACATACTGCCTTTCCTTTGAGACAGACTCCTAAGTGAGTCTTCCCGTAGGTTTTACAGGCCTCCATCCTCCTCTTAGCATCCCCTTATTTTACTCTAGTATTCCCAGAGTTAAAGCCCTTCCTCGTTTGACCGTTGCCACTTCCACTGGCTCCCTCGGTCTTGGTTCCTCCATCAACCTTGCCCTTGTTTTTCTTATCCTTGTGGTACTGGCTGAGAGCCTCATTCCCACCTTCGACAATTATTGCCTTTTCTAATATGGTTCCAAAGGAAGTACTTTGGAACACAGATTTCGGCTATAGAGCCAGGGTTTCAAGCCCTGCTCAAATCTTCTAGCCTTTCTCACTTCAGTGTCCACTTGATGAGGAGCAAATCGTGCCAGTTCATTAAACTTGGCAGCATATTGGGGAACTATCATCTCCCCTTGTTTCAATTCAAGAAACCTCATTTCCATCCTCCCTTGCATACTCATGGGAAAATAGTTCTCGAAGAAAATCTCCTTGAACCTCTCTCACATTAGGTTTCCTATATCCGCCCTAGCATGGTTTGCCTCCCACCAGAAGTTGGCCTCTCCTTTCATCAAATAGGTTGCAAAGGCAACCTTTTGACCCTCCTCAACATTTGCTATTACAAATGTTTTCTCAATTTCTTTTACCCAAGTCTGGGCTTCTATAGGGTCCGTAGTTCATTTGAACTCCGGCGGACCTACACTTTTAAAATCCTTAAAAGTAGTAACTCGTACTACTTCAAGAATCACGGGTACATTAGCCCCCGTTCTATTAAATATCGTCGTTAAAAGATTAACGAACTCCTGCATTGGATTAACTGGACCACCATCCGGTTGGTTAACATTAGTGCCTTGATTTCGTGGTCTCCTTCTTGGCGGCATTTTTCTGTTAAGAAAACAACACATCATTATTACTTTATACTTGTTAGTTTGTTATTATTTAAAATAAAACAATAACTCATACTCATTACTCAATATATTCCATAAAAAGACTTATATTGATTCATAACTTGTAGTATAACACTACATTGATTACATTACTCAGCCTTAGCTGATTACATTACCTTCCCGCAATTACTTTCCAAAAATTGGGATTTACAAAAGACTACCCTTTGTTATACAAAAGAGAGTTTTTCGTCACTACTAGATACATAATATTTACACATCTACGCTACTCTAGCTATTGCTAGATTACATCTGTCGTAAGGCATTCTCAAAATCTTTGATGGCCAGACCGGCAATAACATCTCTACTGATAGTGTGACGGGTCTGTCCTGCTTCTATCTGATACCCAGCTACCTGCTGCTAGAAATCCACATGAGAACTCCTATGTATATAGGACATCCTCTCCAACTTCCGTTGTTTAGTCTTTAGCTCCTGCTTGAGCTCAAAGACTTCACATTTTAGCTCTCGGACCTTGTCCTTAGCTAGAACTCTATCATCATGCTCCTCTTCCCACATTCCCTCCATGCTAGTCTTGTCCTCACGGACAGCTTGGAGTTCCTCTTTCAACTCCTTAACCTCCTGGAAGTAATGGACATTCCTATCCAATACTGACATAAACAGTGTCTTCATCGATTCCCCTGTAGACAACTCCTCTGTAGGTGGAACCTGGTCAAAGGACATCACGTCCACCTCCTCCTCTAGCATGCCATCAAATATAGACATGTAGTCTAAGTCGTCTGAGTCTCCAGAATCGATTGTCACCACCTCTGGTTCTACTGCTACGGGATTTGGTAGTATCTCTACCCGATTAACTGAATTCTCGCTCACTACATGTATAACCGAATTCTTTCTTAAGGTTATGACTTAAGATTCTATTTTCCCCCCTTAAGTTTTATAACCTAGGCTTTGATACCAACTTGTAGCGCCCCCAAATCCGGGTATCTTCCAAGCCGACAGATGGTGCTATACTGTACAACATTCATACATTCATTCAATTGAAAAGTCTCAAAGAACGAACATAACTTCAATATATTTAAAGTAATATTTACATTTCCTAGGTTCTATACCCATTACAAAGGTTCTTTATCATAATATCAGTTACATTACAATAATAGACCTATACTATTACAAGACAGCTTAACAATTTGCCTTAGCTTTTCCTTTATCCTTTTTCGATCCTTCGGGACGTTTAGTCTTAGCTGCATTCATATGGTTCAAGCAAGAGTGAGCATAACTAGCTCAGCAAGTATAACAATTCAATAACAACATGCTTGACACATACTAATCGTATATCTTCAATAACTGAACAATAGTTATGAAGTATTATTGCTAATTCAAAATAGCACTTCATCTTTCTTTCAAAATGTTTTACAATAATAACAATATTTAGTAAAACATTTACTCCGGTCAAAGACCTCGAGTATTCATTCTTTATTGGAAAAGGACAACCCGAAAGCAAGTCCGTAAGCCTGATAATACTTACGAGCACTTCTAGGTGATCAGCCTATTGTACTCTATGTTGATCAATACTACATCCATTAAACGTATGCACGTTTAAGCATTTGGCAACCTCACGTGCCTGTCGTTTTACCGACAAAACTTTTGTTTAACATTTCAGTCTTCTTTTGAAAACCATATCAAGTAATTGACAAAAGATAACCACATTTGATAATAAATGAATAGATTATCAATATATCAAGTCTAGCCAAATGAATTGGCTTTAACTTCAACATACTTCAATTCATGCGAAAGAATACATGAACTTCAAAAACTTGTTCAGAATGAACTGAGACAAGAGTTAGAATACTTGCCTTTAGCGTCTGCTACGGTATATTAACTTTATGTTCAAGTCATTTGTTGCCTAATTTTTAATAGCACTTTACCACGCAAGTATACGCGTTCAATTGTAATATTCAGCAAGCAAGGATATCGTTCCCACGAGGAAATAGACTAATATTTATCAATTACTAATTCTAATACAATTAATCCTATTTTAAACTACGAAATTTTGTTTGTGATTTGAAATTTAAACTTAACAAAACTAATGATTAAAATCAAAATTTTACAAGAATAACTACAGATTTAATGAGTTTAAGATTACAACTTCCTCGTATTTCATTTAAATCAATTCACTTCCCATTTAAAGCAATTAATTAATATGAATCATTATCCAAGAATGATTTATAAAATTCACACACTTTTTCCAAAACACGTGAACAAATCCTCAAAACTCCGATCCTTAAGACACAAAATTACAAGGAACACCCTACTCAATTAATTCACTATATTCCTATGTGAATCAAGTTAATTAGGGTTTACACATAAATTCTTTCAAAGGATACAAAAGACACATATGTATATTCCTATCCTACATGCTAATCATATTAACCCTATTCAGATTATATGAACAGATGTTATCATATCCAGATCTCAATCTATACTCCATCTTCCAATTTTATATAGATTATCACAATAATTGTTGGCCAAACAATTAATCAATAAGCAAAAGATATAATAAACAATTCAATAAAAACCAACTTTCATTCAATGGGAAGGTTCAATTTAAACTACATACCAAGTTCCGTTGCAATCTTAATGAAAATTTAGTTCATGCTAATAATAAAGAAAAACATCAACCAGATTAATAATCCAAACATCCCAGATAATTACAAAAGATAAAACTAGAGAAGAGAAGAAGAAACTCTGAATTTGCTCCAATACTCTCTCTTTGATCTTCAGCCCTTGCAATTTTCCTTCGTGTTTTTCTTCGTTGTCCTCTCTGCAAATCTCTTGAAAAATTCCGTGATACGTCTTTTCTAAAGTCTCCTCCTATTTGTACTTTGTTTCCCACCTCATTCAGATTCCTTTTTGGCTTCAAAAACCCACTTAGCAGTAGAAAATCCTCCTTTTTGCCGCACATGAGCGCCTAGACGCTCAACACAAGCCATTTCCAAGCTCCTAGGCGCTTGACCAGGACCACGTAATTACAAAAATGCCACTCAGCTCTAATTTTAATATTTTTTGACCTTTTTCTTCTCTGAAATGACCAATTTGTCCCTCCAGCTCCAACCTACAAGAAATAAAAACAAAACACATAAAAAGATACTAAAAAACAATTAAAGATAGCAATAATTAAGTTTAATAATATCGGATTCATAGGTATAAAACCTACTCATCAAATACCCCCAAACTTAACCAATTGCTTGTCCCCAAGCAATAAAACACAATGCAATAACTAAATATGCAATGCAGCTATCTACGTGCCTAAAATTCCAACAGTCAAACAGAACAAAATCTATTCATCAAGCCTCAGAGAAATCAGATTAAACATGTTAGTACGTCATATCAAGACAGATCAATAATTTCCTAGTCAATCATCAAATCTTACCCTGCTATTACTGATATAGTGCGTGTGTGCTCAACAACAATGCTAACTAATATAATGCTAAATATAACACATGATAGAACTCTTTAAAGGCATCATACAGTGTAAACTCACAAAATTCACGAACAAGCTAGATCCAACTAAAGTCAAACATTCTGTGACACCCCCAAATTCGGGTTACCTGACCCCCCGAGTTTGGTGTTCACGATCCATACTATAATTAACATTTAACTACCCATAATATATATATATATAGTAATTTTCATAAGATTTTATCAAAGTTTACTAATAATACATCACCCAGGTTCACTAACCTTAACTTTACAAACATACCCCTTTGGATATACAAAAAGGGTTTACAAATACAACATAATAAATATGTTTAACATAACTAATTTATAACTACGCCTTTGCCTTTGTTCTGCTTCACAGCACCTCCTGCAACTTCGTCCCTAGCTGAAATGTTTTATTTAGCAAGGGTGAGCAACAAATTTGCCCCGCAAGTTAATACATACAATAAATGTATAAGTATTCAAATCACCAGACTATCTATTTTGATATAATGAAACCAAAGTTCGGGGAACTTTGAAGTAGCTGAACAAATCGTTATTCAATAACAAGTCTTCTCGTATTCTATACAACATAATAATTCAATAATGAAAGAGTACAACGCTTTCAAAGTTTCTACGATATTCTAATGAATAATCAAGAATCAATTCTACGAAATATCAAAGTGGAATGTTTTCGATTTATCTTGAAAGCGATCCATTGGATCTTGAACTTCTCTTCTCGAGTAACTATCAAAGTTATACTTTGATATACCCAGGTGTATCAGATAACCGTAAAGATTAAATCATACCCCTCTGCAAGTATAACAAGTGATCAGCTTATTATACCCTATATTATGCATAATACTTAAGTCGCGCGCAATGATCGAATATACGATTTAATGATATTCCCTTTTTATAAAAGGTTGTTCTTCTCAGTCTCAGAATCAAGATTTTGATTTAACAACGAAATACTGTGATTTCAAATTCTATTTACTTCTCGATCTTAAGCCGAAATAATTGGCATCGATCTATCAATAATAATTGAATTCTCTTCTCGAACTTATCAAGTTCTAACTAATATTCGTTCTGGCGAATAATTAGCTAAGACATTTCTCAGTATAATTTGACAATAAATAGGAATTATCTATATTGTCAATTCTAACTTCTACAGATATGAATATCCAACAACAGTTATTCTACAAATAAATATTTATGAATCAATAATTCAATTTGAATTATTAAGCATGCACTAACTGCGAATAATCAACAATAAATTCCCTGGATGTGGTGTAATTAGCAATAATTAACCACTATAATATTTGAATAAATTTAACTCAAGGTTGAGTTAGAAACTTGCCTCTTCCGTGATTCTGACTACACAAAATACTTATCTGCTTTGAAAAGACCTATAACCAATAATATCGGTCTTACAATTAGCACAATTATTCATAACACGTAACAATCGTAGTTCACGATCAAACTTCTCCTAGGCACATTACCACATAGCCACATCGGTGTTTATAACCTATATAAACACATAACAAGTCTAACTATATCGATGCTGGTTGGACTTCTACCCATTCTCCGTGTTACGGTCACCCTATTCGACAATTAACACATTGATGGTCCATTAAACTTGGTCTCTAAGCTTCAATATTAATTTAGATAAGTCAATTATCAATTATAATATTTTTCTAAGCTTTTAATAATTATCAAGCAATTATTATAATTTATAATAATTTTTCAAACATCGGAATCATTTTTAAATGATTTAATTATCAAATAATCTTATCATTATTAATATCTAAAAATATTTAAATGTCAATAACATACTTGTCAAAATATTAAAGTTATTTTAATAACTTAAAATATTTTAAATCAACAATATACTACTTAAATGATTTTTAAAGTAATTAACATCATTTTAAATCACCACCATTAATATATAAATATTAATGAAATTATCATCTAAATATTAAAAGTCATTAATTATAACTTAAAATATTTTTAAACTATTTTTCTCATTGCTAAAAATGATTTTTAAATCAATAAAATCATTTTTAATTTATTTATTTAATATCATAATTAAATAAATCAAATATTATTAATATTAATTTATTAATGAAAATTCTCCAAAATATTGAAAATTATATTTTATAATTTAAAATATTTTCTAACACTTTATTCTCAATTAAAATGATTTTAAATCATTTAAATCATTTTATCTTATTTATTCAATTTAATAATCAAATAAATCTAATATCATTAATATTAAATTATTAATGAAAATTCTCCAAAAATATTAAAAGTTACATTTTATAACTCAAAATATTTTTAAATACATTTTCTTATTTAAAATGATTTTTCATAATATTACTTCATTTTTCTCTAATTTATTTAATACACTAATTAAATAAATTAAATACCTCTAATATTTAAATAATTATAAATATTAAAGAAAAATATTCCAATTGGTCAAAATTATTTTCATAATTTAAAATAATTTTTAAAACCATTTTTACTAATTTTTAGAATTTATTTCTATTTTTTATTAATTTAGGAAAAATCGAAAAATAAAATAAATTAAACTGTCATTAAAAGCTATATAGCGACACTTTACATCGCTATAGGTGTTCTTGAGCCAAACCCAGATTTTTACGGCGATAGCGAGGTAATTGGTTTGGTGACTTTATCTCTCGATCTCTCAATCTAACAAAATGTTCTAGGCTATCTAAAACTTTGAGCATGTAGACAATATGTCACACTCACACAACATCCAACCAACACTTTGGTTAAACAACATTACAACAAGGAGATCAAAGCCTCCAAATTTGTTTGCCATTGTTTATGTGATAGTTTTGAACAGGCCAAAGCGAACATCTCAGTGGTCACTTTCAAACTTAAATTAATCTATGTTACGCCATGATTCACGTGATCTATCAACTCCATCTTGTAGACAATATGTAGTACTACAACTATAAAGCATAATAACACTAAAACATCAAAAGCGAAGCTAGATATATTAATCAACAACATCAAAACTTGAACACGGAAGTTGGGCTCAAATTTACGGGTTCGTGTTCGATGAATTTTGGTAATAATCGGGTTTGGCCGTCTATAACTTTGGATCTATAATAGATGCTGGTGCGATTCTTTTGCAACTTAAAGAACACACATCAAAGCTACATGTTACAAGTTTTAAACATCAAAACACTTAATACACACTCGGACTTATAAGATCGACATTTGGTTCGAAAATCATAGTTTTCAGTTTCCGAGTTTTGAAAAACTTTAAATTCGTGCACTTTGATGTTATGGGTCATGGATTTATCAACCCGATATTCAATTGACACCTTAATACACATCTTTGAACAATCAATTGCAACATTTAACAAGGAATTGAAGGATTTCAAAATTAGGGTTTTATACCTCTTTATGCTTTGATTTTGATCTTGGCTCTCCAATCTGTTTATGGATGATCTTGGAGCTGTTTCTAGGACTGATCCACTACTGATTTTCGTGGGTTTGTGAAAGAGAGAGAGTTGGTGAGAGCAAAATGCAAAATGGCTAAGTTTTATAAACTTTCTCTCTCTAAATCTTATATATAATGCTTGATGTTGTTTTGGCTGATCATTTGGACGATTTTGGCTGGCTATATAGGCTGATGAGCTGTGTTTGTAGGCTCAACAAAGTCAAGTGGTTAGCTCAACAACTAAAGTCATGACCAATTCTACAAGTTAGCCAATTTAGTAACTAAAAAGGGCAATTAGGTCATTTCCTTAAATTTCTAGATTTTCTCATTTGATGAAACCCTTAGGGTTTAGGGTTTGGACAATAAGGTTTAGGGTTTGAACCCTTTAGGTCTAAAATTCTAATTCTCATAATTTGCAAATTTAGGGTTTAATTAGAAAAATAATTTTCTAAAATAAAATTAGGGTTTCTAAAATAGAAATTTAAATTACAAAAATATAATTAGTGATTTCTAATCATATTTATGTTTACAAACACTTTAGGCATGCTAATAAAAATTAGGGTTGCCTAATTAGGGTTTAGAATTCCCAATTTTGAAATTAGGGGTTTTTGGCATACAATTAGGGTTTTCTTAAAGATGCATTAGGGTTTTCTAATCCAGGAGATTAGGGTTTCTAATCTCATATTTATGTTTAATGAATCCATTAAGTCTACCAATTAGGATTAGGGTTCCTAATTTAAGGTTTACAATCTCCGATATTTAAAATTAGGGTTTTCTACACCACATTAGGTTTTAATAATATTAAACCTTATTCGATCAATTATTGATCAACATTTCAACATACAGTACAAACACATTCTTAGCAATATAGTTATTTTAATTATATTTTCTACCGAATCCCTATCCGAAAATTAGGGTTAGGGTTTCTAAAGTTGTTAAGCACAACTCTACTCTATTTTCTCAGTCAAAACATATATTGACTAATTCTCGAGACTTGTCTCACAAATTCTCAGTACACTATTAACAGTCAACGTCAATAAAAAAAAAAAATTATTCGTAAAATTTTAATTATTCGAAATCTCGGGTTATCACACATTCACCAAATTCAAGAGTCCAATCCGGGATACTAATGATTTACTTATCAATACGGGGGCTTTTTGCTCTTTTCCCGTTTATTGTTTATCTCTTTTTTTTTAACCATGACTGTGCAATGTCTCATTCCATTAGGCTAACAGTGCTACCCATTAGCGAGCTTTCGACCAACGATTCCCAGACCATATAAGACCTTAGGGCGCTAGGTGTAAAGACACTCCCTCGGGCATACTTGCTCAAGTAACAAAGGCCCCGAAACAAGACTAGCCACGGTATCTTTTTCATCAATTTATTTTTTTATTTTATTTTTTTTATTTTTTTTTATTTTATTTTATTATTTTTTTTGAAGCTTATATATCCCAAATTTTTCCCCCAAACTTAAGTTTTTGTCTAAATTCAGTCATCTCCGCCTATTCATGTCTTTCATTCAGTCAAACTAATAATATCCTCAAGAAGTCCATTATGTGACAATTTAGACTCAATCGGTCAACATAGTTGTTTTTACTATGCTATCCTTATTATAACAGTTTCAAACAGGTAAAGATTCAAATCATGACAAGAAATCACATCAAAGTCTTAACAGATAATACTATACTTGTCTACTCAATTCCAATATCATCATTGGCCAAAACAGACTTAAACTATCTAACAGCTGGAAACATGCAAATACTTGATTTTTTTTTTAAGAAATTAGAATGAAAACTACATGAAAAACTACTAAATGAATACTACATGAATGCAACTGGAACTGGATGAATGCACCCCCAAACTTCACCTATGCAATGTCCTCATTGTATATAACAAACAAAACATAAAAAATTAGGCATTGAGGACTTCCCTGAAAGATAGACGCCTTATTCCTCGTCAGTATCCTCGTCTTCTTCTTCATCAACCTCATCTTCAGGGGGTAGATCAACCGGGGGGTACGCAGACAATGGGGGAAATTGGTAGGGAGCGGCAGCTGGATTCATGCGGTCAAACATCTCTAGGAATGCTGCACTACAGTTCTGATACATCTCTATTTGTCGTTGAGCTAGGCTATCCTAATTTCTTTCAACCCGGTCAAAACCCTGTTGAACTCTAGTAGCCACCATGTCAATCCTTCTAGTTTGATTTCTTAATTCTCGATGAATATCTTCAAAAAAAATTGGTGGTGGCCTATAACTTCCAGCTGCAGGAGGATTGTCGTGTGATTGTTGATTAGGCTCGGCTACAGACTCGGGAGGCACAATAATGAACCCTAACCCTCTCGGGTGTGGTGTACCTCCACCCCATACCTTGTACTTCTTAATAAGCGAGTGGTCAATCGCAGCTAAAAGAGGTTGTCTAGCTTCTTCGGCATCCCATTTGACTCCAGCTTGTTGACATAGTCCAGTGATCAAAGATGGGTGAGGCAATCCACCTGAGGTCCCTCCTCGAATTGCTTTGTCAATTGAATCTATAGTTTTTCCTTGTGCAATGTAGAAAAGCAACGCTGCCCGTTGATTTATAACATCACTCATATGCCTACACGGCATCAACTTGGCACAAATAAAGGCATGCCATGCTTTCCCATAACTGCTTAGTGCGGATGCAGGGAACAAAACAGCTTCTTGTTGATCTGTTAATTTCCATGTTGTTCTAGGTACACACGAAGCTTGAATGATCTCACTGTAGTCTAGCTCATGCTCTAAATATTGCATGTAGCCAGTATTGGGTATTATGTTCAAGCCGTAGTAAGCATTTATTGTCCTAAAACTGACCTCCACTGATTTTCCGCGAACCCAAATTATGTTACCAACAATATCTTTTGCATTGGCATAGAATTCCTTAACAATTTTAATGACCGATGAATCCGGTTGGGATGTAAAGTTCACCCATCTTCTACTTCCAATCATTTGTAGTAACTCCCCATCTTCTGCCTCTGGCAATAATCCACGCTCAGGAATTAGCGTTTTACTAGAAAGCACATTGTAATATCTTTCGGGACGACTAGCACTTATAAATCTCTTTTTGTCATACTTAGTCGAAGTGCCCGAAGTCTCGCCTCTTTGCCTTTTAGTAGCCATGAGTCTTGTGTGTGAATTGCTTGCCCAATAGATGATGTTCAGAGGCTTAGTATGGGCCAATCCTCTTTGTGACAATATATCGAACACTTGGTGTGCACAAATTTTGAACACTATTGGTAGGCACTCCCCCAAACTTAATTTTCACCAAATTTTTCAATAATTAAGCACACTAGTCATCCAATGCAATACAAGCAACAATGAAAAGTACCCAAATCCACTTAAGCCAACACAATGAAAGAACCAACTTCAACTTACTACCTTAGCTACTATCCAAGTAAATCCAAATAATTTGCAATAAAATCTTGTGCACTTACTTGGTTATAGCCAGATATGATGTTCCAATCAAAGTTGTAGGAGCAATATTTTTGAGGTTTGAGCACTTACTTCAGATAGATGGATTTGAGATGACAATTGGTACCCGAATTGGTGATAAAGGTTGCCCCGAATTGGTGATGAAGGTTGCCTAGATGGAGTCTAATTGGTAGGAGATTGAGTGTTTGGTTATGCTTATACAAGAAGAGGTTTGATTATCATGGGCTAGATTAGAGGAGAGTCATTTGAGTGAGTTTGTGTGGGAGTAGGAGAGCAAGAAATGTTTGAATTGAGTTTGGACAAGGTGTGCCCGATTAGGGCTTATAAAACCCTTTTTTCGTTGCAGTAGGAGCGCCTAGGCGCTTGAGATTACACTAGTATGACCGCCTAGGCGGTTGGCTGCAGAATGCGTTGGAAACTTATAGCGCCTAGGCGCTTGGTTTGGCCTAGGTAGGAGCGCTTAGGCGCTTGGGGCGCATTGTTGCTACTGACTTGGAGCGCCTAGGCGCTTTATGTGGCCTGACTTGGAGCTCTTAGGCGCTTGTGCCTTAAACTTGTTGTCTCACTTGGTGTTTTTGTGCTTCTTGTATGCAATACCCCAACTTGTTGCCTTCAACCTGCAATACCCCAACTTCAATTAAGATAAAATGTATATTTAATTAAACAAACATACTAAAATTAAAAGAAACTAACTAAAATTAAATATCGCCTAAAGTATAAAAAAAAACAAAATACCCACACCACTAAATAATTAAATAACACTAAAAATGAAGGACATGATAAGAAATCTGAGAATTTGACAAATGGACATTCATCTATTAAGCTCATAAGTGCTTGGCTTCAGTATTTGCCCTTGCAACCACCGACTCACACGGAGTTTGGGCGACCGCTACATTCACTTGGGCGAGACCCCCACTAGGTAGTCGTAGTAGTGGCCATTAGTCGAACCCGCCAAATATGAAATCTTGTTTCCTATCCTGAAATCAATTAAAGATCGTGTTAGAGAATATAAGGGGTGTACAAATCCTAAACTATAAAAGTTTAACCACTAAATAAACTAACAATAACACTAATAGAAAATAAAAATAATAAATAACAATAAAAATTCCTGGGTTGCCTCCCAGTTAGCGCTTGTTTTATAGTCTTCAGCCTGACTTTCTTCTTTGTTCTAATCAGTAAGGTTGACCGATGTCTTTTCACGACCAACACAACCCCCATAGTAGTGCTTCAATCTCTGACCGTTGACTTTGAAATTACGTTTAGCATCCGGGTCTTCCACCTCCACAGTCCGTGAGGATAAACTTTTGTAATAATAAATGGCCATGACCAACGGGATTTAAACTTCCACAGAAAGCAGTTTAAGCCTTGAATTGTATAATAGCACTGTTTGCCCTACTTCAAACTTTCTTTCCAGAATTTTCTCATCATGCCACCTCTTAACCTTTTCTTTATATAACTTCGCGTTCTCGTATGATTGGAGTCTGAATTCATCCATTTGGTTCAATTGTAAGAGGCGCTTCTCTCCCGCAGCAGACATATCAAAGTTTAACTTCTGAATTGCCCAATAAGCATTGTGTTCTAGTTCAACTGGAAGATGGCAGGCCTTCCCATATACTAACCTGTACGGAGACATCCCTATCGGAGTTTTGTAAGATGTACGATATGCCCATAAAGCATCATCCAACTTACTAGCCCAATCTTTCCGACTAGGGTTCACTATCTTCTCGAGGATTCGTTTCACTTCTCGGTTAGATACCTCGGCTTGACCACTTGTTTGTGGATGGTAAGCAGTAGCTATCTTATGAGTGACTCCGTACTTAGCGAGAATAGGTAAGAATTGCTTATTATAGAAATGCATGCCTTCATCACTAATGATTGCACGAGGAGTGCCGAATCTAGAGAAAATAGTCTTCCGAATGAACTTAACCACAACCTTAGCATCATTGGTGGGCGATGTTATAGCTTCTACCCACTTCGAAACGTAGTCCACCGCTAGAAGTATATAGGAGTTGCTAAAAGATGATGGAAATGGTCCCATGAAGTCGATGCCCCAAACATCAAACAATTCAACTTCTAAGATCATGTTTAGTGGCATCTCTTGTCGCTTTGATATATTACCCACTCTTTGGCATCTGTCACATTTCAATGAAAACACACGGGCATCCTTAAAGAGCGTTGGCCAGAAGAATCCACATTGAAGCACCTTAGCTGCCGTTCTTTCTCCCGCAAAATGTCCACCATAGTCAGATGCATGACATTGGTAGAGAATATTTTCCATTTCAACTTCCGGAACACACCTTCTTATTACTTGATCTCCACATTGTTTAAATAAAAATGGCTCATCCCATAAATACTGTTTCACATCATGGAGAAATTTCTTCTTCTGTTGACTTGTTAAATCTGGCGTAAACACCTTACTCACAATGAAATTTACATAATCTGCATACCATGGAGTATCCATCTTTACCGCAAACAGTTGTTTATCCGGGAAAAATTCATTGATCATTGTTGTGTTATCTTTTTTTAGTTCTTCATTCTCTAATCGTGATAAATGATCAGCAACCTGATTGTTTGTTCCTTTTCGGTCCCGGATCTCTAAGTTAAACTCTTGTAGCAATAATACCCATCTAATTAATCTCGGCTTCGCATCCTTCTTTGCTATTAAGTACTTAATTGCCGAATGATCTGTAAACACGATCACTTTTGTCCCAATCAAATATGATCGGAATTTATCAAATGCATAAACAATTGCTAATAGCTCCTTCTCGGTAGTGGTATAATTCAGTTGGGCATCCGTTAATGTCTTACTAGCATAGTATATAGCATGAAAAATTTTATCCTTTCGTTGGCCAAGAACTGCGCCAATCGCAAAGTCGCTAGCATCACACATTAATTCGAACGGGATACTCCAATCTGGCACTATGATTACAGGTGCGGTAATAAGTTTCTTCTTTAACACATCAAAAGCTTCCAGGCATGCTTGATCAAAGTTGAATGGGACATCCTTCTCCAAAAGATTGCAAAAGTGGTTTACGTGATTTTGGAGAAGTCTTTTATCATCGTCTATAGAAACCAGTGTGTCCCAAAAAACTTGAATACCCTTTCTTGAAATAGGTGGTGGCAGGCTCTCGATGGTTTCGATCTTAGCTCTATCAACTTCAATTCCTTTTGATGACACTCGATGACCCAAGATTATCCCCTCTTGCACCATAAAATGACATTTCTCCCAGTTTAAAACCAAATTCATTTCCATACACCGTTTGAACACGAGAGTGAGATTTTCCAAACAATAATCAAATGAATCCCCAAAAACTGAAAAATCATCCATAAATACCTCGAGATTTTGTTCGACCATATCGGAGAAAATAGCCATCATACAGATTGAAATGTCGTCGGCGCATTACATAATCCAAAAGACATTCTGCGAAAAGCAAAGGTACCATATGGGCATGTGAATGTCGTCTTCTCCTGATCCTCGGGTGCAATGGCAATCTGGTTTATAACACGAGTATCCATCAAAAAGACAATAATACTCATACCTATGAAGCACATCCAACATCGATCTATGAATGGTAGAGGAAAATGGTCCTTCTGAGTGGCATTGTTCAACTTTCTATAATCCATACACCCCGCCAACCCAATGCGTCGCTTGTTGAAGTTGGGATCAATTCATTATGCTCATTTACAACTACTGTCATTCCCCCTTTCTTTGGCACACAATGAACCGGACTTACCCATGAGCTATCTGAGATAGGGTAGATAATTCCCGCATCCAACCATTTAATGATTTCCTTTTTTACAACTTCCTTCATGATGGGATTGAGTCTTCGTTGTTGTTCAATAATCGGTTTCGCTTCATCTTCAATAGAATCTTATGCATGCAAATTGATGGGCTTATTCCTTGATATCCATGAAGTCCACCCAAGCGGTCTTGAATTGCGAAGTACCCTTAGTAGCTTTTCTTCTTGAACCTTATCAAGTGATGCGAAATAATAACTGGAAAGGTAGAAGAAGAACCAAGGTAGGCATCTGGTAGATGGTTAAGCAATGGCTTAAGTTCCAAGGTGGGCGGTTCTTAAAAGATGATTTCACCTTTTCATCCAACTTTCCCCAAAAATCCATAGGTTCAAATTTTTGCAAACATCGTGTGAACTTGATCTTTGAATCTAACATTTGAACCCATTCTAGCACAGTTGAATCATCAAATAAATTTTCACTAACCAATGCAGTTTCAAGAGGGTCTTCATTCACAAATTCACTAAATACCTCTCTAGTTGCTTTTTCAATCAGATCAACTCTAAAGCACTCTTCTTCTCCTTGAGAAATTTCATAGCCTTGAAAACATTAAAAGTTACTTCTTCATCTTGGACTCTCATCGTTAACTCTCCCTTTTGTACATCAATTAATGTCCTTCCAGTGGCTAAAAATGGTCTTCCAAGGATAATGGGTATGTCTTTATCCTCTTCATAGTCCAACACAATGAAGTCGGCTGGAAATATGAATTTGTCCACCTTCACTAATATGTCTTCCACAATGCCCCTAGGGTATGTCACTGATCTATCTGCGAGCTGTAAAGAGATATTTGTTGGCTTTGGTGCTGGTAATCCCAACTGAGTGTAGATCGAAAGCGGCATCAAGTTAATACTCGCACCCAAATCACACAAACATCTGTTAAAGAACTGGGGCCCAATCGTGCACGGTATGGTGAAGCTACCCGGATCCTTCAACTTCGGTGGTAACTTTCTTTGCAGAATTGCGCTACATTCTTCTGTCAACGCTACAGTTTTGAACTCCCCTAGCTTCCTCTTTCTTGCTAAAATATCTTTCATGAATTTTGCATAGCTAGGCATTTGTTCTAAAGCATCTGCGAATGGAATGTTGATTTGTAGCTTTTTGAACACTTCTAAAATTTTTAAAAATTGTCTATCTAATTTACGCTTTTGAAATCTTTGAGAAGCGAGCGCAATTGATACATTTGTTGTTTGCTTATCTTCTTGTTGTTTTTCACAACATTTTCCCCAGTTTACTTTACGAATTTCCACTCTCTTTTTCACCATCCTCGTGAAAATTATTTTCTTTTGTCCGTCTAAATCATAGTCAACTCCTTCCCACTTACGAGTGTAAGCGCCTTACAATGTTCATTTCCATCATTCCTTGGATTTTTCTCCGTATCACTAGGTAAAGAACCTGGAGTTCTATTTTTCAAAGCACTAGTTATCTGCCCAATTTGGTTCTCAAGATTCTTTATTGCAGCTATTGGTTTTTCAATGTGGCTTCAAACTGAGTTGCCAATCTTGCCAACAATTCTTCCATTTGTGATAGCTTATCAGGTTGATGAGGTTGTGGGTGTTGTTGAGACTGTTGATGTGGCTGAAATCCAGGTGGATATGATTGCCTTGGAGCTTGGGCTTGAGCATGTGACTGATTATTACTCTAAGAAAAATTTGAGTTGTTTCTCACTCCTGGATTGTAACTGTTTGGATAAGCGCCTGCTTTTCTGTTATAACTGGAAACAAACTGGAATGACTCAGGATTTATTGCACATCGATCACTTGAGTGGCTACCCGCACATATTTCACAAATAGTTTCCATTTTCAGAACTGGTTGTACCCCAAGTGCATCTATCTTCTTTGTAAGAGCAAAAATCGAGTTGTCACTTGGTGATAATCTTTGTCATCGCATCCACTTCATAAACCCCTCATCCTTGGTTGAGTCGTTCTTCTTTGTTGTTGTGCTATAATTATTAGCGCGCCATGGTTTCAAACAATGATACCCTCATCACAATTCTTGGCCATAATAGCTCCTCCATTGCGGCATCTATACTCGATCTCACCTGTCTTTGAATAAACCGTTATAAAAAGTTTGCACTTGAAGCCATTTAGGAATCCCATGGTGTGGACATTTTATGCAATGAGTCTTTAAATCTCTCACATGCTTCATATAGTGATTACGAATCGTCTTTGAGCGAAAGAAAGATATCGTTCATAACTTTCTTTGTTTTTGCGGTAGGAAAAACTTTGCAAGAAATTTACGGGCTAGGTCGTTCCATGTAATGTCGAGCACGGTGGTAGTGAATGGAGCCAACTCTTAGCCTTATCTACGAGAGTAAATGGAAACAACCTTAGCCTTATTGCATCCTCGAACATTATTGTACTTGAAAGTATCATGATTTCTATAAAAGTGACTATGTGATCGTTCGGATCATCATTTGGTAACCCTCAATGCCCGACATGAATTTTGAATCATCTGTATTGTCCCCGGTTTTATCTCAAAACTTGTAGCGATAATAAGCGAGCCTCGTAATACTCATTGAATTTGATAACTTGCATGGTAGTAGCATAATCTCATGATGCTTTTTTCTCTTCTTGACCATAATATCTCTCTTATCAAGTGCCTCTTTGGTTTCTTTAACCCCACTTACGCAACATTTGAAACCTTTTTGTCGATGTCGTCCTCGTAAAGGCAATAAATCTAGCTTCTTCGATCGCGTTTGCATACACTAGTCAAGAACACTGAATAGATAGAGAAAAAGAAAAAGTTTAAATTAAGATTAACGCTATAAAAAAATCAATAATGACAAAATAATAAACTAATTTCCCGACAAAGGCGCCAAAAACTTGTTGCCTAATTTTTTAATAGCACTTTACCACGCAAGTATCTGCGTTCAATTGTAATATTAAATAAGCAAGGATATCGTTCCCGAGAAAATAGACTAATATTTATCAATTACTAATTCTAATGCAATTAATCCTATTTTAAACTACGAAATTTTGTTTGTGATTTGAAATTTAAACTTAACAAAACTAATGATTAAAATCAAAATTTCACAAGAATAATGCAGTTTAACGAGTTAAGATTACAACTTCCCTTGGTATTTCATTTAAATCAATTCACTTCCCATTTAAAATAATTAATTAATATGAATCATTATCCAAGAATGATTTATAAAATTCACACACTTTTTTTTCAAAACACGTGAACAAATCCTCCCCAACTCAGATCCTTAAGACACAAAATTACAAGGAACACCTACTCAATTAATTAACTATATTCCTATGTGAATCAAGTTAATTAGGGTTTACATAAATTCTTTCAAAGGATACAAAAGACACATATGTATATTCCTATCCTACATGCTAATCATATTAACCCTATTCGGATTATATGAGCAGATGTTATCATATCCGGATCTCAATCTATACTCCATCTTCCAATTTTATATAGATTATCACAATAATTGTTGGCCAAACAATTAATCAATAAGAAAAAGATATAATAAACAATTCAATAAAAACCAACTTTCATTCAATGGGAAGGTTCAATTTAAACTACATACCAAGTTAAGTTTACAATCTTAATGAAAATTTAGTTCATGCTAATAATAAAGAAAAACATCATCCAGTTAATAATCCAAACATCCCGAGATAATTACAAAAGATAAAACTAGAGAAGAAAGAAGAAACTACGAATTTGCTCCAATACTCTCTCTTTGATCTTGACCCTTGCAATTTTCCTTCGTGTTTTTCTTCGTTGTCCTCTCTGCAAATCTCTTGAAAAATTCCGTGATCGTCTTTTCTAAAGTCTCCTCTATTTGTATTTGTTTCCCACCTCATTCGATTCCTTTTTGGCTTCAAAACCCACTTAGCGAGAAAATCCCTTTTTGCACACACATGGGCGCCTAGAAAATCCTCCTTTTTACAAAAATACCACTCAACTCTAATTTTAATGATTTTTTGACCTTTTTCTTCTTCTCTCTCTAATGACCAATTTGTCCCTCCAAACTCCAACCTACAAGAAATAAACACAAAACACATAAAAAGATACAAAAAAACAATTAAAGATAGCAATAATTATGTTTAATAATATCGGATTCATAGGTATAAAACCTACTCATCATCGTTCAAGTCTCTACAATACATTATCACATAATGCCTTACATTAGGTCACATATAATCAAGTATGTATATAACTATATCGTACCCTTCATCTCAATCTAATTGTGTATTAGATTCAGTTACTATTCTTTCCGGTTTATCATTATCCTCGCATTTATATTTAACTAGGTTATCAAATAAACATTCTTAAGGTTTAACAAAATTTAACAATGTTACATTACATTCCTTAAGTTGTGTTTACTTTTAAATTAATTAACTTTCTTTTCTTTGTAAAACATTCATCACCATCCTTGTTACGAGGCCCATATTGCGCTTTGTCCTAAGTGGGCCGTAATATATGGTACAGCTTAATTAGGTATAAAACAAACTCTTGCAGGTGTGCTCGGACATTTATTACACGCGATCTTGACAGCGACCATTTGGCTTTAGGGTTGGCCATTGCCGCTGACTCTGTGCACCACCGAAAAAAATTCATCTTTGAATTTTGTGAACCTCCCGAGGCATAACTTCTTCGTTATAAGTCCGAATTGGCTCGTTCAAAAGCCTACGGTTCACAAATTACATAATCTACGCGTTCATGCAAGAATTTTATCTATATGACTTCGTTTGCTAAAAATTCACTTATTAGTTCATTTTTAACGAAAACAACAAACGTTCGTGAACGTTCAATGCTCGTTTCTTCGTTCTAGGTCGGAATTCGGTCATTTTCCAGTCCGCAACTCTTAAATACCAAATATGACTTGTCTCCATTGGAAAACAATGGTTCTGAGTTCAAACACAAAATTTGACTTCTATTCCCAGAATTTTACGAATTCAACGATTATCGTCTAATCGTGCAATTTTCGGTAAATCTTCATTCTTATGATTTGTTCAACATTACAAATAACTTCCATTCATCATGTGAACATCTCAACATACTTATTACAACAACCTATATTTATTATTGGATTTTTGACTTATTCTTCATGAGCCTATAACTTGTCAAATTATAAACTACTTAAGATTTTATTGTTCATGACTTATGACAATTAAAGTTTCTTAATCATCATACCTTATATTCTTAACATATAACTTTACTTATGTATTCATGATACATAGGATCATACAAGTTCCTTACATTCATATACTTCTCTTTATAAACTCATTACAAGTTCAAAATTTTCATACTAACATTCAAGGTTAACTTATAATAAGTTTATAACTTTTATAAGTTCAAATGACTTATTGCCAACTTATGTGGCTTAAGTTCATGACTTACACATTCTTCTTGCTTCTTATCATTCATGTTTCTTAATCCATCTTTTCTTATCAACCTATCATGGTAGAGATAGAAGATAATTTAGAGAAGAAGTCTTACTTTTGAATTCTTAGTAATGTAGCTTTCTTCTTCTTCTTACAAATGAAAGTGACTTATTTGTAGCTTATTCTATCTAACACTTAAGCACTTTGCAATATGTTGGATTATTTGAACAAGCAACAAATGGCTTGCAAGGCTTCTCTATTTATAGAAATTGCAAGGTTAGGGTAGTTTGGTCTTTAAAACAATCCCACCTCCTTATGCACATCCTTACTATTCATTACTTGCAAGGCACAAAACCTATCCTTTGCTTGACCACCACTCAGAAGTCTTGGTCATTACTTCTAATACTTGATCATTACACATTTAATTTGATTACCAAGTTAAACCATATTAACATGGTTTGCCCCATGGGTCAGTTAATTCATTGGACTCTAGCGTGGGCTTGGACCAACTTAATCTTTGGGCTTTGCATTAATAAACCTTAACTTGTTTATTAACCAATAATTGGGCCTCACCCTTTAATTTACTTGGACTTATAATAATTGTTAACCAATCTTCCAAGTCCATTAACATTACTTAATACATATACATATAATTTATGTATCATTTTCGTATTCTAATTCATATAAAAATTATATACGATATTTCATTCTTCATAATAACTCGTATAATACTTCGTATTATACTTGTTTTCATTACCTTTGTACAATACCTAAGTATTATACATTTATTACTTATTCATTACTACTTCGCCTTCCTTAACGTTTATAATTTAAGTCTACAAGCAAAATATTATATTTTCCATAACTAGATTTTTATTACATAATCCATCTTGCCTTGTCATTCTATCATTACGTATTTCTGGGAAATTCAAAAATAAATCCTTGAGCAAATCTCGATGAATAGTGTTTTTTTCTAAATTTCTCGAAAAACTTTTATTTTCGTCTTGAAAATTCAAACACTTTAATTCATTAACGTAGCTCAAATAGTACGACATTCTAACATCAATAGGTCATACAATGACAACCATCTTGATAACACATATAATAGAATTTTATTATTATTTAATTTAATAAAATCATTTTACAATAAGATCCGAATTTCTCGGTCGTTACATATTCTATGTTTATATATATAGTAGTATTATACTGTGATAATATTATTCTAATATTGGAGATCTATATTACTAATATTAGGTCTTCGGATAAAGCGATATAAATTGCGTAGCGATAATCAACGGTTCAGGCAAGTTTGTTTTTACTTAACTCTACTAAGAGTTGTTTCATTCGGATAAGCTTATGGTTAATCATTGTTGGTTGCCATGAGTTGTACTCTGTACATATTTCATGTATAAGTCAGGTATGAAAGGCTGATCACCTTCATTACCAGTTGGTTCAGATATATTTGTTATTGTATAATACTTGTTCAGTCATAAATTTGTTCCTGCTAGTTCGCAATTATATTATTGAATTATAGCCAGCCAATTATTCAAATCATTTCAATCATTATATATCGTTATATTATTGAACTAAAACTTGTTGGGCAATCCTTATGCTCACCCTTGCTATATCATGATAAACATTGCAGATTAAGACGAGCGTGTCGGATACAAGGAAAGATTAAAGACAGATCCAGATTAAAGTTAATGTGCGCGATTAGATTTGTAATAGTAATGTATGATGATAATGTTATGTATTAAATAAGTTATGATTTGTGTATTAAGTTAAGGTTACTCGACCTTGGGGAATAGTGTGTAAAGTTATTGTATAAATAATTTATGTTTATATCTTCCGCAAAAATAGTAATAGTTTATAGAATGATCGAACCAGATCCGCGGTGATTCAGAACCTCGAATTTGGGGCCCTCACAGTTGGTATCAAAGCTGTAGGTTATGAACCTTAGGTAGGAATACCTGAGACTAATAACCGCAGTGATTAGGATAAGATCTAACTCACATAGAGTTAGTTGGTCGGTAAGATTCAAAGATGAATATCGGTGAGTTATAAGATACAGAGTTCCCTAACTCTGATAATAAAGTTCAGCAGTAGTGATGAATAGATAGAGTCTAAAAGACTAAAAGTACAGTGATAGGAGATCGTAAAATAAAACGATCAAGATATAGAAATAAATCGTAATATATACGATAAGATCACCCCGTGATGTGATAAGATGATAGCATGGAGAAGAATCAATCTAATGATTGAATAGTTTACAGCAAGATTACTGGGTGTCAGTTGTACTATGAATTGGTACAGATTTAGGAAAGGATTATGAATACGGATTAAATGAAATTCGTATTGAGAAGGGTGTTAGTGTTAAGTGGGGATTTCATTTGAGGACTCAGGTCATCGGCTGAGTTGTATGATTCTTCGTATAGGAGCTGAATTGTACTTGGTGTAAAAATCACTTAGTTTCTGGCAATGATAATCATTGAAATGTTTGTGTTGCGCTATTTGCTATATGCATGTTAAGAGGGTGATTCCTTTCTCATGTATAGAACAGATAAATAGGTTATAGGTAGAGAATATAAGGTTAAGTACGAGTTCTTAAGACTCATACTTATGTGACATACTTAACTCATAGTTATATGAAATGTTTATGAACCCCTCAGCGAATGGACGCCAAAGGTTCATTTGGGCGCTTCTTAAACTCATATGATTGTGGCAATTTATGGACTCATAAGTGTGGTTTCTGAATCGGGTATAGTTAGTGTAAAATGGAGTATTAAGGATAATAAGAACAGAGATAGATTGTTAAGCCAATGATTATTAGTGGAGACATAAGTTTTCCAAAACTCCTAGCTATGATAGACTTCGAAAGTTTGACATCAAGCTAAATACGCACTATGTGCTTTTTAAAAAAAATATTGTAGACTCGTAATCATTTTTGAAACGGTTTAAAGTATAGTCTATGCTACTTATTTCAGCTAGACACAAATGATTTGAAATATCAAAATATATTTTATTTATCACTCATGTACCATATAACTCAAAAGCGAGAGATGATAAAAAGTTGATAGAGTTGTAAATACAGGAATACTTAGTGTGAATTTGATCTAAAATTGTTATTCCACTATTGTATGATATGTTATGACAAAGTCATATAATGACGGCATCCTCAAACGGACTGTTAATACAGTACGGCATCATGACGTCATTCTCGAAAATATTTTCAAAAATTTTAATTTGCCAACGGGGTTTGGCTACATCTAAATAATTCAATTGAATTAAATTATTGATATGAGTCTATGCTATTCGATTCAGCTAGACTAAAGTTTATGAAAACTCTAAGTGTTCATTAAAAGAATTTTCCCGAACCAAATTGTTTTAAAAGAATCCAATAAGACCGAGGTAAGATTTTTTTGTGCCTATGGCGAGAGGCGAAAGCAGTCGACTGTAAGTACTTAATAAGTACAGGACATACTGGATTAATTACCCACTATGTCCGTAAGTTATGACGGTTTGCGGATGAATTTCCTATAACCTTTGCGAAAATGACAGACAAATAATCTATATGACTCCTCAGCAAAATTTGAAAATTTTTATTCTTGTGAGTGGTGTATTGGGTAGCATGTGATGTTGTGTATGTATGGTGTATGGTGAATGGTGTATGGTGTAAGGTAAATTTCGGGGACAAAATTTTTAGAAGAAGGGGTGAATGTGACAACCCAGAATTTGAAAATTTTAATTAATTGATTTAAGGTTCAAAATTAGAACCTAGATAGAAAATTAGTGTATGCGTTTAATATTTTTAAGAATGAATTTTGAGGATTTCAAAATTCTGTGAAGTATTTAGATGAATTATTCAGGATTAAGTGTATACGTGAATATGTTAGGTGTATATGTGTACAGTATATGGTTAAGGGTCAAGGGTTGACCAGATAAACGATATATGTAACAAACCCTAAGTATATATTAAGAACGTCAACGTTCGGTTAGAAAACCCTAGCGTTTAACAAGAAACCCTAGAAAGCAGTTCGAAACCTAATTTCGGGCTTAGAAATCAAAAACCTAATTCGGTGTATGAAACCCTAAATTGGGAACTTAATGGCGTAAGTGTAAATAATTATAATATTAATTAGGGTAAAACTTAATTAATTAGCAAATCCTAATTTCAAATTTATAAAACCCTAATTTCTGGATTAGAAACCCTAATTTATAATTAGGGAAGACCTAAATGTTAATTTAATGATTTTAAGGTTAATTAGGAAACCTTAATCCTAATTTTTCAAGGTATAAGTAATTAGAAAACCCTAATCTGATTACGAAAATTTAATTTCTAAATTAGAAAATTATTTTTCTATTAGAAACCCTAATTATTGGTTTATAAACCCTAATGACCATTTTGACCCTAATTGCTTAATTAGCGATTGTAATTAGGAAATGCTAATCCTAATTAGCAAGATTTAATTAGTGATTAAGAAATTTTAATATAATTAGAAAATTCTAATTATAGTTTAGAAATATTAATTTTCTATTTTTAAACCCTAAATTGGAAATTTTAGAAAATTAAATTGTAAATCCTAAGGGTTTCAAACCCTAAACCCTAAGGTTTTCTAAACCCTAAACCTAAACCCTAAACCCTAAGGGTTTGGACATTTACTAGAATGCCATTAAAATTAAATATGAAATGACTATTATACCCTTAATGCATTATTAGAGGAAACTTGCAAATCTTGCCCTAGTGGGAGTTGTTGACCAACTAAGGCTATCGCATGTGCCTATAACTAATATATCAGCCAACAATTTCCAGACATTCCATTGCATCAAGTCATTTATAGAGATTAAAGAGAGAGAAAAGGCAACTTTCATTTTCATTTTCTACCAAGACCTTCTCTCTCTAGAAATTCGGGAGTTAGAGTGAGAAAGTGTGAGAAACCAAACCATAATCAAGATTTAGCAATCCAATAACATGAATCAAAAGTCAGAAATCAAGATCCAAGCTTAAAAGGTATTCAAACCCTAAATTTCAAAATCCTTGGATCTTATGTTGGATGTTGTAATTTGTTGTTTAGATATGTGTTATAGGGTGTCACTTGATGATATGGGTTGCCAAAACTTAGATTCATATCATTTAGATGCTCGAAATAAAGTTTTAAATAAATCTGGAAAAAATTCAAAAAGTGGCATGACAGTCATATGTCAAAGGCCCTAAATCTTTCTGTGTTTTTTTATATTAGTTGTTTTATGTTATAAATATGTTCTTTGTCATGAGGAATATGATCTAAAACAAGAAACAAGGCCAGAGCATTAGTATATTGAAAGATATGAGCGGTCAAAAGGCGTTGACCGACCACGGAAATATGAATCTGGGTAACCCAGATTTCCCAACAGTGTTTGACAAGATGTTCTAGCCTTCGGATCTTGCTTGTGTATTATGTTTTTGGTCTTGTTGTTGGTCGTATGTTATAGACTGGTATATGAACTACTAATCCATGCCATTATATTGCCTTGATTAATAGCAAAATTGTTTATATTTATGGTCAAACTATGTTGACCGATCAGCCTTAAGAACTTTCTGGAAAACCCAGAAAATTCAAGACCTGGTTCATGAACACTACTTTGACTAGCTTTAATCATTCATATGTTAGGTTTTAAGATGGATCTAAAGTTATGATATTATACCCGGACACCTCTACTACACCTGTGAATTCATAGATCACATAAATCATTCCTGGAATCAAAGATATAAGGCTACCAAGTAGGCACCTTTCAAGATCGCTTGAGTTTACGGAAACCCGTAAACTCAAGAACAGACTTCGACATGTTTTTCGATAGTTAGATCTTGCTGTGATCATGTATTTTGGCTATGAACTCGATTGATAATGGTAATATTACACATATACTACAATAGTAACACATTACCTGGCCAGAAAATCTACACATACACAATCTGGAACCGGCCAAACCTCATACCCTGTTAGCAGTGCTTGAATATTTGGGCTTGGCCCAAGAACACCTATAGCGACGGTTCTGTCGCTATAGGGCCCATTAGCGACGGTTTCTATTTATTTTAATTTCTGATTTTTTGAAAATTATTTAAAAATAGAAAAAATAGATTTTAATTATAAAAAATACCTAATAAATTCCGAAAAATTATTTTAAAGTCCAAAAAATAGTTTATAATTATTTAGAGTATATTTCATAAATATTTAATATTTTTGGAATATAAATGGTATTTAATTTATTTAATTATAATATTAAATAAATGATTTTAATACATGAAAAATAATATTATGGTATAATAAAATATTTTAAGTTATTTTTAGTAACTTTTAATATTTTGTGATGAATTTCATTAATTAATCAATATTAATGTTAATTAGTTTATTTAATAACTATATTAAATAAATTAAGGAAAAATGGAATTAATGCTTTATAAATTATATAAAAATGATTTAAGTGTTATAAAATATTTTTAAGTTATAAAATATAACTTTTGATATTTTGGTCATGAAAATATTAATATTTTAATATTAAAAGCAATAATCGGATAATGAATTTAATTGTTTAAAAATCATATAAAGGTGATTTTAAAGTATTAAAATACTTTGTAATATTATAAATATATTATAATATTATGTTATGTATTTCATTAATATTTGATAATAAATAAATATTAATGATAAAAGAATTATGTGGTATTTAATTTATTTAAATACGAGTTTAATGATTGAAAATTCAAGATAAATGATAATAATTATTTAAAAATTATTATGAGACTTGGAAAAAATATTTCGACTATTATTAAATTATCGTAGATAATGGTTTAGATAGAGTTTAATTGAACTTAAACTCGAAATATTGTCCGACTAGACCGTCGGGACGTTAGAACTTTGTCGAACTCAAGTCAGACTGAAATAGTTTGTTATGATACTGAGTCTTATGTGTGTTACAGACTAATAGGATTATGTGTTATGTGTTTAGGTTATTCTATGTTTATATATATAGTAGTATTATACTGTGATAATATTATTCTAATATTGGATATCTATATTACTAATATTAGGTCTTCGAATAAAGCGATATAAAATGCGTAGCGGTAATCAACGGTTCAGGCAAGTTTGTTTTTACTTAACTCTACTAAGAGTTGTTTCATTCGGATAAGTTTATGGTTAATCATTGCTGGTTGCCATGAATTGTACTATGTACATATTGCATGTATAAGTCAGGTATGAAAGGCTGATCACCTTCATTACCAGTTGGTTCAGATATATTTGTTTATGTATAATACTTATTCAATCATAAATTTGTTCCTGCTAGTTCACAATTATATTGTTGAATTATAGTCAGTCAATTATTCAAATCATTTCAATCATGATTTATCGTTATATTATTGAACTTAAACTTGCTGGGCAATCCTTATGCTCACCCTTGCTATATCATGATAAACATTGCAGTTAAGACGAACGCGTCGGATACAAGGAAAGATTAAAGACAGATCCAGATTAAAGTTAATGTGCGCGATTAGATTTGTAATAGTAATGTATGATGATAATGTTATGTATTAAATAAGTTATGATTTGTGTATTAAGTTAAGGTTACTCGACCTTGGGGAATAGTGTGTAAAGTTATTGTATAAACAATTTATGTTTATATCTTCCGCAAAAATAGTAATAGTGTATAGAATGATCAAACCGGATCTGCGGTGATTCGGGACCTCGAATTCAAGGCCCTCACAACTATTATCATTTTTATTATTATTTTTGTTATTGTTATTATTATTAGTACAATTATTATTATTATTATGACGGTTATTATTATTATTATTATTATCACGCAATTAGTTATGTACATTTATATATGTACGTAACAAATCTAAGGAAGGGGGATCTGTTTTAATTTGGAGGAAATGATTTGTTCAGTTATAAACAATAATCCTTGCAAAATAATAGCAACTAGGCCCATGTGCTCGGGTGGTCATTGAATTAATATTCCAAACTTGAGGTCTTGGGTTTGAATTTGTGCATCAACATATTTTTTGGGATAAAGTTCAATATTCGTCACGTCAGCCCGTCCACATATGATATGCATGTGTGTGTGTGTGTGTGTGTGTATATATATATATATATATTCTTCTGTGCATCAACATATTTTTTGGGATATATATATATACATACATATTCTTTTCAAAATTTCTTATCAAATTAAATAAAATACTAAACAAATCTCAACATTAAAGTAAATATATATAAAGTAACTAGGAATATTTTTATATATAAATATATATATATATGTAAACAAATATTCATATAAATATTTATAAATTTATCTCTAAATATTCAAATAAATATTTATAAAAATATTGTATCTAAATTTTATAAATTTTAGATGAAATATTTATAAATTTATAAAATTTAAAGATAAATTTATATGAATATTTGTTTATAAATATTTATATGACATCAAACCTGATTATTATATCTATCTTTCCCAATGTTTCCTATTTCTAGATAGTAATGGTATATCCCTATCTATTCCTAGTTCTCCTTTTATCTTTTTTCCAAATATATTATAAAATTAAATTATAATACTATCAGTTCTATAAGAGAAAACATAAAAGATGAAGAAAATTTTATTATGTTTTATGAACTAAAACATAATAAAGTAATTTAAAATGACTTATAAGTCATTCCTAATAAGTTAGTTTGACCCATATTAATGTAATATCAATTTTATCCCTATTTTATTTAATTTTTTTAAAAAAAAATGAATTTATAAAAAAAAAGAGTAAGATGCAACGTCACTTTAATTGGCGTTAGAATTTTTATTTTTATTTTTTATAGCTGAAGTCTTATATACTCCGTCCGTCTCAAAATAAATGTCCATTTTTATTTTTTTTAAAGTTATAATTTTTGAAATTAAAATTGAGCACATATAGATATATTTTCTAATTTACAAAAATTAAAGTTTGTAGTTAATATTGATGTTTGTAAACAAGTACAAGAGATCAAAGAAATTAAAAAAAAATTAAAATAGAGATTCCAACGTCAGTTAAAGTGATGTTACATCTTACTCTTTTTTTTTTACAAATTTACTTTATAAAAAAATTAAAAAAAGTTACAATGCCGGTTAGTTTTGCATTGGATCAAATTTTTATTTTTTTCGAATTTCTTTAAAAAAATAAAACCGTTTAAAAAAATATATATTATTATTTTTTAAATTCATTTTTTTAAAAAATATTTTTTAAAGTGGCGTTGGTTGCCTTTCTGATTTTTAGCCAAAAAAATTTCAAAAATTCATCGTCATTTCAAATGGCGTTCAGTAGCTTTTTCCCAAATTAGATGTGAGGGCCAACGATAGTAGTTGAAGTATTTATTTTTTTTAAAATATTCGTTTAAAAATAAAATCTTTATAAAAAAATTAAAGCATTTTTAAAAAAAATTAAAGATTTTTTTTAAAAAAATAAAGTTTTTTTATTTATAAAATTTGTTCTTAAATTAATTAATTTAGTTAAGAGAAGAGCCTATTCTAATAAAATTTGAACAAAATAGATATAATTGATAAAGTTGAATATAATTTAGGCAATTCTGGAAAAATACTTCAGATCCAATCTTTCCCTATTCTTTCTCTTAAGACTGAGAAAAAAATTGGTATAATCGAATTATCGAATCGAACCGAAATAATTTAATCAAATTTTTTTGATAATTCAATTATTTGTAATATTTTAATTATATCCGAAATTATTTACGGTATGAGCTAGTTTATACGGATTTTATTTTTGGGTTATTCGGTTTAACCAATTATGAAGTCGTAACTCTCATTCTCTCAATTCCCAAACCAGTACCCAGATCTCGAACTCTCGAGTGAAGTCTCAATCTCTCATCCCAAAACCAGATCTCGATTTCACCATTGATTTTCCTATATCCGGTGGAGGCAAAATCGAGCATAACATACAGAATTTACGCCCAAAATCATCAGGGAAGAAGTGGATTTACATGATTCCTCTGATTGCGTTGCTCTTCTTCTTCATTCTCTGGTATTTCTCCAATTCAGGTATACTGCGATTTCAACTAGTAATTTTCATGATTCCAATTTACTTTTTCAATCTTCTTTACTGATTCTTATACCAGATACCGAATATGTGTACATGCGTTGTTTGTATGAATTTCTTAACTAGGGCATTTGAAAATCTGGGAGAGGAGATTCGAGAACCCTATTTAGTTATTAATAATTGAGAAATTTTTTGATGTCGTTGAATTGGCTGACATGAATAAGATCTGAAAATCTTGGTGTTTACTACAGAAATTTCAAAGTAACTTGTGTTTACAAACACTAAGACGTGGAGCTTGTTACTTTGTTCATCTCCTTTTCATATCTTCATTGTTTCAGTTCTTTAATATTTTTGCCCTATTTGGTTTCTGAGAAAATGTAGAACAGCCAGATAATCTTAAATTTTATGCTTTATAATTTTTTCTACTTGAGACCTGAGATTACAGCTATTTCCCCCTATTTTTTGGACGTTTTGATATGCGCATGATGCAGGTACAAAAATTCTTTCTTTGATGTGCTTATGTTTTGACAGTTGATTCTGTTTATCTTCCAATAGTGAGAACAATAACACTTTCTGACATTTGACATTCTCTGCAAAATTTCAAAATTCTATAAGGTATTTTGTCAAGGCTTCTTTTTCCCTTAGTAAGTATTCATTTAAATAAATGAAAATCACCATATAGCTAAAGGCATAAACCTGCCCAAAACACATAAATAGGGCACCATGGACAGGAATCCTTCTCTACTCTGCAAGGCTTGAAGAAACAAGAAGTATCCTAGTGTTAATTTCTCTAATATTCTATGTTGCCATTTGTATGCAATGTGCGCATGTGGGTACATCTCCCCTTTATGGAGATTTTTAGTAGAAAAGCTCGACAGGTGACATAACTGCAAAAAGCACTGTATTCTTTGATTTTTTCATTATCTATTTAGACTTTTAGAGCTTGATAATTTGAAATAAGAAGAGGCGCTTTTAGTCAGATTTTAGTGCATTCTAAGACTAATTAGTAGTAACTACTTGAATAAAATGACATCTCAAAACAGCCATTTGATAACTATAGGCCACCTAAAGATATTCAGACATAAACATTGAATTTCTTTTCGGTTGTAGATGGGTTTAGGGAGAAAGGGAAGGCAGCTTCTGGTGATGTAGCTGCAGTTCCACCAAATGCCACGTTGCAGATTACACTAGAACTAGAACTAATATCATTGAAGACTGTTGCCAAGGGGTTAAAATGACTTTCAGGCTTTGATTAGTGTGCATCTTTAGCTTACCATTGCCCTTATTCTCGTCAGATGTATTACCAGACTATCTACCTGGCTTTATATTATTGTGAATTATTTGACAAGTGTTCCATTTATGAAGTTTTGACTCATTAGGTGGGTTCATCTTTTAATCTTAATTCACTCATTTGTTTGTGAAATGATCATTTTTAAAGTTTGGTTCTTTATTATTTGTTTACTGATTTTTATAATGGGGGTGTCTGTTTATGATCTTATTCTCGTATGACATTTTCATTTCAGTTTTCTATTCTCATATGACATTTTCATTTCAGTTTTCTTTTTATCTATTGTAACTTTTTTTCTAACTATATTTTTTTTACTCTGTTGCCTATGAAGATACATGGAGATTTTATTCTTATCAGTGGAGATACTGTGAGCAACATGTCACTTACTGAGGCACTTCAAGAGCATAAGGAGAGACGTAGAAAGGATAGCAATGCTACAATGATTATAAAACAGTCAAAGCATTCTCCAATCACTCACCAATCTAGACTTGGAACTGATGAGCTGATTATGGCGATTGGTCCTGATACAAAGCAGCTCCTTTATTATGAGGATAAGGCAGAATCTCTCAAAGGGATTATATCTCTTGATAAGGCACTGCTTTCTGAGTATCCTTCCATTTCCCTGTACAATGACAAGTAGGTTTAGATTTCTCTTTTAAGTTGTTTCTTGTTCATTGCTTACAACTCTGTTAACATAATTAATTTTACTGTGATGCTTGTGCTTATGTTTGCTGCCCATTTCTTTGTCGTTCTATTATTTTTGATATTTATTGGTAATCTGTTATTGGGAATGAATTTAATTTTGCAATGCAAAAGCAATAATTTGCATGTTATTAAATAATGATTTTGTGTGTGGGTAATAAGGTTTTTCTTTCCTGAAAATTTGAAGTGCTTGCTTTGTCCTGTGTGCTACTGAATGTTTGTCATGTCTTGGTATATTATTACAACTTCAACTTTGATGAGTTGGTCAACAGAGGTGATTCCATGTTCTAATTTAATATTAACACACTTTGCACAAAGCTTCAGTCACCCTGATCCTACTAAGGTAGATCTACACAAACCTCGTTAGGTCTCAATAATAGATGATAGATGTGTGCTACTGTTTGGGATGGAGTTTCTCTGATGTATGGTGAAGACAGGTTGACTGGGACACCAAAGAGCGATAGAAGGCCTTTGCTATAGTAAGAAGAAGAAGATATTACGTGAACAGATTCAGTTTAAGGTCTCCAAAATACAAAGAGTGTGTGTGTGTGTTTGTATATATATAAATGAGACAGAGATGTTCTTAATATACATAAAATATGTGAATCTATATGGATGTGGTGTGTGGAAGTCGATGAATTTTGTCTACTTAGCTTGATTCTAGGCTGGCAGAATCGTTGTTACTGCCTAACAATGTGAAGACTTTTGTTGCTAAGATGCTATTGCTATTGAATACCTTTATTCTCCTCATTGTCTTGCTCTTCTTGCTCTTTGAAATCTATTTCTTGAATGAAGCTCCAAGATATACGTAGTTTTATTCTGCCTGAATATTTCATATTTATAATTAAATCCTTGTTATCATTTTTTTGTTGTTGCAGGATTGCTAATATTGACATATGCAGTCCCGAAGTCTTCAGTCTTTTCACAAACAATTTTGACTATCAGCATCTACACTGTCGTTTTATCAAGGGATTATTTCTTGATGATGTATGTGTTGTTCAGTATACGTCTATTAAGTTACTTGATATACGTCTGTTTATAATCTTATTCTCATATGTCATATTTTTTTATAAATGTTTGATCTTGTATGATTTGTGGGTGACGTATAGTCGAAGAGAAAGACTAGGGAGCCTAAGGAAGAGACTGTGACACTTGGCCCTGCGGTTAGGGAAGGAGAGAGTGTTTTTGGTGTCGCCCACATTTTTGCATCATTCAATGACACTTTCATTGCAAGTAAAAATTGAAGCTTGTCAACAAGGACTGTCATTGAAGGATTCATTAGCTGCTGTATGTAATGCTACTCAAGCTGCTGCTCGCATTCATCAAGTCTTCAGGGTACAATCATTCCAAAAGAAGCAGCTATAAAAGAGTATGGTGATGGTGAATATGGAATGTCAGATGAGCGTGCTCTTACACTTCTTGCTGTCAAGGCAAACAGAGCAGGACATCAAGATGAGCCAGTGCACGCTGCTGCTACGCGAATACAAAATAAATTCCGTAGTTATAAAGGCAGAAAAGAATTTTTGATACTCCGGCAACGAGTTGTTAAAATTCAGGTGTGATGCAACTTTTCCCTTCTCATTGTTCATGACTCCTGTATTTTACTTTTTTATTGATCTACTATAACTTTATCCTTAGCTAACATCATTATCCATGTATCTTTTCGAACATGCATCCTATATTCGTTAATTAGTTGTGTTTCTAGAGAAAGTGTGCATGATTATTGCTATGTGGTTGTAAAGAATATGCAGAGATGTATATATGCAAATCCCAAATGGTTCTATGTTTCAGAATGACACAGTTACAAAGCTTGAGAGAGATGTTGAAGAGTCAAATAGCTCTTAGGATATGGTATCAGGACTGAAGACTGATATAGCAAAACGGTTACTTGAGCAAAATGTGTCTAGTTTTAGCATGGCACCTGTTAAAAAAATTAAGATTATTTTCAGAATCTTTAAAATTCATTTTTCAATTCATTTTGGAAAATTATTTTTAATCTCACATGAAAGATAATACAGAAACAATTTCTGGTATTAAAACATATAGAGTAGGTAGTCTGTTTTATAGATTGATTTGTATCAATGTTGTTTTTCCCTTTTTGTGTGGAAAATATTTAATACATCAGGGAGAACAATCTTAGTTGAAATGAAGTTTCTTCTAACATCATCTTAACATTTTCCTCTTTCCTCAGGTTTCATCTTAATGTCACTCGTATCTTCTGCTGGGAATCCCAGATTAAGGATATGTAGTCAAACATGTCACAGAATTGAGCAATTAGGTTTGTAATGTTTTTGGGATCACTTTTCACTTAGAGTTATCAATGGGGCCATCCAACAATATTGGACTTGGAGACATGGTTACAACAGTAAAGGCCAAAGCTGCTCTAGCGCTAGCAGCACCAACTTATAGAGTTTGGGAGCCGGTTTGATTGGGCTTTCATGCGAGAAAGATTGATATAGCTGATTTTGATGCACTGAAATGTAATACAACTGTGCAATATTACATCTGAAATTCCAAAGGTTTGCTTATTAATCTATCTGATTAGTTGAAAGTGCAGCTCTTGCCCACTTATAAATGATTACACATTAACTTTGCTAAACTATTTTTCCTTTTTTCCTACTTTTGGTTGTTCATTCATTGTGTTGTTTGTTTATTTTCAGAGGAGATACACATTTGAGAGACCTGACATACCTACTGGGGAGAATTATGTCCTCAAAATCAATTATCTGTTTAAGGTATATTACTCATTTGCAAACACATGCTTATCTTATTCAGATATTTGATTTAGATATTAATTTTGTAGTTAATAAAAAGGGTATTACCTTCTTCCATGTCCCTTGATTAGTAAGAAAGTAACACAACATTGTTGTCTTTGTGTATTGATTTTGGCACTAAATTCCTCTAGTGACTTATTTGCTTCATTTTTCTGACTTGCTATTATTTTTAAATATGTGCAGGAAGACTGCTTCTACGACCTGCCTTACAATATTGGGTATATCAAATTTCCGTGCTACATTTACGGAAGACGAGGGACGGAATTATGAAGTGTACTCTCTCTATATATGTAGATATGTACTTTGAGTGAAGAACCGTGGTAGCTTTAGATGGTTAATTGTAAAGATAATGAATGATTATGTAGTGGATGATTTTATTAATTTAATAATATTTTAGTTTTTTGTATTTTTTGTCATTATTTGCTATATGGGGATTGGTAGCCAACCAATACACAAAAAGAATGTCAAATTTTGATTTTGGCAATAGTATAATTTGTTACCAAAGCATTGAACAAGTTTTAATACAGCAACAATTTTTTATACATTTAGCAATAATTTTTCGTTGCTAATGGCATTAAAAGTATAATATTTGGCAACAAAAAATTAACCTAATAACAACGGAGAGGATATTGTTGCTAATACTAAAATCAAAGACAACATTTTTTATCGTTGCAAAATCATATCAACTTTCGTTGCACATATAAAGAAACGGCAACATATAATGTCGTTGCTAATCGACGACTTTCGTTGCTATTGAAAAATAATCAGCAGCATAATATCGTTGTCAAATAATATAATCAGCAACGAAAATCGTTGCTAAAAAGTTTACATTCCGCAACGAAAGCAAGCTTAGACAATAATTTTCATAATTTACTGCAACGAAAAATGTCGTTGCAAAATAGTGTCAATTGCAACGAAAATGCATGGTCGTTGCAAAATAAAAAAGAGTTCATTTTGTTCCCAATTAGCAAGCTTTTGCAACGAAATGGGGTTTTTAGCAACACAATTTTAATTATTCTGCAACAATACATTTTGTTGCTAAAGGATCGATATCTCTGTACGAAAGCCAAATTTCGTTACAAAATATATTAGTTTTGGCAACAACAAAAATACGTTCGTTGCAGAACAATTAGCAACGCTCATTGCGTAACGAAAGACGCAACGACAACAAAGTCGTTGCCAAAACCCTTTAGCAACGAAATTTGGCACCTTTAGCAACGAAAATCGGTTGTTACTGAAGGACCATTTTTTTGTAGTGTGGGTAATTTCAGGGGTTTTGTTGGTTTCGTCCAATTGAGATTCAGGTACAAGAATTTCTTTGTCCGGTCCCTGAGTTCCTCAATGTGCAGAGGATTTTATATGTATGGGTATTTGTGGACCCTGAGTGGACTTGTGCAATTCTTTGAGCAGAACAACCAACTCTGTAATCTGGTTACTTAATCCTTTGAACTCCTCACGAGAGACAGGAATAGGATTAGATGGGCCAGATGTAGCCATGCTTGGTTGTAGGCTTGTTGCCTTTTTGGACTTTGATCGGGTAATAGGACCAATTGTTTCCCTACAAAAGACTTATGTAGTTTAGTCTTATGGAATGTAGAAATGTTACATGCTATGTGATGTGTCTGTTTTAGGAGTATTATCCTACAAAACGGATGTCAGATGTCTGTATGAAAAGATAGCATGTCAGAAAAAGGAAATGCATGTACACATATTCCTTCATATTTTCTATTACATTGAAGTTGACATGGAAATGAAATTACAAGCAATTGTATTTACAAGTAATAGGAAAGTATGAAGAGACTTTTCTTCGCGTTTGGTTTATCAGAGGCTGACCTATCTTAGGCTACTCTCGCAGCTTTTTGGCATGAAGGTTCCCAAATCATTGCAATTTACTTGACGGGAAGTTAATCCGGTCTTTCAACTGGAGCGAATTTGGGTGGTGCCTTTCCTGAGGCTCGTTGGAATTAGTCTTCCTACGAGTCCAGTAATCAAACACCGACAGGATAGCCTCCTAGTGGAGGAACCGCACAACATACATTCACATACAATATGTCTCACCGTATAGAAATGATGACATGTGCGAAGCACTAATATCACAAGTAGATATGGTTCAAAGCACTAAGTGCAATAAGTAAATGCATTCGTACACATTCATTCAAATGTAAATGCAACATCCGCACACAAGCAGATAAATGTTTTGAAAAGTTTGTAATAGCGGTTTAAGCCCTCTTATTGGATGTCCCTAGCAGAGTCGCCACTTGTGGACATCGAGATTTTTATTTTGTCCCTTTTCTGTTCTTGCCTTTTGGTGTTCTCATGTTAGGTGAGATTTGTTTGAAAAAACAAGTTGTTAAAAGGTCCGACATGTATATGTCGACGATTGGACTGTAAGAGCCGCCAGTTGGTATTTTTAAATGGTTGCACCAACTCAACCAGAAATGGTTTGCACATTGACCTGGTGATGTGACACTATTTTACTGGTCTGTGAAACCGAGATTCGTTAGGGTCTGGGGGTCGATTTGATTATGCGGAGGGAAGGTGTTAGGCACCCCCTGACATCCGTGGTGACACGGTGACCGCCATTTTCAATTAAAATATTTATCTGAATATGTGTGTGTGTGTGTAGATCAATGTGCAATTATCTGGAAGTAGTGTTATGCCTCGTTTGCACCTATATACAAAGGGTGTGAATTTTGTATAAAAGTTCAATTTTAACAACATATAGCAGTGATGTTTAGTAAAAAAGGTTTTTCAAACCCTTATGCTCAATAGTAATTGAGGCCTTTGGTACTTCTATTTTATTATGTGATTGGTCTGATTGCTTTTATTTTTGAGATGCGAAGCATCTTCGAGAAAATAAGATAAAAAGCGATCTTAGACTCCTTAATGGGCATGAGAGTCGCTACTAGGAAATTCAAACACTGTGAATAATTTACAAGTTGGTCACAGCTGAAAATGTCCATCACGGGAACCGAATCTAGATTCAGGAGACTGAATCTGTGATAACATATAAACAATTATATATATATAAAAGCTATAAATATATATATATATGAACTATCAACTGCCATGAAGTAAACTCCAGGCGGGACGAAATATAAATATAAAAATAAAAGTAGTAAATGGCCACGAAGTGATCTCCAGGTATGACAGAAATATAAATATATCCCTAACAGAAATATATATATATATATATATATATATATATATATATATATATATATATAAGCGGTAAACGCACTGGATATATATCGATCCAGGCTCAGTTTGTTAATTCGAGTTCGAGGATATATATATATATATATATATATATATATATATATATATATGGTAAACGCACTAGATGTAAATTCAGTGTAAGACCTCAATTTTTTGTTAATAAAATTGAATTACTTCTAATTATTATTGTGAATAATAAGGTGTTAATTTGATATAATGCTTTGGTTATGGGTGAAATGTGCAAATTTTGCAAAATAAGCAAGTATTTATAAAATATTCATTGTTGTCGAGGAATATTTGTTTGGTCGTGCAATATTCTTGTTGTCAGGGAATATTCTTACGACGGCGCATCCATTTGTGGGCCCCATAACGGAAAAACCAGTGGGATCGCGAAAACTTGACATGTTGGAGTTTTTATAAATAACGGCGTAATTATTACAGTTAACATCGTTGGAATACCGGTGGTTAAAATACGATGTCGTGTGGTTGCATAAAGATTTTGAATTATTGATTCTTACGTCTTTAAGCCAACTACTCAATAATTATTACAATAATTCTTGCTTAATGTTTTATTTTATTGATTCAATAATTGCTACGTTTATATTTTATATTATTGTTGTTTCAATAATTGTCACTGCACAATATTTCACATTATCGGATCAATAATTTATATTATTTGAATAATATTATTAGATAGCATTATTGGCAATGTCTAAGGAAGTTCTGTCTAGGAAAGGGGTTTGATCACCTAATTGCGAGCCAGTAAGGAGAAATCCTTATCGGAAATATTTATTTTTATGTGCATATAAATGAAGGAATTAATGTTGAGGTGTTTTATCAGTATTTTGTCGGAATGAATGTATTAAAAATCACCCGTATGTGGATTTCGAACATTTTCTGTTTGGAATTTGGAAAAACTTTCTTCTACAAAGTTGTAGAGAATTAAATTTCCTATGGAATGGACATGAGATTCAAATTTTTCTGATAAAAGACCTATTTATTATGAATTATTGAAGTTTCAAAAATAAATGTTTTATTAAAAACATGGTGGGGCCCACTTTTGGTTGGTAAAAAATGTGCTAAAATTTTATTTCAAAAGTGGTGGGCGTGAATAGTAGCAGGTAAAGCCATCAGGTAGCAGGTTAGTCTGCTTTGGCGTTCTAGCATTTTCCTATAAATAGGGTGCTTAGTTAGAATTGAAAATCACACCAGAATCATAAGCTTTCTCTCTCTATATTATCGAGCATATTTTTGTGAGTATTTTGATACTTTGAGAGTTGTTATTCAGTACAAGTTTCTTTCAGCCTTTTACCTTATATTTTAACTGGAAGTACTGTTCTTTTGAAGTAAGGGATGTTATTTTCTTCGTAAATGATGTTATTTCGTTCAATATCATTATGCTGAAATATTGGTATAAATTTTATTGTGAAATATTTACCTTTTCATGTCGAGGTTACTATTCACGTATACGGTACTATTCACAAAAAAATAAAATTTTCTCTTCTTTGTCCAAGTTGTCTATTATGGTTACTATCTTTGATTGTATCAATGTTTTGATCTTCATTCTTGAATTTTTGCTCCACAATTGATTATTAAGGAGTATTTTTGAACTTGGATAAACTGAAGTACGAATCCCTAATCTTTGTTCTTTTATCTCACTGGATTCATTTTTTTAAAATATTCTTCATCATCCTTAGTCCTAAATGATAATATAACTGAATATCTTTGGCCTGTAGTGCAAAGATGAATGATTGGTTGATGAATATCTTTGACCCGTAGTGCAAAGATGAACAGGTGTTGAGATGAACATGACCAACTAGTGATACAAATGAATATCTTTGGCCCATAGTGCAAAGATGAATATTTGATTCAAGATGTATATTAATTGATGTTACATGGACAAAATATTGATGATGAACTTTTAAATTCATAGATGATAATAGATTTCATTCTCTACTTAACTCTTCTAATGAATTGTTATTTCTGCTGCGAATATTGATCTAAAACTGGTTGTCCAATATATTTTATCTGATTTGTTGAAGGCTAACAATAATTTGTTGTTCATTATCTTAGTCATAATATTCTTTACTGGGCTAGTTGAGCTTACCCTTTTCCTTTTTGTTCTATTTTTTTCTCAGGAGACGAGAATATAGCGGGAACTAGTCGGGGTATGGAATGATGGTTCTAGAAAGTTGTTTTAACAGTTCTCACTATTTTTGTAAAATAGTATATCAATAATTGTAATGAGGACTTATTTGAGTTTGAATATTGTCTAAAAGAAAATATTTGTATTTAAACTCACAGCATATGTGTTGTCGTATTTTGCACGACAATTGTAATAATGAAGTTGTAGTTATTTTCTGTATCATGTATTTGGCGACTCAGGATGGGTGATGTATACCTATTTTGGGGGTGTCACAGTTCGTATCAGAGCTTAGGGATATGGTCTCTGGCGGAGATCGGGGAATAGAACTAGGAGGGGAGAGACGAGTAAATTATTCGCTAGTGTGTCCTACCTAAGCTTATTTGGTATTTAATTGATCGGTCAGAATATAGGGATAATGTGTGGTATGTCAATTTCTTTAACTAACCCTTGTTTTATGGCAGTATTTGAGAATGGCAGTTGAAAATGTTAACAATAGAGTGAATGAGACCGTGGAGACACTTTTAATCATCAACCAGGGGAACGTGCAACATGAAGGCAATATTCCTCCCGTAAATAACACTACCGAAAAAACGATGAATGATGGGATGTTTAAAAGCTTTTTACAGTTCATGCAAAATTAGACGAGGGAGACTCGTATACAAAATACGGGTGGAAATGATAGCAACGCGCGGCTTATCACAGCTAAGCAGTTTAAAGAGTTGGGACCACCATAATTCTTGGGAAAGCCGAATCCTATTAAGGCAGAAATGTGGTTCAAGCAAGTTACCAAGATATTCAATGTATTGGGATGCACGGAGGAACAGAAGGCTCCATTCGCCACCTTTATGTTCCGTGGTGAGGCAGATTACTGGTGGGAATCTGTGAAGCGCACTGACCGGTACTTTCAATATGCCTTGGGAAATGTTTCAGAAACTGTTCAATGACAAGTACTTTCCTGAAAGTATTCATCATATGAAGGAGGTAGAGTTTATTAGACCGGAACATAACAACATGATTGTTTTCCAGTACGAGGCTAAGTTCGCGGATTTATCCAGGTTTGCACCTCATTTGGTAGAGAATGAGAAACATATGACACAGATGTTTCTGAGAGGTCTGAAACCCGAGATTCGGCAATATCTTATTTCTCACAAATTTTCTCTATATTCAGATGTTGTGAACATGGCTCAATTATTAGAGCAAGATAATGAGTATATTCAACCGAGGGACAACAACGAATCATCATACCAAATTGCGGCGATCATCGAGTAATGACAACCCAACAGGAGGAAAACATCCGGACAAAAACGGTAACCACTCTGGTGGTAATCGTGTCCATGATAGTAGAAGAAGTGAGTCGGAGGGAGATTTTGAAAAGAGAAGGTACAACAATGATAACGTGAAGACGTCAGCACCAACATCAAATGTTTCTAGGGGAGGAGAACGATCACCGATTGTATATTATAAATGTGGGAAAGAGGGACACATCAGCCCAAACTGTCCACAACAATCCAAGATGTGTTATAACTATTGAAAGAAAGGTCATATATCTAGAGATTATCTTATAGCGAAACCAAGTCCAGTGGGGATGGTGACTCCAAAGGCTGTCCCGGACAATTTAAAGTCAACGGTTCCTAGAAGAGCGTTTTTTGTGACTACCTAAAACGCGAGGAACCCGAACGAGGTGATCACAGGTAAGCTAATCATAAACTCTTGCGAAGTTTATACCTTACTAGATACCGGTTCTACCCATTCTTTTATTTCTCCTGCTTGTGCTCAACGTTTCAACTTGACTCTGGAAAAATTAGACTTTGACTTATCTGTTGAGACTCCGTTAGGAGAAACTTTCATTACATGTACTGTTTATAAATCTTGCTTGATTCAAGTAGGAACCATCACATTACCTGTTGATCTTATTTCATTAAAAACACTTGCATTTGATGTGATTTTAGGGATTGATTGGTTAACCACTCATCATGCTAAAATTGATTGTTTTCGTAAGGTTGTTAGTTTTAATATTCCTAACCAACCTATTATACGAATTCAAGCAACCAAACTACTAAAGTCAATCACTGTCATATCAAGCCATAAAGCCATTCGTTTATTGAAAAATAGATGTCAAACTTTCTTAGCTCATGTCATGGACTTGAATAAAAATACGTCAGATTTGAATAATATTTCTATTGTTAGTGAATTTCCTGACGTATTTCCTAAAGAACTTCCCGGTCTACCCGAAGAACGTGAAGTTGAATTTTTTATTGATCTTGAACCTGGTACAAAACCCATTTCTAAAACCCCATATCGAATGGCTCCTATTGAACTTCAGGAGTTAAAGGTCCAATTACAGGAGTTGTTAGACATCGGTTTTATTCGTTCTAGTACATCTCCTTGGGATGCTCCTGTTTTATTTATAAAGAAGAAAGATGAGAGTATGAGACTTTGTATTGACTATCGGGAATTGAACCACGTCACCATCAAGAATAGGTATCCGCTACTTCGCATTGATGACTTGTTCGACCAGTTGCAAGGAGCAAAATTCTTTTCAAAGATCGATCTTCGTTCTGGATATCATTAGATGAAGATTAAAACTGAGGATATTCCAAAGACTGCCTTCAGAACTCGCTACGGGCATTATGAATTCTTTGTCATGTCTTTTGGATTGACTAATGCTCCTGTTGCTTTCATGGATATGATGAATCGTGTGTTCAAAGAATATTTGGATCAGTTCGTTGTTGTCTTTATTGATGACATCCTCATCTATTCCAAAAGCCGTGAAGATCATGAGCGCCATTTGAAGCTGGTACTTCAAAGGCTTCGTGAAAACAAGCTATATGCCAAGATGAAGAAATACGAGTTCTAGCTTGAGAAAGTAACATTCATTGGGCACATGGTGTCAAAACATGGAGTATCTGTTAACCCAGCGAAGATTGAAGCAATACAAAGTTGGGAGCAACCAAAGTCAGTGATCGAAGTTGTTTACCTGAGGATTATTTTCTTCCTGATGCACATTATCCTGGGTATTGATCGTTGGTGACACAACGGTCTCATGTGCTTCATTGCTTATCTCGACATTTTCAGATGACATTTTCAAACACTGCCATAAAACAAGGGTTAATTGACATATCACATATTATCCCTATACTCTGACCGACCAATTAGATACCAAATAAACATAGGTAGGTCATACTAGTGAAGGAATTCCTCGTCTCTCCCCTTCTAGTTCTTGTCTCACATCTCAACTAGGGATCATATCCCTAAGCTTTGATACCAACTTTGACGCCCCCAAAAATAGGTATACATCACCCATCTTGAGTCGCCAAATACATGGTACAAAAATCAAATACAAACTTCTTTAATACAACTGTCGTGTAAAAATACGATAAAACATAGCTGAGTTTTTAAACGAATATTGTCTTTTAGAAAATATCCACACTCAATGAAGTCCTCATTACAATTATTATCACACTATTTCACAGAATAGTGAGGACTACTAAAGCAACTTATCTTGGACCATCACTCCATTCCCCAACTCGTCCCAGCTTTATTCTCATTTCCAGAAGAGAACAATGAAAGAAAAGGGTGAGTTCAACTAGCCTAGTAAGAAATATTATGACTAAGATAATGCAGAATAAATTATCCTAAGCCTTCAACAGTATAACAACTGATAGAATATAATAGACAACAAGTTTTAGATCAACAACTGCAGCGGAACAAGAAATCCATTAGAAGAGTCAAGTAGAGCATGATATCTACTATCTTCTATGATTTAAAAAGTTTTTCATCAACTTTATCGCTGAGACTCAACTTAATAAATAAACCACATTATCGAATCATCCCTGCACTACGGACCAAGGATATTCATGTAATCATCAATGGTCATGATTATACCGAATAATCCCTGGTCATAATCACACCAATAACTGTCCATCAATGCACTACGGGCCAATGGCGACTTTTACCACATCATTTATAATATTACGGGTCATGGTTATACCGAATGATCCCTGGTTATAAGCATACCAATCAACAGTCCATCTATGCACGTAAGCCAAAGATGACTATCATCACAATATAAGCATGAGGTTGATGACAATGATATATATAAGAATTCAATTAAAAGAAAGCAAAGGATAAATTTTTAAAGATTTATAATTTAATTTATCCAGAATTCAATAATGATCAAATTGTCAACATGATACTGGTTTGTGGAGTAAAATTCAAGAATAATATTCATGTATCAAAAATAATTTGGACAGAAAAGAAATATATCTTCCAGGTGAATAGTACCTCGTGAATAGTACCCCAGCATGAAAGTGCCCCAAATACCCGAATGAATAATATTCGAGTGAATAGTAACCGGGTGAATAGTAACCCATAAATAGTAACTCATGAATAGTATCTCGTGAATAGTATTCCGACATGAAAAGATCAATAATTATCAAGAAAGCTCAGGATAATATTTCCATGAAAAGATACTGGATGAAGCGCAAATATCAAGGATATTCTACTAATTTCACGAAGTATAGAAACAATACTTCAACAAAATGAGTGTAGAAGTAGGAATATGAAACGAAATAATATTACTTACATAGTACAGAGTATGGAAGAAAATAATATTTCATACGAATATTGAACGAAGATAATATCCATACAAATACGAAAAATAATATCTCTTCTGAATATGAAATAAATAATACCCCTTACCTCATAAGAAGACTGGATACTGGAATAGTGAAGTAGCAAACTTCTCTTCTTCTTTCTCTCTATAGCTTCTCTCTCTATAATTGCTCTTGTGAGTCTTAGTGAATTAGTGAGAATGAAAGAAGAATGAGCTTCTATTTATAGGAAAATATAGTTTCGATAATTGCACGTTTTGGGGCTCGAAATATTACAATATAATACCTTCATCTTTTCCTTCATTTTTAATTTAGTCCCGCGAGTATTATCAAACTTGCACCACCTCCCGTAATAGTACATCATGTGAATCAATAGTACAATCATATGACTCAATAGTTCTATACATGTGAAAAAATAATTACAGTATAGTATGTTCATCTATACCTCCATTTTTAATTTAGTAATGCAAGTATTATCAATCTTGCACCACTTCCCTAATAGTACATGCATGTGAATCAATAGTACACATATGTGAACAAATAGTTATAAGCATGTGAATTAATAGCAATTAATTGGTAATTTATCCGATTATTTACTTGATTGGTCAATATAACCTCCAAACATCAATTATTATCGAAATAGATGTCGATTTCCACTAACACTAATAATCCCAACACAATGGAAATATCAATTTCATCTTTAATCAACACGAACTTATTCATCAATAATATTATAACTCACAATATTTAACAACCAAATCATTCCCAGGAAAGAGGGGGCTTTCCGATAAGGATTTTTCCCTATTGGCGTGCAATTAGGTGACCAAACCTCTCCTCGACAGAACTTCTAGACATCGTCAATATTGTAGATAATAATATGAATAACTTTGTCGTCTCAATTATTGATTTAATAATATAACATATTATGCAGATGATACTGTGACAACAATTGAATCAATAATATGAGAGATATGATGCAGCAATTACTGTAGCAATAATTGAGTATAACTGAGTGACTTCTCACATAAGGATCAATATTACTATGTAACCACGCGTATTACTGTACTTTTACTACCAGGTAGTTCAACAGTTTAACGGTAAAACTTTCGCTGTTATTTTTAAAATATTTTAGTCATTTTCTAACTACGACAGTACCTCCGTTATGGGGTCCACCAATGATTGTGCCATCGTACGAATATTCCATGTTAAAACGAATATTCCCCGACACAACGAATAATTTATACCAACTTGCTTACTTTGCAAAATTTTTAAATGTCACCCTTAACTTTAACCTTTATCAATTTAACCATTTACTAAATAAAATAATAATTATAAGAAAATTTAATACTTTCATTTCATAAAATTCGGAGTCTTACAATCTTCCCTCCTTATGAAATTTTGCCCTCGAAATTTAAGTACGTACCTGGTATGTCGAAGAGATGATGATACCTCATCAGATTCTAACTCTTGAGGTATAACCTTTGAGCCTAGAATATATTCATTTGTATCCAACATTTCAACATGTATCTCCTCATACGTTAAATCTTCTGCTATCTCGTCTAGTTCTAATTCAATAATGTGGTTCGGGTCGTCCACATATTTACGTAAGATCGATATATGAAAAACGTTATGAACACGAGACATACTTGGCGGTAAAGCGAGTCTATAGGCCACAGTTCATACTTGATCGAGGATTTCGAATGGCCTAATTAAATCGAGGGTTGAGATTTACTCTCTTCGTCAATTCTTGCTTCTAGAATAACGCCCTCTTAAACCTTCTTCTTCACTTTCATCAGCTCCGGGTGTGTAGTTTGAGCGGTTTTAACTTTATCGATTAACGTCGATTATACTCGTATTATTTGACATCATAACGCGGGTCCCTAGAGTCTTTAATTCTATCTTTATCATTTGTAAGTCGTACGAAATGGGTCTTTGTGTTCAGGATATCGCACTCGTAAACGCATACGATCTTCTACTCAATGCGTCAGCTACCACGTTCGCTTTTTACACGGTAATATTGAATGGTATGGTCGTAATCTTCAACAGCTCGAGCCAACGTCTTTGGCGCATGATACGTTCATTTTGGGTGAAGAAATATTTGAGGATTTTGTACCGGGTTTAAGGTCGATACAAAATTTGATTTCACGCTCTGGGGTAGGCACTACAAGAAAATGGTCTATCAGTGACCGCGTGCAATCGCTGATAGTCGTCGCATAAAATCTAGTCGCTGGGATGCACATCAGCGACCCCCATTAGCGAACGACACATCTGGATCGTTATTCATGGCCAAAATGATAAATTCGATTAAGCTAAGTTTGAGTCGGCATGGTCCAGGCCAAAAGGCGGCGTGGTCCACGTGGCAGCGACCACCATCAGTGACCACATGCGGTCGCTGATACCCTCAAAATGTTAGCAGTCGCTAATAACTATCAGCAACCGCATGCAGTCGCGGATATGAAAAAAATAAAAAAATAGATTTTTGTTGTTTTGAAGAATTCCCAAAAACCTGTACCTGTTTTGTACCTGCTTTATCCCAACACACAATCATAACAATATAAACAGGATTCACAACAATATAAACATCCATCGTCCACCAACATACACCAAACTAGTATTTAAACCTTTAGAACCCAATATGAATTGAATAAATATAATAACATTTCAAAACTTGTTTAAGTAACATACAGACATCCAAAGAATGAATATACAAGTATAAGCTTATACTATAACTACAAAACTGATCTAAAGCAGGTACGTCAAGCATCATCGCCTCCTTGATCACCCTGTAATTAACAAAATAATAAAACAAGTTACAAATATAGTAACTATATTGATACTGATATATATTACGATAATATATACAACAAATTGATTTTATACCTCGTCGCCATCTCCATACTGTCCTGTTGCTGCTGTCGCTATTGCTTCAGCTAACTCCTCAGGATCAAGAGCTCCCAGATGCCCGCCCAGTATCTTCAAAAGATTTTGATCTCGACATATAGCTCTCACACAGTCAGCTGGAGTGTGAACAGCTTGGATGACTCGATGACTGTGAAGACTGGGTAGTAGAGCTGCCTGAGCCACTCAAGGATGGGCGTCGTCGTTGTCCTTGACCTTTAATGTAGTTCTTCTTCAAAACGGACGCCCTCTCTCACAGCTCTTGATCAATAGTCGGACGTGGAGTGACTTCAGGATAGAGCTCATTCAATAAACGCTTATAAGTATCCTGTCATCATGTTAACAATTAAATAGTTAAAATTAAATTATGTAAGCATTGATAAACAAGATCAAGTTGTTAAAACTTATTACCGCTATCTGGATAGCATCAGGCGGAACCATCACGGGTGGCCCACGCGTACACATCCGACCCGATGGATAGGTGTACCTTGAGGCCGAGACTCTATACAAAAAATAGCACAATATTACTAAGTAAAAATGTGATATATTTTCTAGAATTCATGATTGTAAACATATTAAAACTTGTAAATCGTTACCACAGCGGTGATATCTTGCAATTTGTGAAATCTTGCCGCCTCTTGTATGTCCCTTTAGCCTTTTCGCCATCGAATTTTTAGGGATGCATTTTAATGGAGGCGGTCTTTACGTCTTTTCACCCAACTCTCACTCTCCATTGGGCACACATCTCAAACCCATATGGATTGGGTGCACCACCGGAGGCTATGCTCGTGCATATAATCCTCTCCACGGCACCGGATGGTCGATCTCGGCATTGTGAAGGGCTTTTTGTCTTTCTTTGTTCAAATTGTCTTTAGTGCGGATCGCGCATTACGCGAGAATAATGTACGTATCCTTTGAAGCTGCGCGTCCTCCCATCTATACCGTTTCTACAAATAAAACAACAATAATAACATTACTAAACAATTATCCTTTGAATATTATATTATATGTCATAATTAAAAAAACCATACCTAAAATTCATCCTAAACAAAGATCCTTGTAGGGCGATAGGTGTGCTGCATACGTAATCACGAGTGTAGGCCAATTACAGAAACACAATTTGTGATATGCACTCAGCGATCTTATTATCTGAAAATCACTATAATGTACAACAATTTACATCACGATAAGTAGATATATTAAAGCAATTTACATCTAAGTTATAATACTTATGAACATTTTTCAAACTTATACTTATAATACTTCAAAAAAAATTCGCCAGAGTCTCCCCTACTATATAGACTAGCCACATGCATGACGACATGCATATATATGGACATTTCTAGGCACCCAAGACACAAACCAAGAGAAATATACAAATTTTCAATACAATAAGCATATTAACATCAATTAGCATATTAACATCAATTTACATCAACGATAAGTAGATATATTAAAGCAATTTACATCACAGTTCTATATATCTTGTATAAATGGAATCTTAAATAGTTATATATAAATGATATATGCGGACGACGTGTCTTTATCGGGAGGAGGCGAATCATCTGAATAAGAATCCGATCATCCTGGATTAGTAGGGGCCTTGGGAACATGATTAGGCCCCCCTACCCATGCCAGCGCTTTTTGTGTCTTCTTGAAGCCATCTCAGATATTACAAATTTCAAGATGTTATTATGAGTCATATTTGATTACATGTATATATGACAATAAATATGATGAGATATAAACATGTATATATATGAATATAAAATGATAATAAACAAAAGCAATTTACATCTAAGTTCTATTTAAATAGTTTAGTACATAAACATGACAATGATATAAAAAACATGTAATGCTAAACATACATTTCATTTGTTCAAGTGTCAATGTGCGATTCGAGAATCATCCTCACATATCGTGTTGCGATTCATAACCATCATTTGCTTGATTAAAGGTCGATTCGATTGATAACTCTTCCTCCTCGATCAATATCATCGACACAAGTATTTACTCAGGGATCTAATTCATGTGGTTCATCTCCACCATCTAACTGGATTACTTCATTGTCTTCCTCCACATTTATTATAGTTTGACTATGAAGCATCTCGCTTCTTGGTAAATCTCCCCATCAACTACTTCTACACGACTACGCATTTGGAGTATGAATTACAACTTGCCAATCAGAAGGCGGTCTATCTCTTTTCCTAACGGGACTAGGAGTGTAGTATATTTGTCTTTGTTTGAGTTGGTAAAACAAACGGTTCGTTGAGTACGCATACCTATGGAGGTCAATATCGACGATTCCATGTCTGTCAACACGTATCCCTTTTTCTGAATTAAACCAATGACACTTGAACAAGTGAATATGATCCCCGTACGTGCCCTTGTATGACAACTCTACGATTTCCTCCAACTCCCCATAAAAGGCACGACCAAGCTCATTGTAACAATCTCCTTGGACACACACTCCGAGTTCATTGTTCTTTTCTGGCGCCCGTATGCCTTTGTGTGAAATTCACAACCATTTATTTTGTAACCATTGTGACCGACTTGGTCCCCGTATGCGGTCCCATAGCTAGGACTTGTACATTAGCCGGAATCGTTGATCCCTCAGTCAAAGCCTACAAAAACTCCATCTTATTAAATGAAGTCATATTTAACATAGAGTATATATATTCTACGTGCTTAAAAATTGAACTTACTTTGTCCTTTAGCCAAAGTGCAAATTTTTTATCACGAATGATTTGAATATCTTTACCAGTTATGCCGGGATGCTTCACTTTTAACTCGTCATCGTACAATCTATACCATGATATAAACATTAACATATTGGAATAAATTTTCAACTTAAAAGATAAATTATCAAGTTTACATGTGTACCTCACAAATTCGTCAATCTCCTCGCAATTGAGAAGAATGTAAGTATGTGCAACATGTAATTCTTGCTCAGAGAGAAATTTGTGCTTCCCTTTTCTATAATCACGGCCCGATAGACCAAATACAGAGAGCCAACCATTTAGTTCAACATTTCCCCCATCACCATGTCTCGATACTCGATTGGCCTTTGTCAAGACTTCGTCCGGAAAATAGTCTGAGACAAACGTAGATATCTCGTCAAAATTGTATGCCTCACATATCGACCCCTCGACATAAGCTCTATTCTTCACCTTCCTCTTAAGGTTTTCCATCACCCTCTCTAAAGGGTACATCCATCTATATTGAACTGTACCTGTAAAGTCCCCGAATCCGGATACTTGAAACCCGAACTCGGTACTTCACGATACCATTTCTATGAGCAGAATAATACTAATAATATTAACAATAATATAGATTTTCAAATTAATTTGCATATTATCAGAGTTTAGTTCCCAAGTACGAAACCTTTAAACATTCATTACATGATAATAATAATAATAGTATTTATCATCCTTATCATAAAGTTAGACTATTACATAGAATAGCTTAAACATTCATTCAGCAACTTTCCCTTTCCCTTTGTTCTTGGCAGATCCTTGGGTTGTTCACACTTAAATGAAAAAACATTTAAATTAAGCAAGAATGAGCATTTGAGTGCCCAAATGATAATATCAACAATATCGATTAAATTTGAAAAGGATTAAATGTTTTTTGAACGAAACTTCTACAACGGATCAATAGTTGTGAAAGTAAATCGACCAATAATCAATAACATATCATTTTAAATTTTAAATTTTTTGAAACTACGTCTGATCTATAAATGATGATCATTTGACGGACTATGAACATTGTTTTATATTTTTGAAAAGGTTTAAAGCGAGAACTTCATCTCAGAAATCATTTCTTCTTCTGAACGCAGGGGTGATCGGCCGTTATGCCTGTGATTGATCAATACTACATTGCTAGAAACGATATTATCGTTCATCCTTTATCCGCCATAATAGCATAAAATTCCCCATGATTGGGATGTTCATAATATCTTGAATCCATACCAAAACAATTCGGTTGGATAAGCTTTATCTTGTTCAACAACAACTTTAAATATATGTCTAAATTTGGATCAAATAGCTTAGGCGACCTTTATTTCGAGGTATACATACTAAGCAACTATAAGTATGTATCAACATGTGATAAAATATAATGATTATCCAAGTGGGGACACTTGTTTAACCATGTTATAGAAATTAACGAACATAATAAATAACTTGATCACTATTAACAGAATAAAGGAAATTGTACAACAATTATTGTTTAATAGCTTACTTATACAGAATCATTGCATAAGTATATACAAAGGTTGAAATATTTGAACAATTGAAATGAATAGTTTAGATATTATCTTACGCGTATCCTTAGCATAAAGTAAATGCAAAGGTTTAGATACTTTTCTTCATCTGCTTACACAACTTAGATATATCTTTTCTATCAAGTCCTATCATTAAATAGATCATTGTTTGATTAGAATAATATATCATATAATACTTCTTATTGCAGTCAGCACATTCCTAATCACATTGTCACATAATTTTAACACCATTGAATCACAAATAATTCACTTATCAAGTCAATATATCTAAATCCGGATCAACTTAAAATATACCGATTCTGAAAGCAACTTTATCGAGTAATTATCGAGTCTATGACTCTATACGATTATACAATATCCATTTGGATAACTTAAACACCCCGTCGCACTATTTTTTCATGGCCTTGTAATAATTTTTTAAACAATTATTACCATTTATCATAATTTTTGAAATATCGAATCATTATTAAATGATCTAAATAATAAACAATTCTATTATCATTAATATTTAATTAATAATAAACTATTAATGAAACCATTGCCAAAATATTAAGTTATTTAAAATAACTTAAACTATTTTTAAAACATTTATATTACCTTTAAATGATTTTTAAAACATTTAAAATCATTATTAAATAATTACCATTAATATTTAAATATTAATGAACTATTTATCTAAATATTATAACTTAAAATACTTTTAATTCATTTTTATCCCTTTTAAATAATTTTAAAATTAATAAAACCATTTTAAAACTATTTATTTAATATAATTATTAAATAAATTTAATATCGATAATCATTAAATAAATATCATTAATATTAAATTATTAATGAAATTATTCTTTAAATATTAAAAGTTATATTTTATAACTTAAAATATTTTTAAACACTTTATTTTCATTTAAAATGATTTTTAAAATAATAAAATCATTTTTAAACTAATTTATTTAATATAATTAAATAATTTTTAATATCATTATTAATCATTAATTAATGAAATTAACCATTAAATATTAAAAGTTATATTTTATAACTTAAAATATTCTTAAATACCTTATTATTATTTAAAATGATTTTTAATATAATAAAATCATTTTTAATTTATTTATTTAATTCATTTACTAGATAACTTAACTATCATTAATATTAATTTATTAATGAAAATTATCATAAAATATTAAAAGTCATTGTAGATAACTTAAAATATTTTCATATATCATAATATAATTTTAATGATTTTTCATGTATTTAAATCATTTTTAAATAATTTATTTAATATTATAATTAAATAAATTAAATACTTTTAATATTCCAAAAATATCAAATATTTATGAAATATATTTAAAATAATTAAAATATAATTTTTAGAATTTAAAATAATTTTAATAATTTATTTTGTATTTTAATAATTAAAACCCTTTTTATCAATTTTTTTTATTAATTTTCTAAGTTATAAATAAAAGCGTCATTTGATCTATTTTATATGCTGCTGTAACTGTCATGCTTATAGGTGTTCTTCATGTTCTTGATGAAGCCCAGATTTTCATAGCAGCGAAACAAGGTATCGAGTTTGACGAAGATTTACGGTCATATCCTCGATATTCTTGAGCGTCTTTATCATTCACATCTTGTAGTACTAATGCACGACTACAAGTTACAACAACTAAAATGACCAAACAACCTATAACAAAGTAGATCTCGAAGCCACGAACAAGTTGTCGGTCGTTTCTTCATTTTCAGGTTACCTAGAAATGAAGAAACGATTCGGCCCAACTCGTTTGGGCTTCCACAACTTCTGAGATATGATATGCTTTAGTGATTTCAAAGTTGCAGATATAAAACACATGTAACACTATAGATCCATCACAAAACATCACTAAAACAACAATACAATAGCTTGATTCAACTCGGTCAAACCCCGGCGTAAATAAACCAAATATTTTTCGGAAATTTTCCGAAATTCATAATCATAATGGGATGGTCTACTTTGACCATCCACTACATTCGATTATTATACTTTTAAGGAGATGTTAAGGCATAAGATTAAAGTTAATATACCCAAATATAATCTGGATGCAACAAAGCAGGTAAAAAACTAACAACATGCGGATCCGAGCCATCAAACTTCCTTGTCAGACAAATCTGGGCAAGTTCTTGGCACCCAGAAAGTTCCGGTTAATCTTGGAAATCAATCGGATTTAATAGTGAATATCTTGCAATATAATACTGGATTTATGCATGATTCTTGACCTAGATTAAAGAGGACATACCGGACTACAAATACAAAGCTTTAAACAACAAAAATAGTTAACATACAAAGATTAAAGAGGCTCGACATTTGCTTGTCGATTGACAAACAAAAATTTTCCAGATTTTTTCAAAACTCAAATCAAGATTTTGATGATATGGATCTAACTAAAACCAACCCGGATCGGCATAATAACTTATAAACAACATGTTTTAACAATAAAACTAACATCAAACAACAAAAATTTGGATGATTCAAGCTAAGGTTTTGTACCTTTGATGTCCAAATTCTGATTTTGTGTTCTTTGATTTGGTATGGCCGATCGTGGGGGCTTGTTTCTTGGTGATTTTAGGAGAGAATTTACGTGGGTTTTAAGTTTAGAGATAAGTGGAGTGTTTGTTGCAAAAATAAGTGGGCAAATGAGATTTTCTCTCTCCATACTATATATATAATGTGTTGGATGCATGAATCTTTGAGATTTGTAATACAGTTCTTTGAGATTGTATGTCACCATTTGTCAACATAGTTGGTTACCAACTCATCCTATTGTCAAACCCTACTAACTTAGCCTCTTTAATGCACAAAAGGGCAAAATGGTCATTTCCTTAAATTTTTAGAAAAGTGCCTTAGGGTTTAGGGTTTAGACATTTTAGTGTTTAGGGTTTAACATTTAACCCTTAAAGATTTAGCAACTAATATTTCAAAATTTCCAAATTTAGAATTTAACAATTAGAGTTTATTACAAAAATAATAATATAAAATAACTAAATTTTAGTTTCTAAAATTAGACAATTTAGGTTTGTTAATTAGATTAATTTTCTAATTACTTTATCTGAGAACATTAGGGTTTAGATCATATAATTATCATTGACTTTGCTAATTTAGCAATTAGGGTTTATTCTTTTGGTAATTAGGGTTACCAAATTACTATTAGGGTTTTTAATTACTAAATTAGGGTTTTAATCATTATGTTTTAAATCACTAATTAGGTTTATTTATTAAGTGATATAAAATATATTATACATGACCTTTAATCAAAGTAACACAATTCTTGACAAATCAAACCTCCGGTCTAGGTTTCCGGATTAGAGTTTATAAAAAAAAATTCAGATATAATTAGGGTTTTAATTTAATAATTAGGGTTTACTAATTATCATATCTTTAAGTAACACATAACATATATCATATAACCCAAATATTTAACAGTCGTAAGTTTCCCATTTAAATTGATAAACAAAGTTAAATCAATTAATGCTAGGGTTTGGTCAATATACCATAATTGACCAACCATCATCAGTACAATTTTTACAGTACATTATTATAGCACTAAAAAATCAAAATATTATAATATTATAATATTATTATCATTCCTTGATCAAAACCCAAAATTAGGGTTTGGATTCCATATCTGATTTATCTGTTATCATTAAGTTAAAATAATTAACTTAATATCCTGAACAAATTTATATAATGAAATAATTATTATAATTATTCTAAAATCATTTCATATATTATTTGAATAATAAAAACATATAATTTCATGGAAAATAATTAATAAAACATTTCTAATATAGAATTAATTACTATAAAATATCACTTATAATAACCAATATTTCTAAAATAAAATTATTTACAATTAATAATGTAATACTTAAATTTTATTTATCAAACATATAATTATAATTACACATTACCTTGGCACATATCATTCATATTTATTTTTAATAAATAAAAAAAATTTATACGCAAAATTTATGATTTATTTATATAGAAAATATCGGGTTGTTACAGTACCCCCAACACGAGCTTCATAGGGAAGATGGATTTGCAAATGCTCCATAGAGTCAAAAAAACCAGGTGGGAATATTTTTTTCAGTTTACACGTGATCTCTATGATGTTATTCTCAAGTACAGACATGTCCTTCTCATTTAATGATTTTGAACATAAGTCTTTGAAGAAACGACTAAGATCCGTGAAAACATCCCATATTGGTTTATCAAGCAGATCCCGAAATGCTATAGACATGAGTCTCTCCATGAACACATGACAAATATGACTCTTCATCCCTTGCAATTTCCCACCCGTAACACACCTTGCAATGTTTTACGCATATCCATCTGGTAGTTTCAGAGACTTAACCCATGTGCACACATCTTCAACTTGCTTTTTGGACAATGTGTATCTTGCATGCGGTTTGACAATCTTACCATTAGGAGATTCATAAAGTTCTAATCCAAGACGCTTACAAATATCTTTCATGTCCAAATGTGCCTTATCGTTATCTTTTGTCTTCCCCGTAACATTCATCACAGTGTTAAACACATTGTCAAACACATTCTTCTCAATATGCATCACATCTAGATTATGATGAATCAAATTTGTAGACCAATAAGGGAGTTCCCAAAAGATGCTTCTCCGAACCCGCTTATGAGATTCGCCAAACCCATTGATTATGTTTGTGGCATCAATCTTACCAAATGGGATAACCGTGATCTCATCACACGATCTCGCATCTCCGTTCACGACAATCATGGTGCAGCATATCATTGTCTACTTTCCCTTTCTCGAAGTGTTCTCTATTTCTTGAAACGGGTGATCTCATCGGTAAGAATCGACGATGACAAATCAAACCAACAAGGCTTTCGACCTTTTGATAGATTAAACGACTTTGTATGCTCCATACAATACGGACAAGCTAACTTCCTGTGTGTACTCCATCCAGCTAACATACCATAAGCTGGGATGTCACTTATAGTCCACATAACCGCTACCCTAAGGTTGAAATTTGTTTTCGTTGCAACATCCCAAGTCTGTACTCCATCCTCCCACAATACCTTCAACTTGTCTTTAAGAGGTCTCAAGTAAACATTTAAGTTATTTCCAGGACTCTTAGGACCAGGAACCACGAGTGAAAGAAATAAGTATGGCTGTTTCATACACATCCAAGGAGGCAAGTTGTACGGAGTAACAATCACAGGCCAACATGAGTACGGAACAGCTGAGTGGCCAAACGGATTGAAACCATCGGTGGACAATCCAAGCCTCACATTTCTAGGTTCCAATGCAAACCTAGGATGTGCTATGTTGAAATCTTTCCAAGCCCCTTGTCTCTGCATGGGATGATTTAGTTCTCCATCTTTAGTTTTGGAGATTTCGCATGCCAACTCATATGTTCAGCTGTTCTTGAAGACATGTACAATCTTTTTAACCGATGTGTTATTGGAAAATACCTTAGAATCTTAAACGGTATACTTGATTTTTTTGTAGTCACACCCACTTTATTAGGCCTAAACCGATCATGAATGCAAAACGTGTACCTTGTCATCTGTTCATTTTCCTTATAAAACAACATGCAATCGTTGGGACATGCATCGATCTTTTGGTATCCAAGACCCAACTTCTTCACCATTTTCTTACAAAAGTAATTGTTACCAAGCAATTTCTCACCGTCAGGAAACATACTCTTAATGGCCTTCAAGAGCGACTCAAAACACTCATGGCTCATGTTGTGATCAGCCTTGATGTTAAGTAATGTCGCCACTGCAGACAATGTAGTGTGTTTGGTGCAACCATGCCACAATGGCTCGCTACCCTCGTCTAACAACTTAAAGAAGTCTTTGGCATTAGAATTCATAGGTTGCTCTCTGCCTTGTTCCCAATCAAAATTTGGCCCTGCAATATCATGAACCATTTCATTCATACGATGAGTACTACTGCCCGAATTGTGTACTTCTGTGATGCGACCACCTCTTCTCTCTTTATGTGCCCACCAAAGATTCTTCGTAATTTCTCATGAACCCGAAACAAGTAAATGATAGTTTATCACGTCTCTGTCCATATAATTTACGTTCTTACACTTCAAACATGGACATCGTATCTGCGATTTACCATTCATACATTCCGGGTGACTATACACATAATCCAAAAACACTTGGCAACCAACTCTAAATTCAGCTGTAGCACCTATCTGGGCACTTGACTTTCGTTGTGCCATCCAACTATGGTCTGAATAGAGGTCCATGATACCACGGTACCTACTATAGACAACATGAGCTTATTAAGGTATAGCATGATTGTAAGCATATGACTTGAGTATACTTGTAACCATATGACTTGAGCATACTTGTAAGCATATGATTAACATTTAACCATACTTGTAAGCATATGACTTGGGCATATATACTTGTAACCATATGACTTGAGCATACTTGTAAGCATATGACTTGAGCATATTTGTAAGCATATGATTAACATTTAAGCCATACTTATAAGCATATGACTTAAGCATACTAGCTAGTAAGCATATGACTTGACCTCATTAATATTATAAATGTTCGAAACTACCCGACCAACAAATTTTTTTTGCCAGAGTCTCCCCTATAATATGGACTAGCCACATGCACGACGACATGTATATATGGTCATTTCTAGGCACTCAAGACACAAACCAAGAGAAATATACAAATTCCCAATACAATAAGACCAAAATAATAACAATTGAAAACTAAGTAAATTGAACTTATGAAGAGGTTCCCTTTCTATAATCTTTTATGTTTTGGGTTAGTCACAACTTGGATGCGCAATTTATAGCTTCTATAACATATTGTAGCTTTATTCTTGTATACATAAGTGTTAAATACGCTTGGCTAAGCTTGGAGTCGCCTAGTGTGGCCTCGCGGCCCCAAGCCCAGCCCATCAGGTACTAGTTGAAGGCAAAGCTAGCTCTAGGAAGATAAAGTTGTACAAAAGTTGGGAAGATAACCCATACATTGGTTTTGTGACCTTGAAGGTAATTTTGTATTAGTGGTTTAGTTTATTGGTTTCTCTTTGCTTTTCCTTTTTACTGGTCAATAGCTTTTTGGATTTTCATATGCTTCTTAATTAGGAGATGAACTTATGAAGCAACTTGTGAATAGTTTTTTCTAAATTTTCTGAAGGGCGTTAATTCAGGCTTTTTTGTCTTTGGAGGTGATATTGTTGGTCTCTATCATTTGGTAAATAAAGGTACAAGATTTTATAACTTCTTCATATGGAGTGCATAGCACAAGACTCACAATTAGGTTGCATTTCTTTCAAGTATAGTCTATTAACAAATTATAGAACTGAAAAACATTATAATAGAACTATTAAAAAATTTAATAAATGCTTGACATATTAACTGAAAAACAATTGTGTTGTGCAAAGAAAAATAAAAAAGTATTATATATTGATAGTATAAATTAACATTATACTTAAAACAACACAATATCACCATGTTTCTATTATTAAACAAAATATTTATTATAGTTGGGAATAAGCATGAAAGAAATAATATATATTTACAGTTAATATGTAAATTCTGAAAATAAAAAATTTAACAAATCAAAATGCAAGCTTGAAATTAAAAACCCTACCTGATTCTCAGTTGAGTTCACAAGCCGGTGACCGGTGGCAGGTGGCGGCGGTGGACGACCTCCTTCTTCTCCTTCTCTTCTCCCCTCTTTCTCCCTCTTCTCTCTATTTCTGACCAATGGTGGCGGACCGGTGGAGGCCGGAGTCTCTTCTCCTTCTTCTCTTCTCCCCCTTTCTCCCTCTTCTCTCTGAGCTCCCTCATTTTTTCTCGCCTCTGCTGTGTCGAGCGAATGACTGAAACTGCTAACATTACGTTTGATCAACGACGGCCATTAGCGACCGCATGCGATCGCTGAGTTTTAATGACATGGACTTATCAGTGACCGAATACGGTCGCTGATATTAAGTGTTCGCAACAAACCTTGGCGCCAACATTTCGTGCCAATTTTTACGAGGCAAATTTTTGCTAGCGACCACTCAGCGACCGCATGCGGTCGCTGATATTAAATAGCGACTAGATTAAATGATGGTCGCCACTGAGGGTTGCTATTACTATTATCAGCGACCGCATATTCTGTCGCAGATAGTATTGGTCTCTGATAGGCATTTTTCTTGTAGTGAGGCTAGGAAGTTCTTCAGGGAATACGTCATGAAATTTATTAACAATAGAAATATCATTCAAATCTGACATATTTTTGTTTAAATTAGTGACATGGTCTAAGAAAACTTGACATCCGTTTTTCAATAAACGAATAGCTTTATGGCTTGATATAACAGTGATTGACTTTAGTGGTTTGTGTGACACCCCCAAAACAGGTTTACATCACCCATCTTGAGTCGCCAGATACAAGGTACTGAATTTAAATACAACTTAATTATACAACAGTCGTGTAAAATACGACTAAACATAAACTGTGAGTTTGAATACAAATATTATCTACTAGAGAGTATAAAAACTCAAAAGAAGTCCTTATTACAATTATTATCACACTATTTCACGAATAGTGAGGACTATTAATGAACCATCTAGGACCATCACTCTGTTCCCGACTAGTCCCATTTCGTTCTCTCATTTCTGAAGAGAACAAAGAAAAGAAAGGGTGAGCTCAACTAGCCCGAGGGAAATATTATGACTAAGATAAATGCGTAATAATTTATCATTAGCCTTCAAATAAAGTTAAACCGATAAAATATAACAAACATCAAGTTTAAGCTCATAGCTTAACAAGCAATCCATTAGAAGAGTCAAGTAGAAATAAAATCTACTATCTTCTATGATTTAAAAGGTTTTTCATGACTTTTATCATTTGAGACTCAAACAATAAATAATCCACATCATCCCCAAGTGACAACCCGATATTTTTTATATAAATAAATCTTAAATTTTATGATAATTTTTTTTTTTTTTTAAGGATGAGGATTTGTACAAGATTATGTATATATGTATTTATGTGGTAAATAAAAATATATTTATTACATAAATATTTTCAAGTAAATTTATTTTAGAATTATTGATTATTATAAAGTATATTTTTATAATAATTAATTTTAAGATAAAAATGTTTTTATTTATTTTCCATGAATATATAATCATATATTATTTAAATAATATATGAAGTGATTTTTAGAATACATATAATCATTATTTTATTATATGAATTTTTGTACTGATTATTAAGTTAATTATTTTACCTTAATTATTAAGGTTAAATATGAAAGAATAATCGTATATGGAATCCAAACCCTAATTTTGGATTATTGTCAAGGTATGAGAATAATAATATAATATTACTTATATTTTGATTTTTCAAAGGCTATGAATATATACAAGATGTCCAGATTGATAATGGTTGGTCAATTACTATATTTTAACCAAACCCTAGTAATAATGTTAAACCCTAATTTGAGGTCCAAATTAGAGTGTGAGATTGTTTTATAAGTGTGTAATATTAATTATGTCGTATTAAATGTATTAATTAGGTAAACCCTAATTAAAATTCTAGAAACCCTAATATTTAGAGAACCCTAATAGTAATTTGGTAACCCTAATTACCAAAAGAATAAATCCTAATTGCTAAATTAGCAAAGTCAATGATAATTATATGATCTAAACCCTAATGTTATCAGAGATAAAGTAATTAGAAAATTAATCTAATTAACAAACCTAAATTGTCAAATTTTAGAAACTAAAATTTGGTTATTTTATAATAAACCCTAATTGTATTTCTAGAAACCGTAATTATCGATATTTTAAACCCTAATTGCTTTATTAGCAAAGTTCATTATGATTAAGGGTAATAAACCCTAATGTTCATGTAATTACAAACTTAATTTAATTAACAATATTAATTTTACAAAATTTTAGAAACTAAAATTTAATTAATTTTTCTTTATTATTTTTGTGCAAACCCTAAATTGGAAATCCTAGATTTTTGTTTACTTATAAAACTCAAATTGGCTCAAACCCTAAACCCTAAATCAAACCCTAACCCTAAGGGTTTGGCAAGTTACAATTTTGCCATAAAATGAATTATCAAAGGACCAAAATGCCCTTTTTAGCATTAAAGAAGCTAGGAATAGGTTTTGACAAATTGGAAAAAGTTGTTCACCAAATCAACAACTCTTAACCACTACATTGACAGAAAGATGACATCAACAAGCCTTAATCTCAGCCAATACATGAATCTTGTGGCTATATAAATGGATTAAAGGAGAGAGAAATCACTTTTGCTCACTAAATTTGCACAAAACCATACTCAACTCTCTCAAGCACCACACCCCCGAAATTTGTTGATAATATCAGACCCATTATCAAGCCCCACGAAATCCAACAACAAATCAATAGCCAGAAAATCAGAATTGAGCATAAAAGGTACAAAACCCTAGTTTAAATTCTGTCCAAAATTTTGTTGTTAGATGTTAGAATTTGTTGTTAAAACTTGTTGTTTATAAGATATTATGATGATCTGGGTTGGTATTTATCAAATCCATAACATTAAAGTGCTCGAAATTAAAGATTTTCAAAATCTGGAAAATTATTTTTTTGTGTTCTGACATCAAATGTCAGACGCTGTAGATTGTTGTGTGTTTAATATTTTTGTTGTTTAAGTGTTTACTGTTGTAGCTTTGTATGAGATCTTTCATCTGTAGCAAGAATCAAGCTTAGATCTGGTTTATAATTCAAGTTATTAATGGTCAAAGGTCGTTGTCAATTCACGACTGTGAAGAAATCTGGGTAACCCGTAAACGGTTTTTCATTCGACAATGTTTTGTAACGATCGATCTGTCCGGCTGATCTTTTAATGTTTTGATAATATGTTGTATTCATGTTGTAGAATTGGTAAAGTGTACTATAGATTAATGTCTTAATATACCATAAACATTCAACAGATCAACATTTAGAAGCGGGCCAAAGTAGGCCACTTTTACTGCTTTTCGTGTTTCGGAATTTCCGTAAACGTGAAGAACATCGCTTCGACATGGGTCAACCGGAACTAGCTTGTGATTTTGTTGTTGTTTACTCGATCCGTTGTTTTATTATTGTTCCTTGACATGTATACTACAAGTTTAAACCTTAATATTACACATAGCATGTTAGAAAAGCTAAGATTTAAGACTTTAAATGTAGACTTTCGAACTGTTCATCATTTCTGGGAAAACCCAGAAATGAAGAACAGCCTTGTCAGACTTTTTGGAGACTTATAACTTACTGATCGTTTGTGTTATGGTCATGATATCAATTGCTATTGATAGTATTACAGTTGCTCTATACACTGTGATCAAAATCTATACTAGAAACATCAAGATCAAATGTTTACGCTTTGGTCAAAGTAAGTACCTTGTGGTATCGATAATGAAGTTCGGTTTGGCCCAAGAACACTCAAGAACACCTATAATGATGTAAAAGTGTCGCTATAGCCCTTAGCTTGACAGTTTTATTAATAATTTTCTGAAATTAATTAATAATTAGAAAAAAATAGTTTTTAATTATTAAAAATACAAAATAAATTATAAAAAAAATTATTTTAAATTCTGAAAATTAGTTTTTAATTATTTTAAATATATTTCATAAATATTTAATATTTTTGGAATATTAAAAGTAATTAATTTATTTAATTATAATATTAAATAAATTATTTAAAAATGATTTTAATTCATGAAAATCATTTAAAATTATATTATGATATAAGAAAATATTTGAAGTTATTTTTAATATTATGTGATAATTTTCATTAATAAATTAATATTAATGATAATTAAGTTATTTATTAAATGAATTAAATAAATGAATTAAAAATGATTTTATTATATTAAAAATCATTTTAAATAATAAGAAGGTATTTAAAATATTTGAAGTTATAAAATATAACTTTTAATATTTAAAGGTAAATTTCATTAATTAATTATGATTAATGATAATAAAGTTATTTAATAATTATATTAAATAATTTAGTTTAAAATGATTTTATTATTATAATAATCATTTTAAATAAAAATAAAGTATTTAAAGATATTTTAAGTTATAAAATATAACTTTTAATATTTAAAGAATAATTTCATTAATAATTTAATATTAATGATATTTATTTAATGATTAATGATATTAAATTTATTTAATGATTATATTAAATAAATAGTTTATAAATGGTTTATTTAATTTAAAAATCATTTTAAAAAGGATATGAATGGATTAAAATATTTTAAGTTATAATTAATGACTTTTAATATTTAGATAATAGTTCATTAATAATTAAATATTAGTGGTAATTATTTAATAATGATTTTAAATGCTTTAAAAAATCATTTAAGGGTATTATAAATACTTTAAAAATATTTTGAGTTATTATACATAACATTAATATTTTGGCAATGGTTTCATTAATAGTTTAATACTAATTAAATATTAATGATAATAGAATTGTTTAATATTTAAATCATTTAATAATGATTCGATATTTCAAAATTATGATAATAATTATTTAATAATTATTATAAGGCCATGAAAAATAGTGTGACTAATGTTTAAGTTATCCAAATGGATATTGAACTACTTGCTTAGAGTCTTAGACTCAATAATTACGAAAAAAAGTCGCTTTGTAGAATCCCACATGTTTCAGAAATTGATCTGGACTTAGATAATGGGCTAGATAAATGTTTATTTGTGATTCAATGGTTGTTAAAGTTGTGTGATAAGGTGATTAGGTTATGTGCTGACTGGCAATAGGCGTGTTATGTGTTACGTTATGATATACTAATCGAACAAATGATTTGATTAATGATAGGTTGTGATAGAAAAGATAAAACTAAGTTGAGAATAGTAAGCAGCGCATCAGGCAAGTATCCTAACTTTGCATTTTCTTTATGCAATGGACAAGTGTAAGAATGTTTCAAAGTTATATTATTATACAGATTGTTAAACTTATATTATATATGCCCATTGATTATCAATATGCTAGTATATGATAATTCTGGATAAATATATTCTGCTCACAATTTCTATAAATGATTATACAAGTGTCCCCACTTGGACAATCATTGTTTTTCATCGTATGTTGATACACATTTGATATACATATATGTTGAATTATATAAGACCTTTGTTATGAAAACCCCGATGATATGAACATCCCGAAAATGGGAAAATTTTATGCTTCCTAAGTGACAGAGCTTAACGATAACATCGTTCATGTAAATGTAGTATTGATCAATACAGGTACAACAGGGATGATCACCTCCGTGCTTCGTAAGTCATGACGGCCATGATTGAATTTCGCTTAAACCTTTTCAAAAATGAAAACAATGTTCATGGTATGTCACGTAAACCCATATATACAAATAATACGTAGTTTCAAAAGTTGAAAGAGGGTTGTTATGTTATTATTATTGGTACAGATTACTTCACAACTACTGACTAGTTGTAGAAGATATTATAAAGAAAACATTTAAATTCTTTCAGCCTATATATATATATAATACTTGTTGGGCACTCAAATGCTCATCCTTCCTTAATTTAAATGTTTTCAGCTAAGTGTGAAGGACCAGAAGGATTTGTCAAGGACAAGGGAAAAGAGAAAGTTGCTGAATGACTTTTTATGCTACTGTTTGTAATAGTTTTAGATTATGAAGACTATGATATATATATATATATATATATATATATATTATGACATGTAATGAATGTTTAAAGGTTACGTACTTGGGAGAATGACTCTGATGTATATGTAAATTTAAGTTTAAGTTTTATATTATTATGATTATTATTAGTATTATTTCGCTCATAGAAATGGTATCAAGTGATGTACCGAGTTCGGTTTCAAGTATCCGGATTCGGGACCTCACGAGTAATGGTATCAAAGCTATAGGGTTAGAAACCTTAGGTGGGTTAGACCTTAGGCTATAACCTTGTAATGTAGGAAACGTTGAAAATATAAATAACTCATATGGAGTTTAAAAAGAGATGAATTGAATAAATTCATCGTCAAACAAAATAAAAGATAATTCATACAAAACTATTATTTGACTATGTGTATATAATATATGCTAATCGTGATAATTGTTGTGTGTAGATGTCGTGAAAAGGATTAGATATCCACGAATTATAAAGAAGGAGCTACTATCGAAGCCAATAGCGGAAATAGAAGCTCACAATGAAACAAACCTTGACGAGGTGGTTATCGTGGAAAACATAGTACCAGATCCTAAATAGTGGATCCGATGATAATGATTCGCACCCTAAAGTTGAAGCTGATCAAGCATCATTGGAGATGCAAGAATTGAGGAACAAGGTATCTTCTCTAGAAGGGTTGTGGAAGACAGAAAAACTGCTTAATACCAATCATATCAAGCGTTAATATAGAAACAATGGAAGAGCAGATAAGCTTAAACTCAAAATCAATCGATGGGAGCTCTCAAGCAACACTTCGTAATGCGTACCCGAGAGATAAGGGAAAAAGGAAGGTAGAAGACCATGATTTAGGAAAATCGGGGAAGAAGAAATGGAAAAGAATATGTTATCTTTGCGGTTATGAAGGGCATACCACTCTGTATTGTCCTGACTATAAACGGGGAGCATGTTTTGTTTGTGGAAAAGAAGATCATCAGGCGAAAAGCTGTCCAAGGAAGAAGGCGTAGTGAATAGGTAGTATAGGTTATGTCGTGTAAGAATGTTTAATATAATATGTGTGTTTAGTATGTCTATGTAATGCATTATTATAAAACTTTTGTACAAGTGGTGAAGTAAATCCCGACTTTTGTAGTCACAATGGGATGACTGATGTTTAAAGCACTATGTGCTGTGATATGTAAAGTATTTTGAAAGCAATGAATGAATATGAATCAAAGTTTGAGTTATGAAACAAGTTTAATAAGTTTAAACTTATATGATAAGGTTTAGAATGTAAGTTAATTTATGGTTTTTACTTAACCAGATAATGCCGCCAAGACGCCAAACTCTAATCAAAGGGCAGAGGAATCAGTTAACAACGTTGAAGGACAACAACAAGCGGACCCAATGCAACAGTTCGCGAATATGGTAGCTCAGGCCATGCAACAAGGGAACCAGCCGGATAATTATTTGGCAAATTTTAAAGATTTTAAGGCCGTAGGACCACCGTAATTCAAAGGTACGACCGACCAGAGAAGCCCAAACTTGGGTTAGGGAAATTGAGAAGGCGTTTATAATAGCTAGGTAGGTAGAGGGGCAAAGACCTCTTTTGCCACCTACATGATGATAAGGGTGAGGCAAATTTCCGTGGGAAGCGAATCGTGAGAGGGGTGAGAGTGTGTGGTAACATGGGATAGATTTAAGACCTTATTTTTCGAGAATTATTTTTCACTTAGTACGCAGCTAGAATGGAGGTAAAATTTCGAGTTGAAGCAAGGGATATGTGCTTATGGCGAAATATGCCGCAAATTCAATGAATTAGTTAGGTTTTCTCCGCATCAAGTCGATACTTGAGGCTAGGAAGGCGAGGAGATTTGAGCCGGGATTAAAACCCCGCTCTATATATAAGGTGGCAAAGTGTTGCAAATCCCAACATTTGCATCACTCATGGAGAAGGCGATAATTGCGGAGGAGGGAAGTGAGGCTATGAGCCTCTGAACAAGGAGAAGAAAAACAAGGGCAAGGTCGAGGGAGCCGAGAAGGTGAGAATTAATAGTGGAAGCAGGAGTGTTGATGGAAAAAGAAAGGAAACTACTTTGGAAACGTTCGGTGTGAAGCAAGAGGGAGTGAAAAGGTGCGGTGATTCAAAGGTAAAATGTGTGGAAAGAACCACTCCTGAGAATGTTTAAAAGGAAAATTTGTGTGTTATAAGTGCTGCAAGCGAGGGTCACATCTCTCCCAACCGCCCAAATCCTAGAATGAACAAAGGTTGTTTTATTTGTGGATCATTGGAGCATAGGGTTAAGGATTGTCCAACAGGAGGGCAGAGGTCGGTAGTGTGAATATTGGTAAGGGTAGTGGAACATTAGCAATCACGGACCGACATCATCGAACAAACCAACAAAGTCAACATCAAGGGTCTTCAACATGACGGTTCAAAGACACATGGGTACCGGCAATGCAATGCACTGTAATATTCAATAACTTTTATTTGCATGTAATTAGAATTTTTCTATTTATAGTAAATTATTTTATAAAGAATTTTTGAGGGAGAAATTTGAGTTCTTTTAGAAATCAAATTTCCGCTTAATCGAAAAGACAAGCTTAATGTGATTAATTAAAGATCGGTTCGATTAAAGTTAATCGAGATCTATTTACAAGATCATGTATGCTATGAACCCGCTTATGTGTAGGTTTTAAGTGGTGATTCCGGACTAAATCCTTATAAGGAGGGTGAATGTGACAACCCGATATTTTCTATATAAATAAATCTTAAATTTTGCGTATAGATTATAATTTTTTTTTTTTTTTTTTAAGGATGAGGATTTGTACAAGATTATGTGTATATGTATTTATGTGGTAAATAAAAATATATTTTTACATGAATATTTTCAAGTAAATTTATTTTAGAATTATTGATTATTATAAAGTATATTTTTATAATAATTAATTTTAAGATAAAATGTTTTTATTTATTTTCCATGAATATATAATCATATATTATTTAAATAATATATGAAGTGATTTTTAGAATAAATATAATCATTATTTTATTATATGAATTTTTGTACATGATTATTAAGTTAATTATTTTACCTTAATTATTAAGGTTAAATATGAAAGAATAATCGATATGGAATCCAAACCCCTATTTTGGATTATTGTCAAGGTATGAGAATAATAATATAATATTACTTATATTTTGATTTTTCAAAGGCTGAATATGTACTTTATGTCCAGATTGATAATGGTTGGTCAATTACGGTGTATTTTGACCAAACTCTAGTAATAATGTTAAACCCTAATTTGAGGTCCAAATTAGAGTGTGAGATTGTTTTATAAGTGTGTAATATTAATTATGTCGTGTATTAAATGTATTAATTAGGTAAACCCTAATTAAAATTCTAGAAACCCTAATATTTAGAGAACCCTAATAGTAATTTGGTAACCCTAATTACCAAAAGAATAAATTCTAATTGCTAAATTAGCAAAGTCAATGATAATTATATGATCTAAACCCTAATGTTATCAGATAAAGTAATTAGAAAATTAATCTAATTAATAAACCTAAATTGTCAAATTTTAGAAACTAAAATTTGGTTATTTTATAATAAACCCTAATTGTATTTCTAGAAACCGTAATTATCGATATTTTTAAACCCTAATTGCTTTATTAGCAAAGTTCATTATGATTAAGGGTAATAAACCCTAATGTTCATGTAATTACAAACTTAATTTAATTAACAATATTAATTTTACAAAATTTTAGAAACTAAAATTTAATTAATTTTCTTTATTATTTTTATTTTTGTGCAAACCCTAAATTGGAAATCCTAGATTTTTGTTTACTTATAAAACTCAAATTGGCTCAAACCCTAAACCCTAAATCAAACCCTAACCCTAAGGGTTTGGTAAGTTACAATTTTGCCATAAAATGAATTATCAAAGGACCAAAATGCCCTTTTAGCATTAAAGAAGCTAGGAATAGGTTTTTGACAAATTGGAAAAGTTGTTCACCAAATCAACAACTCTTAACCACTACATCGATGAAAGATGACAAAGAATAAGCCTTAATCTCAAATGCAATACATGAATCTTGTGGCTATATAAATGGATTAAAGGAGAGAAATCACTTTTGCTCACTAAATTTGCACAAAATTCATACTCAACTCTCTCAAGCACCACACCCCGAAATTTGTTGATAATATCAGACCCATTATCAAGCCCCACGAAATCCAACAACAAATCAAGAGCCAAAAAATCAGAATTGAGCATAAAAGGTACAAAACCCTAGTTTAAATTCTGTCCAAAATTTTGTTGTTAGATGTTAGAATTTGTTGTTAAAACTTGTTGTTTATAAGATATTATGATGATCTGGGTTGGTATTTATCAAATCCATAACATTAAAGTGCTCAAATTAAAGATTTTCAAAATCTGAAAATTATTTTTTTTTGTTCTCGACATCAAATGTCGAATCACGTAGATTGTTGTGTGTTTAATATTTTGTTGTTTAAGTGTTTATCGTTGAAGCTTTGTATGAGATCTTTCATCTCGAGCAAGAATCAAGCTTAGATCCGGTTTATAATTCAAGTTATTAATGGTCAAAGGTCGCCGATCGACCATTACCAGAAGAAATCTGGTAACCTGTAAATGGTTTTTCGCCATCGTCGACAATGTTTTGTAAACGATCGGATCTCGTCGATCTTTTAATGTTTTGATAATATGTTGTATTCATGTTGTAGAATGGGTAAAGTGTACTATAGATTAATGTCTTAATATACCATAAACATTCAATGATCAACATTTAGAAGCTTCAAAAGTAGGCCACTTTTGCTTCAAGAGTGTTTACGAATTTCCGTAAACGTGAAGAACATCGCTTCGATATGGGTCGAATCGAACTAGCTTGTGATTTTGTTGTTGTTTACTCGATCCGTTGTTTTATTATTGTTCCTTGACATGTATACTACAAGTTTAAACCTTAATATTACACATATAGCATGTTAGAAAAGCTAAGATTTAAGACTTTAAATGTAGATTTTCGAATCGTTTCATCATTTCGGGAAAACCTGAAATGAAGAACAAATTTGTCGAATTTTTTGGAGACTTATAACTTATCGATCGCTTGTGTTATGGTCATGATATCAATTGCTATTGATAGTATTACAATTGCTTCTATACACTCGTGATCAAAATCTATACTAAAAACATCAAGATCAAATGTTTACGCTTTGGTCAAAGTAAGTACCTTGTGTATCGACATGAAGTTCGGGTTTGGCCCAAGAACACTCAAGAACACCTATAATGACGTAAAGTGTCGCTTATAGCCCTTTAATGACAGCTTTATTAATAATTTTCTAAATTAATTAATAATTAGAAAAAATAGTTTTTAATTATTAAAAATACAAAATAAATTATAAAAAAATTATTTTAAATTACGAAAATTAGTTTTTAATTATTTTAAATATATTTCATAAATATTTAATATTTTTGAATATTAAAAGTAATTAATTTATTTAATTATAATATTAAATAAATTATTTAAAAATGATTTTAATTCATGAAAAATCATTTAAAATTATATTATGATATAAGAAAATATTTTAAGTTATTTTTAATATTATGTGATAATTTTCATTAATAAATTAATATTAATGATAATTAAGTTATTTATTAAATGAATTAAATAAATGAATTAAAAATGATTTTATTATATTAAAAATCATTTTAAATAATAAGAAGGTATTTAAAATATTTGAAGTTATAAAATATAACTTTTAATATTTAAAGGTAAATTTCATTAATTAATTATGATTAATGATAATAAAGTTATTTAATAATTATATTAAATAATTTAGTTTAAAAATGATTTTATTATTATAATAATCATTTTAAATAAAAATAAAGTGTTTAAAGATATTTTAAGTTATAAAATATAACTTTTAATATTTAAAGAATAATTTCATTAATAATTTAATATTAATGATATTTATTTAATGATTAATGATATTAAATTTATTTAATGATTATATTAAATAAATAGTTTATAAATGGTTTATTTAATTTAAAAATCATTTTAAAAGGATATGAATGGATTAAAATATTTTAAGTTATAATTAATGACTTTTAATATTTAGATAATAGTTCATTAATAATTAAATATTAGTGGTAATTATTTAATAATGATTTTAAATGCTTTAAAAATCATTTAAGGGTATTATAAATACTTTAAAAATATTTTGAGTTATTATACATAACATTAATATTTTGGCAATGGTTTCATTAATAGTTTAATACTAATTAAATATTAATGATAATAGAATTGTTTAATATTTAAATCATTTAATAATGATTCTGATATTTCAAAATTATGATAATAATTATTTATTTAATAATATTATAAGGCCATGAAAAATAGTGTGACTAATGTTTAAGTTATCCAAATGGATATTGAACTACGGTTTAGAGTCTTAGACTCGATAATTACCCGAAAAATCTGTCGGTAGACCGACATGTTTCAGAAATTGATCTGGACTTAGATAATGGGCTAGATAAATGTTTATTTGTGATTCAATGGTTGTTAAAGTTGTGTGATAAGGTGATTAGGTTATGTGCTGACTGCAATAGGCAGTGTTATGTGTTACGTTATGATATACTAATCGAACAAATGATTTGATTAATGATAGGTTGTGATAGAAAAGATAAAACTAAGTTGAGAATAGTAAGCAGCGCATCAGGCAAGTATCCTAACTTTGCATTTTCTTTATGCAATGGACAAGTGTAAGAATGTTTCAAAGTTATATTATTATACAGATTGTTAAACTTATATTATATATGCCCATTGATTATCAATATGCTAGTATATGATAATTCGGATAAATATATTCTGTTCGTTAATTTCTATAAATGATTATACAAGTGTCCCCACTTGGACAATCATTGTTTTTCATCGTATGTTGATACACATTTGATATACATATATGTTGAATTATATAAGACCTTTGTTATGAAAACCCGACAGATATGAACATCCCGAAAATGGGAAAATTTTATGCTTCCCAAGTGAGTGACAGAACGATAACATCGTTCATGTAAATGTAGTATTGATCAATACAGGGTACAACAGGGCCGATCACCCTCCGTGCCCGTAAGTCATGACGGTTTACAGATGAATTTCTGTTTAAACCTTTTCGAAAATGAAAAACAATGTTCATGGTATGTCACAGAAACCCCATATACAGTCAATACGTAGTTTCAAAAGTTGAAAGAGGGTTGTTATGTTATTATTATTGGTACAGATTACTTCACAACTACTGACTAGTTGTAGAAGATATTATAAAGAAAACATTTAAATTCTTTCAGCCTATATATATATATATAATACTTGCTGGGCACTCAAATGCTCATCCTTGCTTAATTTAAATGTTTTCAGCTAAGTGTGAAGGACCAGAAGGATTTGTCAAGAACAAGGGAAAAGAGAAAGTTGCTGAATGACTTTTTATGCTACTGTTTGTAATAGTTTTAGATTATGAAGACTATGATATATATATATATATATATATATATATATATATATATATATGACATATAATGAATGTTTAAAGGTTACGTATTTGGGAGAATGACTCTGATGTATATATACATTTAAGTTTAAGTTTTATATTATTATGATTATTATTAGTATTATTCCGCTCATAGAAATGGTATCGTGATGTACCGAGTTCGGGTTTCAAGTATCTGGATTCGGGGACCTCACAATCCCTGCTCTACAGCCAAGGATATTCATTAGTATCACAACCACAAATTATCCATGCACCACAGCCAAGGATATTCGTGTATTCATTAATGGTCATGATCATGCCAACAACTTTCCATCAATGAACTACGGGCCAATGAGGACTTTTACCATATCATTTGTAACATTACGATCATGATTATACCGAATAATCCCTGGTCATAATCATACCAAGTCCATCTATGTACTACAGGCCACAAATGACTTTCAACATAATATAAACATGAGGATGATGACAATGATATAAGAATTCAATAAAACAAGTTCAAGAATTAATTTATCTAGGAACTAATAACGTCCAAATTGTCAACATGATACTGCTTTATAGAGTAAAATTCAAGAATGCTCGTAAGAATATTTCCATGAAAAGATACTTGGATGAAGTGCAAATATCAAGGATATCCCTAATTTCATGGAGTATAGAAGTCAAAACTTTAACCAACCTAGTATAATAACGAATGAAATAACAATGAAATCACCATGCATGCGGTATTGCAGCATGTAGCAAAGTTATTCCAACGTAATAATAAGTAACGGAACCAGTGTCAAAAAATTCACACAATCGACAGATGTTTCAATAGAATAATAAAGATTTTAACCAGTCCCATGAAAAAGCATGCATGAAAGATATATTCCAATAGAATAATAAAGACTTTTAATAATAGAAGAATGTCACCAAGTATAGGGTAGTCCGCAATGATATCTTTTATTTCAACAAAATAATAAAGAATGGAATAATGTAAGTTCTCTTCATGAATACAAAAGAAATAATACCCTTCACCGTAAAAGAAACTGAATATAAGAGTAGGAAGTAGCGAGATACTTTTCTATAGTTTCTTTATAAATTCTCTCTCTAGAGTTTCAAAGTGAATTAAGTAAGAAATAATGAAGAAATGAGCTTCTATTTATGAAGAATGGACTACATAGTAACTAATTCATGAACGGTCTAGATTGATTTACTTATAAAAAAGCGAACGGTCCAGATTTAAAGCAAAATCTTTTAAATAAAATATAATATATTCTATTTTTCATAAAAAACAAAACTTATAAAATATATATATATATTTATAACCTTTGCCTTTCTAAAAAAGGCTTACTAAAATTATTCATTGAATTTTCTTTGATAACTCCTCCACCAAAACCCACTCACACAATTAATATATATATATATATATATATATATATATATATATATATATATATATATATATATTCCACTTTATCAACTTTTACAAATATATATATATATCATCCCAAAGATAATAATTCACCCACCATCTTCATTTTTTCTTCTTTACACACACACATATCCACATGCACACACATCACACTCACACACGTATAGTATATATATATGTTGTATAATCTTCTACCGATTATTTTGAAAAATGGGTAAATGGGGGGTCTATAAAATAAGCAAAACTGAGTGACTTCTCACGTAAACATCAATAATCAATACCGTGTGCTATTATGCAACCAAGCGTATTCATCGTATTTTTTAACACCGGTGTTTCAAAGGTTAACTGTAAAACTTCTGCCGCTTATTTTTTATAAAGTATTTTTGTCGCTTTCTCAATCCGACAATAATTTCCATGGGGTCCACCAATGATTGTGCCGCTATACGAATATTCCCTCGCTAAAATGAATATTCTCCGACCAATCGAATATTATATAACAACTTGCGACTTTTGCAAAATTTATAAATATTACCTACAACTATAACATTATATTAATTTCACCCATAATATTCAAAATGATATTTATAGAAAATTCATCTTTATTCAAAAAGTTGGGGTCTTACAACCTCCCCTTCTTATGAAATTTTGCCCTCGAAATTAGGGTATGTACCTAGTATATCGAAGATGTAAGGCTACCTTGACTTCATTTCAGATTCTAACTCCCAGGTCATTTCCTCCACATCGTGGTTTCTCCACAAAACTTTGATTTGAGGTATAACCTTGGAGCATAGAATATGTTCCTTCTTATCCAAGATTTGAACAGGAACATCTTCATACGTCAAATCTTCTGCTATTTCGTTCGGTTCTAACTCAATAATGTGGTTTGGGTCTTTGACATATTTACGTAACATGGAAATGTGAAAAACGTTATGAACACGAGACATACTTGACGGTAAAGCGAGTCTATAGTCCACATTTCCTACTCGATCGAGGATTAAAAATGGGCCGATGAATCGAGGATTGAGCTTTCCTCTCTTTCCAAATCTCGTCACACCTTTCCATGGAGCAACACGTAACAACACATGATCTCCTATATCGAATTCCATGTCCTTTCGATGAAGATCAGCATAACTCTTTTGTCGATCTTCTGAGGTTTTTACACGTTGTCGGATCGTTTAAATCTTTTCCGTAGTCATACATACCAACTCCGGTCCCAACAACGTTGCTTCACCCACCTCCTCCCAGCATACTGGAGAACGACACTTTCTTCCATACAACGCCTCAAATGGAGCCATGCCAATACTTGCTTGATAACTGTTGTTGTAGGAAACCTCCACCAATGGTAAGAACTTGTCCCAACTTCCCTTGAAATCAAGGACACAAAGTCTTAATAGATCTTCAAGAGTTTGAATAGTCCTCTCCGACTGTCCATCCGTTTGAGGATGATATGCCGAGCTAAATCATAAATCCGTGCCCATAGCTTTTTGCAAACTAACCCAAAATCGTGAAGTGAATCTTGGGTCTCGATCAGACACTATGGATACTGGCATACCATGCAATCTTACAACCTCGTTTATGTATATACGAGCAAGACGTTCAAGTGTATAGGTTTCTTGTATAGGTATAAAGTGAGCAGACTTGGTCAATCTATCAGCAATGACCCAAATCGCATCTATGCCTTGAGAAACCTTAGGAAGGCCGGTAACGAAATCCATGGTAATGTGCTCCCACTTCCATTCTGGAATTTCAAGTGGTTGCAATGGACCTTTTGGTACTTGATGCTCCGCTTTAACTCGTTGACAAGTTAGACATCTTGAGATAAACAACGCTATCTCTCTCTTTATATTGCTCCACCAAAATGTATGACGAAGATCATGATACATTTTGGTACTCCCAGGATGGATTGAAAACGGTGTGTTGTGCGCCTCCATCATGATTTTATAATTTAAATTAGGGTCGTTAGGAACACAAAGTCTGGAGTTGACTCGAAGTATTCCTTCTTCATCGATTCTTCCTTCCGGCATAGCACCTTCTTGCACTTTCTTCCTTATACGCATCGCCTCCAGTGTCTCAGTAGCTTGAGCAGCTTTTTAATCAGATCAATTAAAGTCGGTTCTACTTGTATATTCGCCATCATCACATGGGTCCTCGAGTCTTTAACTCTATCTCCATCCTTTGCAAGTCATATAAAATGGGCCTTTATATTGACAATATCGCACTTGTACTTGCATATGATCTTCTACTCAATGCGCGCCTACTACGCTCGCTTTTCCAAGATGGTATTGGATGGTATGATCATAATCTTTCAATGATTCAAGCCAACGTCGTTGTCACATGTTGAGTTCCTTTTGAGTGAAGAAATATTTGAGGCTTTTATGATCCGTAAAGATCTCAACTTTCTCCCCATACAAGTAATGCCTCCAAATTTTAAGTGCAAAAATAAATTTGCTAACTCTAGATCATGAGTAGGATAATTCCTCTCATATTCTTTGAGTTGTCATGAGGCATAGGCTATGACTTTCCCATGTTGCATGAGAACACATCCCAACCCTTTGCCCAAGCATCATTGTAGATGACAAATCCTCCGAGCGGATGGTATTGTTAGAACAGTCTTTGAAATGAGTCTCCTCTTGAGTTCTTGAAAACTCTTCTCACATTCTTCGCCTCCAATCAACTTTGTATCTTTCCGAGTCACCGAGTTAATGGAGTAGCGATTCGAGAAAATCCTTTCACGAATCTCCGATAATAACCAGCTAAACCGAGAAAGCTACGTACTTCGGTCACTGATTTAGGTTGCTCCTAGCTTTGAATTGCTTAAATTTTTGTCGGGTCAATAGATATTCCATGACTTGATACTACGTGCCCAAGGAATGCTACTTCCTCAAGCCAGAACTCACATTTCTTCAACTTGGCACAAAGCTTGTACTCACGAAGCTTTTGAAGTACCAGCCTCAAGTGTTGCTCATGATCTTCACGGCTTTTGGAATAAATAAGGATGTCATCAATAAAGACGACCACAAAGTGATCCAAATATTCATTGAATACTCGGTTCATCATATCCATGAAGGCAGCAGGAGCATTAGTCAATCCAAAGGACATGACTAGGAATTCATAATGCCTATACCGAGTTCTGAAAGCCGTCTTTGGAATGTCATATGTTCTAATCTTCAATTGGTGATATCTGGAACGAAGATCAATCTTTGAAAAGAATTTGGCTCCTTGCAACTGGTCAAACTGGTCATCAATACGTGGCAATGGGTACCTATTTTTGATGGTGACATGATTCAACTCCCGATAATCAATACAAAGTCGCATACTCCTATCTTTCTTCTTCACGAATAGAACAGGAGCACCCCAAGGAGAAGTACTAGGACGAAAAAAGCCAATGTCTAACAATTCCTGCAGTTGGGTCTTTAACTCCTGAAGTTCAATAGGAGGCATTCGATATGGGGCTTTGGAAATGGGTTTTGTACCGGGATTAAGGTCGATACAAAATTTAATTTCACGCTCTGGGGGTAGGCCAGGAATGTAAGACCCCGAATTTTTTTTTTTATAAATAAAATGTAATTTCCTTTATTTATTATTTTGAAATAGTAAGGGTTGATTTGATTAATGTGGTTAGTTATGGGTAAAATGCGCAAATTTTACAAAATAAGCAAGTGGTTATAAAATATTCATTGTTGTCGGGGAATATTCGTTTGGTCGTGGAATATTCGTACTGTCGGGAAATATTCGTACGACGGCGCAGCCATGTGTGGGCCCCATAACGGAAAGCGATTGGAGGAAGAAAACGACAAAGATTGAGTTTTATAAATAACGTCGTAGTTGTTACCGTTTACACTGTTGGAATACCCGGTGGTTAAAATATAGTAATACGCTGGCGTGGTTAAAGAAATAGCACCGGTATTGCATGCGATTGTTGAATTATTGATTCTTACGTAAGAAGGCACTACTCAATAATTGTTACGATGAGTTACCGCTCAATATTTTATTGATTCAATAATTGCTCGCTGATATTTATATTATTATTGTTGTCACTGCACAGTATTTTCCATTATCGATCAATAATTCATATTATTTGAATAATATTATCGAGATAACATTATTGACAATGTCTAGAAAGTTCGCTTCAAGGAGAGGTTTGGTCACCTAATTGCATGCCGCCAAGAAGGAGAAATCCTTATTGAAAGCCCCTCTTTCCGGAACGACACGTTGTTGTCGATCTTTGTGATTCTCGTAATATTATTTTAAATAATTAATTATTGATTATTATGATAAAAAAAATATTTATTTTATATGGATATAGATGGAGAAAATTTTTAATGTGACAATTGTTGAAAATTAATATTTTATCTTTTTCGATAAAATAATTCATTTAAATATATTATTTTAATAATATATTAATTGGTGATATTTTATAATGAATGTGGGATATATGAGTATATGAGGAGGTAGAGTATTTTGTGGCATTAAATGTTTAACACATGTTTTGTGTGTTTGTGGACACAATTCTTGAATGAAAATTTATTATGTATCATAAAATCGCCTGCTTATGGATTTTGGTCAATTTATGTTTGGAATTTGGAAAAACTTTCTTCTGCAAAGTTGTAGAGAATGGAATTTCCCATGTAAAATCGCGCGTTTTGAATTTTTCTGATAACGGAGCTATTTTCTACGAATTATTGAAGTTTCGGAGTTCTAAAATAATTGATTTTGGAAGTTTTAATTACTTATTATAAGAAAAACGTTTTTGTGGTTGTTGGCACATGGGTGGCTGATGTTTTTGACCAAAGAAGGCATGCTAGAGTTTTCAAAACATGTGGGTAGGAATTTGGAATAAATAATAATATATTTTATTAATTTAGTCTCCTTTGGCGTTCTAACATTTTCCTATAAATAGAGGGCTAAGTTAGAATTGAAAATCACACCAAAAACTAAGTTTTCTCTCTTTCTCTCTCTATATTATCGAGTGTATTCTTGTGAGTATACTTTGAGTGTTGCTATACGGTGCGAGTTTCTGTCAGCACTATACCGAAATTCAGTCAGAAGTACGGTTATTTTGAGGTAAGGGATGTTATTTCTTTCGCAAATGATATTATTTTCTTCAATATCATTATGCCAAAATATTGGTTGAACTTTTTATCAAATTTAGAACTTTTTCATGTCGGGGTTACTATTCATGAGTTACTATTCACGAGTTACTATTCATGAGTTACTATTCATGAAGTTACTATTCATGAGTACTATTCACGGCGTGAAGATGTTTTTGTGAAATTTCTATCTTTTGTGTCTGGGTTACTATTCACGTATACGACCTTATTCACGTATATGGCACTATTCACGAATCACGACACTATTCAATGAAAAATGAAATTTTTTTTTGTCCAAGATGTCTATTTTGGCTACTATCTTTGATTGTATCCATGTTTTGATCGTTATTTTGAGTTCGCTTCAAAATCGCTTATTATGAAGTATTATCGATCTTGGATAAACTGCTGTATATAATCCCTAATATTTGTCCTTCTATCTCACCGGATTCGTTCTTAAAAATATTTTTCATCATCCTCGGTCCTTAATGGTGATACTTGATGAATATCTTTGGCCCAGAGTGCAAAGATGAACGATTAATCGATGAATATCTTTGGCCTCAGTGTGCAAAGATGAACATGTGTTGAGATGAACATGACCAATTTGGTGATTTAAATGAATATTTTTGGCTCAGAAGTGCAAAGATGAATATTGATTGTTGTTACTGTGGATAAAATATTGATGATGGACTTTTAAACCTTAGAAGACAATGTAGAATTCTTTCTCTACGTGACTCTTCTAATGGATTCTCAAGCTCACGTGCATTTGTTGATCTAAAACTTGTTGTCTATTGTATTCTATTAGATTTTTCCTGTTGAAGACTAACGATAATTTGTTGTATATTATCTTAGTCATAATATTCTTTATTGGGCTAGTTGAGCTCACCCTTTTCCTTGTTGTTCCATTTTCTTCTCGGGAGGTGAGAACATAGCGGGATCGAGTCGGGGTATGGAATGAAGGTTCTAGAAAGAGTTGTTTAGTAGTCCTCACCATTTTTGTAAAATAATGTATCAATAATTATGATGGGGATTTATTTGCGTGTGGATATTTTCTAGACTTAATATCTCAGATTTAAACTCACAGTATGTATTGTCGTATTTCACACGACATTTGTATTATTGAAGTTGTAGTTATTTCTGTACCATGTATTTGGCGACTCAGAATGGGTTGGGTGGAATGGACCTATTTTGGGGGCGTCACAAGGAAGTTCTTCGGGGAATACGTCAGGAAATTTATTAACAATAGAAATATCATTCAAAACTTACGTATTTATGTTTAGATCCATGACATGAGCTAAGAAAGCTTGGCATCAGTTTTTCAATAAACGAATAGCTTTATGGCTTGAGATGACCGTGATTGATTTTAATGGTTTTGTCGCTTGAATTCGCATAATAGGTTGATTAGGAATATGAAAGCTAACAACCTTATGAAAACAATCAATTTTTGCATGATAAGTAGTTAACCAATCAGTCCCTAGAATCACGTCAAATGCAAGTATTTTCAATGAAATAAGATCGACAGGTAATGTGAGGGTACCGATTTGAACCAAACAAGACTTAGAAATAGTGGATGTAATGAAGGTTTCTCTTAATGGAGTTTCCACAGATAAGTCAAAGTCTAATTTCTCTGGAGTCAAATTTAATCGTTGAGCGCAAGTAGGAGAAATAAAAGAATGGGTAGAACCGGTATCAAATAAAGTATAGACTTCGCTAGAGTTTATGATAAGCTTACCCGTGATGACCTCATTCGGGTTCCTTGCTTTCTCGGGAGGTCACAACAAACGCCTTCCTTGCACTTCTGGGCTTTGACTTTTCTCGACGGCTTTTGGTGCCTCCATCCTAAAAGTGAACTTGTCTTCAAATGAACGACAAAATTGGGCTAAGTGACCTTCTTCCACAATTATAACATGCTTTGACTGACATTGCTTGTGAGTTTGACCGATGTGTCCCTCCCTCCGCATTTGAAGCATATGATAGGTGGTCGTTCTCATTCCTTAACAACGGTCTTGCGATCTTTGGCGTCTTTCCATCATTGTTGAATCTACTCTTCTTGAAATGTCCATTCTTATTGTTTTGGCCTGATTACCACCGAAGTGGTTACCATTTCGCCCCATTGATTCCCTCCACGCTTGTTGTCACCGCTCGATGAATGCTCTCACCGGTATTATCATTTTGCCACGCTTCTCTTTTGGTCATATTGACTCGTTATCACGCTCCACTAATCGAGCCCTATTTACAACATCCTAATACAAACACGCTTTATGACAAATAAGATGTTGACGATCTCCTGCTTTCAAACCTCTTAAAAACATCCGCGTCATTCTCTCTTCATTATCCACCAAGTGGGGCGAATTGGGACAACTCAAAGAAACTTTGCTTCATCTTGCATACCACGGTCATATATTATTCTGCTCCAACTTGATGAACTCCACCTCCTTCATGTGACGAATACTTTCGGGAAAGTACTTGTCGTTGAATAGTTCTTGGAACTTCTCCCAAGCCATTTTCAGTGCGGTAGGTTGAAAATGCTTTACCGATTCCCACCAGTAATTTGCCTCTCCTAGCAACATAAAGGCGGCAAAGGGAACCTTTTGCTCCTTGGAGCATTCCAAGACATTAAATATCTTGGTGATCTGCTTTATCCATGCTTCCGCCTTAAGTGGTTTTGGCTCTCCAATAAACTCCGGTGGTCCCAGCTCCTTGAACTATTTAGCGGTGACCGCCCGAGAGTTTCCAGTGTTTCCACCTACATTTTGGATAGGAGCCTCTCTCGCCTGCTATTGCATGAATTGCATAAAGCCTCTGAACATTCCATCATTCATCATTTGGTCAGTGTTGTTAGTTGCATGAGGATTGTCGCCTTCCTGATGCACATTATCCTGATTATTGATATGTAGTGAATCAACGGTCGCCTGTGCTCCATTGCTATTCTCAACATTCTCGGATGTCATTTTCAGATACTGCCACAAAACAAAAGGTTAATTGACATGTAACATATTATCCCTATATTCTGACGGACCAATTAAATACCAAAAAACTTAGGTAGGTCATACTAGCGAAGGAATTCCCCGTCTCTCCCCTCATAGTTCTATTCTCACATCTTAGCCAGGGATCATATCCCTAGGCTTTGATACCAACTGTGACACCCCCAAAACAGGTTTACATCACCCATCTTGAGTCGCCAGATACAAGGTACTGAATTCAAATACAACTTAATTATACAATAGTTGTGTAAAATACGACTAAACATAAACTGTGAGTTTGAATAAAAATATTATCTACTAGAGAGTATACAAACTCAAAAGAAGTCCTTATTACAATTATTATCACACTATTTCACAGAATAGTGAGGACTACTAATGCACCATCTAGGACCATCACTCTGTTCTCCGACTAGTCCCAGCTATATTCTCATTTCTTGAAGAGAACAGTGAAAGAAAGGGTGAGCTCAACTAGCCCAGTAGGAAATATTATGACTAAGATAAATGCAGAATAATTTATCATTAGCCTTCAACAGTGTTAAACTGATAAAATATAACAAACATCAAGTTTAACTACAGCGAAACAAGCAATCCATTAGAAGAGTCAAGTAGAGAAGAAAATCTACTATCTTCCATGATTTAAAAGGTTTTTCATGACTTTTATCACTGAGACTCAGCTTAATAAATAATCCACATCATCCCTGCTCTACAGCCAAGGATATTCATTAGTATCACAACCACAAATTATCCATGCACCATAGCCAAGGATATTCGTGTATTCATTAATGATCATGATCATGCCAACAACTGTCCATTAATGCACTACGGGCCAATGAGAACTTTTACCACATCATTTGTAACATTACGATCATGATTATACCGAATAATCCTTGTGTTAATCACACACCAAGTCCATCTATGTACTACAGGCCACAGATGACTTTCAACATAATATAAACATGAGGATGATGACAATGATATAAGAATTCAATAAAACAAGTTCAAGAATTAATTTATCTAGGAACTAATAACGTCCAAATTGTAAACATGATACTGCTTTGTAGAGTAAAATTCAAGAATGCTCAGAAGAATATTTCCATAAAAAGATACTGGATGAAGCGCAAATATCAAGGATATCCCACTAATTTCATGGAGTATAAAAGTCAAAACTTTAACCAACTGAGTATAATAACGAATGGAATAACAAAAGAAATCACCATGCATGCGGTACTTCGAATAGACATGTTATTCCAACAGAATAATAAGTAATCGGAACTGTGTCAAAGCGAAATTGCACCGGCGTGATGTTCTAACAGTAATAATAAAGATTTTAACTCAGTCCGGCAGAAAACGCATGCATGTGATATTCCAACAGAATAATAATAATAAAGACTTTAACCAGTCCGACGTAAAACATACAGTGACAAGATATTCCAAATGTAATAATAAAGACGGAATAATAGAAGAATGTCACCAAGTATAGGTAGTCCTCATAGATAACGGGTTATTCCAAAGAAAATAATAAAGAATGGAATAATGTAAGTTCTCTTTATGAATACAAAAGAAATAATACCACTTACCGTAAAAAGAAACCAATATAAGAGTAGGGAAGTAGCGTAATACTTTTCTATAGTTTTTTTATAAATTCTCTCTAGAGTTTCAAAGAATTCGTAAGAAATAATGAAGGAATGAGCTTCTATTTATAGAAGAATGGGCCGTGCATAGTAACTAATTCATGAACGGTCCAGATTGATTTACTTATAAACCACGGTCCGTCATTTTTAGCAAAATCTTTTAAATAAAATATAATATATTCTATTTTTCATAAAAAACAAAACTTATAAAATATATATATATATATATATATATATATATATATATATATTTATAACCTTTGCCTTTCTAAGAAAGGCTTACTAAAATTATTTATTGAATTTTACTGACAACTCTCCACCAAAACCCACTCGCACAATTAATATATATATATATATATATATATATATATATATATATATATATTCCACTTTGTCAACTTTTCCAAATATATATATATATATATATATATATATATATATCATCCCAGCATAATAATTCACCCACCATCTTCATTTTTTCTTCTTTACACACACAAATATCCACATGCACACACATCACACTCACACACGTATAATATATATATATATATGTCATATAATCTTCTACCGATTATTTTAAAAATGGGTAAATGGGGTCCATAAAATAAGCAAAAGCGAGTGACTTCTCACGTAAGCATCAATAATCAATACCGGTATGCTACTATGCAACCACGCCAGACATCAGTACTTTTTAACACCGGAGTTTCAACAGCTTAACGGTAAAACTTTCACCGTTATTTTTATAAAGTATTTTTGTCATTTTCTCAATCCGACAATAATTACATTGCTATGGGTCCACCAATGATTGTGCTTGGTTGTACAAATATTCCCTTCTAAAACGAATATTCCCCGACCAATCGAATATTATATAACAACTTGCATACTTTGTAAAATTTATAAATATTACCCACAACTATAACATTATATTAATTTCACTCCATAATATTCAAAAATGATATTTATAGAAAATTCATCTTTATTCAAAAAGTTGGGGTCTTACAGTTTGGTTGCTTGAATTCACATAATAGGTTGGTTAGGAATATGAAAGCTAACATCCTTACGAAAACAATCGATTTTAGCATGATGAGTAGTTAACCAATCAATCCCTAAAATCACATCAAATGCAAGTATTTTCAAAGAGATAAGATTGACAAGTAACGTGCGGTTACCGATTTGAATCAAACAAGACTTATAAAAAGTGGAGGTAACGAAGGTTTCTCCCAACGGAGTTTCAACCGATAAGTCAAAGTCTAATTTCTCCGGAGTTAAATTTAAACGTTGAGCGCAAGTAAAAGAAATAAAATAATGGGTAGAACCGATATCAAATAAGGTATATACTTCGCTAGAGTTTATGATTAACTTACCCGTGATAACCTCGTTCAGGTTACTCGCTTTTTGAGAAGTCATGAAAAACGCTCTTCCTGAAATCACCGACTTTGTTTTGTCCATATCCGCCTTTGGTGCCACTGTCCCAGCTGGACTTGATTTCGTTATAGGACAAAATCGAGCTATGTGACCGTCTTTTCCACAACTAAAACATACCTTGGAAGGCTGTAAATAGTTTGGACTTATGTGTCCCTCCTCTCCGCATCTGTAGCATCTAACTTGCGGTGGTTCTCCTCCCCTAGAATTTGTTGTTGGCGTTGGTGCTACTACTGACGTCTTCCCATCATTGTTAAATCTTCTCTTCTTGAATTTTCCACTTGAATCATTTCTTCTATTATCTTGGCCATGATTACCACCGAAGTGGTTACCATTTATGGCATGATAATTTCCTCCACGATAGTTATCATTGTTCCGATGATCGTTGCCACCGGTACAATTATTATCGTGTTGTTGCTCGTTTTCTTTTGGTTGGGCTGGTTCATTATCGCGCTCCAATAACTGAGCCCTATTCACTACATCTGAATAAAAACAAAGTTTATGAGAAATTAGGTATTGACATATCTCAAGTTTCAAACCTCTTAGAAATATCTGTGTCATTCTTTCCTCATTATCAACCAAGTGGGACGCAAACTGGGACAACTCGACAAACTTAGCTTTATACTGCGACACAATCATATTGTTTTGCTCCAGCTTGATGAACTCTACCTCCTTCATGTGATGAATACTTTCAGGAAATTACTTGTCGTTGAACAGTTCTTAGAACTTCTCCCAAGACATCTTTAGTGCGACAGGCGGAGTACGTTATACTTATTCCCACCAGTAATCTGCCTCTCCTCGCAACATGAAGGTGGCAAAGGGAACCTTTTTCTCCTCAGAGTATCCCAAGACATCAAATATCTTGGTGATCTGCTTTATCCACGTCTCTGCCTTAAGTGGTTTTGGCTCTCCCAAAAACTCCGGTGGTCCCAACTCCTTGAACTACTTAGCGGTGACCATTCGAGAGTTGCAAGTGTTTCCACCTTCATTTTGAACCGGAGTCTCTCTCTCCTGATGTTGCACGAATTGCATAAAGCCTCTAAACATCCCATCGTTCATCATCTGATCGGTATTGTTGTTTACATGAGGATTATTTTCTTCCTGATGCACATTAGCCGGGGTATTGATCGTTAGTGACTCAACGGTCTCATGTGATTCATTACTTATCTCGACATTTTCAGATGCCATTTTCAAACACTGCCACAAAACAAGGGTTAATTGACATATCACATATTATCCCTATACTCTTACCGACCAATTAAATACCAAATAAACTTAGGTAGGTCATACTAGCAAAGGAATTCCCCGTCTCTCCCCTTTTAGTTCTTGTCTCACATCTCATCCAGGGATCATATCCCTAAGCTTTGATACCAACTATGACGCCCCCAAAAATAGGTATACATCACCCATCTTGAGTCGCCAAATACATGGTACAGAAATCAAATACAAACTTCATTAATACAACTGTCGTGTAAAAATACGATAAAACATAGCTAAGTTTTTAAACGAATATTGTCTTCTAGACAATATCCACACTCAATGAAGTCCTCATTACAATTATTATCACACTATTTCACAGAATAGTGAGGACTACTAAAGCCACTTATCCTGGACCATCACTCCATTCCCCAACTCGTCCAAGCTATATTCTCATTTCCAGAAGAGAACAATGAAAGAAATATATCCTTAGCCTTCAACAATATAACAACTGATAGAAATATAATAGACAACAAGTTTTAGATCAACAACTGCAGCGGAAAAAACAATCCATTAGTAGAGTCAAGTAGAGCATGATATCTACTATCTTCTATTATTTAAAAAGTTTTTCATCAACTTTATCGCTGAGACTCAGCTTAATAAATAAACCACATCATTGAATTATCCCTGCACTACGGGCCAAGGATATTTATGTAATCATCAATGGTCATGATTATACCGAATAATCCCTGGTCATAATCACACCAATAACTGTCCATCAATGCACTACGGGCCAATGACGACTTTTACCACATCATTTATAATATTATGGGTCATGATTATACCGAATGATCCCTGATCATAAGCATACCAATCAACAGTCCATCTATGCACGTAAGCCAAAGATGACTATCATCACAATATAAGCATGAGGATGATGACAATGATATATATAAGAATTCAATTAAAAGAAAGCAAAGGATAAATTTTTAAAGATTTATAATTTAATTTATCCAGAATTCAATAATGATCAAATTGTCAACATGATACTGCTTTGTGGATTAAATTCAAGAATAATATTCATGTATCAAAAATAATTTTGGACATAAAAGAAATATATCTTCCAGGTGAATAGTACCCCGTGAATAGTAATTCAGGAATAGTACCTCATGAATAGTATCCCAGCATGAATAGTAACCCATAAATAGTAACTCATGAATAGTAGCTCGTGAATAGTATTCCGACATGAAAAGATCAATAATTATCAAGAAAGCTCAGGATAATATTTCCATTAAAAGATACTGGATGAAGCGCAAATATCAAGGATATTTTACTAATTTCACGGAGTACAGAAACAATACTTCAACAAAATGAGTGTAAAAGTAGGAATACGAAACGAAATAATATTACTTACATACTATAGAGTATGGAAGAAAATATTATTTCACACGAATATTGAACGAAGATAATATCCATACAAATTCAAAAAATAATATCTCTTCTAAATATGAAATAAATAATACCCCTTACCTCAGAAGAAGACTGGATACTAGAATAGTGAAGTAGCAGACTTGTCTTCTTCTTTCTCTCTATATCTTCTCTCTCTATAGCTTCTCTCTCTATAATTGCTCTTGTGAGTCTTAGTGAATTGGTGGGAATGAAAGAAGAATGAGCTTCTATTTATAAAAAAATATAGTTTCGATAATTGCATGTTTTGGGGATCGAAATATTACAGTATAATACGTTCATCTTTTCCTTCATTTTTAATTTAGTCATGTAAGTATTATCAAACTTGCACCACCTCCCCTAATAGTACATCATGTGAATCAATAGTACAATCATATGACTCAATAGTTTTATACATGTGAAAAAATAATTACAGTATAGTATGTTCATCTATACCTCCATTTTTAATTTAGTAATGCAAGTATTATCAATCTTGCACCACCTCCCTAATAGTACATGCATGTGAATCAATAGTACACACATGTGAACAAATAGTTACAAGCATGTGAATTAATAGCAATTAATTGCTAATTTATCCGATTATTTACCTGATTGGTCAATATAACCTCGAAACATCAATTATTATCGAAATAGATGTCGATTTCCACTAAATATCAATTTCATCTTTAATCAACACGAACTTATTCATCAATAATATTATAACTCACAATATTTAACAACCAGATCATTCCCAGGAAAGAGGGGGCTTTTCGATAAGGATTTCTCCCTATTGACACGCAATTAGGTGACCAAACCTCTCCTCGACAGAAATTTCTAGACATAGTCAATATTGTAGATAATAATATGAATAACTTTGTCGTCTCAATTATTGATTTAATAATATAACATATTATGAAGATGATACTGTGACAACAATTAAATCAATAATATGAGAGATATGATGCACAATTACTATAGCAATAATTGAGTATAACTGAGTGACTTCTCACATAAGCATCAATAATCAATACCGTGTGCTACTATGCAACCACGCGTATTATTGTACTTTACTACCGGGTAGTTCAATAGTTTAACAGTAAAACTTTTGCCGTTATTTTTAAAATATTTTAGTCATTTTCTAACAACGACAGTACCTCCGTTGTGGGGTCCACCAATGATTGTATTGTCGTACGAATATTCCCCGACCAATCGAATATTCCCCGACACAACGAATAATTTATACCAACTTGCTTACTTTGCAAAATTTTCAAATGTCACCCTTAACTTTAACCTTTATCAATTTAACCATTTACTAAATAAAATAATAATTATAAGAAAATTTAATACTTTCATTTCATAAAATTCGGGGTCTTACAAAACCAATGTCCAACAACTCCTGTAGTTGGACCCTTACCTCCTAAAGTTCAATAGGAGTCATTCGATATGGGGTTTTAGAAATGGGCTTTGTACCAAATTCAAGGTCAATAAAGAATTCAACTTCACGTTCTAGGGGTAGACCGGGAAGTTCTTCAGGAAATACGTTAGGAAATTCACTAACAACATAAATATTATTCAAATCTGACGTGTTTTTGTTCAAGTCCGTGACATGGGCTAAAAAAGCTTGACATCTGTTTTTTAATAAACGAATAGCTTTATGGCTTGATATGAAAGTTATTGACTTTAGTGGTTTGGTTGCTTGAATTCGCATAACAGGTTGGTTAGGAATATGAAAACTAACAACTTTACAAAAATAATCAATTTTAGCATGATGTGTGGTTAACCAATCAATCCTTAAAATCACATCAAATGCAAGTATTTTCAACGAAATAAGATTGGCAGGTAATGTGATGGTACCAACTTGGATCAACCAAAATTTATAAATAGTAGATGTAATGAAAGTTTCTCCTAACAGAGTCTCAACAGATAAGTCAAAGTCTAATTTCTCCAAAGTCAAGTTTAAACGTTGAGCATAAGCAGGAGAGATAAAAGAATGGATAGAACCGATATTTAATAAGGTATAAACTTTGCAAGAGTTTATGATTAGCTTACCCTTGATCACCTCGTTCGGGTTCCTCGCGTTTTGAGCAGTCACGACAAACGTCCTTCTAGGAACCACCGACTTTGACTTGTTCGGGACAGCCTTTGGAGTCACCATCCCCGATGAACTTAGTTTCCCCACAAGACAATCTCTAGCTATATGACCTTCCTTTCCACAGTTATAACACACCTTGGATTGTTGTTGGCAGTTTGGGATGATATGTCACTTTTTCCCGCATTTGTAATATACGATCGGTGGTCTTTCTCCTCCCTTAAAAACAGTTGATGTTGGTGCTGACGTCTTCACATTGTCATTGTTGTACCTTCTCTTTTTGAAATCTCCCCCAGACTCGCTTCTTCTACCATCATGGCCACGATTACCACCCGAGTGGTTACTGCTTTTGTACGAATGTTATCCTCCCCGCTAGTTGTCATTGCTCCGATGACTGCTGCCACTGGTATGACCTTGGTTGTGGTCCCTCGGTTGAACATACTCATTATCTCGCTCTAATAATTGAGCCCTATTTACAACATCTGAATATAGAGAAAATTTATGAGAAATAAGATATTGTCGAATCTCAGGTTTTAGACATCTCAGAATCATCTGCGTCATTCGTTCCTCATCCTCTACCAAATGTGCAAACCTGGATAACTCTGCGAACTTAGACTCGTACTGAGATAAAGTCATGTTGTTTTGTTCCAGTCTGATAAACTCTACCTCCTTCATATGACGAATACTTTCAGGAAAGTACTTGTCAATGAACAGTTTCTCAAACGTTTCCCAAGACATGTTGAGTGCAGCTGGCTGGGTACGTTTCACAGATTACCACCAGTAAGTTGCCTCACCGCGGAACATAAAGGTGGCGAATGGAACCTTCTGTTCCTCCGTACATCCCAAGACATCAAATATCTTGGTAAATTGTTTAACCCACGTCTCCGCCTTGATCGGATCCGACTTTCCCACAAATTCTGGTGGTTCCAACTCTTTGAACTTCTTGGATGTGACAAGTCGCGCATTTCTATCATTTCCACCCGTATTTTGTACATGAGTCTCCCTCGTCTGATTTTGTATGAACAACAAATAGCTTCTAAATATCCCATCATTCATCATTTGGTCGGTAGTGTTGTTTATATGAGGAATATTGCCTTCTTGTTGCACGTTCCCCTGGGTGGTGATTAAAGGTTTCTCCACGGTCTCATTCAATCCATTGTTAATATTTCCAGTTGCCATTTTCAAATACTGCCACAAAACAAGGGTTAATTAACAAATTAACATATCACATATTAACCATATGCTCCGACTAACCAACCAAATAAGCTTAGGTATGACACACTAGCGAAAGATTACTCGTCTCTCCCCTCCTAGTTCTATTCCCCGATCTCCGCCAGAGACCATATCCCTAAGCTCTGATACCAACTGTGACGCCCCTAAAATAGGTATACATCACCCATTCCGAGTCGTCAAATACATGGTACAGAAACATATACAACTTCATTAATACAATTGTTGTGCAAAATACGACAACACATAAACTGTGAGTTTAAATACAAATATTGTCTAACAGACAGTATTCAAACTCAAAAGAAGTCGTCATTATAATTATTATCACACTATTTTATAAAATAGTGAGGACTGCTAACACAACTGACTGGAAACATCACTCCATACCCCGGCTAGTTCCTGCTATATTCTCACCTCCTGAGAAGAAAAATGGAACAAAAATAAAAAGGGTGAGCTCAACTAGCCCAGTAAAGAATATTATGACTAAGATAATATATAACAAATTATCATTAGTCTTCAACAGGAAAAAATCTGATAGAATATAATAGACAACAAGTTTTAGATAAACAACTCGCAATGAAATAAGAATGCATTAGAAGAGTCAGTAGAGAATGAATTCTACTATCTTCTAAGATTTAAAAGTTCATCATCAATATTTTATCCTCAGTAATATAAATCAATATACATCTTGAATCAAATATTCATCTTTGCACTACAGTGCCAAAGATATTCATTTGTATCACCAAATGGTCATGTTCATCTCAACACTGCTCATCTTTGCACTATGGGCCAAAGATATTCATCGATTAATCATTCATCTTTTGCACTACGTGCCAAAGATATTCGAAGAATATCATCATTTAGGATCATGGATGATGAAAATATCTTAAAGAAAATGAATCCAGTGAGATAAAAGATCAAAGATTAGGGATTCATACTTTAGTTTATCCAAGCTCAAAAATACCTTATAATAATCAATTGTGGAACAAAATTCAAGAATGAAGATCAAAACATGGATACAATCAAAGATAGTAACCATAATAGACAACTTGGACAAAGAAAAGAAAATTTCATTTTTTTCTATGAATAGTGCCGTATTCGTGAATAGTGTCGTATACGTGAATAGTAACCCTGACATGAAAAAGGTAGAAATTCCACAATAATATCAATACAAATATTTTGGTATAATGATATTGAAAGAATAACATCATTACTAAAAAAATAACATCCCTTACCACAAAATAATCGTATTTGATCTAATATCTGGATGTAAAGCGTATGAAAACTTACAATCGAATAGTAACTCTCAAAGTATCTAAATACTCACAAAAATACGCTCGATAATATAGAGAGAGAAAACTTATGTTTCTGGTGTGATTTTCAATTCTAACTTAAGCGCCTATTTATAGGAAAATGTTAGAATGCCAAAGCAGACTAAATAATAAAATAATATTAATTTTTTTTCTTTTCTACGCATGCCATTTTGGAAAGCCATCATCCCATCACATTTAAAAAAAAAATTCCAGCACATGTTTTCATAAAAAACAAAAGTGGGTCCCACCCATAATTTTAATAAAAATATTTATTTCCAAAACTTTAATAATTCATCATAAATAGCCCTCTTATCAGAAAAATACAAATTTCATGTTTATTCCATAGGAAATTAAATTCTCTACAACTTTGTAAGTTTAAGTTTTTCCAAATTCCAAACGAAAAATGACCGAAATCCATATACGGACGATTTTCAACACCTCTATTCCGACAAAATACTGATAGTTTATTCCTTCAATTATATCCACATAAAATAAATATTTTCCTATCCATCCACATAGAATAAATATTTCCTTATCATATAAATCAATAATTAATTATTCATAAATAATATTACAGAATCACAATTATGACAACCAAGTCGTTCTCATAAAAGAAGGAGGCTTTCCGATAAAGATTTCTCCTTATTGGCGCGCAATTAGGTTACCAAACCCCTTTCCTAGACAGAACTTTCTTAGACATTACCAATAATGCTATCTAATAATATTATTCAAATAATATGAATTATTGATCTGATAATGGGAAATACTCTGCAGTGATAATTATTGAAACAACAATAATATAAAATATCAATGCAGCAATTATTGAATCAATAAAATAAAATATTAAACAGTAATTACTGTAACAATTATTGAGTAGTGCCTTCTTACGTAAGAATCAATAATTGAAAATATTGTGCAATACCGCAGTATTACTTCTTATGCAATCACGCCATTCATCGTATTTTAACCCCAAGTATTCCAACAATTATTAACTCAGAATAATTACGCCGTTATTTATAAAAATTCATACTTGTCGTTTTTCTTCATCCAACCATTTTTACATTATGGGGCCCACAATGGTTGTTCCAAAATATTTAATATTCCCACGTAAAGAATATTCCACGACCAAACGAATATTCCCCGACAACAATGAATACTTACTTCTTTTGCAAAATTTGCAGATTTCACCCATAACCAAAGTATTATATCAAATTAACACCTTTATTATTCACAATAATAATTAGAGAAAATTCGATTTTATTTATAAAAAGTTGGGGTCTTACATCAACTCCAGACTTTGTCTTCTTAACGATTCTGACTTGAAGCATATAATCATGATGGAGGCACACAACACACCATTTGAAATCCATCCTGGAAGTACCAAAATGTATCATGATCTTCAACATACATTTTGGTGGAGCAATATGAAAAGAGAAATCGCAGAGTTTATCTCGAGGTGTTTAACTTGTCAACGTGTAAAGGCGGAGCATCAAGTGCCAAAGGGTCCATTGCAACCACTTGAGATTCCAAAATGGACGTGGGAACACATTTCCATTGATTTTGTTACGGGTCTTCCCAAGGTTTTTCAAGGCATAGATGTGATTTGAGTTATTGTTGATAGATTAACCAAATCTGCTCATTTCTTACCGATACGGTAGACTTATTCCCTTGAACGTCTTGCTCGTATATACGTGAATGAGATTGTGAGATTGCATGGAATGCCAGTATTCATAGTTTTGGATCGTGACCCAAGATTCACTTCAAGATTTTGGGTTAGCTTGCAGAAAGCTATGGAGCGCAGTTTACTGATTGATTCGGTATACCATCCTCAAACGAACGGGCAATCAGAAAGGACTATTCAAACTCTTGAAGATCTATTAATACTCTGTGTCCTAGATTTCAAAGGGAGTTGGGATAAGTACCTACTATTGGTGGAATTCTCCTACAACAACAGTTATCAGGCAAGTATAGGTGTGGCTCCATTCGAAGCATTGTATGGACAAAAGTGTCACTCTCCAGTATGTTGGGATGAGGTGGGAGATGTAACGTTGTTGGGACTAGAGTTGGTACGTATGACTACAGAGAAGATCCAAATGATCCGACAACGTATACAAACGACACAGGATCAACAAAAGAGTTATGCAGATCTTCATCGAAAGAACACAAAATTTAATATTGGGGATCATGTATTATTATGTGTTGCTCCATGGAAGGGAATTACAAGATTTGGGAAGAGAGGAAAGCTCAATCCACAATTTGTTAGTCAATTTGAGATTCTTAACCGAATAGGAAATGTGGCCTATAAACTCGCATTACCTCCAAGCATGTCTTGTGTTCATAATGTGTTTCACACACTACTAGAAATTCGACATATAGTGACGTGCTATAGCGACGGTCGGCATGGAATCGTCGCTATAGGGTATCTATAGCGACGATCGGCACAGAAACGTCGGTATAGAGGTTTTTTAAAGATAAAACCTGATAAGTGGGTTTTATACCTACGTATTAAATACCAATTCACGCGCACTATGCCCATCTCAAGTAGATTTTAGTGTATTTTTAGTTGCATTTCATGTTATTTTGCATTGCATATACTTAAAACTCCTTTTAGTGAAAAAGTGCAGGAAACGGCCTAGTTTGGTGGAATTAAAAGGCACAAGGCAAATGGACGCATGAAGCGAGGCACAAGCTGGGATATGCATGGCATGAGGATCAAGTGGAGCAGAAGACTAAGCGTGGATGGACAAAGGAAGGAGCAGCGGAATAGATCAGTTGCAGAAGCAGAACCAGAACCCAAAATTATAGAAGCCGCGGCGGAGACAAGCAAGGGACGACGCTTGCATGAAAGCACCCTACCGACACAACATTACACCTTTACGTCAAGTTGCGTGCCCGCATGAGGATTACACTTGGGGAGCGCGCGATCGTGCGCGATGCTGATTAATGTTGCGTTGTTTATTTTAATTTCCAATTTTAAGGGTTGTAATGGATTTAAAAATGATTTTTGACTGGTGTCAGAGGGATCATTATTCAGTTTTTACGTATTTTTATTTTCGTAAGTAGGATTTACACTCTAAGAGAGATTCTAACATAGAAGGAGGCCTAAACTCTACTCTTATAATCCTTCTTGGGATTCTCTACTATTGTGGATATTTATTAGTATTTTGCTGGATTTTTATGAGGATTTGAATGTTACTAGTGGATTATAATCAGCAATTGGTTTGATCGTTTCTATCTTTCAGCTTTCAATTGTTAGCTTATTAGCCATGTTTAGCTTTGATCCCATAATGGCTTTTGGTTCAATCATGAACTAAACTCCATTATGGGATTCTAACGGATTTTAATATGTAGTTTGGTTGCATGCTTGAATGCTGGATTGTTTTGCATATCATATGGGATTTCTATCATGATTGTTTGTATGTATGAATGCTTGATCACCATTCGCTTTTAGTACTTGTATGGAATTGACAATGAACATGCAAGTATGGATTGTAATCATGATAGCATTCGTATATAGGGCTGTTTTGTATGGCTTGTGTATTTCGTGAATCAGATAGACATATAGTGTTTCACCGTATGAGTTAGAATAAGGGCTTATGCTTGAATTCAATATGATTGCAATTTCACATAGACATATAGTGATTTTGGTTATATTGATGATTACATAGAGTCTATCGCTTGTGGATGCTGTGTAAGTAGGTCATAGTACATTGAGAAATGGCTATGACTCTTTTAGTGCTCTTGGCTACTTTCCTGTGATATCTGAACAAGTCTTGCATGATAGTGGTGATTAGATGAAGTATTAAATGAAGTTAGGATCCCATTACTTTCAGATTTGATTTATTACATCTTTATTATTGTTTTAGTCGTTATTGGCGATTAGCGTAATTCACCAATCATCTTCATTAGTTTGAGCATATAAATATAGTGATTAAATTGATGCATAGTAATTTAAATTAGACAACTTTCCCTGTGGGATCGATACTTTACTTGTTGACACATGTATGCTTTCATGAGTTAGAGCTCTTTTGTTAGAATTAAAAAAGAGGCAACAAGTTTTTGGCGCCGTTACCGGGGAAAGGCAATTAAATTATTATTATTATCATTAGTTTTAAGCTATATTGTATGACTTAGACAAATCCATTCTTATCTCATTTCCATTTTTGTTTTTGTTTCAGGAACTTGTATAAATTTTTATGCGCACGTGGTCATCCAACCACGACTTAACACCTGTTCAGGACAACATAAACGGGAGAGGTTGGAAAGTGAGTGTTCGTAGAAATTTACAAGCACAGTTAGAAAGTACTACAGCTAATATGGCAGCCGAGGTACAAGGAGAAGAGCAAAGAGAGGAGCATAGGGCTCTGAAGGAATATTCCATGCCCAATATTAATGGATTACAGTCTAGCATCGTCAGACCAGCGATAACAGCCAATACATTCGAGATAAAAACGGGCACTATTCAGATGGTACAAAATTCGGTACAGTTTGGGGGTGGCGCTACTGATGATCCAAATGAACACCTGTTGAGTTTCATCAAAATTTGTGATACATTCAGATACAACGATGTGATGGAGGATGCTATCAGTCTTAGGCTATTCCCATTCTCATTGAGGGATAAAGCAAGAAGTTGGCTACATTTTTTGCCAGCAGGATCTATAACTACATGGGAGGACTTAAAGACGTAAATTCTTAGCTGGTTTTTTCCCAATGGCTAAAACTGCAAAGATGAAGACATCTATCTCTCAGTTTGAGCAACAACAGGGCGAGTCCTTATATAAAGCATGGGAGAGATATCAAGAGATGATAAGAAAGTGTCCACATCACGGTAAGCTAGATTGGAGGGTGATCAATACATTTTATAATGGATTGGGATGGCAGTCGAGACCGATTATAGATGCAGCTGCAGGAGGGGCATTATGGGTAAAAAGCTATGAGGAAGCCTATAACTTTATCGAGACAATGACATCAAACAATTTTTAGAATCCTACATCTCGAATGCCACAGCCCAAGGTTGCAGGTGTGTTGGAAGTAGATGCTATCACGCAGTTGTCAGCATAGATGGCAGCCATGGAGAAGAAAATAGACACATTAACAGAAGGTAAAACGAAGACGGTTGCCTTCGTATGTGAGATTTGTGCGGGGTCACACTCGACAGATCAATGTGCTATCAACTCGGAGTCGGTACAGTATATGAGCAATTACAGAAAAGACCAAGGTCAGTTTCAGAACACATACCACCCCAACAACTGAAATCATCCAAACTTTAGTTAGTCAAATAACCAAGGGAATCTGCAGAATCAGTTTTAGACAAATAATCGCCAATCACAACCAACAGCGACGTACGCTTTAATCCTAGACCACCTTTTCCCCCGGGATTTTCTCAACAACAACAACATCACACTCCAGCTGCACCTCAGCAAGAAAAGAAATCAAAAATGGAGGAGATGATGATGAAATATATGGCAAATACAGAAGTTATGATCAAAAGCCAAGTAGTGGCTATTAAGAATCTGGAAACTCAGATGGGGCAGATGGCAAACATGTTTACCAACAGGCCCCAGGGTTCATTGTCGAGTAATACAGAAATAAATCCACGAAGAGACGAGAAGGAATAATGTCAAGCTATCACATTGAGGTTTAGGAAAAACACTGCAGACACTGCAAGTCGCGCTCCCGCGCCCAATTGTACTGAGGAGGTCGCGTGGACGCGCGAGGTAGAGCAGTCAGTTGCTAAAGAAGAAAGTCTGGAAAAATCTAAGGTTCAGTAGGAAGAGACAGATAAAGCAGGTTTAGAGGAGAAGCTTAAGAGTTCAGTACCACCAATTCACCCTCAAGTTCCGTTTCCTTAAAGATTAAATAAGCAAAGGGAAGATAAGCAATTCAGTAAGTTTCTGGAGATATTTAAAAAGCTGCAAATCAATATACCTTTCGCCGAGGCATTGGAACAAATGCCAAGCTATGCAAAGTTCATGAAGGGTATACTGTCAAGGAAGAGGAGATTAGACGAATTTGAGACAAAGAGCCTTGACGAGAAGAATGCGGTCAAAAGCTTCAAATGAAGTTACCTCCAATTTGAAGGATCCGGGCAGTTTCACAATCCCGTGCACAATCGGGAAGATGAATTTTGAAAAATGTTTGTGTGATCTTGGGGCAAGTATCAATCTGATGCCCTTGTCAGTATTCAACCAATTGGGATTACCGGCTCCAAGGCCTACAAACATTGCGTTACAGTTAGTTGACAGATCCATCATGTATCCACGGGGACTTGTTGAAGATGTCTTGGTGAGGTGGACAAATTTATCTTTCCAGCTGACTTCATCATTTTGGATTACGAGGAAGATAAAAATATACCAATTATACTGGGGAGACCATTCTTAGCCACAGGCAGGACTTCGATAGATGTGCAAAAAGGGGAACTCACGATGCGTGTACATGATCAGGAGGTGACCTTTAACGTCTTTAAGGCAATGAAGTTCCCAACAGATGAAGAAGAATGCTTCCGGGTTCTAAATGATGAAGTACAGAGTATAGTGGATTGTGAACCATTGAGAAGTATCATTGCTGAAAATTCAGATGTGGAGGATGAGGAAGTAAATAAATTCGTTCAATATCTGGATACCACTCCACAGTATGGAACCATTGCAGTGATAAGTTTTCGGATAAGCATCTTATAGTGAATGGCCAGAGATTGAAGAGTGATTCTGGTGGTGAGGTGGACAGAAAGAAAGTCACCTTGATTCTATCTTCGACATGAGACTCAGAGACAGTCAAGCTAATTGACTATAACTTAGCGCTTGATGGGAGGCAACCCATTGTTTCCATCTCTACTTAGTATTTATTTAGTTCAAGTTGTGTGGTTTAGCTTATTTTCATTACTTGTTAGGAAAGTATGAGTACCTTTATATGCTTATTCATCGTAGTCGAATCGCAGAAGAGCATGTCATGCAGTGCATTGAAATTAGGCTGACAGAATAAGCATTCATTTTTATTTAGTAAACCATGCTTTGATAAGGTCTATTAATGTTATTGCAGGTGTATTGGAGAGAAAGGCATTTCTGTCTTGCAGATTCTTAAAAAAATAAAAGCTAGCGGTCTGGCAGTGTATCGAGGACGCGGCCAACAAGACAACAATTTCAAATGCCTGCACGCGTGCACTTGCGATATACTGCAGACCCAGATTTGCTAACTCCGCGTGCATAGCGCAAATTTATTAAAACCTTGTACGACCATGCGCGACATCAGACGTGGAAAAGTTTTAAGTTTAAAAACATAATGGAGATCAGTTGGACTCTCATTTGCAATCAAAACAAAGCGCAATCATAGTGTCTCTCCATAACTCACGTCTTTATCTCTCTATCAGTTACAAATTGAAGCCGTACATCTCTCAATCACATATCCACGATTCTCTCCACATTTAAAGCTCAAACCCACGCTCTCATCCATTGATATAAACTAGGGCTTTCGATTCAGTTGGGCAGAAACGAACTTGAGAGTACTCTCATCACTAGTTCTTCTTCATTCTCAGTCATATCATCTGTGCGATCTTTATCAACTACAAATGGGGCCTAAGTGAGCATGCTCTATTTCATCTTCTTCTTCATCCTCCTCGGGCAGTCAAGGGGAGGATATTGTTGATTACACCAAGTTTCTAAACTTGGAAGCTCAGCAGGAGTATTACAGAATTGTGGTGAAGACGTTTTTCAAGGAGCGCGGTTTCAAACCAGAAGGGCAAGATGGTCAATTATGTGCCATGATTCATGAGCGAGGTTGGGGTGGACTGACTGCCACTCCCACGCCCATTCCGATGAGTATAGTCCGAGAGTTTTATGCCAATGCCAAGGTCACCATGAGCGGTATATCTATGGTTCGCGGTTTCGAGATAGATTACAGACCCCGTGCCATCCGCGCCATTTTTAGACTTACAGATACACCACCAACGGGGGTTGCTAATTGGGTCATCGGTGCACATTTGGAGACAAACATGGAGTTGGTTATCACTGAATTGTGCGTGCCTGGCATGAAATGGACCTATAAAGTCGGCACGAATCAATCGCACATATTCCCAGCCGCCGCCCTGAACCGATATGCAAAGGCGTGGAATCTGTTCATATGTGCCAAGCTCGTTCCTTCCTTTCATCAGCACGAAACAACAGCGGAGAGGGCAATTATTCTGTGGGGCATAATCACCGGGAAATACATTGACATTGGTCATCTCATCCATCAGAATATGTTGCGATATCTACGGGGATGAACCATTGGGAGCATTCCACACGCATCAGTGGTTGTTATGCTATGTGCTAATCAGGGATGCAACTGGGGCAACGAAAAAATGCAATACCAAAGCCAAGACATAACTCATGCCACAATTGCAAAATTTGAGGATTGGGCAGGAGGTATACTGCATCCGCGAGGATTAGGTTTTATCATTCAGCCTACTTTCCCAAAGCCATCACAACAGCCCCCTCAAACAGATGAGGCAGGCCCATCCACGTAAACACCTGCTGCCCATGGTGATCGCCAGCTCTGAAGGTTAGAGCGAAAAGTTGATGCCATGTACGATAATTTCGGCACGTTTACGACGAGACTCACGAGGGCCTTGGCCGAGGCTTTTGCGCAGCAAGGAACGACACTAGAGTGGCCTCAATTCGGAACAACAGTGCCATATCCACCACCAGATTCACCACCCGAGGAGGGTGGTACCACTGATCATTAGGGGAGTTTTTCGTTACTTTTTACCTTCATTCAATGGGACATTGAATATTATAAGTTTGGGGGTATTGGGGTATTAGTATAGTTGCATGTAGTTTTTGCATGATTAATTAAATTTTTGCATCATATAGTTTAGTTTTGCATATAGTTGCATGTTTATATGCATGTTCATGTTTAATTTGCATGTCTCATAGTTCTTGCTATATGGGAATTTTTGTCTAGCTGATGATGATAGTGAATTTTGAAAGATTTTTGAGTATGTTGGATAACATGAAACTAGCTATAATGTTTTACACGATGAAGTTCATGTTGATGTTTAAATGCTTTCGGTTTGCACGAGTGTGTTCACAATCACTTGTAGGTATAAGAAGTAGGTGTTGTATTGCTCAATATAAAATGTAGTGTCAAAAAGAGAAATATGTGATACATGGATGTAGACTTGTAAAACATTGAAATTCAAACTTTGGGTATCTATGTATAAAAAATAAAATAAAAAAAATAGTAATAACGTGGCTAGTCTTATTTCGGGGCCCTGGCTACTTAAGTAAGTACGCCCAAGGGGATTGTCTCTACACCTAGCACCCTAAGGTCTTTCATGGTCTGGGAGTCGTTGGCTGAAAGCTCGCTAAGGGGTAGCAGTGTTGCCTAATGGAGTAAGACATTGCACAGTCATGTGAAAAAAAAAAAAGAAAAAAAAAATAGCAATAAACACCGCGGGAAAGTGCGAAAATCGTCATCATGAGTAAAAATAAAGCATTTTAGCCCATTGTTGAACCTCAGTTTGTTTTGATATGTTGGAATAGTCGTTGTTGTGTATGTATACATGAGTCTTGATTTAAACTATAATTTTCTGTTTTGAGCAGTTTAGTATGTGTATTCTTTGCTTAAATCAAGTTTTGGTGAACATAACACACACACAGCATCTTTATAGCAATTATGAATTATCTGAGTGTATGACATTATGCCTACAGTTTGGTTGAAATGGTATTCTTGAATCTGGATAATTCACTAAGGCAATTTGGACTAAAAATTATGTTAAAGCTGGAACTATGTGAGACTAGTTTGCATCATAGCTTAGTTGCATAGTATTGTAGCTACATTTTCATTGTTCATTAGTATGCATTGTTTGAGGGCAAGCAACAGTTCAAGTTTGGGGGTATTTGATAAGTGGGTTTTATACCTACATATTGAATACCAATTCACGCGCACTATGCCCATCTCAAGTACATTTTAGTGTATTTTTAGTTGCATTTCATGTTATTTTGCATTGCATATACTTAAAACTCCTTTTGGTGAAAAAAGTGCGAGAAACTACCTAATTTGGTGGAATTAGAAGCACACGAGGCGAATGGACGTATGAAGCGAGGCACAAGGCTGGATATGCATGGCATGAGGATCAAGTGGAGCGAAGACTAAGCGTGGATGGACAAAGGAAGGAAGCGTGAGCAGATCGATCGATTACAGCAGTAGAACTAGAACCCAAAAGTGCAGAAGCTGTAACAACCCGATATTTTCAATAAATTAAATCAGAAATTTTGCGTATAATTTTTTTTTTAAGGATGCGGATTTGTACAAGATAAGGTGTATATGTATTTATGTGATAAATAAAATATATTTATTACATGAATATTTAAAATAATTTTATTTTAAAATTATTGATTATTATAAATTATATTCTTTTAATAATTAATTTTATAGTAGACATGTTTTTTATTATTTATTTTCTATGAAAATATAATTATATATTATTTAAATAATATATGAAATGATTATTAGAATTATTATAATAATTAATCTATTTTAATATATGAATTTATGCTAGTTTAATTAAGTTAATTATTTTAAATTAATTAATAATGTTAAATATAAATAATAAATCAGATATGAAATCCAAAACCTAATTTTGGATTTTTATCAAGGGATGAGAATAATAATATAATATTAATTATATTTTGACTTTTCAATGCTATAAATATGTACAATATATGTGTGGCCGGATAATGGTGGCTCAATTATGTTGTGTCATGACCAAATCCTAGCATTAATTTGATTCACCCTATAGGGAAATTCAAATGGGAAATTCGAGACTGTGTTGTAACTGTGTTATGTGAATTATGTCGTGTATTACAGAATTTAAAGTATTTAAGTAGGTAAAACCCTAATTATACTTAGAAAACCTAATTATACTTAGAAACCCTAATTAATTGAGAACCCTAATTACTAAATTCAGAAACCCTAATTTGAAACTCAAGTATGAGTTTGAGACTGTTAAATAATTGTGTTATTAATGTATGTTATATAATTTATGACTAATTAGGTAAACCCTAATTAATATTTAGAAATATTAATTTCTAGAAACCCTAATATTTATATTATAAATCCTAATTGCTAAATTGGAAAGATAAATACTATTTAGTAAAACTTAACCCTAATTACTAGGGAGAATCTTAATTATTCAAAACCCTAATCTTTTTTTTTATAAACCCTTATTATTTTATTTTTCTAAATTATAAACCATAATTTGATTAGGGTAAACCCTAATCGCTAAATTGGGAAGTATAATGCTAATTAGTGTCCTAATTAGCAAAGTGTTAAATAATTAAAGACCTAAACTAATTTAGGAAACCCTAATTACAATTTTTAGAAACTAAAATTTTATTTTATTTTACAAACCCTAAACTAGAAATGCTTCAATTTTGTGCTAAACCTTAGGGTTAAGGGTTTGACATGCTACATAATTGCCATTAAATTTATAAGGCTAATGACCATATTGCCCCTCTTGCATAATTGTTAGATAACTTGTATTTTGGACAACACTTTAGTGGGTGACTTAATCTTACCAACCCCATGCGACATTTAACACCAACAATCAGCTGAATTCAACCACATACATTGCCTACATGTAATATATATAGATCTAAGGAGAGAGAAAGTCATTTTATTGCCCATTTATTCAACCAATGCTCAACCAACCCATTCTGTGACAACCCGATATTTTCTATATAAATAAATCATAAATTTTGCGTATAATTTTTTTTTTATTTATTAAAATAAATATGAATGATATGTGTCAAGGTAATGTGTAATTATAATTATATGTGTGATAAATAAAATTTATTTATTACATTAAGTATTATAAATAAATTTATTTTAGAATTATTGATAATTATCAATAATATTTTTATACTAATTAATTTTATAGTAAAAATGTTTTTAATGTTTATTTTCCAAGGAAATAGGATAATTATATTATTTAAATAATATAGGATATGATTATATAATTTTTATAATACTTATTTTATTATATGAAATTATTTCGAATAGTTAAGTTAATTATTTTAACTTAATTATTAAGGTTATATATGATGATAAATCGATATGGAATCCAAACCCTAATTAGGGTTTTGATCAAGGAATGAGAATAATAATATTATATTATTATTTATCGATTGTTACAAATATGTATGATTATATGTGTAATGTTAATGTGTGGAAACAGTTTTATTATATTACAACTAAACCCTAATAATATTTTTATAAACCCTAATACTAGTCGATAAACCCTAATTTTGATTAGGGATAAGGAATAATGATAATATATATAATACTAATTATATTTTGATTTTTCGGAAAGTAATTCCCTTAAATATTTAATTTGTATATGTGTGGACTTATAGTATTGGTTAAATATTGTGTAAAATGCCAAAACCCTAAGTTAAAACCATAATGTCTGGCTTAAGGCTATGAAACCATATGTAATCATGTTAAGGTGATTATGATTGGTGTTATATGTATTAACCCTAATTAGGGAGAATCGTAATTATTCAAAATCCTTATTATTTTTCTATATTATAAACCCTAATTTTTAAATTAGTAACCCTAATTTGTAATTGTAAACCCTAGCGCTAATTTGGGCAACATAATGTTAATTAGTGTTTCTTAAACCCTAATTAGCAAGGTGATAAGTAAAGTAAAACCTTTTATTTAGTTAAGAAACCTAATTATTTTAAAACCCTAATTTAAAAATTTTAGAAACTAAGATTTATTTAATTTTTATTTAATTTCTATTTTTGTGTAAACCCTAAAATGAAATTCTAGAAAAACTAATGTTGGAAAACCTTAGGGTTAAACTCTAAGGGTTTGCATGATTACAAGTTTGCCATTAATTGTGTTGGACAAAAGACCATTATACCCTTTTGTGCATAATTGGACTCTAGCATGTAGGTTTTGAAAATAGGTTGGGTTAGTGACCTAAACCAACAACTCCTTTGACTTAAAAATAACCAGCACATCAACCTTTATCAGTCACCTAGCAACCAAATACAATGCATACAAGTCATATATAAAGAATAAGAGAGAGAAAATGTACAAAACTTGGCCATTTATGCAATCAATGCTCAACAAAGCCTCTCTTTCTCCTCACCCACGAAATAATCTAGTATATCAGTCCCTTAATGAAGCCCCAAGTTTACCCATATCAAATCAGAAACAACAAAATCAGAAAATCAAAGATTGGATCAAAGAAAGGTATGAAATCCCTAATTCTAGAAATCCTTCGATTTGTTGTTAAATGTTGCAATTGATTGTTGAAAGTTGTGTAATAGGATGTCAATTGATGTTCTGGGTTGTTAAATCCATGACCCATAACATCAATGTTCATGATTTTGAATTTTTAGCAAATCTGGAAATTCAAAAATTTTTGTTTTACAGCCAAATGTCAGATCCTATGAATCCGGTGTGTGTTTCTTTGTTTTTGATGTTTAAAGGTTGTAACGTGTAGTCTCGTAATGTGATCTTTAATATGCAAAAAGAATCAAGGCGGATCAATTGTAGATCGGAAGTTATAGCCGCTTCAAAACCGTTGTAGAACTTCTCAAAAACTGCGAACCCGGAAAATAGAAAGCAAGTGTCCGTGTCCTACTTTGTGCCGGCCATATCTTGTTCATGTTTGTGATGTTTTTGTGTTATTTTGCTTTATAGTTGTAGTACTACATGTTATATACACAAACTAGAATTGATGGATCTCATAAAAGTTGCTCGATCACCAAGTTATAAGGGATCAAGTAGTATTTAAAACCTTTCTTCAAATCTGGAAAACCCGAATTTGAAGAAACGTGCGTTAACATCATTTTGGAAGCCTAGATCTTTACGATGTTATGGTGTTGTTTGGCCATAAAATTGGTTTCATGTTGTAGTATTACATAAATACTACAATCTGAAAGTTTTAACAAGCCCGAAACACATAATCACTGAGAAACCGGGTTCCAACCACCCCACCCTCGCACATCACTGCAAAAAAATGAAAGCGAAATCAAGAACACCTATAGCGACGAGAAAGTGTCGCTATAGGCCTTTAATGACAGCTTTTATTTATAATTTTACGAAAATTAATAAAAAAAATTGATAAAAATGGTTTTTAATTATTAAAAATACATAATAAATTCTTAAAAATTATTTTAAAGTCCAAAATTATATTTTAATTATTTTGGATATATTTCATAAATATTTAATATTTTTGGAATATAAATGGTATTTATTTATTTAATAATTATATTAAATAAATTATGTAAAAATAGTTTTAATTCATGAAAATCATGAAAATTATATTATTATATGTTAGAAAATATTTTTGAGTTATTTTGATAACTTTTAATATTTTGTGATAAATTTCATTAATAAAATTATTATTAATGATAGTTAAGTTATTTATTAAATGAATAAAATAAATGAATTAAAAAAATTTTATTATATTAAAATCATTTTAAATAATAATAAGTTATTTAAGAATATTTTAAGTTATAAAATATAACTTTTAATATTTAATGGTTAATTTCATTAAAAATTATTTAATATTTATATTAAATAATTGGTTTAAAAATGATTTTATTATTATAAAAATCATTTTAAATAAAAATAAAGTGTTCAAAGATATTTTAAGTTATGAAATATAATTTTTAATATTTAAAGAATAATTTCATTAATAATTTAATATTAATGATATTTATTTAATGATTAATGATATTAAATTTATTTAATAATTATATTAAATAAATAGTTTTAAAATGGTTTTATTAATTTAAAAATCATTTAAAAGGGATATAAATGAATTAAAAATATTTTAAGTTATGAATAATGACTTTTAATATTTGGATAAATAGTTCATTAATATTTAAATATTAATGGTAATTATTTAATAATAATTTTAAATGTTTTAAAAATCATTTAAGGGTAATATAAATACTTTAAAAATATTTTGAGTTATTATAAATAACTTTAATATTTTGGCAATGGTTTCATTAATAGTTTAATATTGATTAAATGTTAATGATAATAGAATTATGTGATACTTAAATCATTTAATAATGATTACGATATTTCAAAAATTTTGATAAATGATATAAATTATTATTAAAGCCATGAAAAGATAATGCAATGATGTGTAAGTTATCTAATCGGATATCTAATTCTTGTATAGAGTCTTGGAGACTCTATTAGTACCGATAAAGTTGTCGATAGGCCTGGCATGGTTCGAAATTGATCCGGACATAAATAATTTAATTAGTTAACGGTTTATTTGTGATTCAATGGTTGTTAAGGTTATATGATAATGTGATTAGGAATGTGTTAATGATTGTTTGTGAGTCAATGACCGAAACATGTATGACAATGTGACTATGAATGAGTTGATGATTGTTTGTGAAACCATGATTGTTGAACATGTGTGATAAGGTGATTAGGTTATGTCTTTGTTGCATAAATGTAGTATATGTGTTACGTTATGATATACTAATCGGTAAAATGATTTGATTAATGATAGGTCGTGATAGAAAAGATAAATCTAAGTTGCGTAAATTAAGGCGGTAAGATCGTGCAAGTATCCTAACTTTGCATTTTCTTTATGCAATGGACAAGTGTAAGAATGTTTCAAAATTATATTATTATTATTAATGTACAGATTGTTAAAGCTATATTATATAAGCCCATTGATTATCAACATGTTAGTATATGATAATTAGGATAAATATATTACGTTAGTTAATTTCTATAAATGATTATACAAGTGTCCCCACTTGGATAATCATTATATTTAATCGCATGTTGATACACATTTGATATACATATATATTTGAATTATATAAGACCTTTGTTATGAAAACCCGAAGCGAAATGAACATCCAGATAATGGGAAAATTTTTTATGCTTATTCTGGCGGACAAAGGATGAAACGATAATATCGTTCTAGCAATGTAGTATTGATCAATACAGGGCCCATGGACTGTACACCCTCAAGCCCGTAAGCAATGCTGGTTTACAGATGAATTTCTGTTTAAACCCTTTCGAAAAAAAAATGTTCATGATATGTCACGAAACCTTATAAATAGACAATACAGTTTCAAAAATTTGAAAAGAGGGTTGTTATGTTATTATTATTGGTACAGATTACTTCACAACTACTGACTGGTTGTAGAAGAATATTATAAAGAAAACATTTAAATTCTTTCAGCTTATATATATATAATACTTGTTGGGCACTCAAATGCTCATCCTTGCTTAATTTAAATGTTTTCAGCTAAGTATGAAAAGCTAGAAGGCTCGGCCAGGAACAAGTGAAAAGGAAAGCAAATAGAATATGTTATTGGTATCATTTGTAATAGATAGATTGTATTAAGATATTGATATGTATTATATATCATGTAAAGAATGTAGTAAAGGTTGCGTACTTGGGATTAGACTCTGATAAATGTAAGTTAAGTTTATAATTTATATTATTATTATTATTATTAGTATTATTCCGCTCATAGAAATGGTATCGTAAGTAAAGTCACCAAGTTTGGGTTTCAAGTATCCTGGATTAGGGACTCTACATCATGGTATCAGAGCTATAGGGTTAGAAACCTTAGGTGGGTTAGACCTTAGGCTATAACCTTAGAACAGAGGGAAATGTTGAAAATATAAATAACATAGAGTTTAAAAAAAAAGAGATGAATTGAATAAATTCATTATCAAACAAAATAAAAGATAACTTATAAAACTATTATGTCTTTGTGTGTATTAATTATTTGCTAGTTAAGATAATTTTGTGTGTAGGTGTTTGAAAGGAATAGAATTAGGATACCCTTAAGTCGTAAAGAATAAGTCGACATCCATGGCCAGAGCCAATATCAAAGCCAATAGGCTAACAATAGAGGCTCACATTGAAAGCTACCTCAAAGAGGTGGTTATTTTGGAAAGTATAATCTTTGGATCAAGAAAGCGCTAAGTGTAACTGATAGGTAAAGTATGGTTAAGGTATAAATGGTCAATGTCGAGTTCTTAAACTCATATGTTTGTGATGAGTTCTTAAACTCATAAGGTGTTGAAAGTTGTGACAAACTTGATACAATTATGTGTGAATGGATATTGAGGATAATAGGAATAGATAGGTTACTAAGTAATTGATCGTTAGTGAAGGTGTAAGGAATAGGTAGTGTTAGTATTAGTTGAATATGTATAATTTTAGGTGTTATATATGATAGGTATGATTGGTGTAATGTAATATTTTGTATAAGTTATGGCAGCGATTCCCGACTCTTGAGTCACAAAGGTATAGCGAATGTTTAAAGCAATATGTGTTATGGTATGTCAAGTGTTATGAATATGGGTTTATGTTGGATTAATGGGATAAGTTGGTATAAAGATAATAGATATTTATCGATCAATATTGGTTATCTGATGAAACCAAATTTTTTAAAATCTAATATTTTGAATATATGATTATTTGAATAGAAAATTTTGTTATAATGATAAGCGTTCTCGATAAGGTTTAGAATGTAAGGTAATAAAGAATAATTTATAATAATGTCGTCAAGACGAAAAGCTAAACCAAAGAACATAAGAACTCATCAACAAAGTTTGGAGGACAACAAGACCAGATAAAAATTTTTTGCGAATGTGGACGATCAAGCTATGCGAGCGGAATACTAGCCACGAAAAATTTATCGAGATAATCGAGCGTCGAGCGTTAAAGACTTTAAAGTGGTCCTATTGCGAGGATTTAGAATCTCAACCTGACCCGGTAGAAGCATATGTTATAAGCTAGAATAACGGTAGGGCAAGAGACAACTTTTACGCCTATAAGATAAAAGAAAATAATCTTGATAATCTAGGAGATAAGTCTGGAATGTGATAAAAAGGAAAAGTTTGTGTATAGAAAGTAAGGATAGGAGGGATATATATCTTCCTAAAGGTCCCAATCTAAGAAGGTATAGTAAATGTGTTATGTGCGAATCAATGGAGTATAAGGTGAAAGACCGTCCAAGAAAGGAAATGGAGACAAGGAATGCGAAAATGCGAAAAGCGTGAGGGCATTGGCGACATCGGAATGAAACATCAACAAATAAATCAATAGAATCAACTACTGAGCGTCTTCATCATGACTGTTTCAAGATATCGTGGCGGTAGGGGATGTAACTCGGTGTATTACTTAAAACCAATTTTATTTTCTTATATATTATTTTCTTATATAAATAATAAATTATTTTATAAAGTATTTTGAAGGAGGAATTTGAGTTCTCTTAGAAATTAAATTTTGTTTAAGAAGATAGATAAGCTTTTTCTTTGAATAGTTAAAGATCGGATCGATCAATTATGATCGAGATCTACTTGCAATGATTGTATATGCTATGTACCTTACGGTAAGTATAGGTTTTAAAAGGTGATTAGGGGACGGAATCCTTATAAGGAGAGGTGAATGTGACAACTGACAATAAATAAATCATAAATTTTGCGTAAATTTATTTTTTTTATTTTATATAAATAAATCATAAATTTTATTGCATTAAGTATAATTTTTTTTTTATTTATATTATCAAAATAAATATGAATGATATGTGTCAAAGGAAAATAATGTGTAATTATAATTATATGTGTGATAAATAAAATTTATTTATTACATTAAGTATTATGTGAAATAAATTTATTTTAGAATTTATTGATAATTATCAATAATATTTTTATACTAATTAATTTTATAGTAAAAATGTTTTTAATGTTTATTTTCCAAGGAAATAGGATAATTATATTATTTAAATAATATAGGATATGATTATATAATTTTTATAATACTTATTTTATTATATGAAATTATTTCAGAATAGTTAAGTTAATTATTTTAACTTAATTATTAAGGTTATATATGACAGATAAATCAGATATGGAATCCAAACCCTAATTCCGGGTTTTGATCAAGGAATGGGAATAATAATATTATATTATTATTTGTCAGTGTTACAAATATGTATGATTATATGTGTAATGTTAATGTGTGGAACAGTTTTATTATATTACAACTAAACCCTAATAATATTTTTATAAACCCTAATACTTGATTAGGGATAAACCCTAATTTTGATTATATTAATTATATTTTGAATAATGATAATAATATAATACTAATTATATTTTGATTTTTCAATGACTATAAAATTTAATTTGAAATTCAATTTGTGATTCATGCGTGGACTTATAGTATTGGTTAAATAATATTGTGTAAAATGCCAAAAACCATAATTTAAGTTAAAGCCTAATGAAACCCTAATAAAGTCATATGTAATCATGTTAAATCATGATGTGATTATGATGATTGGTGTTATATGTATTAACCCTAATTAGGGAGAATCGTAATTATTCAAAATCCTTATTATTTTCTATATATTATAAACCCTAATTTTTAAATTAGTAACCCTAATTTGTAATTGTAAACCTAAGCGCTAATTTGGGCAACGTAATGTTAATTAGTGTTTCTTAAACCCTAATTAGCAAGGTGATAAGTAAAGTAAAACCTTTTATTTAGTTAAGAAACCTAATTATTTTAAAACCCTAATTTAAAAATTTTAGAAACTAAAATTTATTTAATTTTATTTAATTTCTATTTTTATAAACCCTAAAATGAAATTCTAGAAAAACTAATCTTGGAAAACCTTAGGGTTAAACTCTAAGGTTTGCATGATTACAAGTTTGCCATTAATTGTGTTGGACAAAAGACCATTATACCCTTTTGTGCATAATTGGACTCTAGCATGTAGGTTTTGAAAATAGGTTGGGTTAGTGACCTAAACCAACAACTCCTTTGACTTAAAAATAACCAAACACATCAACCTTTATCACCACCTAGCAACCAAATACAATGCATACAAGTCATATATAAAGAATAAGAGAGAGAAAATGTACAAAACTTGGCCATTTATGCAATCAATGCTCAACAAAGCCTCTCTTTCTCCTCACCCATGAAATAATCTAGTATATCATTCCCTTAATGAAGCCCCACGTTTACCCATATCAAATCAGAAACAACAAAATCAGAAAATCAAAGATTGGGTCAAAGAAAGGTATGAAATCCCTAATTCTAGAAATCCTTCGATTTGTTGTTAAATGTTGCAATTGATTGTTGAAAGTTGTGTAATAGGGTGTCAATTGATGTTACGGGTTGTTAAATCCATGACCCATAACATCAATGTTCATGATTTTGAATTTTTAGCAAATCTGAAAATTCAAAATTTTTTTTTTACCCAATGTCGGATCCTATGAATCAGTGTTGTTTCTTGTTTTTGATGTTTAAAGGTTGTAACGTGTAGTCCAGAATGTCCTCTTTAATATGCAAAAAGAATCAAGGCCGGATCAATTGTAGATCGGAAGTTATAGTCTGTCAAAACCCGATTGGCCAATCCTAAAATCTGCGAACCGAGGAAAATTTTTGCGATTCCGTGTCCTACTTTGACCCGGCCATATCTTCATTCATCTTTGTGATGTTTTGTGTTATTTTGCTTTATAGTTGTAGTACTACATGTTATATACACTTTGAATTGATGGATCTCATAAAAGTTGCTTACGATCACCAAGTTATAAGGATCAAAGTAGGTACTGAAGTCACTTCTTCAAATCTGAAAACCCGAATTTGAAGAAACGAGCGTTGTCATTTTTTTGGAAGCCTAGATCTTTACGTTATGGTGTTGTTTGGCCATGAAATTGTTTTCATGTTGTAGTATTACATAAATACTACAATCTGAAAGTTTTAACAATTTAAAACGATAAACACTTATTTTAAACCCTATATCGAACCACCCACCCCAGAAAAGCTTTAAAAAAAAATCAGGCGGTGCCTCAAGAACACCTATAATGACGAAGTGTGTCGCTATAGGCCTTTAGTGACAGTTTTATTTATAATTTACGAAATTAATAAAAAATTGATAAAAATGGTTTTAAATTATTAAAAATACATAATAAATTCTTAAAAATTATTTTAAAGTCCAAAATTATATTTTAATTATTTTGGATATATTTCATAAATATTTAATATTTTTGGAATATAAATGGTATTTATTTATTTAATAATTATATTAAATAAATTATGTAAAAATAGTTTTAATTCATGAAAATCATGAAAAATTATATTATTGTGTTAGAAAATATTTTTGAGTTATTTTGATAACTTTTAATATTTTGTGATAAATTTCATTAATAAAATTATTATTAATGATAGTTAAGTTATTTATTAAATGAATAAAATAAATGAATTAAAAATGATTTTATTATATTAAAAATCATTTTAAATAATAATAAGTTATTTAAGAATATTTTAAGTTATAAAATATAACTTTTAATATTTAATGGTTAATTTCATTAAAAATTATTTAATATTTATATTAAATAAATTGGTTTTAGTTTTTAAATGATTTTATTATTATAAAAATCATTTTAAATGAAACTAAAGTGTTCAAAGATATTTTAAGTTATGAAATATAATTTTTAATATTTAAAGAATAATTTCATTAATAATTTAATATTAATGATATTTATTTAATGATTAATGATATTAAATTTATTTAATAATTATATTAAATAAATAGTTTTAAAATGGTTTTATTAATTTAAAAATCATTTAAAAGGGATATAAATGAATTAAAAATATTTTAAGTTATGAATAATGACTTTTTTAATATTTGGATAAATAGTTCATTAATATTTAAATATTAATGGTAATTATTTAATAATAATTTTAAATGTTTTAAAAATCATTTAAGGGTAATATAAATACTTTAAAAATATTTTGAGTTATTATAAATAACTTTAATATTTTGGCAATGGTTTCATTAATAGTTTAATATTGATTAAATGTTAATGATAATAGAATTATTTGATACTTAAATCATTTAATAATGATTACGATATTTCAAAAATTTTGATAAATGATATAAATTTATTATAAAGCCATGAAAGATAATGCGATGTGATGTGTTTAAGTTATCTAATCGGATATCTAATTCTTGTATAGAGTCTTAGACTCTATTAGTACCCAAATAAAGTTGTTGATAGACCAAAAGCGTGGTTCGGAAATTGATCTGGACATAGATAATTTAATTAGTTAACGGTTTATTTGTGATTCAATGGTTGTTAAGGTTATATGATAATGTGATTAGGAATGTTTGTGAGTCAATGACTGTGAAACATGTATGACAATGTGATTATGAATGAGTTGATGATTGTTTGTGAAACCATGATTGTTGAACATGTGTGATAAGGTGATTAGGTTATGTGCTGACTGCAATAGGCAGTGTTATGTGTTACGTTATGATATACTAATCAGTAAAATGATTTGATTAATGATAGATGCGTGATAGAAAAGATAAATCTAAGTTAACGTAAGTGTATAGCGGTAGCATCGATGCAAATATCCTAACTTTGCATTTTCTTTATGCAATGGACAAGTGTAAGAATGTTTCAAAATTATATTATTATTATTAATATGATTGTTAAAGCTATATTATATAAGCCCATTGATTATCAACATGTTAGTATATGATAATTCTTGATAAATATATTATGTTCGTTAATTTCTATAAATGATTATACAAGTGTCCCCACTTGGATAATCATTGTATTTAATCGCATGTTGATACACCTTTGATATACATATATGTTGAATTATATAAGACCTTTGTTATGAAAACCGAAAATGAACATCCAGATAATGGGAAAATTTTTTATCTTATTCTGACGACAAAGGATGAAACGATAATATCGCTTCTAGCAATGTAGTATTGATCAATCTGAGGCCCGTGGACTGTATACACCCTCAAGCCAAGTAAGCAATGCCGGTTTTACGGATGAATTTCATTTAAACCTTTTCAAAAAAAAAAATGTTCATGATATGTCACGAAACCTTATAAATAGACAATACAGGTTTCAAAAACTTGAACGAGGTTGTTATGTTATTATTATTGATACAGATTACTTCACAACTATTGATGGTTGTAGAAGAATATTATAAAGAAAACATTTAAATTCTTTGAAACTTATATATATATATATACTTGCTTTGGGCACTCAAATGCTCATCCTTGCTTAATTTAAATGTTTTCACTAAGTATGAAAAGCTAGAAGGCTCTTTACCAGAACAAGTGAAAAGGAAAGCAAAAAAAATATGTTATTGGTATCATTTGTAATGGATAGATTGTATTAAGATATTGATATGTATTATATATCATGTAAAGAATGTAGTAAAGGTTGCGTACTTGGGATTAGACTCTGATAAATGTAAGTTAAGTTTATAATTTATATTATTGTTATTATTATTAGTATTATTCCGCTCATAGAAATGGTATCGTAAAGTACCGAGTTTGGGTTTCAAGTATCCGGATTCGGGGACTCTACACATTCTCTCTCCTCACTCACGAAATTATGTAGAAGACCAGTCCCAAAACACAGCCCCACGAAATCCACTAACAAATCAGAAGCCAAGAAACCAGATTTGCTCATTTAAAGGTATAAACCCTAGTTGAAAAATTCGATCTTGATCCTCTGTTAGATGTTGTGTTTTTGTGTTAGAATATGTTGTTTATAGTGTTATTAAGTGATCTGGGTTGATAGATGTTGGATCAATAACATCTATAAGCTCGGATCTAGTGTTTTTGCAAATCTGGAAAAAAAAAATTATGAGTCTGACAACTGAATGTCAGACCACTTTAATCTTTGCCTGTTATGTATTTTTGTTGTTTGAAGGTTGCTACTTGTAGTCTGTAATGTGGTCTTTGTTCTTTAACTCGAATCAAGGTTCGATGATGTCTAGATTTCATTTTATAAGCGGTTGAAACCCCGGTTGGCCAAGGCGTAATAGAGACGATTTTTGGGCAACCAAAATCGTTTTCCGATCATCGACAATGTTTTCATGAGGCGGGATCTCATTAGTTATGATGTTTTTTGATGATATGTTTATAACCAAGTTGTAGCCTATTAGATCTACTCTAATTATATGTCATTAGATCCTTCAAGCCATCAATGTATCGATTGGAGTAGCTGGTCAAACTAACCTACTCGATCTGATTATATGTTTTCTGGAATTTCCAGAAACGGTATGAATGAACTTTCTGACATGGTTTGACTGGGAAATATCTAGCGATTGTGTTGTTGTTTTATTGATTTTATGTATTAGATCTCTTTATTTACATGTTGAAAACACACTGAAAGTATAAGATCACATAAAACAAATATAGAATGCAAGATATAAGGATCGAAAGTGGGCATCTAAGACTGTTCTTCAATTTTGGAAAACCCGGAAATTGAAGAACATGTCTGACAACGTTTTTGAGAGCTGATAATTCTTTGATATGTTATTATATTTTCATAAAACGTGATTCTAGTTTAGTGTTACAATAATACTACAACCTGGACACCATAACGAGCCCTGATAGCAACAAGAGCTAGGTTTAATGTCTGGTCAAAGTGAGCACCTCGAACTCTGACATGAGTTTCTAGGTTTGGCCAAGAACAACTCAAGAACACCTATAGCGACAGTTTCGTCACTATAGGGCCCTTTAGCGAAAAATATTTTCAGAAATTAATTATTTTAATTAAATAAATAGAAAAAATAGTTTTAAATTATTAAAAATACATAATAAATTTTAAAAATTATTTTAAAGTCGGAAAATTAGTTTTTAATTATTTTGAATATATTTCATAAATATTCAATATTTTTGAAATATTAAAAGGTATTTAATTTATTTAATTATAATATTAAATAAATTATTTAAAAATGATTTTAATACTTGAAAAATCATTTAAAATTAGATTATGTTATAAGACAATATTTTAAGTTATTTTCTATAACTCTTAATATTTTGTGATGAAATTTCATTAATAAATTAATATTAATGATATTTAAGTTATTTAATAAATATATTAAATAAATTATGAAAAATAGAATTAATGATTTAAAAATTATAGAAAAATGATTTAAAGGTTATAAAAGTATTTTAAGTTATAAATATAACTTTTGATATTTTGTCATGAAAAATATTAATATTTTAATATTAATGATATTAGATTTATTTAATAATTATATTAAATAAATAGTTTAAAAATAATTTTAATATTAGAAAAATCATTTTAAATAAAAATAAATAGTTTAAAAATATTTGAAGTTATAAAATATAACTTTCAATATTTAAAGGTAAATTTCATTAATTATTTACTATTAATGATATTAGAATTATTTAATAATTATATTAAATAAATTAGTTTAAAATGATTTTAATATTATAAAAATCATTTAAAATGAAAATAAAGTGTTTAAAGATATTTTAAGTTATAAATTATAACTTCCACGATATTTAAAGAAAAATTTCATTAATAATTTAATATTAAATGATATTAGATTTATTTAATAATTATATTAAATAAATTGTTTAAAAATGGTTTTATTTATTTAAAAATCATTTAAAAAGGATATAAATGAATTAAAAATATTTTAAGTTTTAATTAATGACTTTTAATATTTTGATAAATAATACATTAATACTTTAATATTAATGATAATTATTTAAAAATAATTTTAATTCTTTTAAAAATCATTTAAGGGTAATATTACTACTTCAAGAATATTTTAAGTTATAATTAATGACTTTTAATATTTTGATAAATAAGACATTAATAATTAAATATTAATGGTAATTAGTTAAAAATGATTTTAATTGTTTTAAAAATCATTTAAGGATAATACAAATACTTTAAAAATATTTGGAGTTATTATAAATAACTTTAAGATTTTGGGCAATGGTTTCATTAATAGTTTAATATTAATTAAATATTAATGATAATAGAATTGTTTAATATTTAAATCATTTAATAATGATTCCGATGTTTGACAATTCATGATAAATTATATTAAATGTTTTAAAAATTATTATAAGTCATTTAAAAATAATATGATTGATACTTACAGATGTGGAATTATATGATAGAGTCTTAGAATAGATAATTAATCGATAAAGCCATCGGTACACCGACATGTTTCAAAAATTGATCTGGACTTAGATAATTTGATTAGATATGTGTTTATTTGTGATTCAATGGTTGTGGAACTTATGTGACAATGTGATTAGGTTATGTCTTTATTTGCGATAAGCGATCTTATGTGTTATAGTATGTTATTCTAATCAATCAAATGATCTTATTCTTGATAGGTGTTATATAAAGATAGAACTAAGTTACTGAATCTATAAGCGGTAAGATCGTGCAAAAGTATCTTACATTTGCATTTCCTTTATCTGATGAACATGAGTAAGAAGTTTGAATTATATTATTATTGTACTAAATTATTAACCTTAAAGTTATTATAAATAACTTTAAGATTTTGAAGCAATGGTTTCATTAATAGTTTAATATTAATTAAATATTAATGATAATAGAATTGTTTAATATTTAAATCATTTAATAATGATTCCGATGTTTGAAAATTCATGATAAATTATAATAAATGTTTTAAAAATTATTATAAGTCATTTAAAAATAATATGACTGATACTTAAAGATGTGGAATTACATGATAGAGTCTTATACTCGATAATTACCCGATAAAGCCATCGGTACACCGATATGTTTCAAAAATTGATCTGGACTTAGATAATTTGATTAGATATGTGTTTATTTGTGATTCAATGGTTGTGGAACATATGTGACAATGTGATTAGGTTATGTCTTGCAATACTGATAAGCGATCTTTATGTGTTATAGTATGTTATTCTAATCGATCAAATGATCGTATTACTGATAGGTGTTATATAAAGATAGAACTAAGTTACGAACTGTAAGCAGCGCATCAGGCAAGTATCTTACATTTGCATTTCCTTTATGCAATGAACATGAGTAAGAAGTTTTAGAATTATATTATTAATGTACTAAATTATTAACCTTAAAGTTATTATAAATAACTTTAAGATTTTGGGCAATGGTTTCATTAATAGTTTAATATTAATTAAATATTAATGATAATAGAATTATTTAATATTTAAATCATTTAATAATGATTCCAATGTTTGAAAATTCATGATAAATTATAATAAATGTTTTAAAAATTATTATAAGTCATTTAAAAATAATATGACTGATACTTCCAGATGTGGAATTACATGATAGAGTCTTAGACTCGATAATTACTCGATAAAGCCATCGGTACACGGACATGTTTCAAAAATTGATATGGACTTAGATAATTTGATTAGATATGTGTTTATTTGTGATTCAATGGTTGTGGAACATATGTGACAATGTGATTAGGTTATGTGCTGATTGCAATAAGCAGTGCTATGTGTTATAGTATGTTATTCTAATCAATCAAATGATCTTATTACTGATAGGTGTTATATAAAGATAGAACTAAGTTACGAACTGTAAGCAGCGCATCAGGCAAGTATCTTACCTTTGCATTTCCTTTATGCAATGAACATGAGTAAGAAGTTTCAGAATTATATTATTATTATACTAAATTATTAACCTTATTGTCGTATATATTATATCCGATCATTGTTTATCAACATGATACTATATTATATAACTAATATGTGAGACCCCAAATTTTATGAATAAAGATTTAATTTTCTCAAAATATATTTTTTTTAATATTATGGTGTGGATTTGAGATAATGTTATAGTTGTGGGTAGTATTTATAAATTTTGCAAAGTACATAAGTTGTTGTATAATATTCGATTGGTCGGGGAATATTCTTTTTGTCGGAGAATATCCGTACGATGGTACAATCATTGGTGGACCCCACAACGGAATTATTGTCGGATTGAGAAAACG